>OX336389.2:150903131-152103131 GCA_946902985.2 Meconema thalassinum
CCGGACGGATAACCTGATGACGACTTTTGGCATGAAGAGGACTATGAAAATCTGTTTCTGGAATGTGAGGACCTTGATGGAGAAAACCAGACTGAAACAAGTGACACGGGAGATGAAGAACTATGGGCTGGATATCCTAGGATTGAGTGAAGTGAGGTGGCCAGGATTTGGTGAAATACAGACAACAGATGGAATTACATTTCTCTATTCTGGGGGCGATGATGAAGAACACAGGGATGGAGTGGGGTTTCTGCTCAACAGAAATGCAAAGAGAAGCCTTATGGAGTGGAAGCCAATTTCTAGTAGCCTCATGTTTGCTAGGTTCAAGACAAAGATCAGGAATGT
Organism: Meconema thalassinum; assembly: GCA_946902985.2. NCBI lineage: Eukaryota > Metazoa > Arthropoda > Insecta > Orthoptera > Tettigoniidae > Meconema > Meconema thalassinum. The sequence goes on from OX336389.2 coordinate 150,903,477, forward strand.
GATCATCATCCAATGCTATGCGCCTACAGAACAGTCGGTGCCAGAGAAGAAGGAAGAATTCTACCAAATGCTGCGAGATGTCACAAGACAAACAAGTAAGAAGGACATTCTCATTGTTATGGGAGACTTCAACGCGAAGGTGGGCTCAAACAATGAGGGGTTGGAGCAGATCATGGGTAAACATGGCCTTGGTGAGATGAATGACAATGGGGAGAAATTTACGGAATATTGCGCCAGTCAGGATTTGGTGATGGGTGGGACGGTATTTCCTCATAGGCGGTGCCACAAGGTCACCTGGGTGTCGCCTGATCAAGTCACAGAAAATCAAATTGATCACATCGCGGTGAGCAGGAGGTTCAGAAGAAGCTTGGAAGATGTTAGGAACAAGAGAGGAGCGGACGTTGGTAGTGACCATCATCTTGTGGTTGCCAACTTTCGCATGAAGATCGTCGCAGTCCGCCGAAAGTTTAACACTCGGCACAACAAGTTTGATGTGGGCAAGCTTAAGAACCAGCAGAGATTGGACAAATTTAAACTGGAGCTCAGAAATAAATTCCAGGTGTTGGACTCCGAGACAGAGAAGGACGTGGAGACTGTGTGGAGCGAGGTAAAGAATATATTCGTGGAAACCAGTGAGATGCAGCTCGGGTACAAGAACTACCTGCGGAAAGAATGGATATCCGATCAGACCTGGGACAAGATAAATTATAGGAAGGAGATTAAGGCCAAGCTCAACACCTGCAAGACTAGGCAGCAGAAGGCTCTCACACAAACAAAGTATTCAACAACAAACAGGGAGGTAAAGAGGAGTGTACGGAAGGATCATAGGAGGTGGATTGATGAGCAGGCGGAGAAAGCAGAAGGGGGGACGTTAAGGAGCTCTATGACATCACAAAGATGCTTTCGAATAAAGGTTTTAATAAAACTAGGCCCGTGAAGAGCAAGACGGGCGAGATCCTCACGACGTGTGAACAGCAGCTGACAAGATGGAGAAAACACTTTGTGGACGTTCTTAATAGAGATAGAGGACCAGAAAGTAAGCAGCGAGGAGAAGATGAAGAGGAAGCAGAAAGTGACCCAAGCATCAGCCTCGACTCCCCAACTGGGCGAAATACGGACAGCGTTGAAGCAGATGAAATGCGGGAAGGCACCAGGTCTGGATAATATCCCAGTGGAAGTACTGAAAGCAGACCTGGATATTACGATCGATCTGCTGCACCCGCTGTTGGAGAAGATCTGGAAGGAGGAGAAAATACCAACCGACTGGAAGAAGGGGTTGATAGTAAAGTTGCCGAAGAAAGGGGACACCACAAACTGTAACAACTGGAGGGGTATCATCTTGCTGTCCATTCCAAGCAAAGTGCTGGCGAGAGTCATCCTGAATCGTATAAAAGACTGCGTAGAAAAATGGCTTCGGAAGGAACAGGCTGGATATCGACAACATCGCAGCTGTGTGGATCTCATCAACACCCTCCGAATCATCCTGGAGCAGAGTGTGGAGTGGCGGAATACCCTTTACCTCACATTTGTTGACTTCGAGAAAGCCTTCGACTCCGTAAATCAAAGAATCATGTGGAAGACTCTTGAGGAATATAAAATTCCAACAAAGATCATCAGAATCATGGAAGAGATGTACGAAGGGTATGAGAGCCAGGTTCTTCACGAAGGCAAATTAACAGAAAAGATAAAGGTCAGTTCCGGAGTGAGACAGGGGTGTGTCCTTTCCCCCACTCTGTTCCTCTTGGTCCTGGATAGTGTGATGAAGAAGGTAATGGGAGGACGGAAGAGGGGTATTCAATGGGGTATAAATGACAGGCTTGAAGATCTGGATTTCGCAGACGACATTTGTCTTATGGCACAACGGTACCGAGACATAGAAGATAAGCTGGGGAGGTTGCAGAGAGAAGCAGAAAGTGCAGGACTGATGATCAACACCAACAAGACCAAAGAGATGAAGATGAATTCTGACATCACGACTAGTTTGACAGTCAAAGGAAAGGACATTGAGCGAGTGGAGTCCTTCCTCTACCTTGGAAGTATAGTCACAAATGATGGGGGAGCAGAGGAAGATGTTCGAAGCCGTATCAGGAAGGCAAATGGTGCCTTTGTCCAGCTCTACCCCATCTGGAGAAATAGAAACATTTCCAGGAAGACCAAGCTCCGCCTTTTCAATAGCAACGTAAATTCGATTCTTCTCTACGGCTGTGAAACATGAAAAATCACAAAACCGATCAACAACCAGCTACAGGTGTTCATTAACAGATGTCTGCGTCGCATCATGAATGTGAGGTGGCCAGACATAATCTCAAATGAAGATCTTTGGACCATCACCAATCAACAACCGATTAGCATCCAGATCAAGGAGAGGAAATGGCGCTGGATTGGTCACACACTAAGGAAGCCGGACGGAGCTATTGAGAGGGCGGCGCTAGACTGGAATCCTCAAGGTGCCAGGAAGCGAGGTCGACCGAAGAAGACCTGGAAGAGGACGATCGAAAATGAAATTGCAGAGGTGGACAAGAACTGGAGTCAAGTGAAGAGAATGGCCAGGAACCGTACTGCGTGGAGAAATTTCGCCAAGGCCCTATGCTCCGGAAGGAGCGGCAGGAATTAAGTAAGTAAGTAAGTAAGTGACTGTTAACTTTTTGTTGAAGCAAGATAGGGAGGGAGACTTCATCCCTAATTTACCAGTAAGACATGGTTCCAGGAAGTAATATCCCCGCCATAATGTTATATTCCATTATATTCTTCCAAAAATGCTGCACAAATACTAAGTTTTTGTTTTAAGGGGTAGAACAGTGAGGACATCTGTTCCAAACACAGCAGCTTCGGTGGCAAAGTTGGTAGCATGCTGGGCTTCTATGCCCAAGATCGCTGGGTCAAACCCAGCCAAAGTTGTCGGATTTTCTAAGAGGGTTAAAAATCCCTCGGTATGCCTTCCGTCGGAGGGAAAGTAAAGTCGGCGGGCCTATTTCATAGATTTATGACATGTAAAAGAACCTTCCACTAACTACACTTGTGAGAAGCTAAAAATGTGTAGATTTGATAACGCCATATTAGTTCCAACGTTCGCTGCCAGGCGCTAGTTGTGATGGCATCTAGTAGCCAAGTTCGAAGCTAGGTGTCATAGATGGTAGCATTTGGTAGCAAACGTAAGAACTACTTGAAAATTGATCGTCTGCAGTCCATACCTGAATCACAGATAACACACGCTAATACAGCCATCACAATTAACACTGGATTCTACACATCCCCAAAGTACACAGGGCTACATGAGCACGTTGTCGCTGCTCCTAAACTAAGGAACCATCCATGTTCCAAACACACAAATACAACGTATACCAGAAAATCTATAGATTGTAATGCGTGAAAGCTGGTGCCACTAAGAAGTTTGGGAGAAACCTACGGAGAGACTAGCATGATTTTATATTCCTTTAACTAGCAACCCGCCCGGTATCTTGAACGGTTTACGCAGCATAAGCTTAAAAGGCGAACGGAAGGCAGGTCCCAGGCACAATTCAGAAAAGCCGAGGTGAACAGCGAAACTCCAAATGCACATAATCTTCTCTTAAGTTTTAACTTGACACGACTCGACAGTTTGATGCTAGCCAACGCTGGGGTGATAGGCTCGCTTCGAAGCTAGTAATTTAAATTTCCACTGAATGGAGAATGTTGGAAGAAATAAAAACTTAACACACTTAATATTGGGCGATGTATTAAAGATAGATATCCCGTTGAACAAAGCCTCTGTGGCTTGGGCGGCAGCACGCCGGCCTCTCACCGCTGGGTCCGTGGTTCAAATCCCGGTCACTCCATGTGAGATCTGTGCTGGACAGAACGGAGGCAGACAGGTTTTTCTCCGGGTACTCCGGTTTTCCCTGTCAAAATTTCATTCCAGCAATGTTCTCCACTATCATTTCATTTCATCTGTCATTCATTTAATCGTTGCCCCGGAGGAGTGCGTCAGGCCTCGGCAGCCGGCACAGTTCATATCCTCGTCGCTAGATGGGGGCTTCATTCATTCCATTCCTGACCCGGTCGGAGACTGAAAGCAGGCTGTGGATTTTTTCATCCCGTTGAACAATTTTTACACTCTTAGTACACTCTGGACAGACAGGAACAACTACTTGACATAATATGTGGAGGAAGACCTCTCGAAAAAGTAGAAACTTTTGAATATCTTGGCACCATATTAAGTAGTGATGGGAAAATAGAGCAAGAGGTACTCAATAGAACTAAAAAAGCCATCTCAGCCTACTATCAGATGAATAATACAATAGTAGGGAAGAATGAGATAAGCATCAAGACCAAAATGCAGATTTACAACACGGTTATGGCCCCGATCACCCTATATGGCACAGAGAGTTTAGCACTGCAAGACAAGCATCTCAGTAAGATCACTGCCTCTGAAATGAAGTATACAAGGCGAGCAGTGGGGAGGACTAGAAGGGATAGGATCCGGAATGAGAGAATCGGAGAAGAAGCAGGACAAAAGAAGGCGATACGTATGGTGATTGAGGAACGTCAGTTGAAGTGGTATGGACATGTCAGGAGGATGGATCAAGAGAGAAAAGCAAAGCAGGTTTTTGAAATGCGAGTGGAAGGGAGAGTAGGAAGAGGAAGACCCCGTACCACTTGGGATGACAGAATTGAGAAAATCGGACAGAAGCGAGGGAAAACAATGATGGAAATGAAGAGATTGTGTGAAAATAGATTGGAGTGGCAGAGATGGACAGAACGAGGCTACCCCGACGCTTGAAGGCACAAGGGATACGAAGAAGAATAAGTATAAAGATATTATTAACGGTTTAGCCAGCATAAGCTTATAAGGGATAGTATAGATATTTTAACGGTTTACCCAGCGTAAGATTAAAAGGCGCCCTGACGGCAGGTTTTCCTTCGACTCGATTCACTGAAATCGTTACTGTTTGGTTTCCTTTGGTCTTAAATGAATGTTTCTCTACAGAAACCTTCCTCGATAAATCCTTTACAAAATGGTGAACGCCACATCAAAATCAGTCGAGTGGTTCTCGAAATTGCCCATTACATCCAAGAATCGGGGACTTTGTTTTAAACTATGTATTGGCTAGCATTTTCGGCTGGCACCCTGGAGGGATTTGATTTCTGGTTATGCCAAGAAATGTAATTCTGGTCTTTGGGCTAGATTGGGGTACACTCAGCCTCATGAAGCGAAAATGAGAAGAGGTGGGTTCGATTCCTACTTCAGCCATCCTAGAAGTGGTTTTCCATTACTATTTTGGGCAAAAGCGGGGATGATTTCTAACTTTGGGCGCCAGCCCCTCAATTATAAATACACACACCACAATATTACAGGGATCAGACATATTATACACATACCCAAATATGCGGGGCTAAAATGTCCAAACCTCTACATGAAACAGAATGGAATCTCTAGATGGATTTCAAAATTCCTTCATTTTTACCCAGAAATAACTTGATACAATATTTCATGGTTTCATGTCTGTATTAAAGATTCACTAGCAATAATACCCTACAACTTTATTAATGTCATGAAAAATAAATAGCAAAGTACCCTGAAGTTTGGTGGCAGCAATATTTCAGTAGATATTCCTGGAAAATTAAGAATAAAGATTAAAGTTGAATTAAAACTATGAGAACAAATGATAAAGTGCACTAGCAGGACTGTTACAGGTCAGGGAAGTCGAGGAAAATATTCTGGTCATGGAAGTCAGGGAAATTTTTTAAAATAAAATAATACATGCTGGAGCGTGAATCTGTCTATTTGCCTTTAGCGCGAAACTCCTTCGCTTTGTCGGGTTAAGGCTGCAAAATGCTAAAATTATTAGAGATATTATACATTTCAGGTTCCGTATTGACAGTAATCATTAAAATTAAAACTTACAATTTCCGCCTAGTCAATACTATACTTTTTTTATAAAATATTTCAAGGGTACATGTTTCAGGTCCCAATCTTTCTGGACCCTTCTTCAGCCCATAAAATCACACATGGAGCCCATCAAATCACAAAAACATCGATAAACACAAACTGCACACACACAATAAAGAGATAAAACACTGTAAAAACATCTAAGAGTCTAAAATTTAAAAATAACATGCATGTTTTACTGTCTTCAGGAACATGTTTTCACTTGTTCTTCATCTAAATAAAATGTCATTTGACGCTGTGAAACACTGGGCACATATTTTGAAGTCTATGAGTGGCGTGCTGTAAGAACTTGCTGTATATCCTGTACTGTTTTTGTGGCTGAAGATGGGTTGGACGTCAATAGCTACATGTTACAAATTCTTGTTTTAAAATTTTATGCATTTGGCAACTTGTCTTTTATGGATTAAGATAGTCTTCTGCCATACGGTATCTGAAATGATTGACATAATTAGTACTGAATGTAAGGAAAAAACAATTACGTAAGACGGCTCGAAAACGGATTGCATAAAACTTACGGAAAAAGTCAGAGAAGATTGGTTGGCGTGTAGCTACATTTGAATCCTGAAGAAGACAAACGGTGCGAGTTAATAACAATGCATCTTACTTATAGCCCAGCTTACTAGAACAAGAAAGAAGAAATTTGGTCGTATGAATTTAAGAAAACGTAAAAACTTACCGAAGTCAGACGAAAACAGCCCCGCGGCGACAAGTGGAGGTCAAGCTCCGCTCGGCTAGAGCAACTTACTAATACTGAGTGCGTGTGCCTGACGTGTATTAAGGAGTAAACAAACTGCTCAGCTTAAAGGGGTGGGGGGGGGGGGGGGCGGTCGAGAATGGGCAAAGCGGTTTAGATGAGTTAGTGGTTGGAGAATGGGGGGCAGATCATTTAAATATCAAAACGCATAAACCGCCATAGGTCACAATGCCTATCTTTTCTTTCAATAAGCCCCATCCTTCCCCCCCCCCCCCCCCATTCTCCAACCACTAACTCATCTAAACCGCTTTGCCCATTCTCGACCGCCCCTCCCCCCCACCCCTTTAAGCCGAGCAGTTTGTTTACTCCTTAATACACGTCAGGCACACGCACTCAGTATTAGTAAGTTGCTCTACCCGAGCAGAGCTTGACCTCCACTTGTCGCCGCGGGGCTGTTTTCGTCTGACTTCGGTAAGTTTTTAAGTTTTCTTAAATTCATACGACCAAATTTCTTCTTTCTTGTTCTAGTATGCAGGGCTATAAGTAAGATGCATTGTTATTAACTCGCACCGTTTGTCTTCTTCAGGATTCAAATGTAGCTACACGCCAACCAATCTTCTCTGACTTTTTCCGTAAGTTTTATGCAATCCGTTTTCGAGCCGTCTTACGTAATTGTTTTTTCCTTACATTCAGTACTAATTATGTCAATCATTTCAGATACCGTATGGCAGAAGACTATCTTAATCCATAAAAGACAAGTTGCCAAATGCATAAAATTTTAAAACAAGAATTTGTAACATGTAGCTATTGACGTCCAACCCATCTTCAGCCACAAAAACAGTACAGGATATACAGCAAGTTCTTACAGCACGCCACTCATAGACTTCAAAATATGTGCCCAGTGTTTCACAGCGTCAAATGACATTTTATTTAGATGAAGAACAAATGAAAACATGTTCCTGAAGACAGTAAAACATGCATGTTATTTTTAAATTTTAGACTCTTAGATGTTTTTACAGTGTTTTATCTATTTATTGTGTGTGTGCAGTTTGTGTTTATCGATGTTTTTGTGATTTGATGGGCTCCATGTGTGATTTTATGGGCTGAAGAAGAGTCCAGAAAGATTGGGACCTGAAACATGTACCCTTGAAATATTTTATAAAAAAAGTATAGTATTGACTAGGCGGAAATTGTAAGTTTTAATTTTAAAATGCTAAAATTGTAAAATAGAGGAGAGAGAGCAAGAAAGGAACACATTGCGGTAGCCCTGCTGCTCTCATTACTTCGTCTCGTTTGTCCTCGCTACACTCTTTCCTCCACTTCCCTTGCCCAAGTCGGTCGTGTTTCGTCGGGAATCGCGCTTGTTCGGGGCCAAAGCCTCTACTCCACATGCACCATCCCCCTCGCATCCCCTTTCATCTCGTCCGTGTTCAGTTCGCCGAAGTTTCGCTTAGTGTACCTTCGGCAGAGCACCTATACACGATCTACTAATACAGAGATGATGTCAAAAATCAGCTCGAACGTTCTCTTGTAGGCCTAAGACAAGTGTACGATGGTGTTCAATCTGAGGGAGAGTTAGGTCAAGTGACTGTCACCAAAGAAATGCTCGTTAAGGCGAGGCATGCTCGTTCAGAATATGAAAATGCACCTAAGGAGAGGGCAGACGGAAAGAAAAGAAAACGAGGCCAAAGAAAAACAGAAGAGAGCAAGACGAGGTAAAAGAGTTGAAAACCAAAAGAGTCATTGATGTTAGAAAAAGAAGCCGTACTAAATGATATTGAAGAACGTTTAAAAGTGCTAAACAGAGGTTACTTGTAGAGTGTTATTCAAATAGATGTGTGTGTTAGCTTTTCTAAATGTGATTGTACTTACTTTCGCTAAGAATGTAGCAAAAAAGTGTATACTCCGAGCCAAATGCGTCGCTTTCCTGTTTTAGTCCATCGATTTCTTTACCAGTCTCAGTCACTAAATTTTGTATTTTCGATGTCTATATTTTTTCTCAGTATTGATTATGTATTTTAAGTGTTAGTAATTATAGCAATAAGATCTTACGGGCACAAAACATGTCACGATGTATGGTCTTTCTAGTGTACGTCAGGCGTCCGTTAAAGCTTTAAGTTTCAAACCATTCTTTTAGTTCTTCAATTTTGATCAGTATAGGATAAGGTATCAACGAATCCGTGGCATACCAGACTTAGTGTCACCTAGATCGCGTATGGATTTAGTAATCCATTGATGTCAGTCATGGCGCAGTCGTAAGACGTAAAAGATTACAAAGTGTTAAATGTCTTTCTGTGTTGTCTGTGGGTCTGTGCAATACTTGTTAGCTTCCTAGACAATGAAAAGGGCTTTTGCAGTCAATCGATGTAAATAAGTCCGATAGCTTTTGAGTCCAATTAAATGGTTTAATTGTGCCATTTTTTGATTACCTATTTTTAATTCTTACCTTAGCAATAATTTTGAAAGAATCTGTTCCATGTACGTTACTTACCCATCGTATTATTTGACTATTAGGCCATAGTTTTTTTTAAGTCATTAGTTATAACAATTACAATAACATTTTGAATGTAAGAAGTTTCATTGTGAACTGAGTTGACTGACAAAGAAAAAAGTTAAAAATTGTTTCTTCAATCCATTTTTTAAAATTAATGTATTTATTGTGTTATTTTCTTTTTAGCATAACCGATTAATTTATTTTAAAAAAGTCAGATAAAGCCAGTATTTTTCATGCTTTCTGAAGCGCTCACGGCATCTAAAACTGGGCTAATTCTTAAAATTAGCTTTTGTTAAAATTCTTTCTTTAAGCCTTTTCTTTACTACCTCTGAAAAGAAACTCTTTTTCTGTATGAGATAGCTTACATATCTCGTGTAATACAGTAGCTGGAAAAAAAGTTAGCATGGAAGTGTATTTAAAGAAAAAATGTAATCACCGTATGTCGTGCGATTCGAAGATGTAAATTGGTAACTGTCGTTTGATCAATTCGACAGGTTTTATATGTTCATATGGTGATCAGAATAAAGTATTGGTGGTCAGGGAAAAGTCAGGGAAAATGCAAATCTTGGTGTTGTAACAACCCTGAATAGAACAACTGCTTTATATACATCACCTTCACAATAAGTTACTAACAATGTAACCCTACCATTAGTCCCTCATTACTACAAACATGGTGATGCACCGACAGCAGTAGCTCGCCGACGCGTAGCGCTAGGCCATGGGGCCAAGTTCTCTGCGGACTTGGTAGACGTGGGTTCAAGTTCCACCGTCGGCAGTCCTTTTCCGTGGTTTCCCATTTTAACTCCAGGCAAATGCTGGGATGGTTCCTGACAGGCCACGGCTGCTTCCTTCCACATCCTTGTCCCCTTTCCATTCATTTCATCTCCTTTCATGCGGCTGGCGTCGGGATGGGCATCCGCTGGTAAACCTCACCCGTCACATAGACTTTCAAGATTAACTGGAAGGTTTTCCATTTTGTAAGGTCCGTATTGACGTGTACAAATTCACTTAAAGTAGCTGATTATGGCTTAATACACACTTCAAAAAGACACTTTAAAATTTATAATTAGTTAACATTTTTAAAAACAGTTCTTAAAAGTTTTTAGTAAGAAACTTCACTGGGGGCGTGTTGGACTGTCCTTGAAGTTGGTGCCTTTGTATATCAAGTCTTCTCAGCTTGGTTCAAAAAGTATGTTATGAAAAAGTTGCCGGGCGCGAGACCCATCCGACCTCGTTGGCCTTGTTGTTGAGCTGGGCAGAGACTTTGACATTCATTTTGATATGACGTCATGCGGACATTTTTAGACCAGGCAACCGTGCCTAAAGGTAGGTTGCGGCCCAAACTATAAAGAGATATTAAGATATCTGTAAGTGGGAGTGAATGTGTCAGAGAAAAAAAAAAAAGGAAATATAGTGGGCTTAAGAGTAACTTACTTTGACCCATTGAAAGTAGCGAATCTATCGAAAACACTCCTGCCTGGGAGCTGTAATGAGTGGAAAAGACTGGGTTAAAAACATATATCGCCTAAACAGATAAAACGTAAAATTTGCATCAGCGGGTGCAAACTGCTTACCTGTACTGAAGCTGTAGAAGGCTCGCAGTAGACTGAAAGTGGGAGCGCACTGTTGCATGACCGTGAGCTTGCCCGAACATGTGGTATGCACGGAAGGGACGGAGAGGGGAAGTTAAGGATCTAACTTGGTGAGGAGTGAAATATGTTCGTGGGTGTGGGGCCTGTTTATGGCCTGGGGTAAGGGAGGGGGGGGGGGGGAGAGGGGAGTTTGAAAACTGATGCCGGGTCGGGAATGTGATCATTTGTTTCGTTTTTAGGGATTTGGGAAAGAATTTGTAAATGTTCTCAAAAAGTATATTTGCATCAAAATTGATTTTGTTTAGATTATGCATTGGGTTGGTGCTCTGTGCATTATCGATTTCGATCTGCTCAAGTATGTTCATGATGGCGCCTTTCCTGACATAGTGGATGATTTCTAAATCTTTCTCTATATTTGGAAATTGTTCACTAAATAGCAACACCGTGATCGAAACTCGGTTTGTCATTATATATTGATTTGAAGTGATTTCACTTCTGACTGCTAGATAGCTCTAGCGTAGCACTGAAATGTCAAGTCGGAAGTAACGATGGCTTCACTATAGTGCAATTTCATACAGTTAGTTGAAATAGCTTCATTCATTGTTTCAAAGAAAATTTTCATAATGGAAGAGATTGGGAGGGAAATGGTAAGATTTAAAATCATTCAGCCCCTCTCCCCCAGTTACTCCAGAAATATGCAAAAGTTGACAGTCTATGAAAACCTGGATTAACGTGGAGGTAATTTGTGAAACTTAACTTACTTTACCCAGGCCTATATAGACAACAGTATCTTTCATTTTCAACGACTAGTTGAAAATCAAATGATGTGCAAAACATAACTTCACTCACTTTATGGAGTGTACTTTTCTTCACATATCAAATACAAATCTGTGCGGGTACATGAAAATACATTAACCTACAGGTAACGTAACTTAATTTACCTATAGACAGCAGTGTCTCATTTTCAAATACAAGGAGAAAATCAAATGCTGTGAAAAACATAACCTCACTCACTTTTCTTCACTTATCAAATATAATCAAATTATCGGACCCTGCAGCCACACGGTACAAGCGCTGAAGAGGAAGATGATGATCAAATATATTTAAATACAAATCTGTAGGGGTCCATGAAAACATGGATTAACTTCCTATAAACAACGGTATCTCTCATATTCAAATAAGAGGAGGAATTCAAATAGTGTGAAAAACATAACCTCACTCACTTTTTGGAAAGTACTTTCCTTCACATATATTCAAATAAAAGTATATATCTGTGGGGAACAATAAATAAGCGTACCCGTATTCATATTGTGAATAAATACCTACTGTAAGTACGCGCACATGATATTCAAATGCCGGCGTGATAAATACCAATATGAACGGTTATATCCAATCGAAAACGCCACGATTACGGCACTTCTTTTCCACAGAATATCAAGAAACACATGTATTTAAGGCGAAATCGATCGGAAAATCGGGGGTAGATTAAGAAATATTGCTGTGATCTATAGAAAATGTAACACTTATTATAAGTATTGGAGGTACACCGCCATGTTTGAAGCAGTGCAGTAGTGGTAGTGCTCAGGATAGCAGTCGGTTCAACCAGGACCTTCTATACTACCGGACCTGACACTGGCAGCGGGTAAGATGCAAGATGGCTGACGTAGTTGGTTGTTGTTTATAATGATGTGTGGTTTTGTTTACGATGTGATAGTGTTGTGATAGCCTAGTGGTGTGAATAATCCCTATATCGCTTAGCAATCGTCTCACTTGATTTGCTGTGCTTAGTGGTTATTGCTTTCGTGTAAATAAATGCCTGCATTACCATAGTGCTTCATAAACTCAGATACCGGTACCTTCTGATTCCATCAATTCTACTAGTGGGCAAGTTGGTCTATTTATTATTCTGTTTAGGGTTTATAAATTATTAGTAATGGTAATCCATTATGAGCAAGCATAATAATAATTAACGTATTCCATTTTTAGGTCTAAGAAGATCTGAAAATTGATTACGAAGAAACGTAACCTGCTTTTTAAATTGGATGCAGTGTCCACTAATCCAGTTTTAAGCCTGCTAGTTCAAGGATCTTATCACGTACTTGGTGTGGATTCCTGTTTTCTATAAACTATCAGTAGGCTTACCCGTGGAGATATGCCTCGGAACTGTTGTGTGCCTGGATGCAAATCCAATTATCATAAAGATAAACCATTAGTGCCTACTTTCCAATTTCCCAAAGAAAAAGAACTTAGGGATAAATGGACAAGAAGCATTCATCGTGATGCTTTTTCTCCGACAGCTAATTCAGCTGTTTGTGTCAAACATTTTGTCCCTGAATTAATTATTACAGAAAACAAATTCCCTTGTGCAGATGGCTCAGTTGTAACTGTACCTAGAAAAAGAACAAAACTACAAGAAGGTGCATATCCTACCATCTTTGAAAACCAGCCATCATATTTAACAAAACGCCTCCAAAAAGAACGGATCCAAAGGAACGCATGAAGCAAGTTCTTGCCCGTGATGAGCAACAGTATAGTGAGTGGACTGAAAGAGATACAATATTAGGGTTTGAAGAATTTAAAAATGAAGTAGGCACTAGATATGTGGGGCCTTTCACATTATTTACCAAAGATAGGCATGTTTTGCTGTGTAAAATTGATGGCAGCCCCAATGAAGCACCTAAAATTAATACCTCCATCAGAATTTCACCATCCTTTTCTGTGGAAGTTTTCCACAACAATTTGCATCTCCCCAGCAGTCAGTTTCAGTGGTGTCTTGGCGATAATTTGCTTTGTGATAAATGGACCAAGTTTGATTGTCTACTGAGTCACCTAGCAGGTTTCCAGCTAGAAGATTTAGATGGTAAACAGAAACTTAATCTCTTACTTGGTTGGTTCCTACGTGTTAATATTGACAACTTCGACATTACCACTAAAAAGAAATTGAAATTCCTACAGGAACAGTTTCAACTTTCCCTGTCCACTCAGCCAAGATATTCTGCAGATACTCTCCTGTGGGCTTCATCATTATTTTATTCTTTTCCTGGGGCTTATCATTTTGTTCACTCCAGCCAAGTGTTAGCAGTACCTCATCCATCTTATTTAAGAAGACTGTTGTGTAAAATGGGAACAAACTGTGCAGGGATCAGCGTTTCACAGGAATCATACTTACGGGAGAAATGCAAGCTTCTGAGTGACCATGAAAAGTTGTGTGTATCTTGTTAGATGAGATTTATGTTGCCCCTAAACTAAGTTACAAGGGTGGAAAAATTGAAGGAGTTGCTTTGAACAGACCAAATGAAATTCATTGTGCGACTACAATACAGGCATTCATGATAACGTCACCTTTGTGTAGATTTTCAGATGTTGTTGCTCTATTTCCTGTGAAGAACTTAAACAGTGACATGCTGTATAAAATGACTTTAGAAGTACTCACTGTATTGGAAAAGAGTGGGTATGTTTCCCTTTGTTATATCGGACAATAATAAAGCAAACAAAGGCATGTTTCAGCACATAAGTGGAGGTTCTTTGAAAACCAGTATAAAGAATCCAGCCAACAATGACAGGAACTTATTTTTGCTGTTTGACTCTGTCCACCTACTCAAATGCATTCGCAATAATTGGCTGAATTCCCAAGACCAGGTTCGTAACATTCCAGACATTGGTGATCAGCTGTCAGCAGTTCAAGCTCAATTGCAAAGTCAACCAGGTGATGAATGTTCAGCAACATGTGTGTATTACACCCAAGAAGCAAGATTTCAGGACCTGATAAACTTGTATGAATCAGAGAAGAAATCTCTTCTTAAAGAAGCTCCTGCAATCACAAGAAAAGCCCTGTTCCCCACTTCCTTTGAAAAGCAGAGTGTGCCTTTAGCCCTAAAAGTTTTCGATGAAAGGAATGTTGTAGCGCTAGAAAGAAAGAAAGAAAGAAAATGGAGGTGGTTGCTCAGAAGGTACGATAATGATTCTCAAACTTATAATTCGATGGTGGAAGATCATTAATGTAAAGAATCCACTAAAAGGAAAGCATCTCAGGGATGAAGATTGTGTTCCTGTTACTGGACCTGAAGATAAGAAGTTAAAATTTTTCGAAGAATTTTCAATTTTTTTGAAGGTCTGGCATGCTTTAGCAATTAATGGAAAGTTGACAAATGAGACACACACAGCTTTGACTCACACCATTGATTGTATTGTACAAATGTGTAAATATATTTTCCATGCCCTGAAATGGAAATATATATTATTGGGAAAGTTTCAAACTGACAAGCTTGAAGGTCGATTCGGTCAGTACCGCCAGATGAGTGGTGGTAACTACAATGTCTCAGTAGAACAGATCTTAGAATCTGAAAGAAAATTAAAGATATGTAGTGTTTTGAAAATGAAATCAGCCTCTCTTGGCGAATTTTCCATAACATCTTTTGTTGAATCTTGTTCAGACTACAGTACTTGTGCTTCTGATGATGAAATTGTACCTGACATTAGCATGGACAAATTTGATACAGTACTACAATGCATTGAGTCAGTCAGGGTTGATGAAAGCAGTGCAAGAGTGATGATTTGTATCGGTGGATATGTCGCACATAGTGTTCTAAATGTGCTGTGGATGAACAAAAAAAAAGTGTGAAACCTGTGTATCAGTGCTCATGACAGACAGGGACTTGTTAATAGAATGCCAAGACAAGTTCTCTTACTTTGATGCTCTCAATCATGGTGGTCTGAAGTGTCCCTCAGACATTGTGGTGACTTTGTGTACAATTCTCTATAAGATCTTTTGTATTTTAGTCAGTGAACCTTATGAGAAATACTTCCTACTGTTGGTTAAACGCCAAAGGGAACTTGTCATGCAGTTAGCAGTGGTTCACTTTGAACTGTACTTTACAGACTTCGATGTTGTCTGTGAATGTGGAATGTCTATGAGAAAATTGGCAGTTAAATGCAGTAAGGTGTTGAGTAACATTTTTCTCAATAATTACTGCAAAGTGCAGGCTGAAAGACTTAATTTGAAGGGAAAGTTAATTCGCAAGGCTTTCACATTAAATAAGTTGTTTTTATGTCTAAAACCAACAAATTAATGAATTATTTCATGTGCATATATTTCTCTACTGTAGGTTTATGGTAATTTTTTGTTCTTCAAATGTAAGTTGCATCAGTTAACTTACTATCCAGTGTATTTTGTATAAAAAATTTAGTTGGTACAATGTCATTTGATCTTATAAATAGGACTAGCCTTCATGTTTATGGATTTACATGGAAATTACGTATTTCTTGTATGTAGGCAGTCGTGACCTTATGATAGGAATTAACTAGATATTTACCTTCAGTATGTGTGGGAACCCATGGTAAACCACTTGCTGGGTGGCTAAGGGGAGAATCGAACCCAACATTTCCCGGTTTACCTCACTAGCCCTCTTACCCTCAGACTAGAATTAGATTTTGTGACAGTCAGGAATCAAACATGAATCCCAGAAGTGACAACCAAGAACTACTCCACCTGGTTGGTCACATTTATTTTTAAGAATAATATGTACTAAAAAGAATTTGAAATTCATACAGGAACAGTTACAACTTTCCATGTCCACTCAGCCAAGATATTCTGCAGATCTCTCCTGTGGCCTTCAACATTATTTTATTTGATTATTTTTCTAATGGAACTCCAGTATTTCAACTCCTGGGGTACCTCCCCATGCCTGTCCCTTATACAGCTACACACACTACTACATTCATCACGTAATCGGAGGAATTCATCCCACACCCAACTGCACGGGGCTGATGACCAAGATGTCCCAAGCCCATAAAATGAATTAACAGCAGACAAAATCACGTCATGATGTTATTTTGTGTTGTGTTGGATTCTGACACACGTCATGCGTTTGATGACCGATCACCAACTACGGCGGCCATCTTGGATTGCAGTGTCAGGTCCGGTAGTATAGAAGGTCCTGATTTCTTTGAGCCAATTAACAAACAAGTCACTGGTCATCCAGGCACGTGCTTGATTTTTATATTCACACGGAAGACGTTTAATGTTTTTAAAACATCGGGGTCTAGCCGACTTCCCCAACAGAGGCAATTTTTCAGATCGATCAGCGTTTGTAGCAACAAGTACAGTTGCCCTTCCTTTGCTTAATTTCCTACCGTGACATTTCTACACTTAAGCACATATGACTTGTCGGGCATTAACTAAAAAAATAAGCCGAATTCGTCCGCGTTAAAACACATCGCATGGCACATAATTTTTAGTAAGTGTAGGTAGCACTTCCCTTTGCCATTCCTTAACATCACTGTTCCTAACTGACTCTGATTCATCACAGACTTGACGATACACTATGCCAGGGGTGCCCAACCTTTTTTTTTTTTTTTAAACTAAGGGCCACATTGTAAATAGTTAGAGGACTTTGCGGGCCAATAACACTCCAGGGGAGGGTTGGGGGTATGCAATATGGTGAGTTTTGTGGCTGTCTGAGCTTAGTATTGTTGCAGTTTTCTATATTTATTTATAGTGGAAAAAAAAAAAGACTAAAACACATTTAAATATATTTCATAAATACCTTTAAAATAGAAGTACGATGATATTCAATACACTCATACAACATGAATGACAAAGAGTGAGTATTTATGTTCATTTGACACAATTATTAATCGAATTGTGAAATAAAGTTCATGATAATGTAGTTTAGTGCGACAACTGGAAAAGCTTTGTATCAGTTCTTAAAATTTCTCTCCACTTAGGATAATTGTACCAATCATTAATAAGGATTTTAAGTGTTCATCAGTGAGTCAATGACCTTGGGTAGGGGTGCGCACGCACTGCTTTATTCAGTTGGCTATAGTTGTCGGAACGGCGGGCCGGACGAAATAGTCTCGCGGGCTTAGGTTGGGCAGTCCTGCACTATGCCATTCCTTTGTTTGAATCTATCAAGCCAACCATTCGAAGCACTAAAGTCTGTACAGTTTAATTTGCCTGCTATTTCCCGTGCTTTTTCCTGTATGATTGGGCCGCTTAATGGGATTGTAGCCTCCCGGGATTGGTTCTTAAGTTTAGGGGCTGCGACAACGCGGTCATGTAACCCCGTGTACTTTGGGTGTGTGTGGAATCTGTCTGATAACCGGTGTTAATTGTGATGACTGAATTAGTGTGTGTTATCTGTTTTTTAATTTAAGTACAGTGCTACTTAGAATTTTTCAAATATTTCCTACTTTTGCTGCCACTAGGCCAAGTTCAGAACTTAGCTACTAGACGCCACCGCAGTCGGCTCTTGGCAATGAACGTAGAAACCTAAGAGCGTTGTTTACATTCTTAACCTATCCAATTTAGCTTCACATAGGTGTAATTAATGGAAGGTTCTTTAACATGCCATAAATCTATGACTTGGGACTACCGGCTTTACTTCCCCTCCGAAGGAAGACATACTGAGGGATTTTTAACGCTCTTAAAAAATCCGGCGGCTTCGGCCGGGTTTGAACCCGCTATCTTAGGCATAGAAGCTCAGCATGCTACTGACTACGCCACCGAAGCCGCCCGGGATTGGTGAATCCATTCAATAATAAATTCCTCAACGTCTTCATATTTTCCAGTTCTAACTTTTTAACGTTCGCAACCACCCTTTGCTGCGTCGGTAATAGCGTGCCTATTTTTATTAATGTTCTCAAGGTGGATGTAGGAATACACACAGATTCACAAAAATCCTTTTGATTCAGAGTAGAATTTTCGTCGTACTTACTAAGAATTTCTAATTTTTCACTTATGGAAAAAGATTTACGCTTTGCTGTTCTTCATACAACATTCACAACTGCACTGACACAAATTCAGAAAATGAATAATAAGAAGGGCAGAAATGAGCTGAATTAACAAATCAGTGTTAAATCACTTTCAAGGGAAGGCAAATCATTAGTTAAAATTTCGACACTCTTGGCCGGTTGCTTCACTTCGGGTGGGGAATTCTTTCATCTACTCAAAGTAAATGACCTCCAGTACAGGGACACCAACAAGTATTTTACCACACCTTTTAAAACATCTCAAATACAGTGCTATTTTACATTATATGGATTTTCCCTCTTTTTTTTTTTTTTTCGACATGAAAAAGCGCTATAATAGGGTAAAATTATGCAGTTTTATATACAAACCGTCCAGGGTCCTTACAAAAAACATAAGCTCAGAGGTAGAGTAAAGGAAGCCTAAGTTGGAGATTGCAAGTTCATGTCGTGTGTGCGTCTGACATAATTTTCTACTCTCCATCACTATGGTTTGTACACTTTGTGAAATCCACAACCTAATATCTGAAATCTTCTATGCTCATTTACAGGATATTTCCTTGAGCAGCTTGGCCCGCATTCTTCCATGTTTAGTGGCATGTTATAAGTTACATTCCACATTTGTTGTATTTATAGATTGATGTTTGTATTCTTACAGATCTGTCCACTGGATCCAGTCGAACAGCCATTTGCATGAAGCAGACCTGGAGGTAAATGCAGTTACAATAGTGTGGTTCTTTTTATAGCCTACTATACATGTACAATAATTGTATTTCTATGTTGTGTATTGCAAAATTAAATTAAATAAACTTTTTCAATTATCTATGGTTTTCATTTATCTTTCTCCTTCCTTCTCATCACATTTGCAAGAGGATCATGGGATTCAAACAAGAATTTGGAACCTGTGTAGAATAGCAGGCGGTGGTGGGGGTTGATAATGGAAGAGAGTTAAGTGATTTTGTAGTCAGATTTGGACGTTATGTAGGTTACGACGAAAAAGGGGGGCCAGGGAGGATATTATGTCTGGAAACCTGACTCGATATTTCATTTTATAACATTCAACCAATAAAACTTGTTTGATAATAGATTTTTAAGTTATTTTATTTCATTAACTAACTTCAATACAAAAGGAGCTATAATTATCAGAATACAGCTTACATATGTATGTTTGCTGCCAACAATGGACAACAAATTTCAAAATGTCTCATATATTGTTGATTGTCAGAGCTAATGCTGTCAAAGGTAAAAGGGACTAGCTCTGTGGAATATTCATAAAAATTAGCTGATATCTTAGGGATTAATTCCCTACGTTTCCCTACTAAAGAGAAATGGTGTTTTTTTTAAGGCGGATATAACGAAAATTATTTAACAAGGGAGCTGACTGGTTTATATCCTCTTTGGTTTTACTTAAATACCGATAACGACTGCCACGTCACACTTTGCACAGTAGCACTTCCTAAGGCTATCACGCAAACTAAAATTTACGCACGGGTAATTAGAACCGTAACCTGTGGCAGATGTGCCCCCCCCCTTTTCCACATTGGTTTACATTAATCTCATTCATGTATTTTGGTTTCATAGAGTCAACTTGCATACTCAACCTAATGGTTGACCCTTTCCTCTGATGAATACAGTTAATGATGATAATTATTGTTTAAATGATACGATGTCTGTGGTCGTTTCAAAGGTCCCAATACCAAGGCTATCAAAAGCACATGGCATAGCATGCCCCCACACATATGCACAAATAGGAAGGGTGCTACCATATTGGTCGCCCCGTGGTCAGCATGCTTAGCTGCCACCCCGGAGGTTCGATTCCCGGCTCTGCCACGAAATTTGAAGAGTGGTATGAGGACCGGAACGGGGTCTACTCAGCCTCGGGTGGTCCAAATGAGTAGAGGGGGTTCAATTCCCACCTCAGCCATCCTCGAAGTGGTTTTCCGTAGTTTCCCACTTCGTCCTCGGGCAAATGCTGGGATGGTACCTAACGTACGGCCACGGCCGACTCCTTCCCTCTTCCTTGTCTATCCCTCCCATTCATCCCATCCCTTCATGAGGCCCCTGTTAACTTTGCAGGTGAGGCTGCCTGGGCGAAGTGTTAGTTACACTCCCCAGTTGTATCCCCCAACTCAAGCTACAGGACACAGCCCTCAGTGGCGGTAGAGTTGGTATCCCTCGCTTAGTCTGTGGGAAAAGCCAACCCTGGAGGGTAAAACTATAACGAACGCTACCATACTGGAAGATTACAACTGAGATGTAGCCCACTCCAATCAATTGCTGCTCACTGATAGGGAATGTCAATGAGCACATTTTTTGTTCAGTGTTCTGATTCATTATTACAGTGAGGTCCTTCTCCATATAACATAATATAGAACGGAACCTCGCAGGCGCTGTGTGGCGACTGGGCCACTGTGGCTAGCCGCCTGTCGAGTGCCAGTGCAGCCCCCAACTAGTGTTAACACATTTACACTTTTTGACGTATTTAATAATCATTACTTACATGAATTTCTATGACCACATCCACTGCTCCCCGACCCACTGTCGTGTAATCTGTAGACTAGTCATCGGGCATTGACTCGACGCTCCCCGGCGAGGTTCCGTTCTGTAGAGAAGGACCTCGCTGAAGATAACTTATGATTTATTTAAACTCTGTATCGCATGACACTCGCTGGCACGGAAGCTGTAAGATGGCTGGTATGAGATCCTATTGACCCTTGTCAGTGCACCTGTTTTTATGACCAACGTGTATATATAAAAGAATAATAACCCCTGGCACTACAGCCCTTGAAGGGCCTAGGTCTACCAAGCGACCGCTGCCCAGCCATTTGGCCTGCAGATAATGGGTGCCGCGTGGTCAGCGCATCGGTTCCCCTCAGCCGTTAGTCTCGGTTTTCATGACCGGGGTGCTGCCTCACTGTCAGACAGCTTCTTAATTGTCCTCACGAGGCCGAGTGCACCCCGTTCCAGCCCTCGCGTCAGTTTCTAAAATCCCTGAGAGAGCCGGGAATCGAACCCGGGGCCTCCGGGTGAGAGGCAGGCGCGCTACCTCAACACCACGGAGCTAACAACGTATATATATATCAGTATATAATTTTATTGCAGGCAATGAAATTCTAAATCCACAGCTTGCTTCCAGTTAACCGACCGGATCAAGAATGGAATGAATGAAGCCCCCCCATCTAGCGGCGAGGATATGAACTGTGCCGGCTGCCAATGCCTGACGCACTCCTCTGGGGCAATGATTAAATGAATGACAGATGAAATAATAGTGGAGAGTGTTGCTGGAATTAAATTTTTGACAGGGAAAATCGGAGTACCCGGAGAAAAACCTGTCTGCCTCCGTTTTGTCCAGCACAGATCTCACATGGAGTGACCGGGATTTGAACCACGGACCAGGCGGTGAGAGGCCGGCTTACTGCCGTCTAAGCCACTGAGGCTCAACATTGCAGGCAATGACCATGCTCAAAATCACACATTTGCACAAGACTTCAAACTTAGTCTCTACATAATCATGTTATAGAGCATGGCCTTCTCAGACACTGAAAGGTGTGACAACGATCACATAACTTTTTACATCGGCACATACACTCGTTTAGTTTATGATATTGAAGTATAATACACGCCTTGAGTTGCATCCCTGAACCGCCGCACGTGTTACCATTTAACCGAGTTCGTAGCAACTCCACTTGTTGTCAGTCATCACATCTGTGATGTAAAAATCACTCCAAATTTCTTTTTTCTGTAATTTTAATTTGTGCAGGAGCTCCTGATATTCTTTCGTGGACTGTAGTGGATGTCCAAAGTATTGACCTATTTAAGTTCAAAACTAAATTAAGATTTCACTACTTATTTCTCAGAAACTTCGCCTGAACGTTAAAAAATATACTTTCTTGAGAAACAAATGTGAAATTAAAGTACGGTAATTTTGTAAAGAAAAATGAGCCTACTTCATTTCATGGGGTCATTTTTAAAGAGACGGCAGTATTTTGTCTAAATTACAGCAAAAGTAATGCATCGATCCTTTTAAAACAAATGTATCTTCTATGAATATGCATAATGAAAGTATTTTGGCATTATCAAAAATATTAGGCTACTTCACTACTTGGCACTAAGAGGCACTACCTTGCAGGTAGCAGTGCCATAAAGTACTCCAAACTGCTGTCATTGCGATGAAATGTAATTAGAACTAGATGTAATCCTCTCTTTTCATGCTATTTTAAGTTACAGGGGGCTAATATCCATACTGACGATACAGATCAAAGGAAGAGGTTTCCTGGATTTGTACTGCAAATATTTATGCATATATCTCTGGAGACTTTCTCCTACAGTCACCATACCTTTAAATCACCATGTAGAGTACTCCATAACATATTCTCAGCACAATTGCCGCTACATTCACACTAAATTTTTTTTAACGAATTTAAACCCATAATTTTAATGAAAGAAACAATAGGTTTCTTTGCATTCCAACATTCATTAGGTGGAATAATGTAAGGTTTTATGATCAACGCTAAGTATCCTGCCATCTGTTGGATTTGGTTAGGACTAAATAGTAGACATGCTAACTCGCTGGGAAAGGGTGGTTAATACTTATGAGTTGGCCTCAGAAGCTCCATAACAGTTTCACCATATTGCCCTCTCGTGAGCAAAAAGGAACAATTGAATTATTATTGTATATAAATTTTTGATTAGTTCTTATTAAAAATTTAAAAAATAATACATAATTTAAAAAATAATACATATATCTGAATAATTTTATTATTTTACAAGAACTTTCATATTTTTTTAACCCCTCAGATGGGCAATTAAATGTCCTAGTGTGTGCATTCCATGCAGGATTTAAATTTTGTAAAACTTCAAATGATGTATATTTGAGAAACTATTCAAGTTAATAGCCATACTTTCAAGTGGATGCATTTGCTGTAGGACTTGTTTTTAATAACTAGTCTATTAAGCATCTTGCATTAGCAAGTTGTGTGCAACATGCAATATTTTGAAGCATCCTGTACTATAGATGAGAGATGTTTTCCTTCAATCTTATTCTTGCCCAAACTTGTCTCTGTACAAGTACACAGTATCTAAGCTTAGTTTTAGTACTCTTGAGATAATATGTGCATACTGTAATGATTATTCTGTTTGTATTGCATATGGGAAAATATCCCATCAAATAGCACTGAATAATAACTAAAACTAGAGGCCCTTTGGGAGAACTCTCGCATGTGTATAGTGCCCGTCTGTCCACCTGGGATGGGATGTGAGGCAACGCGAAAACAGTGTGAGCACGAGGTTCGGATCTCAGGGCGGCCTGGGCTATGCCGGTTAATAATTGCACACTGTCCTCATGTTCCACATAAAGGATTGAGGGAAACATGTGAATGACAACACACACACACAAAAAAAAAAAAATATTTAAAAAGAAAATTAATTCACATTTATTAATAAAAAGATCATGAAAAGCATCTATCACATGCACTCCTGCGATAAATAATGCTTGCTAGCTGCAAGGTATTCATAAATTAAATTCATAGAGGATTTTCTAATCCTTTGGGATCAGTGCATCTCCAAACAAAAAAAACATAGTCTTTAGAATTGTCATAGAGTCTTTGTTTGGACTATGTTGAATTATCATCATAAACACATTTTACCCTATACAAGCGGGATGCACTGTCATCTATATGAACACGAATAAATAATTAAATTAATTTTCTGCATTCCATTAATCTTTTCATAGATAACTATTTACGATCAACTCAATTAATTTTTATTCGTTGACTCGCTTTACAGTATGCTTCTTGCTCAGCAGTCACAATTTTATCTTACCTTGCACGGATTGAGTAGCTTCACTGACAACAGTGAAGCTGCTGGGCTATGGAAAACTAATGTTTATGATAGTGGTAGACCTGAATAATTTAGTTTCTTGAATCCTTCATGGCAAGCAATGACCATATTAAAGATTCCAATGGAGATCTGGGAGGAGCATCGTATATTCTTCAAGATGGGGAGACTTCAGTGTAATTAGACCGTCCAAAATTGTTCACAGAAGAAGTGAAGGTGAAAAACAGCACAAAGAATAACAAGGAATGTGGTCCTGATTTAATCCATAATGAACACCTTAAAAGCATCACACCAGTCCCTGAAGAGGGAATAGTATCTATTTTAAATGAGTGCATCCACCCTGGGGATATGCCGAACAACTGGAAGAAATCTACAATTAAAATGCCTTATAAGGAAATACCCCCTGTTGACCATCTCAAGATTTTTAAAGACATGTTTAGACTAATTTATAGGAATACAAGCTGTACCCAGCATGCGTTCCAATGTCAATCAAAGAAAGTGTTGTAGTTGTAACTTTGTTTGTTGAAGTGCTTTTAGATACACAATATTTTTTTCTTTTTCCGTTAACTGCCTCTAAATTATTGTAAAACGGATTTACTATCTCAGAAGCATTCGTGGGAGCGTGCTCAACAACTCACCAGTTTCATCGCAATCGGATGAATGGTATATGAACACATACGGGACTGGGTTTTCACCCATTTGTTAAATCTACTCGTGCGCTACCTATTGTAACGTGGATTTACTGCATTAGAAATCTTTGGAGGAGTGTTAACAACGACTCGCCAAAGTTTAATCGCAATCGTATGAATGGTTCATGAACAAATACAGGACTTTTTGAAAAAAATAACTCGCCGTCACTCATTTGTTGAATCTATTCATGCGCTACCTATTGTAATAGGGATTTAATAAGTCAGAAACCTTCGCAGGAGTGTACACAACACCACACCAAAATTTCATCGCAATCGTATGAATGCTTGTGGGACTTTGTTGAAATGAATTGCTTGCCATTTTGTTGAAGCTACTCACACGCTCTCTATTGTTAATTAGCCTTACTATGACTAGAACCATCCCGGGAGTGTGTACAACAACTCACCAAAATTTGATCGCATTCGGATGAATGGGTATATAATTACGCATTAGGGACGAACAAACAAACATTCATTTTTATATATATAGTAGATTTAATATTGGAAATTCGTACAAATGTACAATACCAACTATTTGCATTTGGAAAATTATTTTTATTAACATCAAATTAAAGCCCATATTTGTTACTGGTCAGTTTTTAATTATTTTTATAAGACTTTTCTTAGAAAAATCATGTTAAATACTTTGCTTTGATCGCAATTACTTTAGTTTATAACAACACTGCTGAAGAAGGCCATAATATGGCCAAAACTGGTACATTTTAATTAATATTAATTTAATTTTTATTGAATAAAGTGTAATAAGTTTATTAAATACCAATTCGTTATTCATCTCTACATACCATAAAACAAAGTCCCCGATTCTTGGATGTAACAGATAATCTCGAGAACCACTGGATGGATTTTGATGCGGTTTTCCACATTCTGTAAAGGATTTCTCGAGGAAGGTTTCTGTAGAAAATAATTTATTTATGACCAAATTAAGCCGAGCAGTAACGATTTCAGTGAAAAAATCGAAACAAAACCTGGCGTTCGTGCGACTTTTATGCCTACACTGGGTAAACCGTTAAAAATATCAGTATACTACGCGCATAAGAATTGTTCAGCATGAAAAGTTTTACAAAAAAAAGTCCGCGACAGCATATCTCTATCTTCATAACATCGCCCACTATCAGTGTTTTTATGTTTTCATTTCTTCCAACTATCTCCATCCAATTACTGAGGCGACAGTTTGCGAGCTAGCTAGGGGCGAGCTTATCACCCCAGTTACAGCCTAGCTAGCAGGCGAGCCTATTACGCCAGATACAGCCAGCGTCAAACTGTCGAGTCGTGTTGAATTAAAACTTCAGAAAAGAGTGGATGTGTTTGTAGTTTCCCTGGAAGTGCAACTCGGCTTTTCTTTATTTCGCCTGTGAACTTTTGTTCCGCAGAATACACAGTCAAGGTTAGATTGGACGGAAGGGGGATGCACCTCGCTATACTTCTCCATGATAATAAAATTAATAGTCCAGTCAATGATTTTAACCCATCATGCCGAGACAGAAAACGGATATAGGTTGTAGTTCATTGAAATAAAATAAAAATACACTGTTTAAGCTTACGCTGGGTAAACTGATAAAGATACCGGGCTAGTTTAGAATAAATCATCAATAAGGAAAGTTATTAGATATGATCAGGCTTAGGATAATTATGCATTTTGCATATTGCATATGCAATTGCATATTTGGGACAGTTTTAACTTAACACTGCATATTTAGGGGTTTCCTCCTATTAGTGCATATTTCAAAAACATTCTTAATCTTGAGTGTAGACATCAGCTTCTGCAGGACACTTTTGGATTATTTGACATGCATTTCAGGTAACAGGAATGTTGAGAAGTTTGCATCGTGTTTAAATTTAGCAACCCTAGCCCTACATCCGGCCATAGCTTTGTCTACCTGCAATGCAATTAGGTGGGCACTGATTCTTGGTATTTCCCGTAAAGCAGGTTATCTTTTCCTCATTCCGTAAATAGTTACCTTTCATGCACAATTAGTTCTTGTCAGTCTTACTTTCGTTGAGTTGAAACAGGCTGTGTGGTTCATAGCACGTTCAATAGCTACTGTATTTAAGATGCCTAAGTAGAAGAACTGTTAATGAGGTAATGAAAGGGTATGTACGAGAGTTTCAAGACTTTTCAACTGACGGAAGTGTATTGTTTTGCAAATACTGTAGAACAGTCGTAAACACAACTAAAAAGTATCAAATTCAACAACATCTTCAAACAACGAAACACAATAAATTGAAAGAAGTAAACCTAAAACAAAAACACCAGGTTCTTGTAACCACTGCTTTAGTTAAACCTGGACCAACACGTAGTACATTCAATGAAGATCTGTATAAAGCATTTCTCTCGGCAAATATACCGTTGGCTAAACTAAACAATAAGAACTTAGTTCAGTTTCTGCAGGTGTATACGAAACAGCCAGTCCCAGATGAATCAACAATTAGGAAGAATTACGTTCCTGAGCTTTACAATGTAACGTTAGGTAAACTAAGGGAAAACGCTCGTGTAAAATATATTTGGGTCTCACTAGACGAAACAACGGACGTAGATCAAAGATATGTAGCTAACTTCATGTTTGGAATTTTAGGAGAAGAAGAAGAGAGAGACAAATCATATCTAGTAAATATGGCTGTGTTGCCTAAGGTGAATCACTCAACAGTTGCTGCATTTTCAATGATGCACTTTCTTGTTTGTGGCCATCAAGCATTCTTTACGATCATGTTATCGTGGCCTGCAGGATGCCGCACCTTACATGTGTAAAGCCATGGGAGGTCTTTGGATATTATATCCCAAGATGATACAAGTCACATGTGTAGCACATGGACTTTATCGAGTCGCTGAAGCAGTCCGGGCTTCGTTTCCTGAAGTAAACACGTTGATCTCCACAGTGAAAAGAGTGTTCCTGAAGGCTCCAAGTCGCAAAGAAAAATCTTTTGATGCAGATCATGATGTGCCACTCCCGCCTTCACCAGTTCATACAAGATGGGGAACGTGGCTCGAAGCTGCTGTTTATTATGCCAATTATTTAGAGGTAGTAAAAAAGGTAGTTGAAGACCTCGATTCTGAAGAAGCTGCTTCAATCAAAGAAGCTCAAAAAGTCTTGAGCAAAGATAGTGTTCGTGAGCAACTTATATTCATTCGTTCCAATTTGCGTTGCATACCTTCAGCCATCAAGAAATTGCAAGAAATAGGACTGCCTCTTCACGTTAGCATTGGAATTGTTGAAGAAGTCGATCGATCCCTAAAGAACCCAACTAATCAAGTTTTCTCGAAAAAATTGCAGAATGTAGTGCTGAAAAATTTCGGTCTCCTCAAACTTAAAAGCATTTGTGGTGTTATTCAAGGCAAAGACAAAATTGACAGTGCATCGATACTAGAGGTCTCTGATTTAGTTAAGTTGGAGTATGCTCCAATTGTGGCATGTGATGTGGAGAGTGTTTTCTGAGTACAAAGTCATTTTAAGTGAAAATAGGCGCAAGTTTGTGTTTTTGAAAACCTACCTATTACATTACCCATTACATCATGCAGTGATTAAGTGTAATCAAGACTTGTAAATTTTATTGACAAACTGGAGCAATCTATTGTAGTACTGTAATTAATTTTCTTTATTTTGGCGATATCTAATATGTAACATTGATTTCTTGTAATATAAACCACTAATTGATATCAGATATATGTTTATTTTTAATGCATATTTTAGTGCTTATTTAGACACTTTTTAGTGCATATTTGCATGCATATTTTGGCATTTTTAAGTGCATAATTATCCGAAGCCTGGATATGATTATGTTCGTAACGCTACGTATTAACCTTCTGTCAGTTACATGTGTATCAGAATGATACAAGCACGCGTCTTTCTCGTGTCCTCGTGCTAGGCAACAGTGTCATCCCGCTTTAACAGTACCCTCCATTTTCAACCAGTCACTTCACAGCCTTTGTGCAGTCACACTGTCATCGGCTCAGAGTGTATGTATCAGATTGATACATTGTGACACACGGTGTAACATTTATTCATGCATCTCTTCCTTTTTTCGTGGATTTTACATCCGAACAGGAACAGTCAACATCTTAACCCTGACGGACAAGACTGAGGAGCTAGTGGACTTCATGATGGAGAAAGATATAGCCATCCTCGGTCTCAGTGAAACGAAATGGAAAGGAAAAGGGGAATGAAAACTAAAGGAAGGATACAGGCTGTTTTACAGTGGAGGACAGGAGGCAAGAAATGGAGTAGGAATGATTATAAGAAAGGATGTCCTAGAGCAGTGTGGTCCAACCCGCTGCCTGTTCATTTTTGTTGGCCCTTGCCCTTCACTCTTCGAGAGTTTTAATCCGTGGCGTGCCTACTTGAATTTTCACTTTCATCCAGTAATGTTACGAAGGAGCCAGGTGGGAAAGGAAAGGTCCCGAAAAATACGCCAGTAATCAGAATTGTCTTTCCACGAATGCGTATGGCACGAGAAGCGGCCCAGCCTCCAGGCGACAACTGGTTGGCTGCCAGTGATTGGCTGCCGATAAGTTCGCGATCGTGTGCTGCGGCGGATTTCCCTATAAAATAGAGCGCAGGGCTGTTCGAAGAGGTTGCTTTTGACGAGAGAGGTTGTTCGAGAGATATAGTACGACAAGAGTTTGTTGTCATCGACGTTGCGAGTGCGGTACCTAATATGGCGGGACTTAATAAACGGCGTGTTGAAGATGAGAAACTAGAATTTCAGTCAAAGTGGCAGGAAAGTTACTTTTTTGTTGAACATAATGGAAAACCACAGTGTGTGTTATCTGTTCTCAAGTCTTAGGTGTTTCGAAGGAGTATAACATGAATAGACACTAGACCAGTTTGAATAAATCAAAATACGATCAATACCAGGGAAGTGCCAGAAGTTGTGTGTTTAATGATTTGAAGCTGAAACTAACAAGACAGAAGAATATATTTCAGCAACCATCAAACACTGCCGGTTTAAAGGTATATTATGAGGTATGTTTAGAGCTAGCTAAAAGTAAAAAGTCTTTTAGGGATGGTGAGCTCATTAAGAGATGTTCTGTAAAAATGACATCCTCATTTGGAGATAATAGGATGGCTAAAAATTTTGAAACAGTTTCCTTGTCTCATCAGACAGTTAGTATAAGAATTAATGATATGTCTGGTGGAGTTTCAGGTTCTCTCAAGAGCATTTTGGAAAAATGTGAATTTTACTCTCTAGCTCTAGATGAGAGCACATATATAGCTGACATTGGGCAGCTCCTTATCTTTGTCGGAACAATAAACGACGAATTTGAAATTCATGAAGAACTGTTGGAATTAAGATCATTAGAAACCAGCAAAAAAGGTATTGACATATTCAATGCACTGGATGATGTCGTTTCTAAATATGGAGGATTTGTGAAGTGCTCTGGCATTGCAACAGATGGAGCTAAAGCAATGGTTGGTCCTAACATTGTTTTAGTAGGACTGTGTAAAGAAAAAGGATTGCATTTTTTGTTTTTCCACTGCATTATCCACTTTCATAGTGCTTGAAGGAACAATGAAATTCGACATAAATAACAAAGCTTGCACCCGGCACCCGAGGCCATACAATATCATTATTAGCGGAACCAATTAATTATAGGGAATATGTGGTTCAGAAAGAAAATAGTCAGAAGATAACGAGGTGTGGATGGGGAGATAGATGAACGAAAACTCTGATAGACTATGTATTAGTCGAAAAAGGACATCGGAAAGAGCTAATGGACGTCACAGTCATGCCAGATGAAGCCTTTGGAGGAGAGCAAAACTAAAAGTAGGAAAGGTCATGAGATTACCTGAAACAAGGGAAAGAAAGATTAAGGTCTGGAGACTAAAGGAAAAGGAGGTTGCAGAAGCGTTTTAAGAAAGAATTGCAAGGACAGATATTACCCATGTGGAACAAGAATGGGAAAAGTGGTAACTACCGAGGGTTGCCATCATATCGCATGTTGCCAAAGTAATGGAAAGAATCCTAGTAAAAAGAATTAGAGTAAAAGTAGAAAGCCAAATAGAGGAGGAGCAGTT
Source organism: Meconema thalassinum (assembly GCA_946902985.2). NCBI lineage: Eukaryota > Metazoa > Arthropoda > Insecta > Orthoptera > Tettigoniidae > Meconema > Meconema thalassinum. The sequence goes on from OX336389.2 coordinate 150,934,488, forward strand.
TGGATTTAGAGGGGGCAGGTCAACAGTGGAAGCCATTTTCATTCTGAGACTGAACATTGAAAAGAGTTGGGAATATGGGAAGGATATGGTAATGACTTTTATTGATCTAGAAAAGGCCTATGATAGCATCCCTAGAACAAAAGATTGGGAAAGCTTAACAAATAGGGGGATAGGCAAGGAACTGAGAGACACGATAAAAGGAATGTGCGAGGATTGCTACAGTAGTGTCAAGACTAGAGTCGGGACATCGTAATGGTTTAAAGTTGACACTGGACTAAAGCAAGGAAGTGTGTTGTCACCCTTATTGTTCATAATGGTGATGGATGACATCATGAAGGCAGCAATGAAAGACTATAGTAGGACAAAGATGAAGGTAATGTTGTTTGCAGACGATGTTGTGATCTGGGGCGAGGATGAGATGGAGGTACAAGAACAGATGTAATAAATTAAAAGATTGAGCAATGGGCATTGAAGATAAAGCCGGCCCCGTGGTGTTGGGGTAGCGCGCCTGCCTCTCACCCGGAGGCCCCGGGTTCGATCCCCGGCTCCGTCAGGGATTTTAAAACTGATGTGAGGGTTGGAACGGGGTGCACTCAGCCTCGTGAGGACAATTGAGTAGCTGTCTGACAGTGAGACAGCGCCCCGATCACGAATACCAAGATTAACGGCCGAGGGGACCCGACGCACTGATCACGCGTCACCCCAATATCTGCAGGCCAAATGGCTGGGCAGCGGTCGCTTGGTCGGCCTTAGCCCGTCATGGGCTGGATAGTGCCAGGGGGGGTTTTTTTTTGTTGTTGACATTGAAGATAAATGTGGAGAAGAGTAAAACAGTGGTGATGAGCAGAGGTAAGAAAGAAGGAAAAGGATGAATCAAAGTCAGAGATAAGGAATTGGAAGTGGTGAAACACTTCAAATACTTGGGAAGTGAACTGACTGAAGATGGAAGACTAGATTTGGAAATTAGCAGAAGAATACAACTCGGGAGTGCTTTCTACCAACAGGTACGGGGACTAATATGGAACAAGGATATACCAATTAAGGCTAAAGAAGTTATGTACAAAGCATATTATGTTCCTATAATGACATATGCAGCAGAAACTTGGACAATGACTAAGAGGGATGAGAGCAGAGTACAGGCAGCTGAGATGAGATTCCTGAGAAGTATGGTCCAGAAAACATGGAGAGACAGAGTGAGAAATGAAGATATACGGAAAGAACTGGGAGTACAGAAACTAAATTACAAACTGGAGCAAAACAGATCGAGATGGTTTGGACATGTCAAACGGATGAATGAAGTAGGGCTACCAAGACGAGCACTGGAACGACGGATGACAGAGAAAAGAGGACGAGGAAGACCAAGAATGCGTTGGATGGACTCGGTGAAGCATAGCATTAGAAACGGAACCTGGATTGGAACACCGTGTCGGAAGAGGACTGGTGGAACGACAGAACAATGTGGAGAGGAACCATATTTGCCCCCACCCAGTGTCAGCTGGAAAAGGGGAAATGAAGATGATGATATGATGGCACAGAAGCAAACACACAATCTGGAAGATCCTCGGGATATAGAAGCTGTTCAGAAACTAATTTTACATGAATATTTAGTTTAATTTCGTTACTTATTATTTTTACTCGCATTGTATGATGTTTACAGGAAACTGTATTGTAGATATGAATAATAAATAAATGATTACACTGGAATACACAGAATGAAAACAAACATCAATAACATAAATTAAAATGCATGTAGTGGGTTCAACTACTCTATTAAAAAACCTATGTATATATCAGACTGATACACTGTGACCGACGCGTCAGTCAATTTTTCACAAAATGTTTAATGATAAAGGAAATGTGTATTACGCAAGTGAAAAATAACAGGTAGTATCGACATGTTGTAGGTACCTGAAAGGAAACATGATATGCCATATATCCAGAACAGCTGCCACAAAAAGATGACACTGCTCAAGCCGTAGCTGGACGTCTTGTTTGAATGTATCATTATGATGCAGTGCGACCATTTCTTTAAACACTAACATTGTGACCGACGGAAGGTTAATAATTAACGGTAACTTAAAATACACTTTTTAAGCCAATTAAAAACACCCTTGGATTCAACAAAGATTTGACAAGTAACAACACAAATGATACCCAACTGTTTATGAAACATAGTCAAAATGCTATATTTATGATTATACAATGAAACAAGGTACAGTAAAAGTAATACATTAATCTATCAGATAAGTGTCATTTTCATCATGTTCTTCCATATACTTATTTTCTTATAATATGTCCCATTTTTAAAACATAAAAACAACATACAGCAAACTGAAATTGTCTTGCAGATTTTTTTCAGATATGCTAGAAACAACTGTTAAGTTTCAATTTTTTAAAATTTCTTATAGAGTATTTTTTTGAAAAGAATGGCTATTAAAGAGTCAAGAGGTTGCTATGGTTTCTACATCTTTGTTCATTTCATTTACAATCCTTCTAAAGCTTTGAATTATGTGCAGAGTACACCATTGCAGCAAGCCATTTAATCCAAAAACAGCTACTGTATCTTTAATCCATTGGTTCCTTTGATCACTTATCTCCACACATAAACAACTAAATATGGACCAATGTATCCAAAATGCAAATTAAATGCAACAGATCAAGTATTAAGATTCATATGTTCCTCTATTCCTACTAATCCTGAAATGTTGACAGCTCAACTTTTTGGGAACCTAGAGAATATCACATTGGACAAAACAAACTTATGAAACATCAGAAGTAAATTGGTAAGGTGAAGAGAAAATTGTACCATCATAATGAACAAGTTAGAATACATAGACGAACCCGTCCAGTTCTTGGAGGTGAATGGCATTACAGAAGTAGGAAAAGATCCCACTAATCAATTCCAAAACCAATTAAAAAGCACACAATGAAATCAATTTTATATTCATGTAATCTTAAAAGGCGAAGTTAAGAACATGAAACCACAATTACCTTCATTAAGATGGGTACCAGTAATCCATAAGACCGATAGTTAATTTTAGGAAAGCTCTGAGTTACAATTTAAGTAAAGCCTTATTGAAAATTATAAAGGATAAGATAATTCTCAAGATTGATAAATCAGTTAAAAACACATCAGAAATAGTAGTGAAATTAGACCCCATAACAATATCAAGCATGAGAATGGACACTTTGGCATATCCAACTTGATTATATTCGTATTTGTCATGGTTCCGTATTGATTGAACAATTATGCACTAAAAGGGGGATAGGTTCCGCCTGATCAATACAACATAATTCACATTTAAAGGGTTGTATTAACACCCTTGTGGTACATGTTTCGGGTCCTTATTATGGCCCCTTCATCAGCCTCAAAACAAAAATAGATATCAGTATCATATTGGATTCAATAAAGGTAAAATCTAACATGAAATGTATGAACGACATGAATGAAAATGAAACATATTAAACAATTATGGGTGATGTGGAGAAACATATGAAAAAACATATCATAGATGGGGACATAAAACTATTACGTACAAGACAAAGGTTAAAAGATTAAAAACACATTAAAAATAGAAAGTTGCAATTAAAAGCACTTCTAGTGCATGTCGAATAAAGTCTTGCAAAGTTCGTATTGGAGTCCTATATTATAACACAGTGCTTGATCCAATTCTGCTTCCGTGTCATAGAGTCCATTATTGTTAAATGGTTGAAACTTGTAGAGAAAGCCTTATGGTATTTGTAATCTCCTATTAGACTAGTAGTCAAATCATAATACATCACCATTGACGTTTAAAAAACAGGCCAAGCATAAGAGACAGTATCCTGATGGTAGAGGTAGTCCATTGGATACGAGATGTAGTAGACAGAACGGGCAAATCCCAAACAGAGAGAGGAGAGGGGGACTCCTTCGTCTATGTGAACACGGGCCTTTAAGAATCTAAGGGTAAACAAAAAATGTTTGTGTGAAAGACATGTCGTCAAGAGGGAAAAATAACGAGAGAAACAGCTATAATAAAATATGAAAAGAATAACGGTACAAAAATTAAGACACAACTTACGTTAGAGCAGAGGAAAACACAAGAGACCTCCGATGCGGGACTATGAATGTCCAATAGGTCAGATGGCGAGAAGGAGAGTGCTGGGTGTGTGAAGGCAGGCAAGTTGACGCGGGGAAGGAGGGGAGGTGGAGGGAAAAGGTATGACTTAGGAAAGGCGGAGAGGGAAAGACAGGGGGTAGAGTGGGAAGGGTAGGAGAGATGGTAAGGAGGAAGCTCAAGGCGGTTTATTATTATCCTTGTTTGTTGACACAATGAAATCAGTTAAGGTATCAAACAAAACATTGGAGTCAAAATATATCTCATTAAGGTTAGGGGGGTTGAAAATTCTCTGGGCGGTGTTAATCTCGATAGATTCTAAAACATTCATTAAAATCCCCTTATTAGCATGGTGTAGAATTACAAGATCGTTGTCAATGCTGGTGAATTTGTGGTTCATGTCCTTCATGTGGGAAGCCATAGCTGAAAATTTCCTATGTTTGGTGGCGTTAAAATGTTCTGAAAATCTAGTATTAAAGCTTCTCCCGGTTTGACCAATATAATTAATATTACAGTCATTGCAGCTTAATTTATAAATACCAGAGGCACTATATTTGTCCTTCCGATTGATAGAGTGTGAATTAAAAATAAATTTCTGTTCGTGTGATTGGTTTTATATGCTAATTTCATGTTATACTTCTTGAAAACATTAGTGACACTATATGTGAAGTTGTTGAGATACGTAAACACTGCGTAAGACGGTTTTTCGACTTTATCAGGTAGGAGGTGGGTGGCCGGTTTATTTTAATCTTTCTGATGATATTATTAACATAATTACGACTGAATCCATTAATGCGAGCTATTTGGTGAATAATTTTGATTTCCTCTACCATCAGGATACTGTCTCTTATGCTTGGCCTGTTTTTTAAACGTCAATGGTGATGTATTATGATTTGACTACTAGTCTAATAGGAGATTACAAATACCATAAGGCTTTCTCTACAAGTTTCAACCATTTAACAATAATGGACTCTATGACACGGAAGCAGAATTGGATCAAGCACTGTTGTAACGTGTTTTTCGAGGGGTTTTTATGCAACTGGCATAAGTCAGTAGGAAGCCATTCTATATTTATTTACGCGGCAAATTGTTCAGCCAAGAGAATTTTTCATGTTAATTTATTATTATTATTAATTTATTATAATTATTATTAAGGTATTTTCGGAGCATTTTATAAAAATTATTAGCATTCAGATAGGTTTTCTATGTCTTAGAAAACGCTATCAAGCAAATTATTACGAACGACAATATCATAGAAAATTATGTGATTACGGAATTTTACGGAGTTTTCGTCAGTTAGGGTATAACGAGAGACGTGACTCACTGGGATTTCAAGTACAAGCTGATTCCTGTCGAGAAGTATTACGCAAGGCTGGGTCGCAAGGTCTAGAAAAGGCGAATTGTTGGAACGGAAAACGACTTCTCCCTCTCGCGCGCCGAGTGTAATGAGGCAGAGTGGGGATCTAGCGGCGTGCTCAGCCAATCAGGGGAGACAACGTAAGCTGGAAGACGGTACCATGGTGGGGGAGCCAACGTGTGGATATATCGTTCGACGCGCCGTGAAACGAGGACAATCTGTGTAGAACTTGCGGAGTGCGGTTGCAAGTGCGTGTCGCTCCGATGTTCAGTGGAGTTGATGACTAACTTTTGCAAAACTTAACCAGTGCGGTTGTACGAGTGTTTGGGTCCGAGGTACGGACCATAGAATTATCTAATCTACTAGAATCTCATCAAACATCGACGGAGATGACGACGTCCAGGAGACTGTGGGAAGCTCACAGCATCATCAAGTACGAGGGAAATGCTTCGGGCATTTCCAGTGGTAAGCGCTAATGACGCAGAAATACGCAATCTCTCATTTTTCTTTGTTTTATATTTCATAATTCAGTAACTTCATAGCTTGGAAATAAGAGTAAAATCAATTTATCAGACTCCGTTTTCACGTAATTTTCTATCGGTAATATTCAAATCACAACGCTCCAATTTAAATTTTATACTTATTATTATTATTAATTTTGCTATACTTGTTTTATATAATAAATTCATTTCTTTTACAATGCAATCTTTGCTTTCAGTAGGTAGCAATAGATATAGACCAATTCCTTCTCCTGATACAATTGTTTGTTGGGTTAATGATCAAATCATACCACGATCTGAGTGAATAGATTCTTGACGGTGTTCTACCAGAGCTAGACGTTGTTAAATACAAATTTAGATTTCAGCATTGCATTGAGGTCTTGGCGCCCATTAAAACAACATAGCTTAGGCAAAGGTAAACAATTACATTTTCTCCCAACAGTGTGGGCTAGCGAAACTGCCACATTTGTACGCTCAACGTGGAGCAAAGTAAATACCGTTTCACTTGTCATCCCAGCCTAAGCCAAACTGTTACATTTGTCGCCGACAACTAGGGGCTGAAAACCTAATAACATTTGTGGAAGGAGAAGGGTATATATTTCTGTGCCTGTATTTTGGGGGTTATTTGTCTTTATCAGTGTATATCATTATGGGGGATGAGAAAGAAAGACAGATGAGGTTACGTAGTGGTCATCAACTGGAGAGTGATGATACGAGCAGTATGTCGAGTGATGGTAGTACCGGGGTAGCGGAGGTAAATCCCGATACTGAAACAGGGAGTGTAGGCGGCCAACCAGAATTAAAAACTTTACTTCTCGAGTTCATGTATCAGAACAAAGTTAGTAGTGATGCCTTAAATGCAAAATTAGAACAGAATAATGCAAAATTAGAACAAAACAGTAGGGAAAATAAAGAAAGTACAGACGCTTTAAACGCAAAACTGGAACAAAACAACGCTAAATTAGAACAAAACAGTAGGGAAAATAGAGAGAGTAATGAAACTTTAAACGCCAGATTAGAACAAAACAGTAAGGAAAATAGAGAGAGTAATGAAACTTTAAACGCCAGATTAGAACAAAACAGTAAGGAAAATAGAGAGAGTACTGAAACTTTAAATGCTAAACTGGAACAAAACAACGCCAGATTAGAACAAAACAGTAAGGAATATAGAGAGAGTACTGAAACGTTAAATGCTAAATTAGAACAAAACAGAAGGGAAATGAGTGACAAATTCGAACTGATTAGAGGTGAGATCAGGGGGGTGATGGAAGAAAAGGCTAAAGAGATTATTGCAGATGTAGACAGAAAATTAGGAAAAGTACAGGAGGAGTTGGAAATTAGAATCAGTACACAGGCTGAAAATTTAAAAGAACTAGTGCAACTGGAAACACAGCAGGTCAAAAAGCAATTGGGGGGAGAAATTGACAAAATTCAGGTAGCTACTAAAAAGGTTAAGGAACAGCTGGGGGGTAGAATTGAGAAAGTCCACTCACAAATAGTTGCAGAAGTAAATGATTTAAGAGAGAGTAATAGAGAGAGCATTAGCAAGATTGAGGAGAAACAAGCAAAGCTATATGATAAAGTAGAAGAATCAGAAGGAAACATTAAATTAACAGTAAACAGTATTGAGAGGAAGGCTGAGGAGAAAATCGCAGAATTAGAATTAAAATTAAAAGCTAGGATCAGGCAAGAAAATAGTCAGAATAGGCCAGTTTTTGTGAATAGCACACACAGGGAGGTAGAACTTGGTAAGTTCAGCAATCGACAGGGGTGCCCAATGGAGTTCATGAACACTATAGAAAATAAATTCGGGGAGAGGTTGGAAAATGGTAGTATTGAGTGGTGCCAGGTAGTTGAAATTTTAGAACAAGTGTTTGTGGGGGAAACGAGGAATTGGTTTGCTGTCTACAGAGACAAGTTTACTGATATTAATGACTTTAAAATGAAATTCTGTGAAAAGTTCTGGAATGAGGTTATTCAGTCGCAGCATCGTGAGGGAGTAGTGTGTGGTAAATATAACCCTAAAGGAAGCTCCACCATGACCGAATACTTTTTAGGGCAGGTATTAGTGTGTAAATATCTTGATGGCTTGAAGGAGGAAAGTGATGTGGTGAGGTTGCTACTTAGGCACTTTCCCTATAGGATCAAGGAGGCTGCTTGTATCCAGAATGTAAAGACTATATCACAAGTAGAAAATTTGTTAAGCACATTTGATGCACTAGGGAGAGGGGGTTATGAGGACAATTTCAATAGGAACCAGGGTAATAATAATAATAGACCTAACGAAGCCAGGCATCAGGAAGTTCAAGGGAACGGTGGCGAAGGGGCCAACGCTCAAAATAGAAATAATAGTAATCAGCTAAATCAGAACAGAGGAAATGGCTATGGTAATCAGTATCAAGGGAGGAATAATGATTTCAGGGGAAATCAAGGGAGAAACAATGATTTCAGGGGAAATCAAGAGAGAAATTATAATGACAATAATTACAACCAGAATAGGGGTCAAGGAAGAGGACAGCCTAGTGGTAGTAATATACAGCCAAACAATGACAACATAGCCCAGAACAACCAGACCAGTTTAGTAGTTAGTAGTACTACGGCCAGCTGTAGCGGTTCTTTAAACGCGAACCAGGCTGCGAAGTAAGGTCAGAATCTCAGTCTGTAGCATGCCCTGTCCATACAATTATACAGGAACCCTATGACCTAAATGTAAGAAATGAATTATTACATGAACTAAATGATGAAGGTATTATTCAGGAAGTGGTTAGTAAGAGCCCCATAGTTAAATTTAACGTGTCCGAGGCGTACACAGATGTTTTAATTGATAGTGGTTGTATGAAGACTTGCATAAGTAGTGCATTTTATGATAAAATGAAAGGAACTGGAGTAAATTTTGAGGAGATGCCAATTAAAAGCACTTTTGTTATCACAGCTGTTGGGAAGAGGTCTAAAGTAATTTCTAAGCAAGTTTTAGTAGACATTAAAATTAATAATCATGTAGAGAAGCAGATTTGTCTTGTAATTCCAAATTTAGTATTCAGTGTTATCTTGGGTTCAGAGTGGCTAAGTAGAGTGTCTGGTAACTTATGTTATGATGTAGGGAGTTTGAAATTTAAATGGGGAGATTCTGAAGTAGAAGTAGCGTTCAATGACCATATTCAGAGGAGTAGTATTGTAGGTGTGATTTGTACTTTAAATGAGATATCGCCAGCCGTAGAGCGGGGTTCTCCATGTTTTGTGGGCAGTGTGATTACGAACGGAAGTCTAGAGGACTCGTTACGTGAGGCTGCATTTCAGGGAAATATAGAGGTGGAACATTGTGTTCGGCTCTATGATGTGTTATGGTGTAATAGGAGAGTTTTTGAGGATCGCATTGGTATGGCCAATTGCTATACACATTCATTGAACGTTATTGATAGGTCAGTATTCACAGGACATAGATATCCTGTACCTTTCGCTTATCAGAGTGCAGTTGAGGCACAAATTAACCAGATGCTTGAAGATGGGATTATTGAGCACTCTAACAGTCCGTATGTTAATTCTTTGATCACGGTACCCAAAACCGACGGCACAGTTCGTATTTGTTTAGACGCTCGTTTGGTTAACAGTAGAATTAGTTCAGATCAGCTGAAATCTATGTCAATAGAGGAATTAATGCAAACATTTGAGGGGAAGAAGTATTTCACTTGTGTAGATTTGAGTTCCAGTTTTTGGCAAGTGCCACTTATGTACGAAGATAGACCATTTACAGCTTTTAGTCATAAATATAACCTTTATCAATTTTGTAGAACACCTTATGGGTTAAAGAGTAGTTCAGCAGCTTTAATTAGGGCTTTAAACATCGCATTAGGGGATGACATAGGAGAGTGTGTAACCATTTACATAGATGATATGGTAATTAGTTCACGCAGTTTTGAGGAGCATCTACGTCATTTAGATATAGTTTTTCAGAAGTTAGATCAGGCAGGGTTCACTTTGAAGCTGTCTAAGTCGTCATTCTGTCAGTCAGAAGTGACATTTTTAGGTCATAGAGTGTCGAGTAGAGGTGTGACACCATAGGAAAGTAGGGTTAGCATGTGCGGACAGTAGCAACAGGGCATCGTTACAGACACTGAGAAATATGCTAGTGGAGCAACGTGATGACGTTCATTTAAGGGAGCCCCTGGCAAGGTTGGAAGCAGGTGACGCAGTAACATTTATAGTTTCCAAACGTATTGGCAAAACAGCATATGTGCTGGAGAATAGTGAGGGAAACAGATTATACGGGACGTATAATATACATAGTCTCCGAAAGTATGTGTCATAAAGTGAGGATGTTTAGCTGGCGAGCCAGCCTATCAAATGAGTAAGTGTGGTATTTGGTGCGTGTGAGGAGATGGTCTTCCAGGCAGGCGTAGCAGAAGTCACACAGGGGGGGTAGTATGTAAGTAAATGAGAGTTTTTAAGGTACAGGGAAATATGACGGGATTGTCGGATGCTGTTGAGCACTAAATTGTCTCGATTCACCAAGGCCATTTTGGCAGCGCTGATGGGTTCCCATTTATCTCCAAGAGATGGGGGAGCGCTTGTATAGGGCTTGTTAGCTTAAGGCGTCCACGAGATAAAAGATGGGCCATCAGAATGCGAGACAGTCCTTCATGAAACTCATACATATCAGCACACGTGATTTCTGTTTACGGTCTCGCCATGTAAGATTTGTAAGTGTGTAATTTAAGATAATTTGTACAATGGTATTATTTGTGTGAGGAGAAATGGTCTGTGTTGAGAACTAGTATTAAGTAGAATATGGTTAACGGGAACTTAACAAGACAGGGCGATTACGGCACAGAAATATTTGGTGTTATATGTAATGCGCATTTACTGTTTTTTTTTCAGAAGTCAATATTAATTTAATCTACTTTAAAGAGAGATTAAGTATTATGGTCACGAGGCGCTGCCACAATAGTGTGATCGTGTGCTCGGTGATAAGTGGAATTAAATGTCACCATAAGGAGGGGACCTCCAGTGAAATTAGGAAGTTCTATGGTGATATAAATATATCAGAACACCTTCAATGCGTGTGATATGACATCATAAATACATAGTGCTCACACATTAATTATGTCTATTTCTCCAACATAGAGAAATTTGAGAGGCGGAAATATCCGTGGAACACTATTCCATATGTAAAACATTGGACTGGTTGCAAAGTGCAATCCATAGTGACAACAAACTTTGACGCAAAGTGCGTGAAGAAAAAATATGAGTGTATATATCTGTAATTTAGGGTGATTTCATTTATGTAATATGTATTTTGGATGGGGTTTATTAACGTGTCTGGGATAATCGGATAATGGACCGTCGTCACGGTAAATCATCCGATGATCCGAGGCGAATATGTAACGTGTTTTTCGAGGGGTTTTTATGCAACTGGCATAAGTCAGTAGGAAGCCATTCTATATTTATTTACGCGGCAAATTGTTCAGCCAAGAGAATTTTTCATGTTAATTTATTATTATTATTAATTTATTATAATAATTATTAAGGTATTTTCGGAGCATTTTATAAAAATTATTAGCATTCAGATAGGTTTTCTATGTCTTAGAAAACGCTATCAAGCAAATTATTACGAACGACAATATCATAGAAAATTATGTGATTACGGAATTTTACGGAGTTTTCGTCAGTTAGGGTATAACGAGAGACGTGACTCACTGGGATTTCAAGTACAAGCTGATTCCTGTCGAGAAGTATTACGCAAGGCTGGGTCGCAAGGTCTAGAAAAGGCGAATTGTTGGAACGGAAAACGACTTCTCCCTCTCGCGCGCCGAGTGTAATGAGGCAGAGTGGGGATCTAGCGGCGTGCTCAGCCAATCAGGGGAGACAACGTAAGCTGGAAGACGGTACCATGGTGGGGGAGCCAACGTGTGGATATATCGTTCGACGCGCCGTGAAACGAGGACAATCTGTGTAGAACTTGCGGAGTGCGGTTGCAAGTGCGTGTCGCTCCGATGTTCAGTGGAGTTGATGACTAACGTTTGCAAAACTTAACCAGTGCGGTTGTACGAGTGTTTGGGTCCGAGGTACAGACCATAGAATTATCTAATCTACTAGAATCTCATCAAACATCGACGGAGATGACGACGTCCAGGAGACTGTGGGAAGCTCACAGCATCATCAAGTACGAGGGAAATGCTTCGGGCATTTCCAGTGGTAAGCGCTAATGACGCAGAAATACGCAATCTCTCATTTTTCTTTGTTTTATATTTCATAATTCAGTAACTTCATAGCTTGGAAATAAGAGTAAAATCAATTTATCAGACTCCGTTTTCACGTAATTTTCTATCGGTAATATTCAAATCACAACGCTCCAATTTAAATTTTATACTTATTATTATTATTAATTTTGCTATACTTGTTTTATATAATAAATAGTAATCTAAATAAACGTGACCCGTATTCAAGGTCAGGGGTATATTCTATAACGTGCCAAGACACCGATTGTCAAGCTAATTACATCGGGCAGAGTGGAAGGCGAGTAGACACACGTTATAATGAACATAGGAATGCGATAAGATACGGAACACATTCAGCCGTGTGCGAACATATGTGTGACGCAGGGCACAGCTTTACCAACATAGAGTCGGACCTTAAAATAATCCATCACGAATCGAAAGGCAGAGCTCTTGACATAAAGGAAGCAATCGAGATACACCTAGCCAAACGAAACAATCCCAACAATCTAAATGAACACACGTTCATGGAGAGCTCACCCCTCTTCACGCTACTAAAAAACACACCCTGTCGGAAACAAAACACAATTTAGCGACACAGCCAAGCTAGATAAAAAAGGGGGAAATTAGGGGATTTTTAATAGGTAAATGTTATCTGGATCAGGTGTACGATGTACTTTTCTTCTGCAATAAACCAAGGCCCATATTCGCGGCAGTATTAAAGGTGCCGGGACGTCCTCATAAGACCGTCAACGCTTAGTTCGAATGGGTTATGCTCCACGCGTGGCGAGGGCTAATCCACGGTCTTTAATAGTTGCAGACCCACCTCATTCAATAACATACATCTTATCTAGGTTGGCAACACCTCACATAAACACATCGCGATCACTCCCCACAGCACGTAGGGGTAGGGGGGAGAAGGGAGGGAAAAACCAGTCGTTAAGATAACCACCGCAGTCGACCGCACAGTGAGTTCTAGTAAACACGAAAACTGCGAGTAGCTGTAGTACGGAAGACAATCAGATAAGTAGTTAGCCTAAAATTTTATACTTTAACCATAGTTTACAACCATATAATCTCTCTAAAGTACAATCTCCGGATAGCTATCACCATTTAGCATTTCACCTAACATATATACTGCATTTAGCATACACTGACAGTTGCAGTACCAATACTGCAACTAAATAATTGTACATATTGTAAATATTTTCACCTGTATTTCAAACATAGATTTTATAGCCTAAGTGTAATGGATCTGATGATGATCGCTTGACGATCGAAACTGGTCATCCTAGTGTTTTATTAATCTCATGTAATTTATTTCAGGATTAGGGCATAACCCATCTCTTTTGGGTACATTCGTGTTGACCGACTGAAAAGCACTAAACACTTGTTTACTAAGGCAACACTGAAAATATGGCTTCAAACACCACAATAATAAATTCATTTCTTTTACAATGCAATCTTTGCTTTCAGCAGGTAGCAATAGATATAGACCAATTCCTTCTCCTGATACAATTGTTTGTTGGGTTAATGATCAAATCATACCACGATCTGAGTGAATAGATTCTTGACGGTGTTCTACCAGAGCTAGACGTTGTTAAATACAAATTTAGATTTCAGCATTGCATTGAGGTCTTGGCGCCCATTTAAACAACATAGCTTAGGCAAAGGTAAACAATTACATTTTCTCCCAACAGTGTGGGCTAGCGAAACTGCCACATTTGTACGCTCAACGTGGAGCAAAGTAAATACCGTTTCACTTGTCATCCCAGCCTAAGCAATACCATCACACTGTGTTATAATATAGGACTCCAATACGAACTTTGCAAGACTTTATTCGACATGCACTAGAAGTGCTTTTAATTGCAACTTTCTATTTTTAATGTGTTTTTAATCTTTTAACCTTTGTCTTGTATGTAATAGTTTTATGTCCCCATCTATGATATGTTTTTTCATATGTTTCTCCACATCACCCATAATTGTTTAATATGTTTCATTTTCATTCATGTCGTTCATACATTTCATGTTAGATTTTACCTTTATTGAATCCCATATGATACTGATATCTATTTTTGTTTTGAGGCTAATGAAGGGGCCATAATAAGGACCCGAAACATGTACCACAAGGGTGTTAATACAACCCTTTAAATGTGAATTATGTTGTATTGATCAGGCGGAACCTATCCCCCTTTTAGTGCATAAATATCCAACTTGTTCATTACTATACCAGTAAAAGAAGTACAGTAAACTAATAGAGGACAATCTAAAGGAGATCAATTCAACAAGGGAAATAGTGAGGTTATTAAGGATCACAACTAACCAGAATGTTCTCCAATTCAATCGTAAAATGTATAGTCGTCAGTGGGTTTATGGCTAGCATTTTCATGAATATACAGTACTGTTTGAGTCGCCTCCGTAGCGTAGCGGTCAGCATGGTTAGCTGCCGCCCCGGAGGTCCTGGGTTCGATTCCCGGCTCTGCCACGAAATTCGAAAAGTGGTACGAGGACTGGAACGGGGTCTACTCAGCCTCGGGTGTTCCAACTGAGTAGAGGGGGTTCGATTCCCACCTCAGCCATCCTCGAAGTGGTTTTCCGTGGTTTCCCACTTCGTCTTCGGGCAAATGCCGGGATGGTACCTTCTTCAAGGCCACGGCCGCCTCCTTCCCTCTTCCTTGCCTAACCATCCATTACCTTCCCTCATGAGGCCCCTGTTCGCTTTGCAGGTGAGGCCGCCTGGGTGAGGTGCCGATCACACCTCACCAGTTGTATCCACTCCGATTAGATGTTCCCAGCTCTAGGACACTGCCCGTAGAGGCGGTAGTGGTGAGTTCCCTCGCTGAGTCTGTGGGTTCCACCAACCTGGAGGGTAAACGACTAAGAAGAAGAAGAAGAAGTACTGTTTGTAGAAAGTGAAACACCCAGATGAAATGGTCAGAGATACTCCCAGAACAGGGGTCGTGTAGGCCTGCGGTACCATACTAAGTGGGACCGGACAGGTCAGTGTTCCGCACAGCTCTGCCGGCGTGAGGCCGTCATACCAAGTGGAAACGTGTAAGCAAGTGCAACGATGCCTCGCCGTCATCACAGGGTGGACTATCAGCATGTAAGTGCGGTTGAACGGGGCAGAATGCTTGGGCTCCGGAACATTGCGGCTCGTACAGGGCACGCTGCGTCAAAAGTAAGGCGTATGTGGATCCAGTGGAGAGAGGAGGGCCGTACACAGCGACATCAGGGTACAGGATGACGCAATGTGACCACAGCACGAGACGACCACCATCTTCTCCGCATGGCCGTATTGGACAGAACAGCGTCGTCCTCGGTGTTGGCTCGACGTTGAAGCACTGCAACGGGGGTGGACATGTCTGTGGCGGCGCCGTCTTTTGAGGGCTGGACTGGTAGCACGCATGCCACTGCGTCGGCTTCCATTGACTGTGAACCACCAACGCCTCCGACTACAATGGGCACGTGCACGCCGACACTGGCTGGCTGAGTGGCGAAATGTAGTGTTTTCGGACGATTCCCGCTTCAACCTCTCCTACAGTGATGGCCGCATACACGTTCGACGACGCCGTGGAGAACGCATTCAGGCAGACTGTACTGTTGAGCGGTATAGCGGACAAACACCAGGTGTAATGGTTTGGGGCGCAATTGCCTATAACAGGTGATTGCGGCTCGTACGTCTTGTGGGCAATCTGAACAGTGACCGCTACATCAGGGAAGTGTTACAGCCCGCGGCACTGCCCCTCTTGCAGGCCGTTCCAAAGGCCATATTTCAGCAGGACAATGCCCGCCCGCATGTGGTGAGGAATGTGCAAGCCTTCTTCGCACAACAGATACCTCTGCTTCCCTGGCCTGCCCGTTCGCCTGACATGTCGCCCATCGCACATGTCTGGGATATGGTCGGTCGGCAACTTGTTCGTTCAGGTCCACATGCCGCCACTGTTGATGCTTTGTGGACGCGCCTACAAACCGCGTGGGCCGGTATTCCCCAGCAGCGTATTCAAGGGCTGTATGATTCGATGCCACGACGTCTAGCGGCCCTGAGTGCAGCACGTGGTGGCGCGACGCCGTACTGAAGATCGACCGTCAATGTGCAAGTACCGGACTGTCCTTCTAATCAGTAATGTATTGTCATGTCCCTAATCTGTGGTATAAAGTGCAATGTGGTCACATCTCTTGTTCTTGGTGTTTCACTTTCCACAAACAGTAGTGTAGTTAGAGAGGTTTTCTTTTGTAGGATATCACAACGAAGGGGATTGTATACACTGGTGCAGGGATGTTGTGGACATTCTGTGTACATTGTGTTGCCGGACTAATAACAATATTGTCAATAAGGCAACACTGACAAATGGCTTCAAAGCTCTCTATATGTAGCGATTCTGACTACACTAATATAAAATTGGACATCATATTACAGCATTATAGAAAACTAAGACAGATTTACCCCATATTGTACAAATTAACATTCAGGTTCGTAAAAATTTTACATTATAGTCGTTGACTGAGAAAGAAACCCCTTCTGTTTAGAATTTCCCTCCACAGTCACCCAAAAGAAAATAATTTTAACTACGGTAACTAATAGATATTCCAAGAATGTTTACTGTTATTGTGGCCCGTGACTCATAATTGCAAGATTATTTGTCATATAAAACTACAAGCTTCATTAGTTCTTACAAAGTTATACACCTTTGTTTGATTTTTAGTAGTAGTAGTAGTAGTAGTAGTACCCGGCTTTGCCCGATGGATTTATTTATTTATTTTATGGATGATAATGAATACTTCTACTGAAATGACACAAACTAATAGAAAAAAATAAATAAATAAGAGTCGAGGAAGACTTTTTGTGGTGGTGATAAGTAGAAAAATGGACGTAACGTCCAGGTCATTTTCTCCTAATGATGATAATCAACAAGTAGTTTACTAATCAACTGAAAAAATTGATTAGAAACAGGAGTAAGTGAAATAAAAGACACTGCCTATATCTCATTGGCTGTTAGAAAAGTAGAGAGCAATCATCTTTTGCCACATAGCGCTGTCTGAAAATAATCAGAGCACTTTAGAAAACTCCTGAGCTCCTGAGAGAGCAATAGTGTCATTTCTTGACACACAGCACTGTTCGATATTTTGTCTGTATGCCAAACGGCCTAAATCTAGGGAATGGAGAGGGCTGTCTACATTTTAAGTAGACAGTGTCACCTGCAGAATTCTAATAGGTAAGTACATAAAATTTGGTTCAGATCGGTGAAACGGTGTAGTAGATTTGTATAAATAACAGACAGACCAACATTCAGCTTTATACCGGTATAATAACTAGCATTATCCGTCGCGGCTTTGCCCACGAATTTTGAAGTTGTAAAGAGTACACTTAGCAAGGTCTCAGTCATGAATGCTCACTTATTTATCATTTAATTTTGAATAATAATGATAATAACTTGGTAAAGACCGTAAACAATCAGACAATAAAGGCAATATAACTTAACAATGGCATATAAACATCAAAATACCACGAACGTCATGTCGCACCGCATGAATAATATTCGGCTAATCACAACATGGTTTCCGACCACAAACGTTAATATAAAATAAATTGGATACATTTAACACACTGACTAAACACAAAATCCATTTACCTAAATTCTTACGAAAAAAAAGTACTCATCATAAAATTACAAAGCCTCCGTGGCTTAGGCGGCAGCACGCCGGCCTCTCACCGCTGGGTCCGTGGTTCAAATCCCGGTCACTCCATGTGAGATCTGTGCTGGACAAAACGCAGGCAGACAGGTTTTTCTCCGGGTACTCCGGTTTTCCCTGTCAACATTTCATTCCAGCAACACTCTCCACTCTCATTTCAGTTCATCTGTCATTCATTTAATCATTGCCCCAGAGGAGTGCGTCAGGCCTCGGCAGCCGGCACAGTTCATATCCTCGCCGCTAGATGGGGGCTTCATTCATTCCATTCCTGACCCGGTCGAAGACTGGAAACAGGCTGTGGATTTTCATTTTTTTCATAAAATTACACAAATCAAAATCCTCTATGTCCACATTTTCCCCCTTTCATCTCATAATATACACAACATCGAAAAACCCTAAGACACATGTCTGCTTATTTTTAATGATTAGTATATACACCAAGTATCACATCCCCAAATGAAACCACTCGCGAGATATTGTTATTCAATGAAATGCAGGTTTAACCCCCTTAACATCCCTTTAGAACCTGAATATCCAATAATCCTTCCTTAGTGGACGTTTTTGACATACAACGAACATATCCCCAATATTTCATGTTTCTAACTTCAATAATTTTAGCTGGGTGATGATGAGTCAGTCAATCAGGACAATTTCTTTTATATAAGATATTATAATTGTTGCAGAATACTACAATCCTTCTGAATAACTGCAGGGGATAATCGGCTATTATTGGAAACAGCATATTTATCGACAGCTTTGAAGCCATTTATCAGTGATACCTTATTGACAATTGATATTGCCTTTTAGTCCGTCAACACAATATAATCCCAATTACGGTATTGGGACATGTGGAAAATTACATGCGATTAAAAAATATATATACAGTATATATTTATGTACTATAGAAGTGGGAGAAAACTATGAGATAGCATGTTTTGCTTGTGAAGCGAGAATCATCAGATCCAAACTGACAAGACTTACCTGAATTGTGGAATGCTACAAGCTGCTCAGACAACCACTGTTCTGATGTTAAAACATGTGTTTGTGGAACCAGTCACAAATCACAAATCTCAAAATTAACTTTTGCTATTTGAGGAGCTTTAATAAAAGCAGAGATTGATATTGCTGCAAAGTTTCAGATACAGCATTGTTAGAGCAGCTTGTAGTATTCCACACATTATTTGTAGATAAACACTGTTTTTGTACGTTGCATTTCTAGCTTTTTACTATCATCTCAGCAAAGTACTTGTAGGTCATTCCTGTATGTTAGTTTACAGTTCTAGTTGAGGGCTTATTACAGCAATAGTAGCTATACCTTCATAGATTAGTTTGTGGAGGGAGACTGTTGATTGATGAAGTACTGTAATCATTTCTCAGTTTTGCAACATTGTAGATAGTAAAATAAATACCATAGTAGTTAGGGGCAGATCACCTCATAGTTCTGCCCCTTAAAACAACACTAACTCACTTAATACCATAGTTCTTTTTACAGGTGCTTAATGCTTTAGTCATCATCATCATCATCATTTCCCCTTATCCAGCTCCTGCCGGGTCGGGGTATTTATGGCACTTCTCCACTTTCCTCTGTCCTTCCACCATTCTTCTTCCACGATCTTGTCCCAGTCCAGATTTCTTTTTCTTACGCTGTTCTTCACTGAATCAATCCACCTTGTTCTAGGTCTTCCTCTTGCTCTCTTACCCTTGCACTTCGCCTCCAGCATCTGTCTTGGTATTCTATTTTCCTCCATCCTCTTTACATGTCCAAACCACCTTAGTTTATTCTTCTCAATTCTCTCATTTAGTTTTCCCATCCCAACTTCCTTCCTAACATCTTCATTCCTCACTCTGTCTTTCCTTGTCTTTCCTATCATACTTCTTAGGAATTTCATTTCATTGGCTTGGATTCTACTCGCTTGCCTGCTTGTCAGGGTCCAAGTCTCAGCTGCATAAGTTAATATGGGAACATAGTACACTTTATACATTACCTCCTTGCTTTTCCTTGGTACTTCCTTATCCCAAACAAGTTTTCTTACACTTTGATAGAATGCATTGCTCTGCTGTACCCTCCTGCCAATCTCCATGTCCAACCTACCAGTTTGCATCAATTCACTTCCTAGGTATTTGAACGTGTCCACAATTTCCAAACTCTGATTTCCAATTTTCACAGTGCCCTTTCCTTGTTTTTCCCCCTCTTGTCATCACCATGGTCTTGCTTTTCTCTATACTGATTTTCAGGCCGTACTTCTGAATATTCAGAAATAGTTGCCACACTACTGTATCTACACTTTTGACGTGCTTTTTGTTTTTGAAAGGCGGAGACTCTTGACATTGTAGGTTTGGTAATGTTTTGTAGAGCTATTTTTTGTCTTATACATTTGAATCTGATGATGTTCACTTCACAAGCGAAACATGCCATCCCCAAGTTTTCTCCCTCTTCTGTTGTATATAACAAATATATATATTTTAGTCACATGTCCCAATAATTGGGATTATATTGTTTTGACTGACTGAAAAGTTGCAATATCAACTGTCCTCGGACAATCCCGGCACTAAAAGCCATACGATAAATAGATAAATAAATAAATAAATACTTAGTGATTTAGTAAGTGACAATAATGATATTGAACCCAAAAGTATGTGAAAATTTGTGCAGATGTGCTATGAGGAACAGAAAGAGATAATGAACTTAAAATACTTCATACCAACATTGTACTCATAGATCGTAGTGCAAATCTGTGGATGAAGAAGAAGCTACAGGAATACCATCAGCTGATTCCACCAAGTACTGCATCGCTTTGGTTTTCTTCTCTTCCACAGAAGGTTTTCTCAACCCAGGAATGCTTGCACGCTTCTTCTTAGTAGAAAAGAACTTTCTCTGCAATTTAATTTGCTTGTTGGCAGGTTCACTTCCACTTTCAGGTCTGATAGCTGGCACAGGAACAGCGTGGGAGTCCATCAAGGAGTTGGCAGTAGATAGATGGGATTGGACAAGGCGTAAGATGCTAACACCATTCCCCGAGTCTTCCAAACCTTGAAGCTTTCCCAGTGTTGCTTGTAGTTGCTGAATAACATTGGACTTAAGAGATGAAAATGAGGAGGGGGATTTTAAGGTATCCAGATGCATTTTAACTTCATCTAAGTGCTGCTCCTTCACTGCCAGTCCCTGGTGTATATCACTGTTTGTGCCCAGCTTTATTCCTAGTGCATGAATGTGTTTGCACATTGCCCTTCTAATGGTGTGGTCGGTGCAAGTGCATGAGTAGCTGTGAATGCAGAAATTGCAGTGCAGACATTTCTCGGAACAACTATGCCCAAGATCCCAGCTGTCCTTCTTGATGCTGTAGTATGCATCTGAAGAGAAGGAAGAAATGTACCATTCTTGTTCACTCTTCTGCTCTATGGTACCCCTAAATGGAGTAGCAGAATTATGTCTGTCCTTGATAGCATTTGCCTTCGAGTATATTTAACCCTTCTCAAGACGAATTACTCGTTTAAACTGAAGACCATGTACATAACCCTCCAGAACACTTAATGTCTTATCAAGACGTTTCACTACGCGTCCTTTCAGGTATATATGCTTAAGTACTTTGTGCATTGCTTCGAGATACATGTTAGTGTTAATGCACCGACCTACACGGAAACAATATGCCCATGACGAGGGTTGGTTCGCGTAGTTACTTCTGAAGTATTCACCAAATGCTTTTGTATCAGCATTTGATAAAAACTCATTCAATGATTTTTCCAAAAAGAGACAAAATTTGTTTTCATCCGTCTCCTCCAGCAATAGTCGTAGAGTCTTGTAGACTTCTTGCTGCATGCCTGGGTCCCTTATAGATTTCAATTTTCCTCTCCATGCATTATCCACATGCCATGCGCACAATAATTTTAAAGGAGAATGCTCCATTGCAGACGACCATGCCGAATAAAACTGTTCTGCATCGTCACTCATGAAGACTGAGCACTTTATTAGCCCAGCCCTATGAGCAACAGCACAACAAAACATTTTTACTGCCCTGTAGTCCTCCCGGTTGCTGAAGAAAAACGCTACAGGAAAACCTCGGCCTAAGTCATCGACAACCAGGATTGTTGTCAGACTAAAATTGTAGGCATTCATCCCATGAGTGCTGTACATGCATATAATGCCATCATTTCCAAATCGTCTAATCATCTCAGTCTGGGCCTGGTACATGATCCCCAAGGCAAAATCATTTTCTTCCAGGAAATCGTGTTTTTCTCCTTGCTGCTTAAATAAAATGACAGGGTTGTCGATGAGCTTCTCCTTTGCCTTCACCCACAACTCCACACTTATTGGGTCACTTTGATGTCGGTTGACATCCCCCTTGACACCATTTGCTATTTCAATGTTCTGAATGTCTTTGCGGGTCAAGAGGTGAATCCTGTCAAAAGATTCATTTACACTTGAACGTATCCTGTCCAAAATCTTCTCAGAAGGAACACCTTACATCAGTTCGCCGGTAATAACATTCTTGGCCGTTTGCGGCACAGGCAAATGACCCAACAAATTTTCATGGCCATAATGTGTTTTGTAATAACACACATTGAACTTACTCTCACACACACTTATTTTAAGTCCAGCAGTGCAATGAGCGCCTGTTTTGCAGGATCCTTGGAATTTCAACCTCCTCTGCCGAATCCCATCAACTTTGGATCTAGGATACCCAGTTCTATTGCAATACAAATATGTCTTGCAGTTTTCGCCTAGTGTGCGAGATCCATTCCTTGTGAGAAGAAACACTTCTCCATCTTCTCAGTCGCTTCCTTCCAAACTCCAAATTCTAAAACCAAGTACAGTAATTAAAATAGTTAATTTATAAAATAATGACATCTTAATCTCATTTATCAAATTACAATTTATGTTATCAATAAATTTAGTTTGTCAAAATATCAATGTCTGGTACAGTCGTATTATGCCTCGTTCGAAGTCTGGAAGAAGTGGAAGCCAACAATATAGATACAAAAAGATGGTATATTGGCTTTCATGGCCAGTGAATTAAAACTCAGCAATTTTTCTAGGTTTATGCTGTGTCTTGTGTGGGGTTCCTAGAAAAATTGCTGAGTTTTAACATAGATACAGTATATTATATTACAAAAATATCCACTTTACAATACAATATTTGTCATTCACTATTTTTATAAATGATACATGTGAGAATTTATTGTGCCATTTGACTGAAGAAGGCTCAAAGAGCCGAAACATGTATCATTTGTAAAAATAGTGAATGACAAATATTGTATTGTAAAGTGGATATTTTTGTAATATATCATCTATACTAATATAATAAAGCTGAAGAGTTTGTGTGTTTGTTTATGTGTTTAAACGCGCTAATCTCAGGAACTACCAGACGGATTCAAAAAATTATTTTTGTGTATGATAGCCTGATTCAAGAGGAATAGTTTATGCTATGTAGCATTAGGCTACACCTCTCAGGTAACCTTAAAGATTGATTTTTGTTCAGTAAGTCGGAAGAACAAGCGCTCCAGAACGGCTTTAATAATACCGAAGTATATTGTTGCCATGTAATGCAGGCTGCATCACGTCGCCCCTACCAATGTTCTGGTGCAGAATTGCGAGCTGCTTATAAATTGCAGTCACGGGGAGTAATTAGTGCAAAAAGATTTCTTAGGCCCCTTAATACAGTTATCATCATGACAATAGTAAGCCTCTGTATAAGGGCGAGGGTGTTGGTGCAGTGTACTGAGGTTATCAGCTGCAATAAGCGTAGGTGCTTATCCTTGAGCGCTCCAGTAGTATTCATTATCATCCATAAAACAAATAAATCCACCGGGCGAAGCTGGGCACTACTGCTAGTAATCAATATGGGAAAAGATAGAAATATGACTAAAGTCATAGATTTACATAGATACAGTATGTAATTTCCACACATTACTCACCAGATTACATTATGATTTTAGGACCAGCTTATTTGTGGTGCATTGCTCATTGTGATAGGTAGGCCTATTTCAGAATACAATTGACAGTATTAATTGAGTAGTCCGTTTGCAAAGGTCGCTAGGTGCATTATAAACGAAACCGAGTAACTGACGAAAAACTGCTATGTCCAAACTATTTAAGCTAATACCATATTTTTTACCCCTGAAAAAACTAGGAACTACTTGAAAAATTGATTGTCTGCAGTCCTTACCTGAATCACAGATAACACACACTGATACAGCCATCACAATTGACACCGGTTATCAGTAAAGCCCTGCGCGGATGCAGATATCCGCAACATTTTTCGCCATGCGGATATAGTTTGCATGGCTGTGCGGATAGGGGATAAGCTGCGGATAATGTTTGGAGTAAATTTGCGGATAGTTTTTAGAATACAATCCGAACTTGTTGAATATCATGGGGAAAGTTGGGTAATTGTATGTTTTTCGAGTTGATACTACAACTAGCAACTCAGTTTCCTGCTACCCTTAAGCTGTCATCGTACCTATCAGATAGGGACAGTCAGAATGATGCCAGTTGCTATGTGATAGCCGTGAGGCTTGAACGAAGAAACTTTACACGTTGCATGTTATTTTCTGTAGCCAGCAAATTAGGAGGTAAGCCTACAGTGTTGTGATTCAATTATTTAAAATTAAATGTAATTTTAAATGCCAGTTTTTACAGTGTTTTTGCACGTACCGTATTTATTGTTCAATATAATAGATTAGTTTACTGGGTCAGTGAGTTACGTTTTAAAAGCAGAGTGGGGTAATGGTGCGCAGAACATATGATACAAGTAAATGCAACGAGAAATGAACGGCAAAATATTTCGTGTTTTTTCTCCAGATGCCAAGAAATTATACGCGGAAAAATGAGAAAAACTCCTAGCCAGCTGAATATATGCATAAAGCTCTACATGCAATTAGGGACGATGGGAGGAAAATAAGGGAAGTGGGGAGACGTTTCAACATTTTCGAGTCAACCGTACGAAAGCACTGCTGCAAAATAGGCTTGTTCTACCTCGTCTAGGCCGTAAGCCTATTTTTACTAACGAAATGGAGTCACAATTATCCGAATACGTTTTGACATTGGCAAAATTATTTTACTGTTTAACGCCCACCAAGCTTGTCAGACGGTTTGCATTCAAGTTTGCAGAGGAGATTAAGATTCCCCATAATTTCAATAAAGCTAAAGGTCTAGCAGGCAAAGATTGGTTGTATGGGTTCTTGAAGAGAAATCCTGCATTAACGTTGAGACTACTTGAAAAAACAAGCCTAAATTGGATTGCCTCCTTTAATGCTGACGAAACGCAGATATTTTATTCTAATATCCAAAACTGCAGAATTTTAGTATCATTGCATTGTTATGCTAATGTAAAAAGCATTGGAATATTTTAAGGTAATGTTAATACACAATGCAAGTTTCAGCCAATTCACATTGTATTATTATGGCTTTCCAACGATCATCCCATGCGCATAATTCCCCATAATTACCCTGCTGGGTGGGTAATCGTGCGCAAATGCATATTTGCGAAATTTTGAATTATAGTCCATCAAATTTATTTTTTAATTAAATTTGTTTCTGCATATCGAATATAGGGTTACTAAGGCTAAGGTGGCTTTTCACCGATGTCTCAGTCTCACTCATGGCTGTGATTATATGGAAGCTACTGAGGTAATGGCATTCAGGGCACAGTCAGTGCCTGTGAATGCTGTGAAAGGTTCTACTCATAGGGTTAGGACTACTGTTCTGACTCAGTGAGGAAAGCAATGGCAAACTACCTCACTCCTCTTCTTGCCTAGAACGCCTCAATATAGCGCTGCCTTGGGTTTTTGTGGGTATCTACTCACATTACGTAACGGCGGTGCTTTTGAGGATCCAACCAGCCTTCGGGCTGACTACCTAACAGACAAGGCTCCCTTATGCATAAATGCAGCTGTGTTATCTATCACAAGACCGATTCTTGCTTAAGTGCGCACAATTCCCCCACTATCCCTTACTATAGGGACTGGATGTTTATGACTTTTCCTTTTTTCGTTATGATTTTTTTCATGACAAAAGATGATGATTTACGCTAATTCCATTCAAATTATGTCATTAAGGTTAATCAACACTCCGAACTGAAAAGGGTTGCAATTCTGGCTGTATAACATTCATTTTAAACATAGCACTTGGCATACAGCACATAGCCTAAGGAAGCGACTTTCTGCTCAAATATCTAAGAGACAAAGTACAGTATAAAGCAACACATTGAAAATATTATTGTAATGCCAGTAGATTCGGATCACAAACGTGTGGATAAAAGTCATGTGGATGCGAGACGGATGCGGATAAAAGTTGTGCGGATGCGGGGCTGATAACAGTTGTGCGGATGCAGATAACGTTTTGTTTATCCGCGCAGGGCTCTAGTTATCAGACAAATTCTACACACACACAAAGTACACGGGGCTACATGGCTGCGTTGCCGCAGCCCCTAAACTAAGTAACAAACCAACCATCATTGCTTCATAGTAATTTTACTGTCCTTGTAGTGCTGAATGTTTCTGGAAACATACATCAATCGCTTGCAGTGCACTAAGAGAGTCAGTACACACATGAAAGCGCTGGAGATCGTCAGATAACGTATACTGCAGAGCTTCTAGATGGCATAGAGCTCGGCCGTGTACACACTACAGGCATTGGGAGTGGAAATAGGAACCGACGTTCCTCAAACACAAATGCACATCCTACTTTCTCATTTGACCCCGAACCATCTGTGAACAGAAGCCCTGATCCTGGAAATCGGCCCATCATGAACTGGAACAGTCTCTGATAGATGGTGGAGTCTGTGTCCGACTTAGGGCCAATGTGGTACCTTGCTAGGTACCGAGACAATACAGGAGACAGGAAGGATGCGGAACTACTGATATGAGTCATTGAAGCGTATCCCTGCTGGCCGAGTACACCATACAGCCAATGATTCAGATTATTGAACAGACATGGATAGCTCAGACAAAGTGGCATCTGTTGTATATTTTCAGCATAGGTCAGCAGTACTTGTTGGCGCCTGAGGTGTAAAGGAGGTACACCAGCCTCACATTGCCATGGTGGATGCTATTCAGAATCCACCTTCAGGCTTTTGTTCTGTTTCTTTTTGCTTGGTTTCACGACTGGAGTAGATATAACAGTAGGTATCACAGCCGGGACAAAAGACGAGGTTGATGGAACTAGGCTAGGTATTCTAACGCTCTAATCATCTGAGAATATGTGGATTGATACTTCTTACGGGCCTACTGGTAGGTGAGACCATCCAGGGTTTTGATCTTCTCATTCAGGAACACAGGGCAGTCCTTGTCCCAAGGAGATTGATATCCAGGGCAGACTGCAGAGTTCGAGCAACGAGCCCAAACTTCTGGCAGTTATAACTAAAGCCCTACGAGGATCATACCCGCTGATAAACCCGCAAATATCTGCAAAATTTTCCGCCATGCAGATATATTTACAGGGTGTCTACTGTAAGGATGAAGTAAAAATTAGTTACTTTTTAGGTACCTTTTAGTTACCTTTTAGTTAATTTTAGTTACCTTTGAATTCAAGTTACGTCTGCGGTCTACAAGCATAGGCGCTCATCACGCGGTGAAGAAAAACAACAATGAACTGTTTTTAAAGAAGTTTTTTTATTTATCGTACGGCTTTTAGTGCCGGGAGAGTCCGAGGACATGTTCAGCTCGTCCGAGTCTGTAGCTGCTTCCAACGGACACCCTTAGGGTGAGCTACAAGTTCCGTTCAATTTCAAGTTGCTACCAGATATCAATGATACCTAGTGGTGAACGTTGGAACTTTGATAGAGCGTTCCGACGAAATATAACCTAACAATTTAGCTTCATACAAGTTTTGTCTGTGGAAGAATCCTTTACATGCCATAAATCCAGGACATGGGACCGCCGGCTTTACTTCCCCTCCGAAGGAAGGCATACTGAAGGATTTTTAACGCTTTTAAAAAATACGACGACTTCGGCGGGTTTGAACCCGCTATATTGGGCACAGCAGTTCAGCATGCTACCAACTACACCACCGAAGCCGCTTTAAATGAAATTCACATGATGTTATAAAAATTTAAAAAATAATAAATATATACTAGATATTTAATATCCAATGAGTTGTTTCAGCTAATATGTCGTCTTGTCCACAATATGTTATTATTACGGTACCCAGAGGTTGCTCAGCTCTTGACCATTTGGCGAGATTTCCTTCGTCCCCGCGGTAGGTCACGAAGAAATGTATGCGATGTTACGCGATCGTCACCGAATTCTGTCTTCGCAGTCAAATGCGGAGAAATATGGAGATGTTACATGATCGGCGCTGGTCTCAGTTGTTTGGTGAGATTCCCGTAGTTTTCACGATAGAACACGGAGAAAAATCGCGATTTAGATCATCAGCGTCACTTTTCGTCATTCGACGAGATTTCTATTGTCCTTGAGTTCGGGCACAAGAAAATATAGCATTATTACGCAATCGGCGCCACTTGCTGTCCGTTTGACAAGAATACAGTTGACCTCGTCATTGAATGCGGAGAAATATCGCGATGTATCGCAATCGCTGCCGCTCTCGGCCGTTTTACGTTGTCCTCGAGATATTATGCAATCGTCGCCGCACCCGGCCGTTCAACGATTGTCTGCCTGTCTATCTGTCCTGATAGAATGGCGGAGGCAAGCTCAAAGTTGGGCATGGTTAAAATTCACGCGTAGTTATGAACATGTTGTTCGGTCAGCGCCGTGATTCCCTTTGTCCCTATGCTGTAGTTGGGAGTTCATGAGTTCAGGGTGGATCACGAGGAGGATTTAGTATTTCGATGCTACGTAGGCTGCCATTTTTACGTGGGTTGATGCACTTCTCGCTCCCCGCACACTTTTAAGTATACGGTCATGGGAAAAGTGGCAAGTAGGTTTCGTGATGGGTGCCCAAACACCTTTGACAGGATTCCCGCAGTCCTCGAGGTCACAAGTTCACGATAGGGGACGGGTTTTATGATTTTACGCAACTGACGTCGATCTCGGTCCGTTCGACGAGATTCCCGCAGGCAAGTCGTGCGGTCAGCCGGCCGTCTTGAGGAAGCGATTTTGGAGGATGAACGTTCGAAGTAGGTACGGTATCGAATATTACGAATTGTTGTGAGAGGATTGCACGAATAATACGACAAGGGGGCAAGTTTTATTTCGATTGAGAACCACGAATTATCAACAAGTTATTGAAATAATCGGTTAGATTATATATCCGATGGAACGAAAAGGAAAAATCGACTTATAACGGAATTTCGAATTAACCATACTGAATGTCGCAAATTTACTTGACATATTTTTTAAATAAGTTATATGTATTTCGAAGATTTTTTGCATTTTTTTCGAAACGGTAACATTTCGCAAGATTGCGACATTAAATTGTTTCGCGTTATTTCTGGACTTCAATTTGACATAGTTTTCAAATAACAGAAATGAGAGATTTCTTTTTAGTTTCGGAAGTATTCGCGAATAAACGTCTCGCGAAAAGTCAGGTTTCCTAATACAGTAACACAGAAAAATATTTCACACGAAACTTAAGACTTCTTGATGCCGAAAATATACGTTGAACCGATGTATACCGCTCAAGGTATCCTCGGTATGTATTTCCTTGAGGTCGGGCACGGAGAGATATAGGCCTAGCTTAGTACTATGCAATAGGCACGGCGCCGCTTGCGTGAAACTCGCAATCTCTGAGCCTAGCGGCGCGAGTTTAAATGATTCAACCCGCCTTCAGAAAATTTTCGTTACCCGTTTGTAAAATTCGTTACTTTTTCGTTACTTTCGTTACCCATTTGTAAAATTCGTTACGTTTTCGTTACTTTCGTTACCGGTAGACACCCTGATTTAGCATAGCTGTGCGGATAGCGGATGTTTGGAGTAAATTTGCGGATAGTTTTTAGAATACAATCCGAACTTGTTGAATATCATTACTAGGACCCGGATGTTTATGACATATTATATTTCTCCATTGTTTTTCTTCATGACAAATGTAAGATGATGATATAAGCTGATCTCATGCAAATTATGTCATTAAGCACAATTAACATTCCGAGCTGAAAAGGTTTGCAGTTTTAAAGATAGCACATGACGTACTTGACTTTTCCTTAACTTCTCTCAGAGCATAGGGCTTCCGTGAAGCGCTTACATTGGCTTCTGCTGTTGGCTTACACAAGGATACACGCACCCTGGAAGAAAGTGGTGAATGACAACTGGCATCACCTGTGACCGTAGGATGAATGGCCAACTGAAATCTAAGATCTACCGGACTGTCATTTGTCCTGTCGCTCTCTACGGCATGGAGTGCTGGCCAACTACTAAGGAAGTAGAACGTCGCCTCTGTGTCATGGAGACGAAGATGCTTAGATGGTCAGCACGTTTCACTAGACTGGATTATATTTCAAATGATGACATCAGAAATCGCTTTGGTGTTGCACCAATCGGGGAAAAAAAGCAGGAAAACCATCTGAGATGGTTTGGACATGTGCTGCGTGCAGAGGGCGACACAATGGCAAAAGCAGCTTACACACTAGATGTGGTTGGTAAGAGGCCCAGAGGGCGACCAAGGCAACGGTGGGCCGCGATCTAAAGGCTGTCAATCTTCATCCCACATGGGGGACCCTGCCACTAGGCGGGACAAACGCTGAAGAAAAAGGAGAAAAGAAGAAGTGTGATATAACCTAATGTGCCTTTAAGAGCTGGCTGTCAAACCCTCAAAAGGGGTCCTGGGATAAGCTACAGGCCTGTTAAAAACTGGGAGTAATATGGCTCGAAATACCTTACACTACAAAACTCCCCTAGACAGAAAATGGCAGCATCCATGACGTAATGGATGACACTAAACGATCCAAACATGTTAAATTCTGTGTGTCAATAAGGATTTACAAACACAAACTACACCAGGGGCTTATGCCCCAGACCACCCTTGTTTGTAGTACAAGCAGTAATCTTCAGCCAGACTGTCATCTAACCTAGCAGCGACCAATGGTTTTGCCCAGACGGTCATCCAGCCAAGTAAGCAACCAATGGCTTTGTGTCACCATGGCTTTAGAAGAGTACAGGGCAACTTTTCAATTATAGTGAACTAAAAGTAATTTATGATCATTCCTAACTCGCCATCAAATCTCGCACTAGAACACATCCGCATGTAGGGACGCGCTGCTTGAAACCTCATACAGCCGAGTAATATGGCGGCAATTCAAGCCATCACATCAAACAAACTAACAAGTTCCTCTTGTCATGTACGTATCACGGTATGTACTTGAACCAAAAAACATCAACTAGAGTAATAATAACAAAAATGATAAAATCTATTTGAGGTTTCATTCATCACTATTTTACAACTAAACAGAGCCTAGTAACGAAGATACTTGTAGGTTTTAGTTGGAACCAAGTGTTCATACCAAACTAAGGATGTGATGCAAATGATTAATGAATTGAACAATTCTAGTTGTTGCTAGTAATATGGTCTCAGTAAGGTACAAGTTATCAAATGTTAGTCCCTTACTTAAATTTTTGAGAAAACGCAAAATCACTGTTTTGTTGTAACTCCATAATTTATACTCGTCATAGTTTAAAAATAATTACTCGTACATTACCATTGTTTGTCGCGGTTTGCTGTATTTCAACGTAGGGATTTATTGTAGGGTACTGCAGCAGCATTCTTATGGAATAAACACGCCACGTACTTGGCAACTAGAACCGAGGGACAGACCTACCCTGCTCGGTTACAGCTTGTCAATGTGACAGTCGCTATTAGGTCTTTGTTCCACCCCCAAAGCTTTTATGAGCTCCCAGAGCCCATTGCTCCTGCCAGTGTAAGACTGGGCTAGGGTGTCTGCAAGTTCAAACATACCGTACATGTGAAGGGTTGCAGTCAAGCAGTCAGTAATAAACACCGTAAAATAAGCTGTGTGTGAAACAATTGCAAGTCCAAGAAACACTGTAGTATTATTGAAAGTGAGCCATTTATGTATGGAACAAACTTGGACTGGAAAGACATGTCATATGGAAAACAAAGGCACAAGAGAGGTGAATTTGTTGATAATGTACTTAATTTGCCATAGTTCTTATATTTCTGTATCTTATCGTTACAATTTATGCAGTAGTATTGTAATGTAAGAAATAGCTCAAATATCAGAGCGTATGAAAAAGTACTGGGAGGACTGCAAGGCCTGGTGCATAAAAAGACTAGATAATGGACTGACTAAAGTGATCCTATGTGGTCAAAAAATAGAAGAATATAAGAAATTCTCTCAAGCATTGAGTTTAATTATTAGGAATATGGGTACCCAATATCAAATAATTCATGTTTACCACAGATGTGTCCCACTGGGTCCATCGGACCCCGCTTGCCCAGAAAAGGAATATCGTCGCTAAACTTGCAATACCGTGTATCTGGTAATGCTCTTCTGTTCATTATTGTCCTTATGATTGGTCAGGCCTCTCAGCCACATGTGAATGTACCATCCAACAGAACAATTCACACTAGGTTCATTTTCCTGTGTCACAGCTAAAGAAAAATTAACCTAACGTGAATTATTCTTTTGGATGGCACATCTACATGGCTGGGAGCCGTGACTAATCATAAGAACAATGTTGTAAGAGAAGAGCATTGTCAGTTACACAGTATCGCAAGTTCAGCGACGATATACAGATTACCCACATTATAAAACTTTGCTCGGTCAAAAGTGCTATTTACCAGATTGAAATACAATGCATCCCGGACCAATATCAGCATGGCACCTCTTAACCAGACATAATACAACTGTACTAGGCATAGCTGAAAAATATGAATCTGTAACATCTGACAATAGCTATCTTAAAGTTACTATTGGAAAATACATCTTCAGTGATGTATACATTACCTTGTAATGAACTGAAAGTAAGTTCCTCAGTCTCAATGACTTTCTTATGGCAGAAAGTGAGGTGGGACCTCAAATGGTCAATGAATGTAAAAGATGCCTGACACCCATCTTCCTTGCAAAAAACTATTTTCTTTTCCGAATTAGTAATTTTGTGCACAATCTTTAAATGCTTCTTCAAATTTGAAGCATTTGAATACTTTTTATCACAAATAGCACAAGTATGATCCATTTCCAAACAATATGTGGTCACTCAATGGCAGACAATCACAGACTGAGCCAATACTGTTAATGGTTGTCAGGGATGAATGAACTTTTAATCCCCAAGCCAAGCTACAGTGGAGGGAAAACTGAGTGTTGGGAAATTTAGGGATGAATGAACTTTAATCCCCAAGCCAAGCTACAATAGTGGAGGGAAATCTGAAAATGGTGGGAAATTTAAAGTTGCTAAATGGAATTGGAGGCAAATTGAAACATGCTCAAGTTCATAATATTCTTCAGATAAGGGCCAAAAATGTATTTCTGTCAAGTTTTTTGGTAGCACCACCCATTGACCAAAGGGGGTTTTTAGAGAGAAAAAGAAACATGCCTCCCTTAATAACCACAATATCAAAACCGCTCAAAATGGTCAATACTCCTCTAATATTTGTAGTGATAGAAGCCATTTTTTAGTGTTGCCTAATTGTATTAAAGAAAGCTCTCCAGTCGGTCAACACAATTAATAATTACCTAAAACTTTTGCCTGAAAGAATTTTTGATATAACCCACCATTATGCCAAGAGCAAAAGTTTTTGGAATTATATGATGCCAAATTGATGAAGGAAGAGCCAAACATTACCATGATAACACCAACTCACGAGATCACATTTAGCTTTCCATCAGCCTCATTGGGAGATAAAATTTTGCATGAAGAAGCAACAGACCATTAGATATCAGTGCCTAAACCTTGCATAAGAAGAGTGTGACCACCAGTATAAAAATAGACCCCAAATGATGTAAAGGCTTCCGTCCCCATAAGACAAATGTTAAAAATATGCATAAAAACATGAAAAACAAAGCTATTTAAGCTCAAATTGTAAAATAATTTCTCACAATGAGCAGTATAAAATGAGATGTGTGTGGTCCTTGCACAAAAACCTCCATATTTTGCCCATTTCAACTTGCCCAACTACCAAAAATGGCGAAAGTCAGAAGAATATGCTATATTTCAAAACAGTTCATCTGGGTATAAAAATTATGTTCATACAAATTTCAGCTTAATCGGTTGGGTAATTTTTGCATGAAGAGAACAGACAGACACCACTACATAGTTAGGTAGATTTCATTATAGTGCTACCTACTGCAATGGGCACCATGTTGCGGTTTACATCGGGGCATGGTGGCTCAGCAGTCTAGTTGTATGCCTCTCACCAAAGCGGTCCGGGTTCTATTCCCGGTCAATGCATGTGAGATTTTCGAAGTGAAATGCCATGTCCTATGGTTCGGATTCCATGTAAAAAGGAGGTCACGTGGCTCATGATCTCAAGATTAACGGTCACGTTAAACTACAAGCTTCCTTCCTTTTTTGTTGTGATTTACAGAAATTTTCTACATATCTTCGCATTTCACATCCCCTAGGCCCCAAAACCACCGTCAGTTCAAAAGTTTATATATATATATATATATATAAAGCTCAATGTCGTTTTTTTTTTTTTGTTATTTATAAAATGTACACCAATCTGAGCGAAATTTTACGTACTTAGCCTTTGGATCCCTGCGAGTAACACTGTCCACTTGAAATATTGGACTGACCTATCCATTCCCTGCATTTAGGCCCTTTGGCATAAATCTACTCCGATTCACCGATCTGAACCGAATTCTATGTATTTACCCTTTGGAACCCTGCGCGTAACACTGTCCACTTGAAATATCGGACAGACCTTTCCATTCCTTGCATTTAAGCCCTTTGTTCCAAATCTACACAGCTTTACCGATCAGAACCAAATTTTATATACTTACCTTTTGGAACCCTGCGAGTAACACTGTCCACTTGAAATATTGGACAGACCTATCCATTCCCTGCATTGAGGCCCTTTGGCACAAATCTACACTGTTTCACCAATCTGAACCAAATTTTACGTACTTACCCTTTGGAACCTTGAGGGTAACAGTCTACTTGAAATTTCAGACAGGCCTCTCCATTCCCTGCATTTGACCCTTTGGCACAAATCTACACTGTTTCAATGATCCAAACCAAATTTCACGTACTTAGCCTTTGGAACCCTGCGGGTAGCACTGTCTACTTGAAATTTTGGACAGACCTCTCCATTCCCTGCATTTAGGCCCTTTGGCACAAAACTACACCGATTTACCGATCTGAATCAAATTCCACGTACTTACCCTTTGGAACCCTGCGTGTAACACTGTCCACCTTAAATTTCGGACAGACCTCTCTATTTCCCTGCATTTAGGCCGTTTGGACGAAATATCGAAGGACCAATCCATGCTCATTTTAAACCTTGCAATGCATAAAATAAAACTCTTGACTTAAAATTTGGCTCAGTTCGATGAAGTGGTGTAGCATTGTATAAATAAGGTTCAAATGAAGCCTCACAATGCAAGAAACAAAATACTGGACAAAAAATCTGGCTAATTTGCTGAAACAGTGTAGATTTGTATAAATAACAGACAGACAAATGGGTCCGAAAACCACGTTTTGTAACCCTAGAACCAACCGTGTCTGTAGTATTTCGGTGTTGTATAGGACTCCACAGATGCTATGAATTGAGGTTCAACTGTAAGAATATTTAAATGAATTTATTGTTGGCTGGCAATGCGGGCTGAATCACACTGTCCATACCCGTGTTCTGGTGCAGAATTGCGAACATTGTTACATCTTACGTTGCTTACAAATTGAAGACACGGGGAGCAATTAGTGCAAAAAGATTTTTTGGCCCCCTAAAACAGTTATCATGAAAATATTAGGCCTCTGTTTAAGTGCGATGGTGTTGGCGCAGTACATTGGGGTTACCAGATGCAATAAGTGCTCGTGCTTTTAATTTTTCTTTGACGTGGTCCGATCATTATCCTATAGCGCTGTGTGCCGAAGTTTTCCGAAGTGCTCTGATTATTTTCCTATGGTGCTATGCGCCAATGATATATAGGCAGTGTCTTTTATTTCACTTGCTCCTCTTTCCAATATTTTTTTTCAATTTATAGTAAACTACAAGTTGGTAAATAGCTGTTTCCCTGTTCATTACCATCATTATCATTACGGGAAAACGTCCTGGATATTACGTCCATTACGTTACTAATCACCACCACAAAATTTTATATTTTTAACATATTATTTTCTGATAGTTTGTTAAGTTTGATGTGACAGTTCAGTAGTAGCATTTATTTTCATCCATAAGACAAATAAATCCACTGGGCGAAGCCGGGTACTACTGCTAGTAATTTATATACGAGCATCACTTTCTTGTGGACACAATAACTACCGTCATTTTGCACGAAACATGTTAAAATTTATACAACCATCGAAATTCTTGATAGAGTTCGTTACAGGGCAAAATCGCATCCAAGGGGATGGAAATGTTGGGTCATTTTTTCGAAATCATGAAATAATGCTATAACTTTCTTAGTATGTGAAAAATCAAATCCATTCAAAGTTTGCACTATTCTTTGGATAGACTAAGGGCCAAAAACTTATCTCCATTAAGTTTATCGATATCACAAACCACCAAATGGAGTTTTGAGAGAAAAAAATTATACCTCCCTTAATAGGCACAATATCAAAACAGTTTTAAAAGGTCAATTGTCCTCTAAAAAGAATTTGATATGACCCACCCTTAAGCCAAGAGCAAAAGGTTTTCGGAATTATAAGAGGATGCTACACATTTAGAATAATTTTAGGTATACAACAATTGACAAAAATGGAGATTTCGATACATTTTTCTTCGCCCGGTGAAATCTACCTCCGCCTTCCGAGAAGGATTTTTTAAACAATTATGGCAATTTTTAATGACCCATACTACAGTATATTACATGATCATTTCCCATTCCATGGTCTCGGTACATAAAAAAAATATCGGATTTACGTCCCTTTTAACTACTGCGGCTATTAGAGAAGCCGGTATACCGGAAATTTTCCCCAAAGGGGATCTTTAACATGCCAGTAAATCTACTGACATGGCTCCCTCACATTTATGCACCCTCAAATACCAACTGACTGTGCCAGGATTCGATCCAGCAACCTTGGAAAAGCAGGCAAGAACGTTCTCACTGCGCCACGCAGCCAGTTTCTCTCTGTACTGTAGAAGGAACTTGACTTGCTAAGTCGGCAGAATATCCTCCCACTACAGTTCAGTGAACTAGCTAATCTCAACGAGTTCATTGGTGCATGTTTATTTCCTAGTTAGCTACGTGTTCCCAACTGTCTTCAATAATTCCGAAAGTGAAGCCTGGTAATGCTACTTGTGAGCTTGGCTGTGAAGTTTCGTCAACCAATGGTTCTGTATTTTTGGGTAAGCTTTGTGAAATTATGGTAGCAGCTGAGAAACGATTCACAGTGCAACAGCATATCGGGGGCAAGAAACATAAGCAGGCTGTAGAAAATTCCAATAAACGAAAAAGGTTGCAATTGCTACTTTCACCATCTGGACCCCTTGTAAGCAACTATCTTTGAAACAGATAACAGTACTCGTACTTTACGCAATGCTGCCTGGCTACTTGAAGAAGGGAATGGTGTGGGACATTCCTTTCACCATCTCGACAGCCAGTAGCCTGGGGTTAGTTTCTTCAGTTAATGTGTTACTTTATTCTTAGTCTGCATATCCTGAACTCAAAATGCCTAAAGAGAGTGAAGAGCAGCAGAAAGTATTTATTAAAACAGTGGGTGTCAGATAATAGTAACTGTTCAACTGATAGCTAGGGACTGGACATTTATGCTTTGTAAACGATTAATATAGACGTAATTTTTCTCCTGAAAACATTGAAGAACTTGCAATTATCTATTGTGATGCTTGTTTCTGCAGTAAATGATACGTGTATAAAGAGAGTGATAAGATTGGCTTATTGTAAAGTGCATATTTTTTAAAATTTTTAACGCATATTTTCTACATATTTAGTGCACAATTGCATGCATATTTTAATAGTTTTCAGTGCATGAATGTCTCGTCCCTAGGTATAATTTAATATCGTATGGCCTCGGGTGCCTGGTGCAAGCTTGGTTAATTGACACCCAGAGGGTAGCTTGCATGTCGAATTTCGTCGTTCCTTCGAACGCTATGAAAGTCAAGGAGAACATATTGTTACTACCCTATTATACCATCAGAGTTTTGTAAGTAGCTGTCTGCAAATATTTCAGTAAAAAAGTGGTAAGAGGCAAACAGCTTAACTGCTGCGCCACCTCGCTTCCATGTGGAGCAAGTTTCTGGTGCTCCATTACCTCCACTATCAATAATAATGCATTGGGGCTCTTGACAAGAAGCTTGTTTTAATTTTGGTGAGCATTTTCAAACAGTAAAATCTGTTGTAAACACCCTTGATGCAGAAGAAGCTACTGTAGAGCGATTGAGCTAGCCGAACAGGTGAAGGAGGAACATACAGCATAAATAGCCAAAGCAAAAAGTATTTTATCTGTACGACTGTCCTTATCACTAATCTTGAATAACAATTATACACATTTCAAAGGAAACACAGATATCCCTACTGCCAAAAACAAGGTTCTAAATTTTCATAATTCAAATCGAACTTTTTTTATCCCATGTTTATAGGAATTGAATGTAATTCTTTTTTAAAGTGCCTGTTAAACCTCAACTACAAGTTGAAACTCACTCATTTACACATCTGTTAATTGAGCTATTTTATTTCCATCTTCCAGCGCAAATTCAAAAAGGAAGAAAGTTGGTAGTTTTAAGTGACGATTTTGTGGGTTCAAACCCGGCCGAAGTCGTCGGACTTTTTAAGAGCATTAAAATTCCCTCAGTATGCCTTCCTTCGGAGGGGAAGTAAAGCCGGGGGTCCCATGTCATAAATTTAAGGCATGTAAAAGAACCTACCACTAACTACAATTGTGTGAAGCAACATTTGTAGGTTAGGTTTGATTAATGCTCTTTAGAACCAGATGCTGGTTCGATAGAATCATTGTTTTGCCTATTTAAGCTGTATGAAATGGAGGGAAAATTAGTTGATATTAAGTTAACATTACCTATTTACCGTCTATCATACATGCCTTCAAGAAGGAGGATTGAACTGAAAAAAGCTGTAACTCTGGTTAAGAATGTTGAAGCTACACTGTGATATTGGCAAGTTCTTAAAGAAATTTAGAAATGTATCAGACAAAAATCCAGGATATAAAACGTTCTGCACGATAGTTGCAGGGGATAGTTTTAAAACTGTGATATAAGAGGATTTGACACCTAATGACTTGTCGCTGTTCAAGTATGCTCCTACAGTCTGTGAAAGAGGAAAAGATTCTCAATGTACAACAATGTCTCTACCAACAAACGCTGTTCTTTCACATTCGAGACTCTCCAAATGTACATGGTCATTTACATCAATGGAGAAGGAAGGAAGGAAGGAAGATTGTAGTTTTACGTGACCGTGAATCTTGTGATTATGAGCCACGGGACCTCCTTTTTACGTGGAATCCGAACCACGGGACATGGCATTTCACTTCGAAAATCTCACATGCAGTGACCGGGAACTAATCAATGGAGAGGATAGCTGTCAATTTTAAAATAAGATTTTCTATTTTTTTTTTTTTTTAACA
This sequence comes from Meconema thalassinum, assembly GCA_946902985.2. Classification (NCBI taxonomy): domain Eukaryota; kingdom Metazoa; phylum Arthropoda; class Insecta; order Orthoptera; family Tettigoniidae; genus Meconema; species Meconema thalassinum. The sequence continues at coordinate 150,973,951 of OX336389.2, forward strand.
TGCTTCAAGTCATTAAGTATTTCTTAGATATTGGAGGCATTTTATAGATCACAAGCAGCTGTGCTCAAGCAGAAGCCAGAAAATGTGTGGTTTGTAATTCATTGTAATGCAGTTTCAACAGTCAAATTAATGTCGTGAGTTTTAGTGGCAGTACAATCTGCAGCCCGTAAACTTGGTGCTATAAACTTAAAAGATAATCTGCTCATCCTAACTGCAAGGGTGACAACCAGACAAATAAATTTAATATGCACATATTAATTACTGCTTTAATTCAAACTGTATTAACTACGATCAGTTATATTGTGGTTGTATGTCTACCCCTTATTATTCCCGTTTTCCAACGGGGTCGGGGATGAGATGCGATGGAAGTCTTTGTGGCGATGGTTTTTACGGCCGGATGCCCTTCCTGACGCCAACCTCATGAGAGGAGTTAATGAGAGATGAAATGAATGATGGTGAATGGAGCTGAGCAAGGATGTGGAAGGAAGCGGCCGTGGCCTGTCAGAAGGTACCGTCCCAGCATTTGCCTGGTGTTGAAAATGGGGAAACCACGGAAAACCATTTCAAGGACGGCCGACGGTGGGGCTCGAACCCACACGTCTACCGAGTCAGCAGAGAGCTTGGCCCCATGACCTAATGCTGCGCGTTAGCCAGCGTAGCCACTACTGTCGGTCGATCAGTTATATTGTGGAAATTCAAAAATTGTTTTCTAACAAAATTAAGAATTGCATACTACTATAGGTCTTCACACCTAAGTGAGCCACAACAAATATTAACAGCACTAGAACTTCAAACCAATTCCAGCAGGGTAGAAACCATGGCTATGCACACTCATCATCTGAAAAGAAAAGAAAAACAATTATACAGTGTGTGTGGATATAATATAAATAAAAACACAAAATATAGGGCATGAATAGAGCTGCTGGGCATGAACACTGGAACGTTTTTGAAGGGACTGAAACATTTGGATGTAAAAAACAGGAAAACATACTACTAAAAAATTATAATTAAAACTCATTAACTTGTTTCAGCAAGGGAAAATTATAAAACGCGTTTATCGGAAGTACGTACTATCGAATATACAATTATAAACAGCCCGTTCTGTATTACGAACTAGTTCACACAGCATGGAGAAACGAGAGCAATGAAATCAAGGGAAAAATGTACCGGTACTATACTCGGAATTCAAATACTGTAGTACGAGTTGAAATATTTAGCTTTCCCATAAGTCCACGTCGTGGGAGACGGGCAACGGCACAAAGTAGGGGATCGCCTGTGGGGCGAAGTACAGTGGGGACTTCGTGTGCCCCGGGACCGTTACGGTAGCTGTGAAGGTCCTACAGGAACCCTGAAAAGTGGCGGCTAACGGGGCTCTGGTGAAGCTACGATAGGCCCAGCAAGCCAGTAGTGGATGAAACCAAATGCTTTCAAAAATGGAACGAGCCTCGGACAGGATGGATTTAATAGACACGGACACACGGACTAAGATTTGGAACTTTAAACCTAAGAACGCTGACGGGGAAGGTGGAGGAGATAGTGGATATGATGGAGAGAGTTGGATTTATTGGGATTGGCAGAAACAAAGTGGAAAGGGGAAGGAAGGAGAGAACTGAGAAAAGGCTTTAGACTGTACTGGAGTGGGAAGGAAAAGAGGAATGGAGTGGGAGTAGTAGTACGAGATGGTTTTTCATTCATTCATTCATTCATTTGCAATGGGGGTGTGTCCCCCGGTGGCAAATTGGATATACATAACAAATAAATAATTATACATAACAATTCAATAACAATTATACAACAATTAAACTGGAGTATTTACACAAATAGTCAGTCTTTTCTTAAACACACCTATATGTTTGGGAAAAGGCTCTAAGACTGCGGCAGGTAGAGAGTTCCAGTTATCAATGGCACGGTTTACAAAAGAATATTTACCATAATTTGTTCGCTGTGGTCGGCCCTAACTTTGAAATGATAATCGCTCCTACCCATGTAAGTGGGCTTTCCCAATCGTTTGCTAAGCTCACCCCCTGCTGGTTGATTTGTATACGTGTTGTACATAGCGCGGAAGTCTAGATTTCATCCTCCTAGCCTCCAGTGATTCCCACCCAAGTTTCTTTAACATACGGCTCACACTGCTCCTGGGATTAAAGTCACTGAGCACAAATCTAGCGGCCTTTCTTTGTACCATTTCCAACTCAATGATGAGCCCTACTTGATATGGATCCCAAACCGCCGAGGCATATTCCAGGATAGGTCTTACAAGCGACAAATAGCCTAATTCTTTAGCAGAGGTACTACTTCCTTTTAATACCCTCATTACAAAGTGCAGGGATTTGTAAGCTTTTGAAACTACACATCCTACATGACTACTCCATTTCATATCATTCCTTACGTGAACGCCCAAATATTTGCAAGAATCTTCTTCTACAAGTATTTCCGAGCCAATGTTATATTGAAAATCCTGCCTTCGCACTTTCCCTATTTTTAAGAGACTACATTTTCTTGTGTTTATTTTCATTTTATTTTCAATCGCCCACTTATAGACCAGGTTCAGGTCCTCTTGAAGCACTGCATTGTCTTGTGAGTCATGTATCTTTCGATATATTACACAATCATCCGCAAACAATCGACAGTCACTGCGAATCCCATTTGGTAAGTCATTTATAAACGCCAAAAATAACAAAGTTCCGATTACGCAGCCCTGAGGGATACCCGACGTTACGGTAATTTCATCCGAGAATATGCCTTCGACTTTCACTTTCTGTGAACGACCCATCAAAAATTCTTGGATCCATAAAATTACTCTTCTATCTTTGTCGAAGGTAATTTATGGAGCAGCATGTCATGCGGCACGACATCAAATGCCTTCGCAAAATCTATAACCACGGCGTCGACTGAAACTCCATGGTCTAACGATTCGCTAATGTCTTGAAAAAGTGATAGCATCTGACTCTCGCATGAGTAACCTTTCCGAAATCCATGTTGCCTATCATTAAACCATGATAATGTTTCCCACTGTTCCCTCAAGTAGTCGCAAATGAGATGCTCCATCTGTTTACAAACGATGGACGTAAGGCTAACCGGCCTGTAGTTGCCCAATTCAAGTCTGCTCCCTCCCTTAAATATTGGGACTACCATAGCTCTTTTCCAGTCATCTGGGATTTGCGCATTGTTAATGGACACATTAAACATCACCTCCAAGTATCGTGCCACGGCCCTACCTCCTAGTTTAAGTACTTCACTAACAATATTATCAGGACCCTTTGATACATTGAAACGTAGTTTTTGTATTAGCTTTACAATTGCTGACTGGTTTATTTGGAAAAGTGGAGCCCCTGATTCGTCGTTAAGGTCCAACACACAGCTATTGGATTTATTGAACACACTACCGTAAAAGACATTTAATTCATTAGCAATGGCCTGTTTCTCAGTAATTAATTTACCGTCACCGGACATTATCATCGACAAATTATTTGAATTTCCCTTTCTTCTCCTAACATAACTGTAAATTTTTTTCCACCCATCACCTCCCGAACCAAGTAAACCTTGCATATAACTGTCATGAGCAGCCCTCTTTTTTAAGACGAGCTCTCTTGATAAGGACTTAAATTTCAACATATACTTGTCACTATCATGTCTTTTATTGTATAATTTCCTAATTTTCCGTTTTAGACTCCTAATTTCTCGTGTGTAATACTCAGGATCTGGGTTTTGTTTCAGCAATTTAAATGGGACAAATTTATCAACAGCGCTATTTAAAATTTTCAAAAAGTTAGTCCACAGGATATTAATGTGATTTCCTTCCGATGCCCATCCTACAAATAGCTCATTCAAATACCCCTGAAACTTGCCCTGATCCGCCCCACGATACTGGAATATGATCTTTTTTGCTACATCAGAGTTTAATTTTGTAATGTCACCATATCTAATATTTAATTCAACCCCAGAATGGTCACTAATTCCTGGTACTTTCAGACAGTTAATATACAACTCTACAGGCCTTGCGAGATAAACATCTAAGGTATTATTGCCTCTAGTTGGGAAGTCAACTACTTGGGAAAATCCCCCCTCCCTTAAGAATTTATTTGCAGCGCTCTGAGCTTGACCACAGCTAGTTGACTCACCAGACCAGTCTACTTTTGGGAGGTTTAAATCTCCAGCAATTATTATGCTCTTTTTCATAGCATTACACGTACAAGTTTTATCATACAGTGTTTCAAGGAGAGAAAAGTTATCTTTCGGTGCTCTATACGCCCCTATCACCTGAAGAGGGAATTTATTTCCTTTATCCGAAATTTGTACACATAACATTTCATGATCCATATCAGCCCACTTTAAGAAACTAGCTATATTTTTGCGCACACAAATATATAGCCCACCACCTCGCTTCCCCCGATCCCTTCTGTACATTTCGTAGGTCCCTTGAATTATTTCACTACTATTTATGTCCTCATATAACCAAGATTCAGTTGCAATGACATGTCCGGAGAATACGTCTCTACAAGATTCCAAAATTCAATTAATTTATTTCCTAAACTCTGACAATTAACCTGCAGTAATCTTAGAGTCTTACCTCCGCAGCAAATATCTCGAAATAGCTCCTTCTGTTCCCATCGGCTGGCAACCTCTGGACCTGCTCCTCCTCACAAAAGCCGGCACGAACCGATGACCCTGTCATGTTCCCTCATGTCATGTAGGCTCCCTAGGTTAAAAGGTTTAAAAGAAGAAGTGAGGAGAATAAGTGATAGAATGATGAAAGTGATAGTAGCACTGAGGGGAGAGACCGTAGAAATAGTGCAAGTGTATGCTCCACAAGTAGGCTGCGCCTCTGAAGAGAAGGAGGAGTTTGAAGAGGAATTGCAGAAGCAGCTGGTAGGAAGAAATATGATTGTTATGGGGGATCTCAATGCCCATGTAGGAAGTGAAAGACAAGGTTATGAGAGTGTTCTAGGACCAGAGGGTTGGGGCGGAAGAAATGAGGAAGGAAAGAGACTGTTGGACTTCTGCCAGAGGAACAGCCTGCTAGTTGGGAACTCCTGGTTTAAGAAAAGAGAGAGCCACACAATCACATGGTACAGTGATGACTTGACCAGGAAGTCGGTGGTCGAATATATACTGTATGAGAAAGAACTAAATAAGAACATCACGGACATCAAGGTTATGCCATCGGAGAACCTGGATAGCGACCATCGATTGCTGGTAATGAACCCGAGAGGGAGTAAGGAGAAGAAAGGGACTGAGAACCAGGAAAGACGTATAAGGATATGGAAACTGAAAGAAGGGGATAGAAGGGTCGAGTACCTCAAAATGGTAAAGGAAGCAATTCCAACAGATGAAGAAAGAGGGGTGGAAGAGGAATGGGCTAGATTTAAGAAGACACTAGTAGGTGCAGCAGAAGCAGTATGTGGGAGGACAAGTAGTAAGAAGAGGTGGAAGGAAACACCATGGTGGAATGAGAAAACAAAAGCTATAGTAAGGGAAAAGAATAGAGCCTTTAGGAGGTGGTATCAAAATATGACGGTAGAGACAAGGGAAGAGTACCAGGAAAGAAAGAAGGAGGCGAAGAGAGTAGTGGCTGAGGAGAGAAGAAAGTGGATGGAAGAGTGGACAAAGATGATTAAGGAGGATAGTGAAGGTACAAAAAAGGTCCTGTATGGGATGGTAAAAAATAAGAGGTGGAAGGATCCTACGGATTATGTTAGAATGGTGAACAAAAGGGGACAAGAGATAGAAAATAGGGAAAAACTGAAGAAAATGTGGAAAGAATATTTTGAAGAACTTCTGAACCCAAATGGAAAAGATGGTGAGGAGGAAGAAATCGGGGAAGAGGAAGATGAACTGCAAACAGAAAAGGACTTAACATGGAAAGAAGTGGAAGATGCAGTGAACAAGATGAAAGGAGGGAAGGCACCGGGTGTGGATGAGTTGAGTGTGGAGATGGTGAGAGCAGCAGGAGAGGTGGGGATACAGTGGTTGTACCGAGTGATGAGGACAGCATGGAAGGAAAGGAAGACCCCAGAGGACTGGAAAAAAGGAATAATTGTCCCGATCTTCAAGAAAGGTAGTAGAACAGATTGCAGAAACTATCGGGGAATAACACTGATGAATCATTGTGCAAAGATCTTCGAGAAAGTTTTGGAAAAGAGAATTAGGACAAGGATAGAAGGAGGGATGAGGGAAGAACAACATGGCTTCAGAGCAGGAAGGTCCACAGAGGATTTGATTTTTGGTGTAAGGCAGTTACAAGAACAGCACTATGAGTATGGAACAGATCTACTGATGGCCTTCCTGGACATTGAGAAAGCATATGACAGTGTATGCAGAAACAAAGTACGGAAGTCCCTGGAGGATAGAGGAGTAGAGAAATGGACCATAAAGGGGATAAAGGAGATGTACAAGGGAAGCGTGAGCTGTGTGGAAGTGGGAGGAGAGAGATCAGACTGGTTGGAACAGATAAACGGCCTGAAACAAGGAAGTGCACTGTCACCGTTACTTTTCATTGTGGTGATGGATGACATAATGACCCGAGTGGCACAAGTAATTGGGGAAGGAAAGATGAAAGCAATGGTGTTTGCAGATGATTTGATGATTTGGGGAAACAAGGAGGAGGAGGTACAGGAACAGTTGGTCGTGTGGGAAGGAATAATACAAGGATATGGGATGAAATTTAGCATAAATAAGAGTGAGATGGTGATCACAACAAGGAAGAAGGAAAGAACCACAACGGGAATAACAATTGGTGGGGAACAGCTGAAGAAAGTGGAGAGTTTCAAGTATCTGGGAAGCCTGATACAAGATAATGGAAGAAACGATAGAAAAATAAATGAGCGGGGAAGGCAGGCAGAAGCATTTCGGAGGAGTGTGAGAAGCATGTTATGGAGCAAGGATGTCCCTCAGAACAGCAAAAAGATCATATATCGGACGTACTATGTCCCTATCCTGACGTATGCCTCGGAGACCTGGGTTATGAAAGGAAGGGAGAAGAGCAAAATACAGGCCAGTGAGATGAGGTTCTTGAGAAGCAGTATTGGAGCTACAAAGATGGACAGAATAAGAAATGAGAGGACCAGAGAATTAATGAAGGAGGAACCATTACAGGATGGTATAGAGAAATCTAGACTTAGATGGTATGGACATTTAAAACGAATGGAGGAGAGAGCCCGTGGGGGTTTGCCTGTTCCTCTATCGGGCGCGTCCCAGGTGGCGGATAGGGGGGCTCGCCGGACTTGTCCGGAGGGTTTGAGGGAAATAAAATACCTCTCGCGGACCAAAAACAGGCCCCTCGCCAGGGTTATGGTGAAGCTACGTTAGGCCTAGCAAGCCAGTAGTGGATATGAAACTGCTTTTAAAACGGGAACGGGCCTCGGAAAGGACAGATCTAAAGGAAGCAGACCTGGCTATGGAAATGGACTACAATCGGAACTTTGAATATAACTTCATTGACGGGAAGAGTGGAGGAGGTTGTGGATATGATGGAGAGGAGAAAACTGGATGTACTCGGACTGGCAGAGACCAGATGGAGAGGGGAAGGAAGAAAAGAACTGAGAAATGGCTTGCAGCTATACTGGATAGGAAATGAGGAGGGGAAGAGAAATGGAGTGGGAATGGTGGTGAGAGAAGGGCTGAGGGAGGAAGTAAAGAGGGTAAGTGATAGAATAATTAGAGCCAGAATCACTGTGAAAGGTAGAAATCTGGACATTCTGCAAGTCTATGCACCACAGGTGGGATGCACAGAAGGCGAGAAGGACGAGTTTGAAGAGGAGTTGCAGAAGCAGTTAGTGGGGAGAGACCTGATAGTCATGGGAGACCTAAATGCCCATGTCGGAACTGATAGAAGAGGTTTTGAGGAAGTGATTGGTGGTGAAGGATGGGGAAACAGGAATAAGGAAGGAGAGAGATTGTTGGAACTGTGCAAGATAAATGGGCTAATGGTTGGAAACACATGGTACAAGAAGAGAGAGAGCCATAAAATTACTTGGTACAGCAGGGATTTGACTAGGAAATCAGTGGTGGACTATATTCTATGCGGGAAGGAGACAAAGAAGAGTATCACGGATATAAGGGTAATACCTTCAGAAGCCCTGGACAGTGACCACCGTCTGCTGGTCGCCAAGGTGAGAGGACTTAAGGAAAAGAGGAGAACTGAGAACCAAGAAAGAAGAATAAGGACATGGAAGCTGAAGGAGGATGGAAATAAGGAGAAGTTCCAGATATTAGTGAGGAACAAATTACCGAAGGATGATCCGAAAACAGGTGAAGAAGAATGGAATAGGTTCAAGGACGTGTTGGTAGAAGCAGCGGAAGTCGTGTGTGGCAGAACTAGTGGAAGGAAAAGGTGGAAGGAAACACCATGGTGGAACCCCAGAACTAAGGAAGCAGTGAAAAAGAAAAATGAAGCATTCAGGAAATGGTTCCAACAGAGGACAGACAGAACAAGAGAAGAATACCAAGAGCGGAAGAAAGAAGCAGGAGAAGTAGTGAAGGAAGAGAAAAAGAAATGGCTGGAGAAATGGACTGAAATGATGGAGGAGGACTGTGATGGCAGTAAGAAAGTGTTGTATGGAATGATAAAGGCAAAGAGAAGAGATACAGGGGAAAATGTCAGAATGGTGGACAGGAATTGAAAGGAGGTCGAAAATATGGAAGAAGTAAAGGTTATCTGGAGAGAATACTTCAAGGAACTCCTAAATCCAACTATAACCAGCGTAGTGGACATTGTGGAGGAAGAAACAGACAGTGACCAAGACATTTCAGAGAAGGAATTGACATGGAAGGAAGTGGAGGAAGCATTAAAGAAGATGAAAGGGGGAAAGGCACCGGGAATAGACGAAGTGAGTGTGGAGATGGTGAGAGCAGCAGGGGTGATAGGAACACAGTGGCTCTTTCGAGTAATGAAAGTGATATGGAGGGAGAAGAAAATACCAGAGGACTGGAAAAGAGGGATAATAATACCCATATTTAAAAAGGGAAGTAGGAAGGAATGCAAGAACTACAGGGGAATTACACTCATGTGCCACTGCGCCAAAATATTTGAGAAGGTACTGGAGAGAAGAATTCGGACAGAAGTTGAAGATGGGCTGAGGGAAGAACAGTATGGATTCAGGCCAGGAAGGTCAACAGTTGACCTCATCTTTGCAGTAAGACAGCTACAAGAACACCATTATGAATATGGGAAAGATCTGGTGATGACCTTCTTGGATATTGAGAAAGCATATGATAGTATTAATAGAAACAAGGTATGGGAAGCAATGAGAGCAAAAGCAGTGAACAAGGAGACAGTGGCAAGAGTGAAAGCAATGTACGAGGGAAGCAAAAGCTGTGTAAAGGTGGGAAGAGAGAGAACGGAATGGTTTCAACTGGAGAGTGGTCTGAAACAGGGAAGTGCCCTCTCACCCCTGTTATTTATAGTGGTGATGGATGAAATCATACGAAAAGTGGTAAATAGCATTGGGGAAAGGAAAATGAAGGCAATGTTGTTTGCTGATGACCTTCTGGTATGGGGAGAGGATGAGGAAGAAGTACAAGAGCAATTAGATGAGTGGGAGAAGGTAGTGTTATCATATGGGATGAAGTTCTCAGCACAAAAGAGTGAAGTGGTCATCACAACGAGGAAGAAGAACAGACTGGATATGGGCATAACACTTGGAGGACAGCAGTTGCAGAAAGTAGAATGCTTCAAGTACTTGGGAAGCATAATTGAAGAAAAGGGAGGCAATAGGATGGAAATAAATGAGAGGGGAAGGTGCGCAGATGGATTTTTCAAGAGTGTTAGGGGGATGATATGGAATAAAGATGTACCACAAAAATGTAAAGGAATCATCTATAAGACCTACTTTGTGCCAATTTTGACATATGGTTCAGAAACATGGGTGATGAAGGAAAGGGACAAGAATAAAATACGAGCAGTGGAGATGAAGTTCCAGAGGAGTAGGGTAGGAGTGACAAGAATGGACAGAGTAAGGAATGAGAGAGTTAGGGAGATGGTAAGAGAGGAACCATTGCAAAATAGAATAGAGCGATCTAGGCTACAATGGTATGGACATGTGAGGAGGATGGAAGAGGAGAGGATACCGAAGAAGATGTTTGGAATGGAAATGACGGGAAGGAGGCCAAGGGGAAGACCAAGGGACAGATGGACAAAAGGAGTTAAGAAGAGTGTGGAGGAAAGAGGAGTGTGCTGGGACACAGTAAATGACGAGAGATGGTGGATGGACAGGAAACGATGGAGAGGCTTATGTTCCAAGCAGACCCGACCAGCGGTTGGAAACTGCTCAAGATGATGATGATGATGATGATGATGGAGGAGAAGAGGATACCCAGGAGAGTACACGAGACGAAGTGGAAAGGAAAGAGACCGAAAGGAAGACCGAGAGACAGGTGGCTGAAGGGGGTGGAAGAAAGCGTGAAGAAGAGAGGAGAAGACTGGACAAGGGTGGAGGCTGAGAGATGGTGGGAAGACAGAAGACGTTGGAGAGGCTTGTGTTCCAAACAGACCCGGCCAGTGGCTGGAAACTGTGCAAGATGATGATGATGTATGATGAAATATTTTCAGACCTATTAGTTCCCATAGAGTACCTATTTCCAATTCTTTTGAGGTTAGACTTGCTCACGCGTGTATAATAACTTCCTCCATCATGCGATCTCCAACAAATCTCAGAACGTGACAAAAAACACAGCACTGATTAGAACTTGTCCACATGTTCCTGACACCGAAAATTATTTATAAATGTCAGAAACAAATATCCAGTATGGTATGGTTATGGATTCTGCATTAAACTTACCTATTTTGTAATCTTGTAACTTAGTAGTTGCAAACCGTAACAGACCAGCTGCTGTATTTTAGCCAACTCACACAAATAGATTTTATTTTAACCTCAAACAAATGTATATAGTTCACATCTATTTACATGTAACTACTTAATAATTAAAACATTTACACACTTTATGAAATAACACAGATCAATAGCATTTGAAAAACATATCCATTGTTGTTTGCTTAAGACTTCTCTGTCCAACTGAGTACAAAGTAGCGTCTAATTCTGACATTGTGTTCATGATTTCTGTCTACTTCTTCAAGAATTTTCATTTTCTCATCACTCTGTATTTGCTTGCATATATATCGCCAATCTCGCACCGCATTTTTTAATTTGAATCGCAGGAAAAAATATTCTTTTCATATATCTCGCATTAATATCTGATTCCGTCATAAAGATGATTGTAGTAATTTTAAGACAAGTCTAACCCGTGATGTTATTGTTCGTTTTGGCGGAGGTGCTTTTTCCATTTTTCACAGTATTTGTTGTCCGTTTGATGCATTGTCGAAAAGTAGGCCTACCAGTATTCTGTCTTCATGTTTCATTATTGTTTCGCAGTTAATTGTGATAGTTTTCTTGTGGAAATCGATCTTCTTACTTAGTTACCGGATGTAAAAATGCGGAATTTAAACGGCTGGATTTAAACTCAAAGTTATAAATACGCAGACGACGATGGTAATAGAGCCGCCGGTCGAGAATTCATTGCGACTGAATTTGATATTTGCTACTGGCATCAACAGATAAACGCGCTAGAAACCACTAACCAAACACGTGTTTTCAAATGTTCAATTCCATGAACCTTGAATGCGGTGACACAGTAAAACAACAATACGGGATGCGATCGTCAGCTGCTTTGTTGGCGCTCCACACGCTAAATAAGTAATTGTTAGGTTAGAACGATAAGCTGACGACAGAAGACAAAATAGAGAAGGCCGTCAGTTGAACTCTGGTGTGATTGGGTTATGGTGTTGACAGACGTTCTGAGCTTCTTGAAAACGGGCATCACAAATGCAGTGGATGGAAGTTAGGATGGTGCAGTATGGGGTGATGATGCACGCGAGAGTAACTCCGAGATTGGCAGCAGTTGACAATTCCAATTGAAGATCACATGGAAAAAACGGGGTAAGTCACATTCTATAAATTTTTCAGGAGAGCGAATTTAAAATTTCAACACTAAGAAGAAATACTAAAAGCACCCCAATTGAGGGTAAGCAACATAGTTTTTTTGCCAAATTTATTTCTTATAAAGGAAGTTCATATAATACAAATAACTGAAGTTACAATTATGAAATTATGGGACGGTCTTTCAGCTTCCACTAAAAGTAAAAACCTCTGCATCTCTGTGAAATTCCGCTTTATTTGAAATTAATTTCAACTAATATGTAGTGACGATGGCTGGCCACCAGAATGCGCCATAACCCATTTCCGGAAAAAATGGACTTGCCCCGTTCTTTCCGTGGGGTCTTCAATTGTCTTGTTTCAATAATGCAAATTTTACTTTTTTCAGGAATACGGTATTACCCCTCACAAATCCGCGCATATATCTCGTACCGAAAACTTTCACTTATATTCGGTCAAAAACTGTGAGTTATATGCGAGCAAATATCGTACTTTCTTCTCCATTATTTCAATACGAAGCAACAAAATTATCACTAGGTTTCACGACTTCTCGGTAGTGTAATGCATATTTGAGTAAATACAGTACTCTCTCACGGAAACATTCGGTACGGTTAGCTCAATACGTAATGCTAGTTCCTACTGATACCTGGCCTTCTCAAAAAACTGAACTTGCCAAATACATAAATCCATAAAGAGGCACAATGGGTTAGGGTATTTACCAGCTTGACAAGCAAAGTTGCACTATCATGCCTGTTATGTCACAACCACTGCCCGTCTGTTGGCCAATAACAAGAAAAATTACCTCTGAGCAGAGGGGCTCACATTCTTCCAGGGATGAACAAAGAAAGCTTTCAGGGCTGAACAAAAATGAGATCGTACTAAGCAATAAGTGGCAAAATATGCAATGTGATGAGGTACTTTTACGTTATTTTCATTAGATAAGAATCGGGACTTGAAAAATACGACGTGATATGATATAAAAAGTACTAATGAGGGACGTGTTAAGAAGGTTCTACTGTACACACAATTTATATAAACTATGCAAAGACCCTACATTAACCTTCACCAATTGTATAGAACGCCCTTGTAGGAAGTAAAGGTGACCTTTTTATACCAACCATGAATTCAAGAGGTAAATATCCATAGTTGGCATACAGATGATAGAAACTAACCTGGAATTCCTACCTGACAACTAAGATATGTACCATTTATGTATGTGTAATATAGTGTGATGCATTATGGTAGAGCACATGTTGTTAATTTAATGAAAGACTACCTAGACGTAACAGCATCAGTCCTCTGATTTTCAATGAATTTTCTTTCAACCAAAGAAATATTCAATCCCCGGCAATTCTTCCTCATTAGCTGTTTGTTTTTAACCAAGGAGTATATAACGTAATTTTTTTGCATTAAACCAAAGAATATACAATTACAGCCACAATCATCATCTTTCAATGAGTTTTGTACAGCCCTTAAACATAATTTGTTTGCTAATGCCAATCGGTGAAAGTGCTGGTGAAACGCCGAGTTCAATTCAGATATTAAAATTAATGAGGCATTTGCGGACGGCCTATTAATGATGCGTTGGTGAACCTGGCCATATAAGTCACAGAAGAATTTGCTCTAAGTGCCATGACCTGTCTTTCTTGTTTATTATTCCTAGCATATAGAAACATTTTTTTTTGGAAACGGGAAATGAAGATGATGATAGAAACATTGTTGAGATATTAATACAAGTCTTAAAATATTTTAGCAACCACTGAAGGAGGGAGGGGGGAATTGCTGTTCTTGACAGGTTAGGTTAGGTTAGGACCCAGCAAAATTTACAGTTTCTTAAAATGCACACAATAACCTTTTGCGTAACGCATAACCAGAGTCAAATGTACAATAAAATATGCTAAACTACTGAAATTTGTCAAAATACCTTTGTATTGATAAAAAATAAAACTAGAAATGTGGTAATAGATGTCTACTCCTCCGCGCTATATAACACATCCATCATCCCCCTAGCGACATCCCCCCCATTTTTATTCGCAGGAACCACGAAAGTGCCCTGCGAGGCAGTTAACCTTTACTACTACTGCCTCTGCATGAGGTTAGTAACTAATGATAGCCGCAGAAACAGATGGAGTGCGATGAGCCATGCAAGGCTTTCCGCCAGTACTGCTCGAGTCTAAGCTGCGTGAACCTGAGAGGAATGTGCATCGCGGACTATGAGTAAAGGTGTTGACGAGTGATGAGGTTTCTCGGTCCGTGCATAGTACAGAACCAAATACATTGGTCGGTGAATCACTCACTCATTCCTAACACTACAGTTGTTTGAGCAACGGCCGAATGTTAGCAGTATTGGAATAGAAAGGAATACCATATATCTCGGTGGGCTGTTGACAGATCCTTCTCTTCACGCCCGACCCTTCCCTGCTCTTTCTCCTCACCCCGCAAGTTCATTGAGCTTGGACTCGAGCAGTACTTAGTACTCTAAAGCATCATCATTTGGGTTGGGAACATAATTACGTAAGTAGGTAGAGGAAAGGCAAGAGAAAAACCCCATAGGCAAAAAGGAAAGATTGTCTACAGGTAAAACCTGCCTTATTTGTGGTGTGTCATGCTCGCGTGCATGCTTTACTTGTCTTATTGTCATATGGGGATCTGGTCTCCTGTTAATGCTGGGGCTAACTGGCCACACCCTAGATCAGTGCTTTCCAGCTACTCGTGCTCCCTGTAACAGTTCTCTGCTCTTGAGAGGGACGACCTGCATTCAAGTACAGAGATTCTCTGCTCTCGTCCTGATCATGTCGTAGTTAAGCTTGATCGGTGTTGCTCCGCCGTAGCTGCTGCTGAAACAGGGATGTATACTATTAAGGGTGCATCGCATCTGGTCTGTGATTATTGGGATGAGTGTCCCAAGTCCCAACCTAGTTGCTTGTGGCTGTGTCGTGTTCGCCTGTTCTAGCCTTTTCTAACTGTACTAGTGTTTATTTATTGGCCATTTAACTAGCTCTCTGCCTAGTTAGCTGAGACCTGGCAGGTTTCCTATGAACTCTTCAACTAGCTACTACCTAGCTGATGGTTCTTCGATCTATCTGCCTAAGTGGAGGGTCCTATTATTATCCATCTAGCTTTCTGCCTTCATGCTTCGAGCTAATGTTCTTGCGATTTCTCAGTATGGGTGCTTTTCTTTGTGTGTACGTGCAGCTGGTGGCAGCTGCGTGGGATGGCCGCCTTATTAGTCGTTAAGGTTTGGAAAATTGGTGCTAGGCTGTATAGTGTCCCTTTTGCCACTGTCTATCTGCTCAACAGTCATCATCTCCACAGGTTGTGTTTGGGTATGGGGTATTTGCTTCTACGGTCATTGTTGTAAATAATAATGTTATTGGTTTTATGTCCTTTTTAACTACTCTGGCTTTTAGAGACGCCGGGGTGCGAGAATATTGCCCCGCAGGGGATCTTAAACGTGCCAGTAAATCTACTGACACGGCTCCCTTGCATTTGCGCACAGGATACGAACCTGCAACTTTGGGCCAACAAGCGAGAACGTTACCGCTGAGCCACGCAGCCAGTCAGTCATTGCTGTACCTGCTAATGCAGTGTACAAGTGGGTTGACCATGTTAGCTAGTGTGGCGCAAAAGGGTTTGCGGTTGAGCTTAAGTAGCCTATGTATTGCTCCAAGCTTGGTGTGTTGATTATTGTTTCAAGCACCCGTATAGCTGTGCCACACAGGAGTCTTGTAGCTAGCCACAAGAATTTGTTTTGCAAAAGCTGCAGTGCCTAAAGTTTTGATTTGGCTGTGATACCCCAGGCAGGGGAGGGCTACATAATGATTGGTCTGATCTACACTCCCATATAAATGCTAAATAGGGTTATGCTTAAGAAACATGCTTAAATAAAGAAATTTACAGCCAAAATATTTTTAAGAAAGAATAGCATGAAAGACATTAGATTACAAAAAAAGACAAAGCCAGACGAAATGAGAGCAATAACCAATAACCAAACATTATGCCTAGGGGCTGATGACCTTGTACTTCCGCCCCTTAAAACAACAATAACTAACAAACATTATGCCAACAGCCATGGACATGAACGAAGAATATGGCCAATAACTTTCATTTTTCAGTTAAAATAAACTTGCGGCAGTAGTATAGATCGCGATACATTCCCATATAAAATTCCCCTAAAAACAAAATGGCGGCATTGATGACATCATCGACGACATCACGAAAGACACTAAATGTATATCTGGCAAGCTTACAAAATAAGTTGGAAATAGGAGGTTTTGGGTGGGGAAAACCGACAGAAATTGGCTTTTACAATAACGACATGTGTTAAGGTTGTTTGATTCCATATTGGAATCGTGTAAGGTCTGTATTGACAGTAAGATTAACTATGACAAATGATGTCGAAGAACTCAGTCAATCAATACAATATGAAATGAAAATCACTCCTTAGGGTGCATGTTTTGAGCCCTGGGAACCCTTCATTAGACCTTTCATATCATCACTCAACAAGGATTACTAAACATATCAACATGCAGTTTAAAATACACACATCACTAAAACCTGTTAAAAACACTTTAAAATCCATTATATATTGTCATATGTGCGTTGAGTAGAAACGTGGATAACGACTCAGACTGTTGTATTCTTAAAAGAATGTCCTTAAAAATATGTTCTTGTTGTAGGTGAACCTGACACTGTTCAGATATTTCCATCCTTCTGATCAGTAAAATGGGCCAGGTTGTCATGTGTTGACGGAGATTACTCGACTCGTGCTGTGATAAAGCCTGAGTAAAACCATCCCCACAAGGTGTCTGCCATTGACCTAGTCGCTTTTCTTTTTTCTATCTGCTTGCTTACACCGTTCTTCTGCTAAGCTATTAAACCAATTTCACGAAACCGTCAAACTTACGAGCATCAACATCAATACGTCATCTATGACTAAAGCCCAGCACGCATGCAGATATCCGCAAATTTGTTCGCCATGCGGATAATGTTTGGAGTAAATTTGCAGATAGTTTTTAAAATACAATCCGAACTGGTTCATCTATACCTTGCGATACACCGGCGTTTAGGGAATTTTTAGGGATCTCAGCGATGTCCCGTGATGTCACGGCACGTATCGATATCGACTCGCTTTGGTTGCCGGGAGTCACAGCACGAATCGATATTGACTCGCTTTGATTGCTGGGAGTCAGCTGATTCATGCGCCAGTTTAGCGCGCGGTGTTGTCCGAAAAGGATGTCCATATTTTTTCCCACCGATTTGCGTTTTGTAACCGTAATTTGAACAATTATTATTCCCTGAATAACCTATCTAGCAAGATTTTGATATTAGCAGTGGCGTGTGCCCGATTGTGTTGGCGATTTGTGATAAAATTGTTGAATTCCTGAAGTTGTTGCATTCAAATAAATTCTGTTACTTGTGAAAGGTGTGGTTGAAAATTAGTGCTTCTTCTTGTGCATGTGGAATAATACGGCATTTGGGATCTATCGGTGAGTTTTTCACGTTGTTCATATATTTATTTTGGTTGTTGCATTTAATAGGAAAGTTGCACTGTACTCTTCTAAAGCCATACACAATGCCATTTGTCTAAACGATAATATTACGCCAGGAACGGTGTTGGGGAATACGCCTGTTAAAATAGTAATGGATGGGTAAAATTTAGACAAATTGGCATTTACATGAACCCCTGCAAAATAGATATGACATTGTTTTGTATTAGACCTATCGGCCTATAGGTCTTGTTTTTGACGTTTCATATAGTAAACAGTATGTTAAGGATTGTGATTTCTAATTGAAATACAAGTAATTGCAGCCAATATTGGAAAGCATAAAAATACCAACCTAGCGGGCGGGGGTGGGCGCAGCCCCCCAGCAAAAACAACATTATTGACCACAATGTTTTATAATGGCATTGTGTTTGTGTTTGAGTATTTGCAGCCAACTTTGAAAAAAAAAAAAGAAACTACACAAAACCATTTCTTGCTACGTGGTGGGGTCAATTACATTATTGACCACAATGTTTTATAAGAATATTACAATGTTTGCCTGTTCTTCTATCGGGCGCGTCCCAGGTGGCGGATAGGGGGGCTCGCCGGACTTGTCCGGAGGGTTTGAGGGAAATAAAAATACCTATCGCGGACCAAAAACAGGCCCCTTGCCAGGGTTATGGTGAAGCTACGTTAAGCCTAGCAAGCCAGTAGTGGATATGGAACTGCTTTCAAAACGGGAACGGGCCTCGGAAAGGACAGATTTAAAGGAAACAGACCTGGCTATGGAAATGGACTACGAATTGGAACTCTGAATATAACTACATTGACGGGAAGAGTGGAGGAGATTGTAGATATGATGGAGAGGAGAAAACTGGATGTACTCGGACTAGCAGAGACCAGATGGAGAGGGGAAGGAAGAAAAGAACTAAGAAATGGCTTGCAGCTATACTGGATAGGAAATGAGGAGGGGAAGAGAAATGGAGTGGGAATGGTGGTGAGCGAAGGGCTGAGGGAGGAAGTAAAGAGGGTAACTGATAGAATAATTAGAGCCAGAATCACTGTGAAAGGTAGAAACCTGGACATTCTGCAAGTCTATGCACCACAGGTGGGATGCACAGAAGGCGAGAAGGACGAGTTTGAAGAAGAGTTACAGAGGCAGTTAGTGGGGAGAAACCTGATAGTCATGGGAGACCTAAATGCCCATGTCGGAACTGATAGAAGAGGTTTTGAGGAAGTGATTGGTGGTGAAGGATGGGGAAACAGGAATAAGGAAGGAGAGAGATTGTTGGAACTGTGCAAGATAAATGGGCTAATGGTTGGAAACACATAGTACAAGAAGAGAGCCATAAAATTACTAGGTACAGCAGGGATTTGACTAGGAAATCAGTGGTGGACTACATTCTATGCGGGAAGGAGACAAAGAAAGTATCACGGATATAAGGGTAATACCTTCAGAAGACCTGGACAGTGACCACCGTCTGCTGGTCGCCAAGGTAAGAGGACTGAAGGAAAAGAGGAGAACTGAGAACCAAGAAAGAAGAATAAGGACATGGAAGCTGAAGGAGGATGGAAATAAGGAGAAGTTCCAGATATTAGTGAGGAATAAATTACCGAAGGATGATCCGAGAACAGGTGAAGAAGAATGGAATGTTGGTAGAAGCAGCGGAAGTCGTGTGTGGCAGAACTAGTGGAAAGAAAAGGTGGAAGGAAACACCATGGTGGAACCCCAGAACTAAGGAAGCAGTGAAAAAGAAAAATGAAGCATTCAGGAAATGGTTCCAACAGAGGACAGACAGAACAAGAGAAGAATACCAAGAGCGGAAGAAAGAAGCAGGAGAATTAGTGAAGGAAGAGAAAAAGAAATGGCTGGAGAAATGGACAGAAATGATGGAGGAGGACTGTGATGGCAGTAAGAAAGTGTTGTATGGAATGATAAAGGCAAAGAGAAGAGATACAGGGGAAAATGTCAGAATGGTGGACAGGAATGGAAAGGAGATTGAAAATATGGAAGAAGTAAAGGTTATCTGGAGAGAATACTTCAAGGAACTCCTAAATCCAACTAAAACCAGCGTAGTGGACAGTGTGGAGGAAGAAACAGACAATGACCAAGACATTTCAGAGAAGGAATTGACATGGAAAGAAGTGGAGGAAGCATTAAAGAAGATGAAAGGGGGAAAGGCACCGGGAATAGACGAAGTGAGTTTGGAGATGGTGAGAGCAGCAGGGGTGATACGAACACAGTGGCTCTTTCGAGTAATGAAAGTGATATGGAGGGAGAAGAAAATACCAGAGGACTGGAAAAGAGGGATAATAATACCCATATTTAAAAAGGGAAGTAGGAAGGAATGCAAGAACTACAGGGGAATTACACTCATGTGCCACTGCGCCAAAATATTTGAGAAGGTACTGGAGAGAAGAATTCGGACAGAAGTTGAAGATGGGCTGAGGGAAGAACAGTATGGATTCAGGCCAGGAAGGTCAACAGTTGACCTCATCTTTGCTGTAAAGACAGCTACAAGAACACCATTATGAATATGGGAAAGATCTGGTGATGACCTTCTTGGATATTGAGAAAGCATATGATAGTATTAATAGAAACAAGGTATGGGAAGCAATGAGAGCAAAAGCAGTGAACAAGGAGACAGTGGCAAGAGTGAAAGCAATGTACGAGGGAAGCAAAATCTGTGTAAAGGTGGGAAGAGAGAGAACTGAATGGTTTCAACTGGAGAGTGGTCTGAAACAGGGAAGTGCCCTCTCACCCCTGTTATTTATAGTGGTGATGGATGAAATCATACGAAAAGTGGTAAATAGCATTGGGGAAAGGAAAATGAAGGCAATGTTGTTTGCTGATGACCTTCTGGTATGGGGAGAGGATGAGGAAGAAGTACAAGAGCAATTAGATGAGTGGGAGACGGTAGTGTTATCATATGGGATGAAGTTCTCAGCACAAAAGAGAGAAGTGGTCATCACAACGAGGAGGAAGAACAGACTGGATATGGGCATAACACTTGGGAGGACAGCAGTTGCAGAAAGTAGAAAGCTTCAAGTACTTGGGAAGCAGAATTGAAGAAAAGGGAGGCAATAGGATGGAAATAAATGAAAGGGGAAGGTGCGCAGATGGATTTTTCAAGAGTGTTAGGGGGATGATATGGAATAAAGATGTACCACAAAAATGTAAAGGAATCATCTACAAGACCTACTTTGTGCCAATTTTGACGTATGGTTCAGAAACATGGGTGATGAAGGAAAGGGACAAGAATAAAATACGAGCAGTGGAGATGAAGTTCCAGAGGAGTAGGGTAGGAGTGACAAGAATGGACAGAGTAAGGAATGAGAGAGTCAGAGAGATGGTAAGAGAGGAACCACTGCAAAATAGAATAGAGCGATCTAGGCTACAATGGTATGGACATGTGAGGAGGATGCAAGAGGAGAGGATACTGAAGAAGATGTGTGGAATGGAAATGACGGGAAGGAGGCCAAGGGGAAGACCAAGGGACAGATGGACAAAAGGAGTTAAAAAGAGTGGAGGAAAGAGGAGTGTGCTGGGACACAGTGAATGACGAGAGATGGTGGATGGACAGGAAACGATGGAGAGGCTTATGTTCCAAGCAGACCCGACCAGCGGTTGGAAACTGCTCAAGATGATCATGATGACCAGCAGCTAGGTTAATGTATTGATGCCAACCGGCGATTATTACAGACCGCAATCGTTTGAGCATGACTATATCATAAAAACAAATTGGCTGCTTTTGTGATGTTATCAACCACTTGACGAAATGCTTCTCTGGCAAGATTATGGGAAAAGCCTTGGTTATAGGTTATTTTGGATGGTGACAACTTAATAACAGAAATGAGCATTAAAAAACCTTCGAAACGCATTGTGTTTCGTCATATGTAATTTATTTATTGGCCTACCTCAATTTGGCACGCCGTACATACGAAAATATTATAATTTAGGGTTACATTTATGACATATTTTTAAAATTCCGTTTCGGGATCTGTAATTCGCCTATATAGTTGAATTACAGATGACGTTAAACGTTGTAATTAATTTAATTTTATATTTATAAGACATTGTATCGAAAGCCGTAATTGACCTATATAGCTCAATTAAAGATTTTGATGCAATGTTTTATTAACATGAAATTATAATAATTACGATGTGTATCGTCATCTGTAATTGATCTACATAGGCCAATTATAGATTTTGATGCGTAAAATTAAAAATATCAACTGAAATTACGATGTGTATCGGAATCTGTAATTGACCTATATAGGCCAATCACAGAATTCGATGCGGAAATTGTAAAGTATAAAGTTAAATTGTGAAATTTTATTCCGCATCGGAATCGTTAATTGAGCTATAAGTTATAGGTAAATTATAGATTTCGATGCAATTTTATTTATTCACGAAATGAAGATAATTACGATGTGAATCGGAATATTTAATCGACCTACCTAGGACAATTAAATATTTCGATACGGAAATTTTAAATTAATGACGTGAATTTGCGAATGTTTTTTATGTATCGGAATCCTTAATTGAGCTACATAGGTCAATTATAGATTTCGATGCATTGGTCGTTTCGAGGCTTTTTGTGTTTCCCCACCCAAAAACCCCTATTACCCAGGCCTTTCCCGTAAGCTTGCTGGAGCAGTATTTCGTGACATCGTTGATGACGTCACGGAAGTCGCCATTTTGTTTTAGGGGAATTTTATCCGCGGCTGGATCGCAATGTATAGTAGTATCAATAAATGATAAAAATGGTCCGGTTAGCTCAAACAATGCCAACGTTTCACCCCAGTGTGCCGTTGGGCTCGTCAGTTGGTACAGACACACCTACCAATACGCGTGGCTAGCACATACTGAGAAGGCCATGCAAGACACAAAATACAAGCAGTATTGACGTCACGAGCATGCCAATGTGCTACGGGAGTCAAACTCCCTTTCATAAAAACAAAAGCCTTACCTTGGCAATCCAATATAAGGTTTTGAATATTCCCAAAGGGAATATGATGTAGTTTCCATTTGAGCGGATGAATTATCAATAAATCATAAAAATGGTCCGGTTAGCTCAAACAATGCCAGCGTTTCACCCCAGTGTGCCGTTGGGCTCGTCAGTTGGTACAGACAACTACCAATACGCGTGGCTAGCACATACTGAGAAGGCCATGCAAGACACAAAATACAAGCAGTATTGACGTCACGAGCATGCCAATGTGCTACGGGAGTCAAACTCCCTTTCATAAAAACAAAAGCCTTACCTTGGCAATCCAATATAAGGTTTTGAATATTCCCAAAGGGAATATGATGTAGTTTCCATTTGAGCGGATGAATTATCAATAAATGATAAAAATGGTCCGGTTAGCTCAAACAATGCCACCGTTTCACCACAGTGTGCCGTTGGGCTCGTCAGTTGGTACAGACACACCTACCAATACGCGTGGCAAGCACATACTGAGAAGGCCATGCAAGACACAAAATACAAGCAGTATTGCTTGTATTTTGTGTCTTGCATGGCCAACTGACGAGCCCAACGGCACACTGGGGTGAAACGCTGGCATTGTTTGAGCTAACCGGACCATTTTTATCATTTATTGATAATTCATCCGCTCAAATGGAAACTACATCACATTCCCTTTGGGAATATTCAAAACCTTATATAGGCCCAGCAAGCCAGTAGTGGATGAAACCAAATGCTCTCAAAAATGGAACGAGCCTCGGACAGGATGGATTTAATAGACGACGACACGGCTGTACACACGGACTAAGATTTGGAACTTTAAACCTAAGAACGCTGACGGGGAAGGTGGAGGAGATAGTGGATATGATGGAAAGAAGGAAGTTGGATTTATTGGGATTGGCAGAAACAAGGTGGAAAGGGGAAGGAAGGAGAGTACTGAGAAAAGGCTATACACTGTACTGGAGTGGGAACGAAGAGGGAAAGAGGAATGGAGTGGGAGTAGTAGTACGAGATGGTTTAAAGGAAGAAGTGAGGAGAATAAGTGATAGGATGATGAAAGTGAAAGTAGCACTGAGGGGAGAGACCGTAGAAATAGTGCAAGTGTATGCTCCACAAGTAGGCTGCGCCTCTGAAGAGAAGGAGGAGTTTGAAGAGGAATTGCAGAAGCAGCTGGTAGGAAGAAATATGATTGTTATGGGGGACCTCAATGCCCATGTAGGAAGAGAAAGACAAGGTTATGAGATTGTTCTAGGACCAGAGGGTTGGGGCGGAAGAAATGAGGAAGGAAAGAGACTGTTAGACTTCTGCCAGAGGAACAGCCTGCTAGTTGGGAACTCCTGGTTTAAGAAAAGAGAGAGCCACACAATCACATGGTACAGTGATGACTTGACCAGGAAGTCGGTGGTAGACTATATACTGTATGAGAAAGAACTAAATAAGAACATCACGGACATCAAGGTTATACCATCGGAGAACCTGGATAGCGACCATCGATTGCTGGTAATGAACCCGAGAGGGAGTAAGGAGAAGAAAGGGACTGAGAACCAGGAAAGACGTATAAGGATATGGAAACTGAAAGAAGGGGATAGAAGGGTCGAGTACCTCAAAATGGTAAAGGAAGGAATTCCAACAGATGAAGAAAGAGGGGTGGAAGAGGAATGGGCTAGATTTAAGAAGACACTAGTAGGTGCAGCAGAAGCAGTATGTGGGAGGACAAGTAGTAAGAAGAGGTGGAAGGAAACACCATGGTGGAATGAGAAGACAAAAGATATAGTAAGGGAAAAGAAAAAAGCCTTTAGGAGGTGGTATCAAAATAGGACGGTAGAGACAAGGGAAGAGTACCAGGAAAGAAAGAAGGAGGCGAAGGGAGTGGTGGCTGAGGAGAGAAGGAAGTGGATGGAAGAGTGGACAAAGATGATGGAGGAGGATAGTGAAGGTACAAAAAAGGTCCTGTATGGGATGGTAAAAAATAAGAGGCGGAAGGATCCTACGGATTATGTTAGAATGGTGAACAAAAGGGGACAAGAGATAGAAAATAGGAAAGAACTGAAGAAAATGTGGAAAGAATATTTTGAAGAACTTCTGAACCCAAATGGAAAAGATGTTGAGGAGGAAGAAATCGGGGAAGACGAAGATGAACTGCAAACAGAAAAGGACTTAACATGGAAAGAAGTGGAAGATGCAGTGAACAAGATGAAAGGAGGGAAGGTACCGGGTGTGGATGAGTCAAGTGTGGAGATGGTGAGAGCAGCAGGAGAGGTGGGGATACAGTGGCTGTACCGAGTGATAAGGACAGCATGGAAGGAAAGGAAGACCCCAGAGGACTGGAAAAAAGGAATCATTGTCCCGATCTTCAAGAAAGGTAGTAGAACAGATTGCAGAAACTATCGGGGAATAACACTGATGAGTCATTGTGCAAAGATCTTCGAGAAAGTTTTGGAAAAGAGAATTAGGACAAGGATAGAAGGAGGGATGAGGGAAGAACAACATGGCTTCAGAGCAGGAAGGTCCACAGTGGATTTGATTTTTGCTGTAAGGCAGTTACAAGAACAGCACTATGAGTATGGAACAGATCTACTGATGGCCTTCCTGGACATTGAGAAAGCATATGACAGTGTATGCAGAAACAAAGTATGGAAGTCCCTGGAGGATAGAGGAGTAGAGAAATGGACTATAAAGAGAATAAAGGAGATGTACAAGGGAAGCGTGAGCTGTGTGAAAGTGGGATTAGAGAGATCAGACTGGTTGGAACAGAGAAACGGCCTGAAACAAGGAAGTGCACTGTCACCGTTACTTTTCATTGTGGTGATGGATGACATAATGCCCGAGTGGCACAAGTAATTGGGGACAGAAAGATGAAAGCAATGGTGTTTGCAGATGATTTGATGATTTGGGGAAACAAGGAGGAGGAGGTACAGGAACAGTTGGACGTGTGAGAAGGAATAATACAAGGATATGGGATGAAATTTAGCATAAATAAGAGTGAGATGGTGATCACAACAAGGAAGAAGGAAAGAACCACAACGGGAATAACAATTGGTGGGGAACAGCTGAAGGAAGTGGAGAGTTTCAAGTATCTGGGAAGCCTGATACAAGATAATGGAAGAAACGATAGAGAAATAAATGAGCGGGGGAGGCAGGCAGAAGCATTTCGGAGGAGTGTGAGAAGCATGTTATGGAGCAAGGATGTCCCTCAGAACAGCAAAAAGATCATGTATCGGACGTACTATGTCCCTATCCTGACGTATGCCTCGGAGACCTGGGTTATGAAAGGAAGGGAGAAGAGCAAAATACAGGCCAGTGAGATGAGGTTCTTGAGAAGCAGTATTGGAGCTACAAAGATGGACAGAATAAGAAATGAGAGGACCAGAGAATTAATGAAGGAGGAACCATTACAGGATGGTATAGAGAAATCTAGACTTAGATGGTATGGACATGTAAAACGAATGGAGAAGAGGATACCCAGGAGAGTACATGAGACGAAGTGGGAAGGAAGGAGACCGAGGGGAAGACCGAGAGACAGGTATCTGAAGGGGGTGGAAGAAAGCGTGAAGAAGAGAGGAGAAGACTGGACAAGGGTGGAGGCTGAGAGATGGTGGGAAGACAGAAGACGTTGGAGAGGCTTGTGTTCCAAACAGACCCGGCCAGTGGCTGGAAACTGTGCAAGATGATGATGATGATGATATTGGATTGCCAAGGTAAGGCTTTTGTTTTTATGAAAGGGAGTTTGACTCCCGTAGCACATTGGCATGCTCATGACGTCAATACTGCTTGTATTTTGTGTCTTGCATGGCCTTCTCAGTATGTGCTAGCCACGCGTATTGGTAGGTGTGTCTGTACCAACTGACGAGCCCAACGGCACACTGGGGTGAAACGCTGGCATTGTTTGAGCTAACCGGACCATTTTTATCATTTATTGATAATTCATCCGCTCAAATGGAAACTACATCATATTCCCTTTGGGAATATTCAAAACCTTATATGTATAGTAGTCCCATCCGAACTTGTTGAATATCATTACTACGACCCCCATGTTTGACAAATATTTTTCATGACAAAATGTAAGATGATTTAAGTTAATCTCAAATAAGTTATGTCAAGCATAATTAACACTCCGAACTGAAAAGTGTTGCAATTCTAGCTGTATAAAATTCATTTTACACATAGTACATGAAATGCATAGCCTAGGGGAACGACTTTCTCCTGAAATGTCTTAAAGTGTTGCTTTAATGCTTTATGCTCAATCTAATTTAACTATTATTGTAATGCCAGTAGATTCGGATAACAGCCGTGCGGATGTGGGGCGGATGCGGATAACATTTTAGTATCCGCGCAGGGCTCTACCTATGACACCAAAATTCCACCGACTGAAGCTACTTGAACCAAATTATCTATGCGAATAGGTAATACGACAGTAACGCTGAATGAACGTAGAACATGCGATAAAATTCTCTATAATACATGAATAGCCAAAATACCTTATAAAACAATGAGAAATAAATCAGGGGACGATGTTTCCTCTTCCGCCGTCTGTGACCCACCCAGCCATCCCAAATGGGATCACGACTTATGTAGCGAAAATTACAGCTGTGGGCACCATTATCCAAATCAATCATCGGTTGCGGTCGTGAGTATTCGGGTCAATTCGTTAGCCCCGCTGGTCTGTCTAAGCGCCAGTAAAATAGTCAAAACAGTACTGCCAACCTCGCCCTTACGGTACTATATAAAACAAACAAGCGTCCAGTTAATTCTCTAGCGCGCATCATTCGTGTGCAGCACTCAGTTCATTTGATAGTGCGCCGAATTGAATCATTTATTCACTATGAATTGTCGAAGTTGCCTTACAACCATCAGTAACTTCAATTTGTGGTTTTATGATCAACATAAGTTGCTGAAGCTATTGCAACAAAACATTTTAGTAAGTTACCAAAAACACTACTGTGCGCAAAATGACATCGTGAAGTGGAAGTTAGTTGGATAAAACATAACCTATCTGTAACCTGCAAGAAGAGGATACCCGGACGTCAAAACAGTATCCACACCCGACCATTCTAACCTTTGTTTTGTCCAATCCAATGATTTTTGACAATGGTTTCAGCCTAACTCGCCCAGATCAATGGTTTCGTGTCAACCGTGCCCCGCTAACTGTACGCAGCCAAGGCCACACCTACACCCGACTATTCTAACCTTCATTTTATCCGATCCAATGGTTTTTGACAATGGCTACAGCCTAACACGTCCAGATCAATGGTTTATGACAATGGTTACAACCGAAATGAAAGTGGGAATCATGAATGCCATGACCCTGACAGGCAAGGTGGAGGAGGTGGTAGACTTCATGGAGAGGGAGAATGTTGGATTGATGGGGCTGAGTGAAGTGAAATGGAAAGGTAAAGGACGGAAGAAATTGAGGAAAGGATATACATTATACTGGAGTGGTGGCCAAGAGGCAAAAAATGGCGTGGGACTGATAACCTCGAAACAACTGGAGGAGTATGTTGAAGTGGTCGAGTGTGTGAGTGACAGAATAATGAAAATTAGAATGAAGATGAAAAATGACGTGATGGACTTCATACAAGTGTATGCACCACAGACTGGAAACAGAGAAGAAGATATCGAAGTATTCCTGGAGGATGTAGAAAGAGTAATTTCAGATGTAGAAGTGGTGATCATGGGAGATATGAACGCACAAGTCGGAAACGAGAGACAAGGAAAGGAAGAAGTCATTGGATCATATGGATATGGGAAAAAGAACCGGGAAAGACAGGAACTTGTAAACTTTTGTGAAAGGAATGGACTGATAGTGGGTAATTCATGGTTTCGGAAGAAAAACAGCAGGAAAATTACGAGATATGGTTGGGGCGACAGAAGAACAAAATCAGTAATTGACTACTTTCTGGTGGAAAGGACTAATCGCAGAAAGCTGATAGATGTGACAGCTTTACCAGGAGAAGCATTTGATAGGGACCATAGAGCTGTAGTGGCAAAATTTAGATGGGAAAAATTGGAAAACCTAAAGGAGATCAGAGAAAGTAAAATAAAAGTATGGAAATTGAAAGACAAAACTGTACAGGAAGATTTTCAGGAGAGATTGAAGCAACAAATCCCAGTTACTGAAGTGGAAAACATAGAAGAGGAATGGTCCCACTTTAAAAAGGCATTTGTTGGTGCAGCAGAGAGTGCTTGTGGTAGGACGTCAACAAGAGTGAAAGAGAAGGAGACCCCATGGTGGAATGAGGAAGTGAGGAAAGCAGTGAAAGAAAAGAAGTCTGCATGGAAAGAATGGAACCGAGATCAAACAGAAGAAAGCAAAAGGAAGTATCACGACAGCAAACGGAGGTGTAAGAAAGTGGTAGAAGAAAAGAAGAAAAGTTGGGAAGAATTTACACGAAGAATGGAAACAGATGTAAGTGGCAGTAAAAGGATGCTGTATGGGCTTCTAAGAAGTAAGAGGAAAGAAAGAGTTACTACAAAGCTAGTGAAAAAGGAAGATGGAGAGTTGTTAACACACCCAGAAGAGATAAAGGACGATGGAAGGAGTATTTCGATAAGCTATTGAATGTGAGCAATTGTACTGGTGAGATGGAAGTGACACAACCTGACGACTCTATAACAGAAGATGATATAACAATGCTGGAGGTGGAATTAGCAGTACAGAAAATGAAGATGGGAAAAGCAACAGGGGTGGATGAAATCAGTGTAGAAATGATTAAGGCTGCTGGACCTGTTGGTATGCAATGGTTGTATCGACTGCTAAAGTGTGTGTGGAAATGGAAATGTGTACCAGAAGACTGGAAGAAAGGGCTAATAATACCATTGTTTAAGAAGGGGGACAAGTAAAATACTGGAAAGGATATTAGAAAGAAGAATGAGAAGAAAGGTGAAAGGAGAGTTGCAAGAGGAACAGTATGGCTTCAGGAGTGGAAGATCCACAGTGGACCTAATCTTTAGCTTGAGGCAGGTGATGGAAAAGAACTAGGAATATGGAGAGGATTTGATCATGACTTTCATAGATCTAGAAAAGGCATATGATAGTGTCCCCTGAGAGCAAGTATGGGAAACCATGGTTAAGAAGAGACTGGGAAGAGAAATGTTGGAAATGGTGCAAGCAATGTACAACAACTGTGTTAGCAGGGTACTGACTCCAATTGGAAAGACAGATTGGTTTAGGAACAAGACTGGACTAAGACAGGGGAGTGTGCTGTCACCTCTCTTGTTCATAATGGTCATCATCATCATCATCTTGTACAGTTTCCAGCCCCAGGCTGGGTCTGTTTGGAACATAAGCCTCGCCACTTAGTCCTTTCTTCCCACCATCTCTCCGCTGTCACTCTGGTCCAGTCCTCGCCTCTCTTCTTGACACATTCCTCCACTCCTTTCAGCCATCTATCTCTTGGTCTTCCCCTTGGTCGTTTCTTCTGCATCTGCATCTCATGTATCCTCATGGGAATCTTCTTCTCATCCATTCTCTTTATGTGTCCATACCACCTCAGTCTTGATGTCTCAATCCCACCTTGCAAGGGCTCCTCTTTCACCATTTCCCTGACCTTTTCATTCCTCACCCTGTCTCCTCTTGTTACTCTGATCCTACTTCGCAAGAACTTCATTTCACCTGCCTGTATTCTGCTTATGTCTCTTTTCTTCATTGTCCACGTTTCTGAAGCATAGGTCAGTATTGGGATATAGTAGCTTCTGGATAACACTTCCTTGCTTTTTTGTGGGACATCTTTATTCCACACTAAGCTCCTAATGCTTCTCAGAAATGCTTCTGCCTGTCTGCCACGTTCCGTAATCTCTTTGTCATTTCTCCCATTTTCTTCCACTATACTTCCCAAGTACTTGAGACTTTCCACCTTCTCCAGCTGTCCACCTCCAAGTGTTATCCCACTCATTGGTCTGTCCTTTTTCCTGGTCATTAACAGGATCTCACATTTACTGATGTTGAACTTCCATCCGTACTCTCCCACTGTTTCTTCCCAAGCCTTCAGTTGCTCCTGAATTTCCTCCTCCTTGTTTCCCCAGACCATGAGATCATCTGCAAACACCATTGCTTTCATCTTATCTTCTCCTATATTTCCTGCTATCCGTGTCATTACCTCGTCCATAACCACAATAAAGAGAAGGGGTGACAGCGCACTACCCTGTTTCAGGCCACTCATTTTTCTGAACCAGTCTGTTCTTTCCCCTCCAACTTTCACACAACTCACACTTCCACAATACATTTCCTTCACTCTGCCTACAGTCCCTTTTTCCACTCCCATGTTTTCCATTGCTTGCCAAACCTTCTCCCTATCATAGGCCTTTTCGATGTCCAGGAAGGCCATCAACAGATCCTCTCCAAATTCGTAGTGATGTTCCTGGAGCTGTCTCACTGAAAATATGAGATCCACTGTTGATCTCCCAGGTCTGAATCCATACTGCTCCTCACTCAATTTTCTCTCCACTTTGGCTCGTATTCTACTTTCTAATATCTTTTCATATATCTTGGCACAGTGAGGTGTGAGTGTGACTACCCTGTAATTTCTGCACTCCTTTCTGCTTCCTTTCTTAAATATTGGGACAATTAATCCTTTCTTCTATTCTTTTGGGGTCTTTCTCTCCTTCCATATCACCCTCATCACACGGTACAGCCACTGTTTCCCAACCTCCCCTGCTGCCTTCACCATTTCAACACTCACTTCATCCACACCCGGTGCTCTTCCTCCTTTCATCTTGTCTATAGCCATCTCCAGTTCTCTCCAAGTCAGATCCTTTTCCATTCCTGTGTTGTCTTCTCCATCTTCCAATACATTGTCTTCCTCCCTATGACCATTTGGATTCAGCAAATCCTCAAATTACTCTTTCCACACTGTCTTGAGTGTCCCTTTGTTGTGTACCTCATTTCCGTTTTTGTCCATCATTACCACATCCTCTCGCAGACCTCTTCTCTTACTTTTGACCATCCCATAAAGTACTTTCTTATTTCCTCTGCTGTCTTCCTCCATCATCTCTGTCCACTTTACCATCCACTTCTTCCTCTCCTCTGCGACAATCTTGTTTGCTTCTTTCTTCTTTATCTTATAATCTTCCCTTGCCAGATCAGTTCTTTCCTGGAACCACACTCTGAAAGCCTTGTTCTTCCTTCCCACAGCTTCTTTTACTCTCTCATTCCACCATGGTGTCTCTTTACACCGCTTTCTGTTGCTTGTTCTTCCACATACTGCCACTGCAGCTTCCACCATTGTGTTTTTGAATTGCTTCCATTCCTCTTCCTCTGTTTTAGGATTGTCTGCTGGCATCCTTTCCCTTATTATCTTCTGGAATTCTTCCTTGACTTCCTTTTCCTTGAGTTTCCATACTTGGTTGTTCATAATGGTGATGGATGAAATTGTAAAGGAAACAAAGGAAGCATATGGACATAAAGAAATGAAGTTACTGTTATTTGCAGATGATATTGTGGTCTGGGGAAGGAACACCGAAGAAGTGCAAAAACAACTAGATGCACTGAACGAAAATATTCAGAAGTATGGCCTGAAAATCAGTATAGAGAAAAGCAAGACCATGGTGATGACAAGAGGGGAAAGACAAGGAAAGGGCACTGTGAAAATTGGAAGTCAGAGTTTGGAAATTGTGGACACGTTCAAATACCTATGAAGTGAATTGATGCAAACTGGTAGGTTGGACATGGAGATTGGCAGGAGGGTACAGCAGAGCAATGCATTCTATCAAAGTGTAAGAAAACTTGTTTGGGATAAGGAAGTACCAAGGAAAAGCAAGGAGGTAATGTATAAAGTGTACTATGTTCCCATATTAACTTACGCAGCTGAGACTTGGACCCTGACAAGCAGGCAAGAGAGTAGAAACCAAGCCAGTGAAATGAAATTCCTAAGAAGTATGATAGGAAAGACAAGGAAAGACAGAGTGAGGAATGAAGATGTTAGGAAGGAAGTTGGGATGGGAAAACTAAATGAGAGAATTGAGAAGAATAAACTAAGGTGGTTTGGACATGTAAAGAGGATGGAGGAAAATAGAATACCAAGACAGATGCTGGAGGCGAAGTGCAAGGGTAGGAGAGCAAGAGGAAGACCTAGAACAAGGTGGATGGATTCAGTGAACAACAGCGTAAGAAAAAGAAATCTGGACTGGGACAAGACCGTGGAAGAAGAATGGTGGAAGGAAAGAGGAAAGTGGAGAAGTGCCAAAATACCCCGACCCGGCAGGAGCTGGATAAGGGGAAATGATGATAATGATGATGATTACAGCCTAATGCGACCCAATCATTTTTTTTTTATCAACAGTGATTTTGTATCCCACATGTGGGCAACAATGTGTGCCGTTAGGGAGCGCTTTGTTGACAGTTTAACAAGATTCAAGCACTGTCGGAAACTGGCTTCCGTTTTTAAAAGAGCAATAAATAAAAACACATATTTACTTATGAAACAAGAACACAAGGTATGTAAAGTCATATTCATGTCCGATGCAAGTGTATAAGCCACGTTCTTGTCTCATTCAGAATTAATGTGCCACCGCTGGCTTCCCGCGGCCGCTTCTCAACCCGACCATTCTAACCTTAGTTCCGTCCAATCCAATGGTTTTAGAGTGTGGCCTGAGTTAGCTATATACATCCCTGGTTTTTGTTACGCAAGAATAATCTTTTGTGTGCTGTATTTTGTAACCCACATGTTGGCAACAGCATGGCCGCCTTGCTGACAGTTGAACGAGATTCGAGCACTGTCAGAACATGACTGCCGTTGTTAAAAGAAAGCAGCGAATAATAAAAAAAAAAACACATATTTACGTAATTTAACACATTTTAGGTGCAGTAGTGACTGGGTTAACTAATTTGAATAGGTTAATGTCCCCCAGAAGTGCAAATAAGGAAACAAGTTATGTAAAACCCACGAAGACGTCAAATGCAAGTGTAAAAGCCACGTCTTGATCTTCATTTAGAATTTTAAAAAATATATCTTCGGCTTTTAATTAATTAGGGTCACCGGGGCCAACTAGGCTCACTTTCTGTTTTGGCTGGGGATTTAAGGCCGGATGCCCTTCCTGACGCCACTTGATTTTTCAGGTAAAAATTCCACCCTGCTGTCACCGGGATTCGAACCCCGGCCGTCCGGGAGAAAGACGAGCAGCTAATTTTTGTATTTTGCAGAAGAAGGCCGTATGGACTAACACATTTTATTTTATTAACATATAGGCTTTCGTCCGACGTGTAGCTTTTCACCCATTTAAATAAAATACCTAGATTTATTATACACCGTACAAACCATGCGATGATAAAATAGGAATTTTAACCTAAAAGGTACTCACGTACAGGAACGGTGGTAATCACTGTAATAAATCAAAATGTTTTCTTCTCTGGAACTTATCTCTTCTGTACTGCCTGAAATAAAGAAATAATAATGTAAGACACCTTAATGAATGAAAAACAAAAGAAGCTCTTAGGTTGGAAGCTCTTGAGGACACCTTGAGGAGACCTTGAGGCTTCCTCCAATCTGATGGTCTCCTTGAGATTGATTTTGCCGTCAGAGTCATTTCCTTAAGGTCTCCTTACTCAAGGGATGCTCAAGCAAGACCGACTCGGTCTTGGCAAAAGGCTTCCTCAAGGCTTCCTCGAAAGTAAGATTCACTGGTACCAATCACATACGAAAAGTTTCACTAGTGTTATTCGAATAAGAATTAAAGCTGACGTGTCTTACAATATAATCTGATGTTGCATGATATTAACGTTGATATGTTAAACATTATGATTGTCAGTTAGTCACATATGATACATGTGTGATTAGCGCATACTTATTAATAAATTTATTAAAGCACAAAATATGCAGTATGAAATTACAACTAGTTTGAACAGAACTGAGACAGAGATAACCTCCTCTGCCCACACCACATCACGTGGTATCGATCACATCTTCTACCACATAGGGCACATACACAATTTAAGTCTGGCTGATGAAATCTTCTGTTATTACACACTTTGAAGTGTGTCTCGCCATCGAAGGACAGTGGCAGTAAAGAGCAACTTAATTGCCACTATGGGCTAGCCAACACAGGAGTACAGTACAGAGGAAAGTATTGGGGATCACTGTGGAGAGAAAACCACTACATAGGCCTATCCACTTGTGGAGTTTGAGCATGGTTAGGACAAAATAGACCTATTTTGCAAGGGGGATTCTGAATTAAAATGTTTCCTACTCGGATAGATTGCAGCTTGTACTGCATAAGTGTACATACGATGGTAGGCACACTGTCACACATCGGAAAACCAAGGGTACGTGGCCTACTCACAATATTTGCTAGATGGACTTAATATTGTGATGAGACTGTACAAATTGTAGCAGACTTTATAGCTTCTCAGCTCATGAAATGCACAAAAAAAAAAAAAAAACATAACTATAACATTCAAAGAATAATAACGATACCGTAGTTATTTATTATAATGAACATTAAAGGAAAGGGAACTATTGTAAATAAAGTTGTAATGGACTTCTAGTTCTGATTAAAAATAGAACCATGCCAGTTTCTTGTAATGAAATTACTGCTTTATGAAAGCAGTGCCATAAACTTGACTCTACTTTTACTAGTTAATGTTAATGGTTATAATATTTATACTTTCTTTCTGATATTTTTAATTGGTGTTTTTTTCTTGAGTGTTACCTTAACATAATGAATTTTCTTTTCAGAAAATGGTTGAACAAATAAACAAAAAATTGGGACAGCGAGAAAAGCATTTGTGTGACGAAAAAACAGAACATGACCCAGCGGTGCATGCTCTCTTGGGGCAGGTGTATATCGAAATACCGTTTGCCCTGGACAGTGATACGTTCACATAAGATAGGCAGGTTGGAGAGGCAGCATCAATATAAGAAGAGCCTATCATCGAGCTGGTCATAGAACCAGATAAGGCTGGCACCAGTACATCGAATGATGAAAGCCCAACAGGTTTGTCAGAGAGATAGTTTTAAGACAGTTTGCAGAACAATGTTCTCCTACCCGATATTATTCTCATTTCTATGGAGTCTGGGATTTGTAAAACAGAGAGCCATGTAGCCTAATGTCATCACGCCAGGAGATGGCAGTTCAACACGCTGCGACGGGGTAAGGGGGTCTTGCAGTACGCATGCGCAGCCCAACTATTCCAAACCTAAATATATCGGTTGGCAGTCAGTTGCTGCTTCTTCCTGCATGATAATTTGTTACCTTCTTACTTTCAATAGGCTATTCTTATAAGTCTTTGTGTTTACTTTTAAGAGGGCGCTAAAGTCAGCCGGCCGGCCGCTCGTGGCAGGCTCTGCTTATGGCATTGAGAGAGTGTTAAAATCTATGTTTTAAATAGGTCAATGGCTCAAATTAAACAAAACTTCACTTTCAAATCACGTAAATACCTTCAATAGCACTTATTAAACATTTCAAATGAGATTTCATTGATAATAACATTTTGTATCATTGAAACTGAGAAGCAATTTTCCCCATAAGGCAAGGCCTTTTTTTCACCGATTTTACTTCAGAAATTAAAAATCAATGTGAATGTCAAAAGTGATGAAAAGTTACATGGTTGTAAAGGGTACTTGTTTAAGAATGCTTCTATAGAGATGAATCTTGCTTTTCTCCTGCGTGTTTCTATAAAAGAAGCAGTTTTTAATGCCCTACACCTTCAGTCGTAATGCCGCTGCCGAAGAAGTTCGCTGCTGAGCCACAAGAGCGCAGGCGTAATGGGTCGATAAGGCAGAGTGACGAGTTATTTCGAGCACTGAGAACGACACTAACAGCTGATGTATTGTTTTCGTTGAATAGGATTTTACTGTGTTTACTTCCGTTTTTTCAACAAACTGTTAGTAGGTTCATCTTCTGTATACAGTGTTATTAATTCAACGAGTTTAAGTATAACTTATTGTGAAACATTTTTCTATCATACACTTATTAATTAAAAGTACAGGGTCCTTCTTTTCTATCCATCTAGCAAGTTCGTTATTGTTGCTTTTCAAGGGGCGGAACTAAGTGGTCATCTTCCCCTGTCCATCTAGCAACATGGCAGCACTATATCTCTCGGCAATGAGTCACGCGGCAACGCATGCATTTTGCCGCTGCGCTGCTATGACGCTAGACCGAAAAAAGGACCCTGTATAAAAATCAGATCTATTATGATTTAACATTATTGTCCTACAATAATACTCTGGTAGTTTCATATATTTTAACTAATTCTGAACCTACAGTAGCACTAAAAATATTAGAAAACGCACGACGAGAAAAACATAATCATGGAAAGGAGAGACATCATAGTGGCGAGAACTGTATTTTTAATGATAGAGCGTACAGTCACTCGTCCTGCTAGAAGGGCCTTCCGGAAGTACTTTTGTACAAAGCGGCGAGCCCTTCCAGCAGGACTTTGGACCCTTATGGCAAATGTTTGAACTGGCCTTCCAGCAGGACCTATCCTTCCGGCAGTACTTTGGGTTATCAGAGCGTAATAATACTGCAGATCTGGTAATGGGCAAACAATAGAAGTCTGTAAATATTCTAAAACAGTGTAATAGGACTCATTGACTAATACAATAACTGTCTCGTAACCACTTATTGGCTCTAAAATGTATAAACGTATTTTCTTACAGTACAGAGACTACATAAATGTATGAGTGACGGTGCGTCCATCACCCGAGAACAAATCCTTTAACAAACACCTAGTTGTGTTTTTGTCAATATCCCACAGCACTGTTGCACAACACGTAATTTTAACTACAGTACCATGACATTTAGTGGTATCAAAATTACTAGCAAATAACGAGCGACCTTGCATTTCTGCTGTTTGGAGCATCGGAATAGGTAGCAAAAACATAAACACGGTCACCCTTACGTATAATCACCGCCATTACTGAACGGTCACAGCTATCAACTTCAGACTTACATGCGCAGATTCGTTACATTTCGTTACATGAAAAAAAGAACGGTCTTGCCAGCAGGACGCTTCGTCCTCATATCTGATATGACATCTAGCGGTAAAAATGAGAAACTTACCAAGTAGGGTCACGGCCGACTCACGTGGTAACTGTTTGTATAATGGTTTCTTGTATTGGTAAGCAGATCGTGGTAAATTCTTCGTGTTTTTACATAAGATATAAGTTTTACTCGTTGATAAGAGTGCAAAATGAGTAAAAGCAAAGTATATTGCTCAGTTTACGGCTGTAAATCGATGTATAAGAGGGCGGCGGATATACGTTTTCATCACTTTCCAAAAGATGCAAATAGCAATAGCCGAAAGGTGACGATACCAAATAAATACCGGCAACAAGAGCGGGTTGGACCACTCACCACTACACTCACCTACGACAGGACGGGTTGTTCACTTACGCCGAGCCAAGCCGCACCTAGACAGCCAAGCACAGTCTCGCCGAGCCAAGCCGTACCAAGACAGCCAAGCTCACACCAGCCGAGGACAGCCAAGCTTCATCAGTCAGGTATCCTTCCTCGCTCCCTAGTTCATTTCCAATAACCCTACCAACCGCCATCACCTCGATCTGCGATATCGGAGCCATTCCACTTCGAGTCATATAGACCTAATTTGACTTCGCAGGGAATCCAAATCAAGCAATTCCTGTCTACCCCGAGTTTTAATACAAGTTAAACTCATCCCTTCGCCCTTCCAAGCAGCAAATAATTTCTAGAGTCTATGGTACAGTGAGCAAACTCAAATATAGCTTTTAAACGTAACAGCGCCATGACTCGAACTGCACAAAAACAAATACCAGCAGACAACCGATGCTTGATAATATGCAATTGACACATAAAATCCAGTGGAGCACACAAATTAGATCATGTGTATCGCACATGTATACATATATACAATTGAAAATAACACTGTCATTATTTTAGGGACCACATTTACTGATTATAACCGAAAAATAAAAAGTGTTCCATATCAAACGCGTGTTATTGAGTATTTTTACCCTACTTATCCAGACCGACTGCAGTGCCCCAAGTGTTAGTTTGAGTTGCCAATTGAATTACGTACTCAAATGAGGACGTAACGTCCTGCCGGCAGTGCCTTGTACGTTCTATCATTAAGGGTACCGGTACCGTAATGTACGAGATCGATGAATCAGAGACATACTTCATTTATTACCTTGATGAAGCGTAATGTAAGTCAAAAGTATACAAGGTCAATGTGCTGGAAAATAAGCGACGGTTCCGGAGGACTGAAAGTTCCCATTGGTAAGAACGGACGGCTTTAAAATGTAACGTCAGTAGTCGCGTGGATTACAATCATAGGCCAATTTATAATCGGTATTTCATAAGTTATTTTTTGTTTTAAAATTTTCATTTTCGATTTTATAAGAAGGATGGAGTATGATAAATATACTCATAGACAAATACCATAGAGGAAAGAACCGGAAGGACATTCCTTCGCTGCGCTGGCTAGTGCAATATAATATACCGTACTGTAATATTAATAATCTCAACCTGCAACAGAATTGCATGGATGCAACTTGCATCGGTTCAGCTTCAATTGATAACTTATTGTAACTTTCAAGTATGGTAAATAATCAGCCTACTGGTGAGTTATCCGTGGTCGTTACGGCATGACTGGCAGTCGCTCACATTCGGGAGGCGAGGAGGTTCGAATCCCCCTGCCGGCAACCTTGAAGATGGTCTTCTGTGGTTTCCCAACTTCCTTCCAGGCAAATGCCGGGGTTCGTCCCTAACTATAGGCCACAGCCGCTACCTTCCAACACCTCAACCTTCCATTCCAACTTTCTTCCCCAACGGCACTTGCAGCTCACCCATTTGGTGTCCGTCTCGAAGCAGCTACAAAACTGGCGAGCCGAACATGTCCACGGACACACCCGGCACTAAAAGCCATACGCTAAAAAAAAAAAAAAAAAAAAAAGATACGAGCCTTACAGTAGTCGCATATGATGTGTAACATCTGACATGTTATCCTACTCGTATACTACACAGTTTGGACATTCTTAAAATATTAATTTACACTCCATTTTCATACTGGTACTATGATGAATGTATAGATTGAATTGGAGATATGCTACTGTCACATTTGTGGCGGAGCGGTCAAGCTGTTAGTCTCTCATTAAGGTAGACCGGGTTTGATTCCCGGTCAATACATGTGAGATTTTCGAATCGAAATGCCATGTCCAGTGGTTCGCATTCCACGTAAAAGGGAGGTACCGTGGATCATGATCGTGAGATTAACGGACACGCAAAACTACAAGCTTCCTTCGTTCCTTTTACATTAATAATTCATAATAACAAAGTGACACACAACGTCGACAGTACTCTCAAATACTGTGAGCACACTCCTCAGTAACTATAACATTCATTATTCTCAAGGCTCTCATACAGTTCGTCGTAAACAATCAAAACATGGCTTCCTACAATCATGAAATGACCTAGTCTCACATATGATGAAAAGACAGCTTTTATTCGACTCATATAACAACATTCTGTTATGCATTTAATATTTGACTACTCACCCACAGCTTGACAACAATGCCGCTTACTTAAATGTCATTTTTCGTCTTTGTCCTACCCCATGTGATATTCAACCTTGAACGTGAAGCTTCATAAACTGCTCAATGACAAATGAAAGTCGGTGAAACATTTGCCACTGTGCTCGTCAAACCAGTGCCTGCTAAATGCACTGCCGACTGTATTGCCATAACATTCTCGTGCTACAGAGCACACACTGCCTTGTTTCCAATACACACATTTTCAATTGTACATCCAGCTGGCAGTGCGTCTTCACTTCCGTCCGATCCACCTCCGCCCGATTTACTCCCGTCCCATTTTTCTGGCGGTGCGTCTTCACTTCCGTCCGATCCACTTCCGTTCGATCCACTTCCGCCCGATTCACTTCCGTCCCCAATTTTCAAAATCACTCCCACAAAACTATCCAGCAACCGAGCGGAAAGATGTTACCCATAAAAATAAAAAATAAAATAAGCCTACTATATTTTTATGCTTTCTGGTATGTTCTGTTTTGTCGATTCGTGCCACCATAGGCCTATGCACTACACGCCATTATCGAAATAAACTCCGAAATAACCATGGGCAATGCTCTGCCGCATACAAGTCACAGAACACCAAATACAAGTTACACCCACTTTGGACTCTGCGTTTGGCTTCACTGAAACAAGCTCTGGGCAACTCCTCACTTTCTTTCCTCCGTGACAAATACATGAAATACCAAATATTTTGACACAACATGAAAAACTTATCTAATTTTAACTTTTGAAAGAAATTTGGCAGTTTCCCGTATTGAGTAAAAACATGAAATATATTCGCGATCAGATGAGTATTTTTCTACAATTAAGTCTTCCTTAATCTATTCAGTGCCGGCCCCGTGGTGTTGGGGTAGCGCGCCTGCCTCTCACCCGTAGGCCCCGGGTTCGATCCCCGGCTCCGTCAGGGATTTTAAAACTGACGTGAGGGTTGGAACGAGGTGCACTCAGCCTCGTGAGGACAATTGAGTAGCTGTCTGACAGTGAGACAGCGCCCCGATCGCGAATACCAAGATTAACGACCGAGGGGACCCGACGCGCTGATCACGCGTCACCCCAATATCTGCAGGCCAAATGGCTGGGCAGCGGTCGCTTGGTCGGCCTTAGCCCGTCATGGGCTGGATAGTGCCAGGGGTTGACTTTTTTTTTAAATATATTCAGTGTCCCAATTCTATACAATATACCTATACAAGTAAACCCACGCAGTTCAAGCATGGGTGCTCCCAGGATTTCTTTTCGTGGGAGGGGGGGGGGGCAAGTTATATTTTGCATTTCTTTACCTACCGGTCACTAGGTGATGATGATACGTACATCCCCCCCCCGCAATTCCTTTTCATTTCTTATTTGCTTCGTGTTATTCATTACTAGCAGGTACCCGCGGCTTCGCTCGCGATCAAGACAATGGGGACGATGCATTATTGCTGATAATTGGTCTATTCTATTACAGCAATCGCGGCTACAGGTTGGTCCATTCTAATTCTGAAAATTCTTATATATACAGTATATTGATATGAGCAGCAAAGTGGGAATTTTATAGAGTTGTGAAAGTCAGCAAGGTACGATGTTACATTATGTGAACACATTTGAAAATTACGTGTTTGGTTTTGCCATTTTCTGCTGAGACATAACGATTTTGTTGTCCGGATACTCGCGAGCACGCCACATACAGTTGCCCACGGGAAAAAATGATTTTGTCTAAATGTACACCTGCTGCTGTTAAGTGTGTGCCATTGCGTTTTGTTAAAAGAAATAGTGAATATTGTTTGAAGAGGGAACTGCACTCTTGCACACTGGAATGGCAAATCTTTCGGAATAAGGGGAATTAAAAGTATTTTTCCTTAAGCTATTCAGGGTGTAATTTTGCCACACTTATTGATGATTTGAACGTCAACATGTCGCTATTAATATACCTATAGTAAAATATCTCTCACCTTGGTCGCAGGTGTACATTATGCAGTCTCTTCCAGTGTTACATCCCAGGGTTTGAAATTCTCCAACAACCCTTTGGATTCACATGCCTCTCTAAGTAATTAAAATTCCTGATTGATGTCGTTTGAGTCTTCAGTTTTTTGACTGGTTTGATGCAGCCCTCTATGCCTCCCTCTCCTGAGCTAATCGTTTCATCTCTACATAACTACCACACCCTACATCCGAGGCAATCTGTTTAACCCTTGGTCTACCCCTACAGTTCTTGTCCTCGACCCTCCCATCCATAACTAAGCTTGCTATTCCTGGGTGGCTTAATATGTGCTCTACCAACCTATCTCTTCTCTTCATTAGCAGTCGCCAGAAACTTCTCTCCTCTCCCACTCGCCTTAATACCTCTTCATTTGTTACCCTATCTACCCATCTGATCTTCATAATTCTCCTGTAACACCACATTTCAAACGCTTCAATTCTCCTCTTTTCTGCTGCACCATTAGTCAAGTTCCACTTCCTTATAGTGTCACGCTCCAGACAAAAGCTTTCAAAAATGATTTCCTAATACCTAAATGTATATTCGATGTCAACAGATTCATTCTGTAGAAATGCTTTCCTTACCTGAGCCAACCTACTTTTTATAACCGCTTTGCTTCGTCCATCACTGGATATTTTGCTGCCTAAGTAATAGAAGTCTCCGACTTCCCGTAGCGTTTCACCTGCCAATTTGATGTCCATAGAGGTTTCTGATTTATTTCGGCTGCATTCCAATAATTTTGTTTTACATTTATTGATTTTCATCATGAATTCTTTCCTCAAGGCGGAGTCCGTACCATTCAAAAACTCGTTCAAATCCTTTGGCGTATCGGCCAAGATGACGAAGTCATCAGCAAATCTCAGAGATGAAATTATTTCTCCTTGAATCTTCGCTCCAACTTCAATTTTTCCTCCAATTTCCTGATTGTTGTATTTTTTAGAGATCTTCGAAATGCATTGCCCTCGCACATGGTGTTGATGCATTGTCAAAGGAAAACATTTCATGTTACGAACATGGGCCACATAACCTGTACCGAAAGCCTATTCTGAACAGAAGTTCCTTGAACTCAGATTTGCCAGCATTTTATTGTATCTTTCCATGTGGTACATCTCTGTACCTCAACATACAGAAGAGTGCTTTAAAAATCATGTCTTGTGTAAATTTTGGAAAAGGTAGT
Organism: Meconema thalassinum; assembly: GCA_946902985.2. NCBI lineage: Eukaryota > Metazoa > Arthropoda > Insecta > Orthoptera > Tettigoniidae > Meconema > Meconema thalassinum. The sequence continues at coordinate 151,016,963 of OX336389.2, forward strand.
GAGTGTGGCTTTTGCCGGAGTGGATACTCGCTCGTAGAAATTCTTTTCAGTAAAATAGACTGGTTCAAAAATTTTTCAGTTCACATTGAGGTATGTGACGGCGGGATCCTTAAGTGTTACGGAAACGGCAATAGCCGCCACAGAGCTTCGTTGCTACTGAAATAATGACCAGACTGATATTTGTACTTAACTATACGTGAATTTTGAGCCAAGTGTTTATGAAATTGAACGGAGCTATATCGCTATCTGTATTTAGTAGCGGGGGCGTGGTGGCTCAGCGGTCTAGCTGTATGCCTCTCACCAAGGCGGTCCGGGTTCGATTCCCGGTCAATGCATGTGAGATTTTCGAAGTGAAATGCCATGTCCTGTGGTTCGGATTCCACGTAAAAAGGAGGTCCCGTGGCTCATGATCTCAAGATTAACGGTCACGTTCAACTACAAGCTTCCTTCCTTCCTTCCTGTATTTAGTAGCCGCTACTGTAGTGTTTAAAAATTAAAAGTTGTATTAGAAGGCGTTTTTTCCCTATTTTTTTAACCCTGGCACTACAGCTCATGAAGGGCCTAGGCCTATCATGCGACCACTTTCCAGCCAATTGGCCTGCAGATATTGTGGTGACGCGTGGTCAGTGCATCGTGACCCCTCGGCCGTTAATCTTGTTCTTCGTGGCCGGGGTGCTGCCTCACTATCAAACAGTTACTCAATTGTCCTCACGAAGCTGAGTGCACCCCGTTGCAGACCTCACGTTAGTGTCTAAAATCTATAACTGAGCCGGGAATCGAACCCAGGGCTTCCGGATGAGAGGCAGGCGCTCTACCCTGTTCTTATTGTGTTTATATGTATCTTGAAAAAGATGATAAATGGATTGGCATTGCCTCCTACAGGGATATAGGCCTATAGATAATCGGATGTCATACCTTGAGGTTGTGTTGCCATGGAAACGGACTTGCATTAGTTCATCAGTTTATCAGAGCGAAGATAGTTTTCTGCGAATATCTTTGAAACTGTTGGTTTTAGGGCCTTAAAATGTGGCTTTCGGTGTCCCATAGGGACACACCGAGTATTGTTTCTTGAATCGAGGGGCGTAAAATGAGCATTGTCCAGTCTTTATGCGACAACTTCGATATTTTGTCGCGTTTGAGTATTTTTGGTGACTTTTCAGTTATGTTGCCCGTTCCACGGGAACAATGATTTATTTCCGGATGAAAGGCAGCCTATATGTTATCCCAGGGTATAAGATGTCTCCATTTCAAATTTCATCCAATTCCGTCCAGCCGTTTTAGTGTCAAGAGGTAACAAACTAACACACACACAGACACACAGACTTTCACAATTATAAATATATAGGGATTTGGCTGCTCTAAAACCGTTGGATACATATCTTTATGGCATGAATTGGAGGAGTTTCTTTTTTGTGAATCATCGTCAAAATGTTCATTTCTTAGTAAAAAAAAAGTAAAATAAAAATCAAGCAGTTCATTAAAATGGTATTGTTAATCCAATTCGCCGATTTTATAAATAACTGGAGATATTTTCAAATAATCCCAAATTACTAAGTTAAATAAATCTGTGGCATTATCCCTAAATCAAAATCAGTTAACTATCAGTAACTTCAATTAATGAAATAAACTGGGGTGACAATGAACAATCAAAATATTCTCGGGATTCGAACTCTGTGAAATCTGACAATTGCCGTTCAGAAATGACACGCTCGTTTTAAACAATGGTTTACTGAACAATTAGGCCTACTGCCAGACCTACGACCACATTCAGTTGTTATGGAGAACGCGAGCCTTCTCTCAGTGCAAATTAGCGAAGCTCCGACCTCGAATAACAGAAAGGCTGACATTATCGAGTGGTTGTCTTCTAATGGTAATCCCCACAACCCATTACAAACCAGAGTGGAATATTATTACTTCACAAATCCGCGCATTGTAGGCCTACCTACAACATTGATGAAATAGCAAGACAACGCGGACACAGATCCGACGAGAAGGAGGGGCAAATGGGGCTACAGCCCTGGGGACCGAGCGTACTGAAGGGCCCGAAAGAGACAATCACGTTTTTTTATTGTTATATCAGTCTTTTAAATAAGTCCAAAGAAAAATCTTGCATAATATTGAAATACGAATTTGACTGCATTTTGAACAAGTACTTCCGTGAAGAACTGTACAGCCTATTTTCATATATCCTGCTCATGTTAATTGTCTGTATCAACATACAAAATTTCAGTTTAATTGCTGTAACAGATTCGTAGATATTGAGAACCGTCTAAATATTTCATATGGTCGCCAGGATGGATTTTTATTTTTGTACTATTACATTAAGATTATTGTGTACGTGTGGTATTCAAACTTCAATCGCATGATTAGAACACAAGAAGTAAAAACGAGATTTTAAAAGTACGCACACCAGCCATCTTGTGAATATGCAAACAATTGAAATAAATTACATGCCAGTGGATCAACATTTGTATAAGCATTTAACGTGCAACGTTTCACGGCACTCGGTTAGTTAATTCGCGAGAAACGTCCATTTAAATATTTATACTTCGCGTCGCCGCCATGTTGGATTTGTGCTCACCAGGTTACTGAAAGTCCTATAGGTGAACATATGTTCATAGTCTCTATGAACATTAAAAAAATCAGTTTGGTTGCTGTAAAAGATTCATAGATATTGAGAACCGTCTAAATATTTCGGAAGCTCGCCATTTAGGATTGTTATATGTATAGGCCATAGAGTTATGTACCATTCAAGGACAATTATTGCCTAGCTTCATTATTCAAACTTTCACTTCGATCGCATGATTACGACACAAGAATAAAAACTTAATTTTAAAATTTCGCACAGCCGCCATCTTGAGGTTATGTAAACAATTCAATTAAATTAGATGGCAGTGCATTACAATCTGCAAAATTATTTACTGTACCACATTTCACTGCGCTCAGAGTGCTAAATGACGAGAAAAGTCTATTAAAATATTTCAAATTCGCTTGGTCGCCATGTTCGTTTTGTACTTTACAGGTTTATGAAATATACATAGGTAAACTTGTATCAGTACCCTTTATCACCGTACAAAATTGCATGATAATATCTGTAATAGTTTCGGAGATATAGAATGTCAGTGAAATATTTCGCACAGCCGCCATTTTGAGGTTATGTAAACAATTGAACTAAATTAGACTCCAGTGCATTACAATGTGTATAAACATTTGCTGTACCAAGTTTCATTACGTTTGGATAGTTAAATCGCGAGAAATGTCTATTTAAAAGTCTCAAATTCGCTTGACCGCCATGTTGGTTTTGTAGTCACCAGGTTTTTGAAAGTCTCATAGCTGAACTTCTAGTAGTGCCCTTTATCACCGTACACAATTTCAGGGTGGTATCGGTAATAGTTTCGGAGATATTGAATGCTAGTGAAATATTTCGCACAGCCGCCATGTTGGATTGGTGAGACGTAACAAAATTTGAAGGGCACGGTCGAGGTCACCGGGAATAGTGCTATGAACTTACCGAGTTTCATTGAAATCGCTCCAGCCGTTTAGATTTTATTAGGGGGGGGGGGGACACACACACACCTCACTCACACACACACACACACACACACACACACACACACACACACACGGACAAAAGGTGATCTCATAAGCCTATTTTTTCAAAATTGAAAATAGGCTAAAAAATACGTTTGAATTCCCGCCAAGCAAAAGTGAAGTGAGTAAACTTGAAAATAATATTCATTAACATTGGTGGTTCTTGAGCCGTTGTAGAATGAAAAACTTGCGTCCAATTTCAGTTATTTCTAAAGAACTGTTATTTACCTAAGTACATAGTCTATTGGCAGCAGATCAAATTTCAAGCGTTACAATGGTAAAGGCAACTTGGAAAATGTAAGCACGCTACGAAAGTTATACAAAATTCACGAATGAATATAAAATGAGATTATGTCCCAGCAAATATTGAAATTTTAATTTATTTTAAGAAAAAACATGAATGTTAGGATTTCACGGAAAGAACTCAAATGTGCCCCAGCAGTCATTACCGTGGGGCCCATGATCGCTCTCTGCGGTCACGGCCCTTCGTGGACATTGTGTAGTTTTGGTACAACCCAATTGAGCGTGTGGGCGCACGTGAAATATTATGTTGCAGGAAAAAAACAACAATACGTTTCGAATAGCAGACTTTGAGAGAATTACAGACGAAGCGACGATTGACAGCATCACAACATCCACTTGGGCAGGTTGCGTAAGTCCTGCAGTAAGACTGAAGGAAGAAAACTGAGGGCTCGGCTGAGTGGAGCATGAATGCTCACTGACTTGCTTCACAGCAACACTGCGGGAAGAGCAGTCTGGCGACATCGCAGTGTTGTTGTTGTTGTTGTTTGTGTTGCGTTGCTGGACACAGAAGCTTCTTCGCCCAATAACATCCGGCAGGGAATAGTCTACAGTAGCCATCGCAGTAAAATGCCGCAGCAAATTGGTCCATATGTTCAAAACCACTAATCTCTTGAACTTCGTTTATCACATTGCAACTGATGTCCACATTATCCTCTTCACTATCGAAGCTGATCTTTAGCACTGATGTCTAAATTTATATAATTATCGCACACGCCAAATATGAGAAATCAGGGAAACAAGATCTATCCGTATATTTATATGGGTGACCAAAAACCGAAAAACCACACCCAGGAGCACCAGAAAGAATAACGGGAAGGACCCCCTAGGAGCCCACCTAAGATTTTACAATTGAAATGGAAGGTGATCCAAATATGACATAATAGCATCCACCAATGGAACTGTAGGACTATGTACAAGTGACGCGATGTTTAACGGCAAGGGATAAGCAAGTCGCCTCAATTTCTCCAACATAATGTCCCGCTGCGGATTGAAGGTTTCGCACTGAAACAATATGTGATGTAATGTACCTCGTGCCCTACCACATACACACCTATCATTGTCCCTGAGATGCATGCGCTCCAAAGCTACTGGTGTAAGAGCGTGCTGGAACCGCATTCGAATGATGGTAATAATATGACGCCGCGAATATTTTCCGACCCGGAACCAAGGCGCTGTAGTTACGGATGGTTTTATTAAGAAAAAATGTTTTGCTTTACATTTTGCTATCTCGGTCCATTCATTTTGCCAAGCACTAACGACTCGCTGATGAATTATCGGTACTATATCCGGATACGGTATCCCGATATTATACACTGTTCCCTGACCGCATGCCGCATTCTTAGCCCAGAGATCGACTGTTTCGTTTCCTGCTATATGACAATGCCCAGGAATCCACATGATGACCACGTCTTGTCCTGTGAGTGTGAATGTATGGAAATATTGCACTATTTGGTAGAGATACCAATTATTTGAGTGCAGAAAATGAGGTAAGGCATTAATAACACTCAAAGAATCCGTGCATATTAGCGCGTGATGTAAACGATGGGCATGAATATAGTGACAAGCCTGGCGTATAGCAAAGAGTTCAGCTGTAAAGATTGTAAGATGAGGGGGGAGGCAATAAGTGCGACTAACCTGTAAATCAGGAGAGTAAAAAGCCGACCCCACGCGATCCGGTCGAACCATCTTTGAACCATCCGTATAAAAAATCGTATAATCGGAATACAAATCCTGAATATCTCGAAATGCACGAGAAATGATATTCGGATGATGCTTGAACATGTGAAATAGCAATGGAAAGGAATTATGCAGAATCTTAGGTTGGGTATGCAAAACCCTGTAGGGGATTGTATATGGAAGTGCTAAACGGGTTTGTAACACATCCTTCCTGTAGGGTTGTAAAATCTCATAAGCTATGACCAGTGCCGGTTTATGTGAGCGATCTAAACGATTTTGTGCGTAATATTCCATCAGAAGTTGTAATTTAGAGATAATCGGAGACGCCACTAACGACAATTTGTAGGCCAAATATTTGCCCGCTATAAATGTGCGGCGATGTGACAAAGGTAACTCACCGGCTTCCACCAACAATGCACTCGTGGGGGTGGAGGCCAAAGCCCCTAGAATGATGCGGATGGCTTTATATTGTAGTCTATCTAACATTAACAAGCGACTGTTCGCCATTAGATCGTAAAAGAAACTGCCGTAATCTAATTGTGAACGAATAATGTTCTTGTACACTGTCAATAATAATGCGGGGTCCGCACCCCAACGACGCCTTGTCAAAGCTCGAAGGACCTGTAACCGTTTTTCGATTTTAACTTCAAGATATTGCACCTGCCGTGTCCACCGGAGTTTATCATCAATATAAATGCCTAAATATTTGATATTGCGCACAACATCTATGGTACCCTGTCGAAATAAAATAGGGCTCTGATCGTACCGCCGTTGATGCGTGATAATTATAGCAGAGTTCTTACCCGGAGATGTTTCCAAGCCATGATTACTTAGGCATTCATGGGCTAGAGTTAATGCAAGATATAAATCTGTTCGACATTGATGCAACGTGTCACGGGAACAATAAATCATAAAATCATCCGCATATTGTATGATACGGGCATAAGGCAAAATCACCGCTTCTAATTGTTGAGTATAAATGGAAAACAGAAAACCACTAAGTATGTCCCCTTGCGGCAAGCCCTGAGACGTCTGACGGTGGTCCAGCTTCCCCTCGGGGGTACGTAATATGAGACGCCGATGAGTTAAAAAATTGTGAACAATACAAAGAAATGGAGAGGGGAAATGAAGCTCCTGCAGTTTCCGTTGTAAAATCATGGGATCTACTGCATCATACGCCCCCTTAATATCCAGACAAACAGCAATAGTATGATGTTTACGTCCTTTAGCTAATAACACATCAGTTAAGAAAATCGAAATAGCATCTACAGTACTGCTACGTTTACGAAATGCGAATTGATACTTAGAGAATAAGTTGTAATATTCCATACACCATTGCAAACGTTGCAATAATACTTTTTGAAATATCTTCCTCACACAGGAGCCTAAATTGATCCCACGATAATTCTGAGGGTCACGTGCGTCCTTCGAGATTTTTAAGATAGGCAGGACCTCAAAGATATTCCACTCAGTGGGAAACGTGCCAAAACGTAATACTTCATTATATACAGAAATAAGTATCTCGAGTGCCTTGTCTGGAAGATAGGCAACCATCTGATATGTTATGGAATCGACACCAGGACTTGTCGATTTCGTACCTCGAAGAGCAGATTGAACTTCCACGTGCGTTATAGGTTGCAGTAGAACATGGAAATGATCTGAAGCTGTATAAGACGGAAGCGGGCCCATATTGATAACTGTATCTGGCGTGAGATTTATATAAAATTCTTGAAAACCCTGCCGGCTAAGTCCTGTAGACGGCCCCATATAACGAGTATTGGACAAACTTTTGATGGTAGACCATAACTTAGTTAAAGAGGTTGTGGCATTTAATGAGCTGATGTGATTCTTCCATGCGTCTCGTCTCTTTTCATTAAATACTCGTTGGATCGTGGCTGTGACGCGCTTATACAAGATATAATTGTCATGTGTACCATGTTTCCGATATTTTCGTAAACACGCCTTCCGTCTTTTTACTAGTAAGGCGCACTCTGCATCCCACCACTGTATAGTCCCAGGGCGTTGGAACCTACTATACGGAATGGAACGCTTCGGGTGATAACAATCCAAATATTGTTGAATAAGGTGATACAAGAGAGAGTATTTCTGACGTGGGAGGGGTGGGATACGGCCCAGATTATCCTGAATGAATGTCTGAAAGAGGTCGAAATCAAAGTATTTTAAAGAACGAGTTATTTTAGTGCCCCGGTGTATCGATGGTGCGACCCCAGTGCGATCATAAAAAATTAAAATAGGGAAGTGATCACTCTGATGCGTGTCCCCGATCGTGCTCCAATCTAATTTATGCGACAAGTCCGGGGTAGTGAGGGTTAAATCTACCGCACTTTTTGGACTGCCCGGGGGTGTCAATCTCGTAGGAGAACCGTCGTTTAACACATTTAAGGAAAATGTGGCAATCGCATGAGCAATATGTCTACCTTTAGCATTTGTTCGTTCACTGCCCCAGAGGCCATGGTGTGCATTAAAATCACCTAGGATAACATGCTTAGATCTTTGTGACACGTATTTAAAATACATGTGCCACTGTTGTTGCGTGCCCTGAACACGTGGTGGGCAATAGATATGACTAACATATATATCCCCCACCCGAAAAAATTGATGATAACAAAAAGGGAGGTGATACGGCAAAGACAGCGGAGTGATTTGTAAATCCGATTTACAGAGGGTTATTAAGCCTCCGTATCCCGGACCATCTTCACGAAAGACCGTATAATTGGGAATTTGAAAACGATAATGTGGGTATAGCCACGTTTCTTGGATAAAAACGATCTCAGGGTGATATGTCGATATTAAATGAAGCAATTCATGCTTCTTATTTACCACACTCCGACAGTTCCATTGCAGCAGCCACATCCTTCACCTATGAACGACATGAGATGAAGAAAGAGACGAAACGAATCAACCCAAAAAGGAAAAGGAGAAAAAAAAAACTATTGACAAACTGCACCAGTGCCCCTTGGTAGTGGTTTTTCGAGGGGTGGAAGTAATGGCAGTATTTTATCTAATAACTTTTTAACACAGTGCGCCCACTGTGCATTGTGGCCTAAAAGATCCATGAGTTCTGTAAATTCGTCTAGGATTTTTTGAGTAGGAGCAGTTTTATCGGGCCCCGAATCGGGCTCCAGTCGCCGGACACCGGATGTGCCCGGTTCGCTGGGCTTCTCAAGTGGTGATATCCGTTCCACGCTTGGGGTTTCTATCAGTTGCAAATATGCCGACCTATCATATCCCAAAGGTGTAATCAATTTCGGAGCCGGATGTACCAACTCTGAAAATTTACGCTTACGCGGAGGATCAAATCGTTGCCCACTAGGTGATGCTGCCAAAGGGGGGAATTGTTGGGGAAGTGCTAAAGGGTGAAAAGGGGTACTTGTCTGGCGCTTCACAATTTCATTATATGATTTGTTTTCAGTACACATCAGCCTCTTTATCTCTATTTGCTGCTGATGCACCTCACAGCGCACCGCCCCTGCCATATGATTGCCTTGACAATTAACGCACTTGAATATCACTTCTTTGCAGTCACTCGTTAAATGCTCCTGCGCACATTGTCCACATCTAGGTCCCCGAGCCCTACAGTGAAGTTGCACATGCCCGTACCTCTGGCACTTCTGACATCGAAGAGGTGAAAAAATGTACAAACTTACTTCTAAGAGAACATTGAAGATGCTGACATGAGTAGGCAAGTTTTGAGTTTCGAAAAAAATTTTCACCGTGCCCGTTGCTATTTTTTCCGATTTTCCATCTACGGTTTTAGTACGAAAAAAACGTTGTAAACGTACGATAGGTACAGGAGAGTCAATGAAACGCATTAGTTCCTCCTGCGTAAGGGAGGTATCTACCCCCCGAATGAGTCCCACTCGTTGTATGCTTGACGATGGTATAAAGGCCATCAGATTTCTATCCTTTAACACCGGATGTTCCAAAAATGAATTGGCATCTCGTAGGGACTTAAATTGAACTTGAACCCGATTGCGCCCTTTTCGTTGGATTTCTTGAATTCCTGGGATTTTACGTTCATAAAACAACCGTCCCAAGGCCATTGGATGCAAATGTCCAATCGCTTGAGGCTCAACGCCTTGAACGAAAACTATATACGGTCCCGTATGATTTGAGTAGTAGCGATAGTCACTAGGAGGAGTACGAGGTTGTACAGGGGTTTGGACCACAGGAATAGCCCGAACTTCCGACATTTTAGTGTTCTCATGTTCATCCACAATATGCATTGATTCAATGTTGGCGTAACCATCAATAATAACCGCCGATGGATTATCCGGTGGGAGGCCTATTTGACCTCCCCCACTCTTCTCCGACATTGCGGCGAAGAATTTCCGAATGTATAGTACTTACATAAATCGTCACCAAGCACAAGGAAATAAAGACGAAAACAACACACTTAAATATGGATAGCAAATCGCACACCACACCGCTCACCGCACACACAAACACCAGACGAAAGCGACGGATATGTTGCTGCGTTCACAGCGGACGAGCGACTGACATCGCAGTGAGTGTCTCCGTCTCATGACATACGTCTGCCGACAGTAATGATACTTCACCTGATTGGTCAGAAGAAACTCATTGCCTTGGTTTGTGATTGGCCACCTAATATACCCCTTCCATGTGTATTTTACTGTTCCTTTCCGCTGCCTGTACGTGACAAACATCACGTGACCGTTCGAGTCAAAGATTTGTCGAAATGTCGCGGCATCTTTGTGGGTCGGACCGCCATTGCGGAAGGAAATGAAGCCTGGAGTTGATTATTATTTATAATCAAAAGTAAGTAAAAGTTATGCCTTTCAACATTTGTACTGAACGCTTATTTTATTCATTAGGGAGTGTTTACAATATTTCCTTTCTTTTCAGACGGACGCAGAAGAGCCGAGGTAAGAGTTTAGGGGGCAGATGACATCATAGTTCAGTCCATTGAAACCCCAATAACCAACTAACTAGAGTTTCCGAGGAGAAGATTTATACGAAACAGCCTGTAAGTTTAATTTATGAATACAATTTGCCGTTATTTTATTCACTTTTCCAAAGGGATTTTTTTTAATATTCGTTTTATCAAACCTTAATTTCTGCCTCATTCCTTGTGTATACAGCGTATGTTATTAAGCCGAGGTACCGTACTGAAAATGGGCATATGCAAAATTCACCAGTAAAGTGTTTTACTTGTTAAGATACAATATAACATTTGAGAATAGGCGTTGCCCGGGAATTGCCTTGTTGAGAGGCAATTGATCACTGCAGCATCATGCCCAAATTGTTAGTGTCCGGTTGGCAGTATTGATATTGCGAATTTTCAGTCTGTCAACACAATAGGCCTATGTTCCCAATTATTGAGACATCCTAATTTACCGTATAACCTGAAAAAAAGAAGATTTTGGTGGTGCATTTCAATTATCAGCCTAAGTCATTTTGTTAGCAACACTCAATAAATAGTTTGATTTGCAATGCAGGACACAGGAACCTGACTTGAACAGTTTCAGTTAGATGGTGAATGATAATATATGATTTTTCTACCTTTTCAGGGTTTCCATGGGACAATACCTATTGAAATTGCCATTCATTATGACTAATATATTGGAAATATGTGCTAAATTACGTAATTATATATGTTTCATTCTCGTTAAATTTAAACTATGGCAGCCATGTTGCTCACTCCAGCTGCGCAACACATGATGAGACATTGATGTTTCGGCAGTGTGCCCAACATGTAAGATACAAAATATACCACCACTAGGCAAAACCCATTCGTCTGCAGCTGGAAACAAGAATCTGGGCACATTAGGCTGCAACCATTGAACTGGACATGTTAGACTGTAACCATTGTCAAAAACCATTAGATTAGACTAAACGAAGGTTAGAATGGTCGCGGGAAGCTTGCGAGGCACGGTTGAAAAAAAAGAACATTGATCTGGACGATAGACCACCTGTACAATTAGTACCGTATTCATGGGGCTGGCAATACGGTTGTAATGCTGATAATGGCAGACACAGCTGGAATTTTTACTATATAAGTCATGTTATAATTAGGGATGGCGGGTGGGTTATAGATAGTGATGTGCTTGAGCTCGGCTCGAGCTGCTAGAACAGATGACGTCAGAGTTCTAACTTTTGTGCGCGCCGTGACCTATCGGCATGCTCTTACGAGCCCAGAAACCTCAAGAAGGCTGTGTTCGAGCATTGTGCTAGGCGGTACTGGCTCGTGCTGTGTTTGCTATGCACTGCTGTATAATTTGTGCATTTAACCCCTTCAAACTGTATCTGCCTAATGTGGAGACAGCCACAATCTGTCTTTGTGCGATGATTCGATGCACATGTCTCCCCAGAATATACAAACTGCGTACTGAACATCGTTGGAGTTCACAGAATAAAGTTGACGGGTCACAACACGTTCTTCGTACAATGATGCGGTAAGAGTATGTGTATAGGCTATAAGTGATTAATTTCTTCCGTTGCAGGAACATATGTTTGCTACTATCCTCGACGTATTACATCCTTCCCAGAAGCCAAAGGTGTATCAGAGATGGGGGGTGGGGAATAATCTTATTAAAATTATTATTAGCCTAGGTACAATTTGATTTACTGTATCGATCGTATGGTGACAATGGGGCAGAAGATGGCTAGATGCGGAAGGATGTGGCCGTGGCCTGTATTAAGGTACAGCCCTAGCATGTGCATAGTGTGCAAATGGTAAACCACGGAAAACCATCTGCAGGACTGCCCAGTTGGATTCGAACCACTAACAGTCTAATACGTTCACACATACCGTACGCGAGTGAAAGGTAGCAGAAAATATCGTCCGGGCCGTCAGTGCACCGCCTACTTTATGAATGGGGTCGCCTAACGGTTCAAACAGGTTCGATTCCGTATCGAGCTACGTTGTGTAACGTGCCAGTGCGAGCCCGCTGGAACTTGAGTATCATTCGCTTCTGCTGGAACAGATGACGTCAGTTTGAACAAGATCGAGCTTTACACGACCTTTTGAGTGCACTGCGACCTATCGGCGTGTTCTTATCAGGCCAGAATCCTCAAGAAGGCTGTGTTTGAGCATTGTGCTAGGCGGAACCGGCTCGTCCTGCGTTTGCTGTGCACTGCTGTATAGTTTGTGCATATAACCCCTTCAAACTGTATCTGTAATGTGGAGATAGCCACAATCTGTGTGCTATGATTCGATGCACATGTCTCCCCAGAATATACAAACTGCCTACAGAACATCATTGGAGTGTACAGAACAAAGGCGACGGGTCACTACACGTTCATCGTACAATAGTGCGGCAACAGTATGTGAATATGCGAAACCAAAGACTTATCAGTGACGGGGGCAGGAATAATCTATATTAATATTGTTATTATTATGTACGATTTGGTTTACGTCGCACAAAGATAGGTCGTATGGTGACAATGGGACAGAAGAGGGCTAGGCACGGAAGGATGCGGCCGCCTTTAAGGTACAGCCCCAGCATGTGCCTGGTGTGCACGGAAAACCATCTGCAGGGCTGTCGACAGTGGAATTAGAACCTCTAATAGTCTTAATATGTTCACACACAACATTCGCGAGGGAAACGTTGCAGAAAACAATGTCTAGGCCGTCAGTGCTCCGCATACTTTATGTGTGAGGTCGGCTAACAGTTCGAACAGGTTCGATACTGTATAGAGCTACGTTGCATATCGATTCGGCACGAGCCCTCTCGAACTTGAGTATCATTCGCCTGTCGCTGGTTATAGTCAGCCGGGGAGTGAACTAGATCATTCCCAGATCAATTTTGAATCATTGGAAGAGGTATTTATTGCAAATTTCAGAAGTTAAAACCTTTGTCAAAACTCATTGCATTGCCCAAAATGAAGGTAAGAATGGTCGGGTTGGCGGGCCACTGTTGACGACACATTAGACTGTAATCATTGTCAAAACCACTGTTTCTTTCATTTGAACCCCTCACAGAACGCTACCTATACTGCCTATTCAATTAGTACCGTATGGGTACACAAAAACCTAACCTTCGTCCAGACAGTCTTCTAACCAAGTAGCGGCCAAGGGTCTCTTTCGTCAAGGCAGTCGTCGAACCAAGTACGGTAGCGATGTATGGCTTGTTCTGGTCCAATTTTTTTATCAGTAATTTTCGTCCAGGCAGTCATCTAATCTCGCTACGAGTGAGTACGCTGAAGCGCATTATAGGAGTCTGTCAAGAGCTATGAGACCTTGTTGGTGTTCTGAAATTTTGCATCTGTGACACATACTGTAGTATGGGCTTTATACATAGTTCGGTCATGCATAGGCACTGCAAAAGAAGAGCCAAAATTACTGCTTGTAGTACAGGAAAGGGATCGGGTGCATATGCCCCAGGTTAGTTTTGTGGCTGTATGTAAAGCCTTATTCGATGTTCACTGCTTTCGAACTTAGCAGCAAAACTGGCACCAAACGATAATGTTGGCACTGCTGAAATAACGCAATAACACCCTCGTAGTCTTTTTCCGTAATCAGTTGGCGACTCTCTTATATTCTGCTCTCGCAACATAAATATCTCAGCTCTCCACACCAAAAACATAAGTTTGTTTTGTGTTTGTATCTTCTCATCCTATCTGAGAGAGAGTGTAACTTCCTAGCGCATGCACATTGTAAAAGCTACAGACTTGGGTCTAAATCCTGCCATTAGCACTGCGAAGGTACCGTATGCGTGGGGTTGGCTATATTGCATTTGTCCCATAATTCAGTCACAACTTGAATTTTACTATATAAATTTTGATCAAAAAAGGGGATGAAGGATGGGTTATAGTCAGTGGAGGAGAAAACATCTATTACCACAGCATTTCCACTATTATTATTTATTACAAAAGTTTATGGTGTTTGAAGCCATTTTTCAGTGTTGCATTAGTAAATGAAAGTTTGGTGCTTTACAGTCGGTCAACACGATTGTACCCAAATGAGATGAGTTATTCCCTAATACTGAGAAAGAATTGAGGTAAATGCACCAATGGTCGTCATGTTAAGACAGATTTAGTCAAGAAAATATGTACACCTTATACATTTTGGTAAATTTAATCACACAAAAGCACTGTACCTAACCTCAAACTCTACTCAAACACTAGGAAACTCTCAATATGGAAAATATTCTGTTTTTGAAAATTACGTATTTTTAAAAAAAGTTTTTGCCCTAGTCCTCGGCACTATGCCTTTGGATTGTTCCTTTATTTGTCACCCGTTTGCACCAATAGCCGTCATATTGTTAGTTTTCCTTGTCTGCTGTTTATAATGCATTACCATCAATTGTTGCGGAAGACCCCGATTTATCGACTTGGAGGCTAACGTTTATGAAAAAACAGTACCAGTAATAGTTTTTTTTGATAAAAAAAAGAAATATTTAAAAAAAAGATGGCATTGGGAAGCGAGAATGGTGGGTAGAAGACATACGGGCATGAAAATATCGTAATTCTGCTCTAAACACATTTATTATAAGTTATTTTTGTATTAATTTAAAGTGCAATATTAATGATAATTGAAATTCGAACAATATAACCACAAGAACGTGTATTGATGTAGGCTTCCCCGGTCGGTGTTCAAGCGAGAATGGTCATTTTCCTGGCTGTTATGCATAGTCACATAAAACGTGAGACCAGACCCTGGTGTAACATAACGTCTGCGTTGAACAATCTCCGAGGGTCTGACAAGATAGATTGTAAGCCGTTTTCCACCAAATAACAGTAGGTTTTAATTTGATGTTCTGTAATATTGCAGCATGGTTTACTGTCAAATTTTGAGAGATTCGTAAAGACAGGCTTGGATTTCTTTTTAGGAAAGATGCACACCTTTTCCTCCCTGGTCGCCCATCTTTGAGAGGAGAGAACCTCTTCAATTCTTTTGTGAAGCGCTGGCCGCTGTTTTGCAAATTGTCCTTTGTTACCGGGAACCCCGCTTTTCCTAGTGAGATAACCCATTGAATTAACACCCTTTGTTAATAAGGAACTTGGCCCCATCTTCCTCTCTCTGGTTTTTCTTTTAATTTTGTCCGAAAGGGCGTTTTCTCGGAACACCATTCCTCTCCGCGGCCGTTGTGATACTCATGCCGTCCTCCTCAATGACCTTAGTAGCAGCTTCCATTTGCTGAATATCGTAGGCTAATTGAGAAATGTGCGTTTCGAGATATTACTTGAAAGCATATATTTAGTCTTAGAATATATTTTTCATCTCAACTTGAAAAGAATCCCTTTTAGCTCACCTAAAAACCCTAGACCTACTGATGATGATAATAATAATAATGCTGTTATACGCCCCCAACTACTGCGGCTTTTAGAGACCCCGGGGTACCGGAATTTTGCCCCGAAAGGTGATCTATAACGTGCCATAAAATCTTCTGACACGGCTCCCTCGCATTTGTGCACCCTCAAATTCCAGATGACAGCACCAGGATTCGATCCTGCAACAACAGGCGAGAACGTTACCTCTGAACCACCACACCAGCGTAGGCCTACGGCCGTCACAGAGACAGATCTACATAATATCAGCACACTGTAAATGTTTATTGGTTCTAAAACGTTAACGCAAACTTTAACAATATCGTGCACTAGTGTTAGTCACGCATGTGCTCTAAAGATCGTCAGCTATGACGACTATTGGACACGATGATCAAACGACAATTTAGTTAATGCCGGACACTTCAGAACTACATTATAAGTATATTGCCGCTGTTAGTTAGATCTTACAAGGAGATATGACAATGTGCCAATTTTCGTCAAAAATGACGGGCTTTGGTAAAGTACGTGTTTTTAAATCCAGTGTATGTCACCAGAATTTCTAACCAAACTAGGAACGTGAGCACGAAATAGCAAATCGCATTATGTTACAGAAACAATTACCCACTATATCACACACTTGTAACATTTTAAAATGTCGGAATGTAACACGTGCACACATAATTAACTGGCGTGCCTGGTTAGCACATGCGAGAAGCAATATGCCGCGTCAAGACAGCTCAACTCACACAAGATGTTTGACGCTGGGAATCGCCTATTACATCGCACGCATGATTTCCCAAAGTTCCTTATCGGCAACGAAGGTATGACAAATCTCGTAAGACTTCGTGCGTTGGGAAAGACCCATTGACATGCTTATTATTTGTACTTATATACGAGAGTGACGACGACTGGCTCAGTGACGAAAACCGGTACAGTTACCTTACATGAGATTAATAAATTTTGTTTATTACAAAAAGGAACTGGCAGCGTGGCTCAGGGGTAACGTTCTCGCTTGCTGGGTCCTAGGTTGCAATTCGTATCCTGGCACAGTCAGTTGGCATTTGAGGGTGCGCAAACACGAGGGAGCCATATCAGTTGATTTACTGGCACGTTAAAGATACCCTTCGGGGCAAAATTCCGGCATCCCTGCGTTTCTGAAAGCCAGGGTAGTTGAAAGGCACGTAAATCATTAACATTATTATTGTTTTATTACAAAGGGTTTTTTGGCTAATTTAAGTAGTTTTGTAGCTCGTTCACCACTCCTGAACTGTTACCTTTAACCATAACAAAGGCTAACTGTTTTTAGGAAACGCCACATTCACACTTCAATCAGGAAGGTATGAACATTTTAACTCTGCAGTAATAAACTGACTGTATAACAGGTTGCCATGTTGGATAAGGCTTGAGTCAGGCAATACTGCCAACTTTACCACACTGCCCTGTTGCCGGGTTAGACGAAAATTCCTCTTTGTACTAAAGTTGGGTGGGGTAAAACTATTGGTCGCTACTAGGTTAGACGACTTTATGGACGAAATTTACTGATTGCACAGGGCGGGGCAGAAGATGCGCATGGGTTGCACTGCCTTGTATTGCGTCATTTTCATACCTTTCTAGGGAACGGTTACGATTGAAATTACGGTCCATTATCACTAGTGCAATGGAAAAATGTTAAATTACGTCAATATGGATGTTTACCTCTTGCTGATTAAACGACTACTGCCATGTTCATCAAGCGCGTGAGCTATTTAGTAATTCTTGGTCTAGAGCAGTGGTTCTGAACCCTTAGAAGTGTGCGGACCACTCAGCCTGAAATTGAATCATGTACGGACCACCCCTTCACTCAATACACCTTATCAGTTGTAACTCTTCACAATAACACTTATTTTAAAGATATTTCAATTCAAAACCTGATAGTCATCGCCGCAAATACATTCGGACGATTCTCGTTCAACGGACATCGTTTTTGAAATCTCCATTTATTGGCCACTTTTTTTATACGTGCTGGTGGACCCTTTTCTCCCGCGGACCACCGGTTCAGATCCACTGGTCTAGAGAGACTTATTTCCATTCTTCTTCTTCCTCGCCTTTTCCCGTTACGCGGGGTCGACTTTCTCAATCCTGAGGCGCCAGTCATTTCGTTGTAAAGCATCAGCAGCAGATAGGCCCAATACTCTTGTGTCCGTATGGACATTCGTCATCCATGTTGTTTGAGGTCTGCCGCTCCCTCTCTTTTGTGTAGCCATGGAAAGGCACTTCTTCGCTACATGATTTTCCGGTCTTCGTATAACATGACCATACCACCTTAGCCTGGACTCTAAAAGTTTCTCAGTTATAGGCGCTACTTTGAAACATGTTCATTACGGATTTTATCTTTGAGAGTAACTCCACCTGCCCAACGTGACATATGCATTTCAGTGGTATGTAGCATTTGCTGATGTGCCTTGGTAGTAGCCCATGTTTGGTCTTACGGCTGTTTTATAAAGTTTACCCTTCGTTCTTGTGTGTTGCTTCATGATTCTTCATTTTAGAGATGGCTTTTCTAACTTCCGCTTCTGTGATTTCATTAATAGCTCCTTGCGTCGTAGGTAGTTCCACGTCTTGTCGCCTGGGACAAAGACAAAGGGGAGCATATATGACTAACACAGGGCCACCCCCTAATAATTATTGGTCTAGGCAAATGTAACTTTTACAAAAACAATTAGTAACGTATGCGTGGGGTTGGCGTTACTGCACTTGTGCATAATTCACATTGATAAGGGCCAGCACAGCTGCAATCTTACTCTATTTCATGATATATAAGGGAAATCTAATTTGAATCAGTAGTTTAGTAAATTTTTTCAAGGGTTCTCTTCTCCTCAACTGTTACCAGCTACTCTTGAGATCATAGAAGTTGACTCATGCTTCAAGGATGCCATGTAATTCTATGCGTCAGGGACAAACGACTTGCCTTTCAATATACTCTACCTTCTGTGCCCACCCTTATTACTTTTTTTTACTATTGCACTGTGTGTTGAAGTCTTGTTAAGTGCATCAGAACTTTCTGTTATGTTTTTCTCTCTGATTTTATATGATAAAGGCCCAAATACCATTATATCAGGTATTTTTTAAAAGATGACACATCAAACAAGCAAGGAAATTTCAACTATTATTAGGTTGTGTGTTGTACAGAGTGTGGGTCTACAAACCACATAGGCGGACGCTAAAAGTTACAACGTACAAAACATGTGGGACACAACCTGTGACATCCAGCTCTAACTTCCTTAGCCCTGCCTGCGAGCAATTATGTTGGACATGCTAATGCATAAAAAAAAAAAAACTGTCTCCACATAAGCTCAGAGGTAGAGTAACGGAAGCCAAATCTGGAAGTTGTGAGTTTGTGTTGTGCTTTCTACCCTCCATCTATATGGTTTGTACACTCTTTGTAAAATCAACGACCTAATAGCCATGGTCCTCTATAGTCATTTACAGTGTATTTTCTTACATGTTTAGTGCCTTATAAATTACATTCCACATGTATTATATTAATAGCTTCATGTTTGTATTCTTACAGATCTTTCCACTAGATCCAGTTGAACAGCAAGTTGCATGGAACAGACCTGGGCGAGAATGCAGTTTCAGTTGTGTGGTTCTTTTTATAATATGCAGTAATTGTATTTCTTGTACTACATTGTGTAATGCAAAATAAATATTACTTTTTCAATTATCTAACTCCTGGGGTTTAAATTTGATTGTTTCTCCTTCCTTCTCATAATCCATTTGCAAGAGGGTCATGGTATTCAAACAAGAATTCGGAACCTATGCAGGAATGATACGAGTTAGGTCATTCCATAGACTGATTTGGAGGTTATGTAGGATAGGACAATATGCACTGGAATTTGACGGTTGTCTGTTTGGAAACCTGACTCAATTGATTTTATAGCATTTAGCAGTTAATAGATTGTTGTTTTATTTGACCTAACATAAATTCAAAAGGAACTAATAATATCAATATCTATCTACATATATGCACAGTTCACGCCACGATTTTTGGCCGGTGAGTCCTGATTGCACAGTCATACAGAGGACAGATGGCGAGCCTCGGGCATTTGCAATTGATGCACGAGTTTCCTTCCACGCAACTGGGAACTCTCGTATCAATTTCACATGCGTGAGGCCCGCAGACTGCAATCAGGACTCGCCAGCCAAAAACCCGTGGCGTGAACTGTATATTTGCTGCCAGAGTTACATAATGAACGACATATTTCAACTTATTAAATATAATGTTGACTGCCTGTAAAACATTTAATCAAAGATAATTATATTAGGTAATGTTAATTGGTCCACAAATGATCTAGCTCTGCAGAATATTTATAAAAATATGTGATATCTTGGGGATTTAGTTTGCAGTATGTTTCTTTTTTTTGTCTGTTTTAAGGAAAAATATTTGTGTGATTTGTTTTTGTGAAGAGCTGAGCAAGTGCAGGGTGGCCGCTTTCTGGAAAACTCAGGGAATTTAAATTTCATAGAATAAACAGGAGAAAAATTTGGCAGGATGAAAAATAAATGTCTTGACGTAGGATTGAGCATAATAATAATGCATCGTTCGCAGTATTGATCAATCTTGCATACAAGATTAATTACCGTTAAGATTAAAAATTAAATACCGTAATTTGACCGTTCTGCCATTTCTTCTTTTCGGATTGTTCGCCTTTCAGGATATCCCAAGTCAGAAAAATTAGCTTTGCGAGAAAGAAATATGGCTCGGGTGTTTATACCTTCTTCCGCATAAGTTGAGTGTAATAACAACACGCCAGAGCCGCGAAGAAGAGCTCTTCCCTATACGAGTGCACTACCTTCGATTCAAATATTACAGACACTGTATAATTGTAAGCTGGCTTTAACTTCACGTCGGTAAGAGGTATGAGCTCTTCTCCGAGGCCCTGGCGTGTTGTCATTTGACTCTCAATTTATATAGAATAAGGTATAGTTGAGTGTAACGTGATTCACTGAACAGATGGCGCAAAATCTGAATTGAGTTTACTTATGTCCCAGGCATCCTTCCTGTACTGTTGACTTGTGTATGTAAATCATTTGCAGACTGCCAAAGAGTTTTTTTTTAATAAGCGATGAGCGAAGAGACATACAGGTAAATGGAATTTCTTTGGATATACTGAGTAATAAAACAAATTGGTTTACGTAACCTAAAATCACTCAACAATTTACACTTTTGTATTTAGTATTTTTTGAAGATCATGGAGGGATTATAGAAATTTAATCCAGAATAGCTGCAACCGTCAAAGTACCCAGATTTTCAGCCTTGGTTAGAAGTTGTTCCCAAGAACGCAAAACATTCTTTTTGTAACCTGTGCAAAAAACGGATTCCTTTGAGCAACGTGGGCAAGAGAGCAATCACTAGCCACATGACAGAAAATTTCACAAAGCATGGATCACCAACCATGTGACTGCGCTTTTGTCAGTTCGAACCATACTTCAGTTTCGTTGTTTTATATACCGTGTCAACAAGACTGAGCTTGAACAGTTTGATAGGAGTAAATCCTGCCCGGGTCATTTTTATACTAAACAGTTCAAGGGCTTGGAAGAATATTAAGATGTGTGGCAGATCATAAAAATCATCCTCATATTTTCTCATGGTAACACCTTTGTGGAGGTTTATTATTTTTCCATTTTTTCCAGTGGAAAACATTTACGACCAAACTCTCAGCGATGAGAAGAGCATGGGATGGAATTCAGGATTCAGGTGGATAAGATGCCATAAACATAGATGATGGAATGGTTCGTAACGCTTGTGGGGCTAGGGCTAAGGAAAAAATCGCTATCGAAGAACAAAAACTACGAGAAACTGAAATAGAGCAGTTGAGTCAGTACGAGAGAGAGAAGAAGAAGAAGAGAGGATAAAGTGTTAATGGCATTAAATAAAGAAAAGGAAGAATTGTTCACAAAGCAACATGAGCTGGAAATGAAAATAAAAACTTTGAAGAAATAACTTCAAACTATTCAAAGTCGCCTAAATATCTGTGATTAATTATTATACCTAAATAATTGTGATTATTTCGAAACATGTAAGGTATTTAATTTGTGAAAGATATACATTGTCGTAAGAGACTATGTGTTATGTATTTTACGTTCTATAATGAATAAAAGTATTTACCGTACATACATTTCGTTTTATTTTTTGAAAATAAACATAAATAGTATACTTATAAAAGTATATGTGTTGATGAAAGGTTAAATTTAACACTGGAAAATAATTTTAGGTAACCAGCGGTCACCCTGAGGTGGTCCAATTTTCAATTTTAGCAGTGCTACCAACTAATGTGTAAAGTCACCAAGCCTTCAGCAGAAGCGATAATGTGCACTCTGCAGTTCAAATTTTGTATTGGCTTTTCAATATTAGGTAGCCAACATAACTGCAGGTTGACCACCATGACAAGTTCCCATCGATTTCAATTTATACTACTTTCTTTGTCATGTAAGCGGCCAATACAGTGTATACGAGACCATATTGAAATTGATTTCAGTTTTCATTTAAATGTTAAAGGGTTACCATAAGACCTATTTATTCCTGGACACTTACAATTTTTAGGTAATGGAAAGGGCAGATTTTCTTTTTGGAGAATTTATCATCCTGGTTTTCCACAAACAGCTCTTTAAAACTTTGAAAATAATCGTATGTCACAATATATTTGCCAGATGTCAGCACATCGCACTGCAATGGCAGGACTGTTACAGGTCAGGGAAGTCTGGGAAATTTTCTGCCAAGTCAGGGACCTTTTTAAATTTTAATTTCTTTATTACCTTAGCAATAATTTTGAAAGAATCAGTGACATGTACGTTATTTACCTATAATAGTGGAAAAACAACTAGATGCACTGAACGGAAATATTCAGAAGTACGGCCTGAAAATCAGTATATAGAAAAGCAAGACCATGGTGATGACAAGAGGGGAAAGACAAGGAAAGGGCACTGTAAAAATTGGAAGTCAGAGTTTGGAAATTGTGGACACGTTCAAATACCTAGGAAGTGAATTGATGCAAACGGGTAGGTTGGACATGGAGATTGGCAGGAGGGTACAGCAGAGCAATGCATTCTATCAAAGTGTAAGAAAACTTGTTTGGGATAAGGAAGTACCAAGGAAAAGCAAGGAGGTAATGTATAAAGTGTACTATGTTCCCATATTAACTTATGCAGCTGAGACTTGGACCCTGACAAGCAGGCAAGAGAGTAGAATCCAAGCCAGTGAAATGAAATTCTTAAGAAGTATGATAGGAAAGACAGAGTGAGGAAGGAAGTTGGAATGGGAAAACTAAATGAGAGAATTGAGAAGAATAAACTAAGGTGGTTTGGACATGTAAAGAGGATGGAAGAAAATAGAATACCAAGACAGATGCTGGAGGTGAAGTGCAAGGGTAAGAGAGCAAGAGGAAGACCTAGAACAAGGTAGATTGATTCAGTGAGGAACAGCGTAAGAAAAAGAAATCTGGACTGGGACAAGAACGTGGAAGGAAAGAGGAAAGTGGAGAAGTGCCATAAATACCCCGACCCGGCAGGAGCTGGATAAGGGGAAATGATGATGAATATTATTTGACTGTTAGGTCATAGTTTTTATGTCATTAGTTATACCAATTGCAATAACTTTTTGAATGTAAGAAGTTTCATTGTGAACTGAGTCTAATGACAAAGGAAGTTCCTTGTCCATTGTTTTATTTATTTCTTTTTTGTTAATTGTCCATGTTAATTTTTTTAAACCGATTAATTTATTAAAATAGTCAGATGAAGCCAGTATTTTTCCATGCCTTCTGAAGTGCTCACGGAATCTGAAACGGGCCAATTCTTAAAATTCTTTCTTTAAGCCTTTTCTTTACAATCTCTAAAAAGAAACTCTTTTTTGTATGAAATAGCTTACAAATCTCGTGTAATACAGTAGCTGGAAAAAAAACGAAGAAAGGTTAGCATGGATGTGTATTTTAAAAAATAAGAAAATAATCAGCGTATGTCGTGGGATTTGGAAGATGTAAATCAGTAACAATCGTTTGATCAATTAGACAGCTTTTATTTTTAAAATATGTTCATACGGTGATCAGAATAAAGTATTGGTGGTCAGGGGAATGGGATCTTAAGTCAGGGAAAATGCAAATCTTGGTCTTGTAACAACCTTGAATGGGAATGCAAACATGATGGCAATAATAAAGTTTTATGAAGGTAATCATGTATGCTCTGGAGTTTTATTCTTGTACTGATCTACCATAGTGATGACAATCGATTGGTGCGAAATATATCCTTACCTCCTTTAGATATATTTCTTGAGTTGTTGATTCATTGTAGAGACTTGGGGTGTTTCTGATAACCTGTATGATGGCTGTTCTAGAGTGTGAATTTTTAATTCAGGCTAGGAATTTGATAGGAGCCTGCTGTGGCCTTAATTTGGGTACCATCCCAGAAATTCGTGACTGCATTTCGAATCACGGCGCTGACAGCAGCCATCCTGATTATGGTTTTCTCTAGCCTTGTTTCTTCAATCCCTCACCGGCAATTAACCTCATGTGTGTTTTATTTTCGTTAACCCCTCACAAAACCCAAATTATACTGTAATTTGATAATGGTTGTCATATAAAGGGGCAGAACAGCGACGTTATCTGCCCTTCCTAAGAGATAATCTCTACTTAGTAAAAAACAAAGTCCCCCATTTTTTTGCCTACTTTCTATTTTTGTAAAAAAATGAAATTAGACTTATGAGATCTACACAGGGCCAAAAATTTTGTGTGTGTGTACTCGGAATGTCTGTCCCCCCTATCAATTCGAACACGGTGAAACCGAATTGGACTAAATTTGGTACAGAGGTAGCACTAGCAAAGGACACCTCAGTGTCATGTTTTATATTGCCGCCATCTTGACGAAAACGTAATGGCGGCCACCCAAATGTTAAAAGCTTAAATCAAATAACGACCAACCTAATCATCTGATCTCTACCAAATTTTGCAACATTGTACCTTTGTGTATGAAGAATCTTTTGACCAAACTACAAGGTCATCAACCCAATACTTTGTGGATGGCGGCCATGTATGTGTGCAAATCGATCCCCCCCCCCCTATCTCTTCAAACACGATGAAACCGAATTGAACAAAATTTGGAACAGAGGTAGCACTAGCAAAGGGCACCTCAGTGTCATGTTTTATATTACCGCCATCTTGACGAAAACGTAATGGCGGCCTCCCAAATGTTAAAAGCTTAAATCAAATAACGACCAACCTATCATCTGATCCTTACCAAATTTTGCAACAGTATACCTTTACATATGAAGAATCTGTTGACCAAACTACAAGATCATCAGCGCAATAGTTTGCAGATGGAGGCCATGTGTGTGTGCAAATCGATTTCCCCTATCAATTCAAACACGGTGAAACCGAATTGAACGAAATTTGGTACAGAGCTAGCACTAGCAAAGAGCACCTCAGTGTCATGTTTTATATCGCCGCCATCTTAACGGAAACGTAATGGCGGCCAGCCAAATGTTCAAAGCTTAAATCAGATTATGACTAACCTAATCATCCGATCTCTACCAAATTTGGCAAAATTATATACTCATATGGCGAGCGTCTTTTGACTAAACTACAAGGTCATCAGCCCAATAGTTTGCAGATGGCGGCCATGTGTGTGTGTGTGCAAATCGACTCAACCTATCATTTCAAACATGGTGAAACCGAATTGAACGAAATTTGGTGCAGAGGTAGCAATAGCAAAGGGCACTCCGGTGTCATGTTTTATATCACCCCATCTTGACGAAACCGTAACGGCGGCCACCCAAATGTTAAAAGCTTAAATCAAATTACGGCCAACCTAATCATCTGATCTCTACCAACTTTTGCAACATTATACCTTTATGTATAAAGAATCTTTTGACCAAACTACAAGGTCATCAGCCCAATAATTTGCGGATCGCGGCCATGTACGTGTGCAAATCGATTCCCCCTATTTCTTCAAACACGGTGAAACCGAATTGAACGAAATTTGGTACAGAGGTAGAACTAGCAAAGGGCACCTCAGTGTCATGTTTCATATCACCGCCATCTTGACGGAATGTCGGCCACCCAAATGTTAAAAGCTTAAATCGAATTACGACCAACCTAATCATTTGATCTCTACAAAAATTTGCAACAACATACCTTTTTGTGGGAAGCATCTTTTGACTGAACTACAAGGCCATCATTCCAATAGTTTGCAGATAGTGGCCATGCATGTGTGCAAATCGATTCCCCATATCAATTCAAACACGGTGAAAACGATTTTTTTTTTTCAGAGGTAGCACTAGCAACGGGCACCTCATATTCCGTAGGCCCTATAGCACGTTGTATTTCAACAAGGTACTACAACCAACATCTAGTTATACTCCTTGAAAAGGACAAAGCATTATAACAGTACCCATGCATTTAGGAGAAAGTAGGCTATATGTTCTTTACTGAACATCTTGTTGATGTGTCTGGTAATCTCCAAAACCACTGGATGGATTTTGATGCGGTTTTCACCATTCAGTAAAGGATATCTGGAGGAAGGTTTCTGTAGAAAATTACTTATTTATGATCAAAGGAAGCCTAGCAGTAACGATTTCAGTGAAAAATAAACTCTCGTCCGTGCGCTTTTTAAGCTTACGTTGGGCAAACCGTTAATAATATCAATACTGTATGTACACTTAAGGGACACTGGGACTGAAATTTTCAAATTCTATATATACAGAGGTACAGCTTTGAAATTTTATATGGTTATGAATAGTCATATTATAAACCACTGTGGGAAAGGTGAGCATTGTAAGTTGATTAGTTCTCCAGATATTAATTATTTTGTACATTTATTGTGCTAATTATTCAAGTTTTATAAAGGTCAGCCGCGTTAAAAAAAACAAGATAGTGTAACTTTTAGGTAATATTCTATTGAACTATAACAATTGGAAGAAACCTACGGATCCGATTTTGAATTGCATTAACGAGTGTCAAGAAATTATTTTTTTTCATGTCCAAGTTTTTTTTCTACAAAAAATCGTATTTTTTCCAGTTTGAATTTTTTTTGCAGCCATACCAATAGTGCAATCTAAAAAACGATCCGCAGGTTTATAGTCATTGCAATGAAGATAATAAATTCCGATTTTGAAAGCAATATCATAAGATTTATGACGCGAGTAACATTTTGAATGCCTGAAAAAGTGAATCCGAGAAAACAGCTATTTTCTAAAATGATGCACAATTTACAAGGTGTCAGCTTACCAATGACATTAGGATTGTCCTACAGCATAGGTGACACCCTCCTTCTTCTGTTTTGCAGCCTCCTCCTTCATTTCTGTCAGTTTCTCCTTCCGTCGACATGCCTTTCGCTTCTCCAATTACGACCGCGACTTACATACTTCCTGCGACTGTCACTTCTTTCAAGTGTTTGTGCTGTGACATGAGATACTGAAGTTAGTCTTCTTCCCGATTTCAACTCTCTTGTTGCACTACACCCCATGTTGAATACTGCTACAGAATTACTAACAGGAATTTCAAGTATCTTCCGTGAAATAAATATCTCTTTTGGGCACTTCCTCCAGATAACAAAATGCAGAGACTCATTCTTATTTTCAGTAGCACCACGGATGAATCTGGATAGTAGCTCATCTGATGCCAGCCTTTGATAAACAGGCATAATCTTGACAACTAAGTTCTACAGCCATTTTGTCATGACTCTGTGGTGTTTTACCTGCTGCGATACTTCAATTGTAGAAACACCAAGACTCAGAACCTTCAGGACACTTACTGTGCTGGGGTGTTTAAAGGACACGCCGTGCATTTTAAAGCTACGCCAGGGCTTTAAAAATGGCGGAATTCGGATAAAAACACTGCTATATGATCCGCAGGGGATAGGGGTGTATTAATATGGAAAAACCAAAAATCGACATTTTCCACAAATTTCACTAAAATTTCAGTCCCAGTGTCCCTTAAAGTAGAGGTAGTATGACCCTGTGGGCTTGCGCATATCTAGCGTGGTCGATAATGATATGGGGGTTTAACATTCCTGTGGGGCGTGATGGTGCCTCTCACCAAGGCGGAACTGGTTCGATTCCCGGTCAATGCATGTGAGATTTTCGAAGTGAAATATCCTGTCCTGTAGTTCGGATTCCACGTAAAATAGAGGTCCCGTGGCTTATGAGCGCGAGATTAAAGGTCACGAAAATCTACAACCTACCTAATTTTTTTAACATGACGTAAAATTGAAAGTTCTTTTATCGTGGCAATAACTTAAATATACTACTACGGTCTCTTTTATTTGAGCATCCTGACTTCCAGAATTTGATTCTTTAACCTCGGAGGTGAGAATTTAACCGACAGTCTTGTAGCTTTCTTAAAATAAATTGAGGCGTTCAGATGCAAAAGGGACATTATCCACTTTTTTTTAAAATTACAGGAAGAGGGAAAAACGTATAGTCATTCATATAGTTGTGCAATTCTTGATTTCTGTTCACTAACTCATTAACATTTGGTGACAAAGGTTAAGCCAGCAATTTTCAGTTACAGAAGTCATTAGAAGTTAACAAAAGTGTATTATAAAATGGATAATGTCCCTTTTGATTGGGAATGAGGCAAAAAGGACATTATCCACTTTTTCTAAAAATTACAGGAACAGAAAATAACGTAAAATTACTCATATAGTTATGCGATTATTGATTTCTGTTCACTAACTCATTAACATTTGATGTCCGTCCGACTCAGCACGGCTCTGTTAGCTCATTGCCGCATTACATCGTAAGTCTTTACATAACATTTGGGGTTTTTAAAGTTTTATTTTATCTACCACTTCATTCTCTCATACATAGTTTCATTTCTTTCCAGTTGGGAATGGTCACCCATTGCTTGGGCTTTTGAAGCTAACATTAGAAATAAACCAAGAAAGACTGCCAATCCCGGCTGAGGATTTTATTGAGCTTTTAACTTAAGAAAATGTTTTAACAACTTTTTAATGTGTTACAGTGTATACTTTTAGTCATCTATGTGTGTTTTCATGTACAATTTTTAACTACATCCAGTATATAAAGGGAATGTTTTAAGTGCTGCCCAAATGAAATAGGCTGATGAAGACGTCAGTAAGTGTTAGACGTCGAAACATGTACCATGTGTTAAAAGACAGGTGATTGTATCACGAAATTTTAATAAACAGTATTGACGAGGCGGAACCATTTGGAACTTTGTTCTTAATAAAGTTTAAGTCTGCAATTTCCAGTCACAAAAATCATAAGAAGTTAACAAAAAAAAGTATTATAAAATGGATAATGTACCTTTTGATTGGAAATGATGGATTGGATAATATGCATTTCAAAGATAAGTTTTATTATAACAATTACAAAATTTGCATTTGAAAACTGAATCTAACAGAAACTTTCAAATATTTAGAAGAGGAGCATCATGTGACTCCGTATTCATGTCTCTTATTGGTGGATAATGTCCCTTATGCAGAAAGACGCAATATTCATTGTGTAACTTAACCAGGATAATGTCCGTTTTGACGTAAAATGCTACTACTAAAATATGAATATTTAATTCCACAAGATAGCAGTATCAATAACTCTAATTTCACAAAAAGTGGATAATGTCCCTTTTGCATCTGAACTCCTCAATTATGAAAATACCTGTCTGACGAATCCTTGCCGGCGGTAGATGGATGAACTACAAGCTGTCAGCTATGGATGCAATCTGTATTCCTAGAGATATCGGTACTGCTCGGGTCCAAGCTGCGTGAACCTGAGAGGAATGTGGATCGCGCACTATGAGAAGTGATGGTGTCGAGTGATTAGGTTTCCCGGTCCGTGCTTAGTAACATAACCAAATACATTGGTCGGTGACTTACTCATTCGCAACGCCACACTGGTTTCAGCAAAGACCCTATGTTAGCAATATTGGAATAGACGGGAATATCAGGTAACATGGCGGCCTGTTGACAGGCTTCTCAATTCTCGCCTGACTCTCCTCTGCCTCTGCCCTTCACCCCGCAAGTTCACAGAGCTTAGACCCGTGCAGTACAGTGTCCACTGTATGTCAATAGATCATTGTGGCACGAGCATTGCGATTGGTCAGTTGGGTATTTCAAATTTGTGATATGGGAATAGTTTCAAGGGATTCATACCCTTAACGGAAAAGTAGTATGTAACTACAGTAGAATTGGTATTATTAGCAGCAGAACAACACACAATCTCTTAGTGTCAACAGCGCTTGATGCGGAGTGTACATGCCTTCCCTCTTACCTCACACTCGCCCTGATCCGCCGATTGACAGATGTAGAAGCCGTGCTGTTGGTAGAATTGGCAACACTGTGGGGAGGCCGTAAGATGTGAAAAACAAGCTAAGCTCACGTGCTAGCTTTTGTTGATGAATACAGTAATAGGACAGAACTTTAAATCAGTCTATTGCTTACTCTTCCAACACCGGTGAAATTCCTCGTAGTAGATCAGACCTGCTGAAAGTTGTTGTGCCATTTAGGGCTTTGCGACATCGTGGTCATGCAGCCCCATATACTTGCGTGTGTGTAGAATTTGTCTGATAACTAGTGTTATTGTGAGGGCTGTATTAGTAAATCAATGAGGATTGGCCGTGGCCTTAATTTAGGAACCAGTAGAAAACCACTTCCAGGATAGCTGACGTGGGAATCGAACCCACCTCTTCTCAGTGTACCTCGTTCCAGCCCTCAGAATTAAATTTCTTGACAGAGCCGGGAATCGAACCCAGGACTCCGCGATGACAGCCAAGAGTGCTAGCCACTACGGGGCGAAGTGCTGAAAGTTGATGAAGTGACTTTGTTGTTTTTTGTGTTACGTAATATGTAGAATCAATGATTTTAACAATCAAACTCTTCACTAATACTTCATTACAATATTTCAAGACGCCTAGGAAGCGTTGTGTACCTTGCTGTGAGGCAAATTATGTCAGCACTATGAAATTAAATGGATATGCCGCTTTGTTTATTGCCAGAGTTGGTTTTTGGATAAATTCGAATCACCCTGGTAATTAAAGTGGCATTCTCATCAACATGTTCGGCTGGCTGTGTGGCTCAGCGGTAACGTTCTCGTTTGCTGTGCCAAAGGTTGCAGGATCGAATCCTGGCGCCGTCAGCTGGCATTTGAGGGTGCGCAAATGCGAGGGAGCCGTGTCAGTAAATTTACTGGAACGTTTAAGATCCCCTTCGGGGCAAAATTCCGGCGTCTCGAAAAGCCGCAGTAGTTAAAAGGGACGTAAAACCAATAACATTAACATTATTATCTTTAACATGTTCACAATCAGTAAGGGGGGTGTGGTGGCTCAGCGGTCCACCTGTTTGCCTCTCACCAAGGCGGTCCGGGATCGATTCCCGGTCAATGCATGTGAGATTTTCGAAGTGAAATGCCATGTCCTGTGGTTCGGATTCCACGTAAAAAGGAGGTCCCGTGGCTCATGATCTCAAGATTAACGGTCACGTTAAACTACAAGCTTCCTTCCTTTTCACAATCAGTAGATACCAGTTACGATGAATTGTTTTGGAGGTATGGAGTTACTCGATGATGACAGCAAAGTTGATATAACCTTTTATTTACTGTATGTCCTGGACTGATATCATGAACCTACTTTTACATTTTTAGGCTAATAACATGTATCCTTGCTACCCCGAAAATTATAAATAATTATAAAAAGAAACTTTGAGATCAGTCGTAGAACTCCTTCTGCTTCGTCCGCTCCGTAGCCTAGTGGCTAGCAAGGCTGTCACCGCGGAGGCCCGGGTTCGATTTCCGGCTCTGCCAAGAAATTTAATTCTGATGGCCGGACGGGGTACACCCTGCCTCGTGAGTCCTCGATTCCTACCTCAGCCATCCTGGGAGTGGTTTTCCGTGGTTTCCCACTTCTACTCCAGGCGAATGCCAGGATCGTTCCTAAATTAAGGCCACGGCCGTCTCCTTCCCAATCCTCATCTGAATTAAAACTACACACACTAATACAGCCATCACAATAACACAGGTTATCAGACAAATTCAACACACACCCAAGTACTTGGGGCTACATGACCACGATGTCGCAAAGACCCTAAATGAATCAACAACAACAACGGTCTTTCGGATCCGTTTGTTAAATAAATAATCATCATCATCCTTTCATGTAATAGCCTAGTCCTAGAAGAACTGTTACGGTCTATATAAAAGATATGCAGTTTCATGGGGCGACCTAGAGATCTCTCCCCATAGGGACAGTAGTTGACGACTGCTTCAGGGGTCCTGATTCTGTCCATCCTGTTGAGAAATAATGATCCTTCTCAGGGTTCATGTTGAGACTCAGGTTCTAACATCCAGGGTTCGATTCTCTGATCTGTCAAGAAAGTTAGTCTGAAGATTGGAACAATGTTCACTCAGCCTTGTGAGACAAAACTCAAAAAAGGTACGGTAGATTTAGTTCACTCTTCCACCTTCCTGGAGGAGATTTTAATAAGTACCCCATTTCCACTCCAGGCAAATGCCGGTATGGCCACGGTCACCTCCTTCCCAATAGAGTAGAGTGGGGCAAAAGTCCGCGTGGGGCAAGAGTCCTATATTTAAATTTCGGAAAGATATCACAGAAGTTGGCAAGACTGTTACTGCCATTTTGTGTATCCTGTTGTGCTAGTAGCCTGTAGAAGACGTTGCTGGAGTGTGCTGAATTATACTGGAAATATGAGGTAAGTTTCCATTTTCGTCTCTTTGATATAATATTTGCGTCTCAGCATTTAAGGATTTTGTGATAGAGATCATTAGTTTGGGGTAATCGCACTTCTATATACCTACAGCTTATTTCCACTTGCAGCTAATGGGAGAGCAGAGCCACCAGCATCAGAGACCTCTTTCGGTCAGTGAAATAACTACTTGTAGAGATTCTTCTGGTCTCTTCGCTTAATGCAACGAAGCGGTGCAGCGCAGCGCTTGGTGAAGCAAGCCAACACGGAGACGGATTGGCTTGGATTATTATTTTGATATATAATTTAATGAATTCGCGTTCGCTTGGTTAAAAGCGGTAGCGTGAAGTTTAAAATCGTATGAAAATATATGTTGACTTTGTGGCTGTAGTTTTATATGTGTACATGTGATTTTATGTTGAACGGAAAAATTATAAGTTTTTACCAGGATATTCAGCAGAGTTATGTGTGAAATTTTGATGAGGTTATGGTATTACATGGGCGGATATTTACACGACATATTTTAACAATCTTCCGTTACCCACATATAATATGTAACACGCAAAAGCTTGCACAACTAGTTTCCTTGTGCTATTGAATATTGAAATACATACTTGACAACACAATTGGGTACGGAATTTATAAATGGGGGCTTCATAAATTCCATTCCCTGACCCGGTCGGTCGCCTGGATGCAGGCCGTGGATTTTCACTTCATTTAATAAATGTGCTACCTCGAGCGGCCTACTGCATGCTCTAAATAGTTTAATGTAGCCTAAAATCCCGCAATAGAAAACTCAAAAACTTAGGAAATCACTGGTCTAACGCCGTACCTTTATTCAAAAAGGGGCAAAATATAACAAATTTTCACAATCAGACTCATATTATAATTTATAATTATTAATAACTCATGACAAGACAGTGATTTTATAATTCAAACAAGTAAACATCGAAGTACATACACAGAAAAATTGCATCTATTTATAAGATCCTACTTGAAAACAAACTCGACTCTGAGGCTTTTCTTTACAAAACCATCGATAACTTCATCATAGAAAGAGGACTGTAATCTAATTTTTGCAAACAATCCTTTTTCAATCGAAAACATACCTAATGATGATAGCCTCTCCTGACTTTGAATCGATCTGCAATATGTATTAATGCGTCTCAGTGTCGAAAAAGAATGTTCTGCAGGGGATGTAGCAGCAGGAATTGTTGCTACCAGTTTGATGAGCTTGAAAATCACTGCCATACCCATGTACAATTTGTTGGTATGCATAAGCTGCATTAAGTCGGAAACACTTTTCTCTTTCAAGTCAGGAGATGAGTACGGTAGGCTACATCACACTTAATTAATTTTTTAAGCGAACAATGTCGAAAAATTACCCATAGGTCTTTTCTAGGGCAGTAACATAACTTATTTCTGTGCTTCTCAAACAAATCACAATCCCGCAGTGAGAAGAACACAAATGTATTTATGTATTTGAAATGCTCTCCTATTTGGACAAGTGCATTGTCAATAATTTCATTGAATAGACGTTAGTATTTTGATTTTTCTGGTTCACCACTTATTGCAAGATTTTTAGAGCACGACTGTCCTCCATAAACATCGATTTTGGTATTAACATGCCCATAAAAACTATCAAAATCTTCTTCTCACATAGACTGCATTTTTAAAAAGAGCTCAACCTTCTTGCCACAGTACTGTATATCAAAACTGTTTGTAAAATATTGAACACAGTATCGGAGAATGAAAAGATCTTGGAGAAAATTGTCAGCAGAAATCTAGTGTTGAACTTAAGTAAGAAGAACAAAAATCCTTGTGCTTTCAATGTAGTAGCTTTCTGTAGCTCTCAGCTGTAGCTTTCAACTACACATTGAAACGTGACAGCTCACAGCCGGCTTTGGACAGAAGGAAACTGCGCTCGCATACATTTCTCGCTGTGTCGACAGCTCCGCTGAAGCTCCTAAGACACTTGCAAGCCTCGCTGTACTCGCCAAGATATATGCAACATGTGATTCGTTTAACGCAGATCTATTACAGATACGGTACATATTGTAATTTTTAAAATCTCGCCTGGATTAGAAAAATATTGCACTTGCGCAGCAAGCATAGCATGCTCGGAGAAATCGCCCCTGTATTCTTATGTGCTGTAGGTAGAGGATGGAGATTGAGGGAATAGCATTACATTAACAAATTCACAAAGAAATTTGATACTATGTTCCGGCTAGCTCAAAACTGTTTCCTGTTTCCTCCGGGAACAGATATTTCCAATATGGAATAGCATTACTCGAAAAGCATGAGCAATACATGTTAGCAAGGGGTAGAATGCGTACTGTAGGCTATATTAACGTCCAGAACGTTTGCCTATACCAAAAGTAAAAAAGGAAGGAAGCTTTTAGTTTTACTTGATCGTTAATCATGTGATCATGAGCCTCGCGACCTCCTTTTTACGTGGAATCCGAACCACGGGACATGGCATTTCACTTCGAAAATCTCACATGCATTGACCAGGAATCGAACCCGGTCCACCTTGGTGAGAGGCCAACAGCTTGACCGCTGCGCTGCCACCCCCCTCCCCCTCATTGCCTATATCAAACAGAACAACTGTGAACATGTCGTCCAGTAGCGTGGGTCCTAATGAGCACTGTTGTTGCATAGAGACTGGCGAGAGAAACGAAGAGAAGACTCAGCTCTATGCTCACCGTATACACATGGCCTTCCCTTTAAACACAAGCCGCTTCAAATTTATGTGCATGTATGGGATGGAAGACCTAATCCTAAGAATAACCATGCTTACAACGGAGTGCACACATTTTTACTATTGCAATATGAGGCAGATATTGTTATAAGATGTCACAAAAGTTATACGTGCACAAGTCCACCTCCAGGTGTAGCGACTAGCATTCTTGGCTATTGCCCAAGAGGTGCGGGTTTGTTTTCCAATTTAATTCTGGTCTGAGGGCTGGAAAGAGGTACAGTCAGCATTGTGAAGCAAACCTGAAAAGAAGTGGGTTGAATTCTCACCTCAGCCATCCTGGAAGAGTATCCCATGGTTTCCCATGTCTACTCCAGACAAATATTGGGATGGTTCCTAACATAAAGGACACGGCTGCCTCCTTCCCATTCCTCACCTGAATTACAATTGCACACACTCTAAAATAGACACCACAGATTATCAAGCAAATTCTATACACACATCCAAGTAACGGGGCTAAATGACCAAGATGACCAAGCCCCTCAAATGAAACATCATTATTAAACGTGACATAATCTACACTCCATGTCATTCTTAGTAACGAGGAAATACAAATACAGATATTGAATCAGTTTTTATTTATCAGGGATCACCTTGTGGTGTAGTGGCTAGCATAGCCTAATTACACTGCAACAGCTCACCAGTGGAATTCAGTCCAGCGATCCCGCGCTTACGAAGCAGGGCTCTTCTCGGAAAAAGCTGAAAAGCGCACCTTACTACTTGCACCTGGTATATACCTGTCCATGGCCTACACGTGTACTGAAGATGGTTAGAATCGGTGACCCATGCATCGTATCCTCCCCTTGTTAGCTGTCGCCCATGACATCCAGATTCGATTAATGGCTCAGTCAAGAAATGTAGTTTTGGTCTGGGTTAGAACACGGTACAATATGCCTTTTGAGGTAAATCTGAGAAGAGGTGAGTTTCCTCACTTCAATTACAAAAGCACACACACTTTTGAATTCGAAAGCTTCTTTAAAAAGCCATACACTCTGAAATTTGTATTATTTGTCATCCTGCTGTGTAAAACTGTCTGCTGCCACTCGACTTCCTAAGGGACATAGGTATGAATTCAATATTTCAGTTCGCAGCACTTCTTAAAGCTTCACTACTGTACACTGCATTGATACACCAATACTGCCACTCAAGTTTGTATTTCCCCAGCGAACCTAAATATTTCAATGTAATATTTCTCACTCAGTTTGTCCCTCCAGTTCATGTGCAGATGTTAACTCCTGAGCAGCTGATCGTAGCGTCACAAGCTTAGGAAAGTCAGCTTCAAAAGTTTTAGCTCTGTAACATAGGATCATCAAAATAATTGAATAAGTTATTATTTTCCTGCGTGGATAGAAATAAAGATTTCATACGGCACAGCGAGCTTAGCAAGTTCAGTTATCTAGGCAATGTTCTGTTCTATTGGCTGTCATGAGCGAGCGAATCTAGCTCCTACCTCATTTTCAGAGTTTTTTATATACTGTATAGTAAATTTATTCATCATGTATGAGTTAAAATGCCATAACCTTTTCGATTAATGCAGTTCAACCTCTCATGATAAACAAATGGAATCACATGTCACTACTACAGTGCTGCAAGTTTTGTCTTAATTTTTTGTGTGTATGTATATATGACTTACAATGATGAAAAAGAATGCCCCAATAAAGATGAATTATGCCCCTAATGTTGCCCAAATTCCTTCTGTTCCCTTTAGTCTGGAATTGAATAACCCGCAGATGATGTCCATTTCTTGGTTGGAAGATAAGAGATAAAATATTTGTGGAATGTTAACTTTCACGGTCAAGAAATTAAACTCCAGCAATTCTTCTAGGTTTATGCAGTGTCTGGTGCGGAGTTTCTTTCAGATGTATAAAACTCTTTCAGCAGACCCTTGGTATAAATGACCAGTCGTATGCATGTGAAAATTTTGGGAACAGTCTACATTATATCATGTAAATACCCTTAACAGTCTTCTGCCACACCTGCCCAGCTCCTCTTTGGTCACTATTCTTGGCACTCGCACATTGCATTGTTGTCGGCACAAACCATATACTAACAGCGCGAGTAGAACACAGATCGGACTCAAAGTGCGCTGAGCAAAGAGACAATGCGCACATCATTTTCACTGATCTCAAATGTATCAAAGCCCACTGTGCATGGATATACCATTGCGACCAACCTAAGAGGAACGGCTCATTTATACACAGTGCCTGGACCCCATCTGGATAGTGGACCATGCATTATGACCTGTATATTATAGTACTTCTTTGCTGGTGGAACTAGAGCACCCTCAGCATTATCTTATCCCTATAAAGGTACCAAAAGATGGAATATTGGATTTCATAGCCAACAGGGATGCAATATAAACCTTGAAGAATTGCTGGAGTTTAAGAGATGTGTGGTGTACTTCAGTAAGACCTTGACATGGATTTACAAGGTTTAATCTAATTGAAAACTCTGAGTGGCCTTTATAGAAATGGGGCTGGGCGACTTAGAAACAGTGATAGAGATGAAGGTTGGCTTTTCAGAGACCTATGAGTTGGAACTGCTGGGTGGAGCAAAAATTTCTGATAAAATGTACCTTAAACATTCAAAATCAATCCATTTTTATCAGGATTCTTCAGAATGTTCAGTATATGTATGTGAATCGCTCAGTTTATACATCCCTTGTAGCAAAATCACAATGCACAAGAATAATGAAAAACAAGAAGGTTTTGTCTAGAAAACAAATTAAAAATACAATTTAGAATTATACAAATATGAATCCAGTACAGTGCTACCCTCCATACTAATTTCAATTTCTCCATTTGTTGACACTGCCTCAACAGCTTCTTAATTGTCTGAACATTTGGGGTATAGGGCTGAAAATGTGTCCTGCCTCTCACCACAATACTTGGCCCACTTCCTTTTCCACTGGCTTACGGAATGATAAAATGGCCCCGCCCCACCTCACACGAAGCTTTATATGCCCATTGCCAGCACAAAACCTATCCTGCAAGCACCTTCTGATTAAGAGGAGAGGTTACACATCAGTATATATGCGGTGGGCCATAAATATAACAAAGGTGGCGTAGTGGCACAGAGGTCAACAATCATGTGGTGTAGTGACTAGTATACTTGGCTGTTACCCCTGAGGTCCCAGATTCAGTTTCCGGCTCTGCCAAGATAATTAATTCTAGTCTAAGAGTTGGAATGAGATTCACTCCGCCTTGTGAGCCAAAGCTGAGAAGAGGTGGATTCGGTTTCCACCTCAGACATCCTAGAAGTGATTTTCAGTGTTTTCCCACTTCTACTCGAGGAAAATGCAGGGGTAGTTCTAAATTTAAGGCCATGCACGCTTCAGTCCCAATCAATTGCAAATATACACTGCTAAAGATGCCACATTCTGTAGGTCATTAGACAAATTCTACATACACCTAAGTGCAGGGGTCTGATAACACAATGTCCAATCGCTAAATGAAAATTCAGTCTCGGAAGCCAGCAAACTTCTACACCAGGAAAATGCCGATATGGTTCCTAACATATGGTCATGCTCACTCCACTTCCTTCCCAATTCCAGAGTCAATAACAAATATAACCACTGCAAATAATGATACCACACTAACATCAGACACAGTGGAATGGTCATGAAGTCTCACTCTCTCCTAAGCTCCGAGGTCAGTCAACACACCAAGTGATGAATTATATATTTATTAACAGCATTTATATATTTATTTAATTTCTTTGACCGAACTTCATATTTACTGTCGACCAAAGTATTATGTGCACTCGAGTTTGAAGGTTGTTTGTGAAGTAACCAATAGACCTACATAAAATCCAATAACATCATCATTTTCGTCGTTCTATTGTACGTTAGCTCATGTAGGTTTGGAATTTTTAATTTATATTTTAATATTTTTTGTCGCAGTTGGAGCACAAAAAGTGCACGTTTTTAAGCGTGTTTCAACCATGCGTCACATTTAAGAATTATTATCTCAAAACCCCGTCATCAGATCCAATCCAAATTTTAACACAATATACGTTGGAATGTTGTATAACTGGTTTATTAATTTCAAAATTTTTCGTGTCCAAGAAAAAAAGTTGTTGTCATTTTTGTAAGGTAACTTTTTCTCGGCTCGGGGTGGTTGGAAAATGTAATTCTTGGTCGCGATGTAATCCTTATATATCAAAAAGTTATGCTGTATGACTGTGAAATATGTAAATTAACTCACTTATTTAATATCGGTTTGTATTTGTAGGCGGAAATAACACATCGTTCACCTGCTACCCGCTCCAGGTAAAGCTGTACAGCGTTGCCGAAATGGAGCCCATCATGCATCATGGCGTGTCTCGCTCGGAAGTGATGGGCTCCATCACAGCAACGCTGTACAGCTTTACCTGGAGCGGGTAGCAGGTGAACGATGTGTTATTTCCGCCTACAAATACAAACCGATATTAAATAAGTGAGTTAATTTACATATTTCACAGTCATACAGCATAACTTTTTGATGTATACGGATTACATCGCGTCCAAGAACTACATTTTCTAACCACCCCGAGCCGAGAAAAAGTTACCTTACAAAAATGATAACCATTTTTTTTTTGGACACGCAAAATTTTGAAATTAATAAAATAGTTATACAACATTCCAATGTATATTGTGTTAAAATTTGGATTCGATCTGATGACGGGTTTTTGAGATAATAATTCTTAAATGTGACGCATGGTTGAAACACGCTTAAAAACGTGCACTTTTGTGTTCCAACTGCGACAAAAAATATTAAAATACAAATTAAAAATTCCAACCCTACATGAGCTAACGTAAAATAGAACGACGAAAATGATGATGTTATTGGATTTTATGTAGGTCTATTGGTTACTTCACAAACAACCTTCAAACTCGAGTACACATAATACTTTGGTCGACCGTAAGTAGTCATTGTTGAAGCAAGATGACATTTTTCTATATAGGCCTACACTGCATGCTATTTCTATGTGTCTTCTGATTTCAATGTCGGAATCTAAACTGTCAGTGATGATACTCCCTATTTAAAGTAGTGAACCCGCTCAACTGGAAGACTTCTTCAATATTATTATCTCCCATATTGGAAGATGTTCGGTCCGTATTGCCAATATAATCAATCTAACTTAATAATCAACAAGCAAATTCGTCGAACAATACTATATTATGACAAAATATCACTTCCTAAAACTAGGTACATGTTTCGAGCTATTCAAATATTTAGCTCTTCTTCATCCCTCTCACGTCACCAACACATCACCGACACTCATCAATCAACATAATAAAAAACACATTAAAACACAACTACTGTATATCTACAGACACACTCAAATGCCCTTAAAATTTTATAAAAAACTGTCTCTTCTTTTAGTGCATCTTTGCCCATGTTTTTACCAATTTGTACTATCTTGTATTCATAATTTTGCTGAGCTGGCTTGAACTTTTCATGTAAAGACGGATGTCCTTGGTTCATTAATGTATGGACTCGCTCCAACCCAGACCTGTCCTAAAGGAACGAAATAAAGCTGTCACTATTCATCTGACAAGAGAAATCAAATAGTCTAAATAATTAAATGTGAAGAAGCTTACGTCAAAGCCAGGACCTCATAAGCTGGGGTAGCGGGCCCAAATCCATGCGTCTCACGTCATGTAAACTGTAAAATTGTTACAGGCAAATTGTATTGAAGTGTAAATAAAGTGAAGTAAACTAAACAACTATGTGTGCTGTTCCGAATGATGCCTGTTGACTTACCTGCACGTTCCAGATGAAAAGGAATCGCCTAATGATGCGGTCCAAGTGACATGGCAGGAGGAGGATAGGCCGTGGTGAGAGGCCAACAGCTTGACTGCTGTGCCACCACGCCCCCTTTGTTATATTTAGGGTCCCCTTCTGCCTATCCTCCTCCTGCCGTGTCACTTGGACCGCATCATTAGGCGATTCCTTTCCATCTGGAACGTGCAGGTAAGCCAACAGGCATCATTCGAAGCAACACACATAGTTGTTTAGTTTACTTCACTTTACTTACACTTAAATTCAATTTGCCTGTAATAATTTGACAGTTTACATGACGTGAGGCGCGTTGATTTGGACCCGCTACCCCAGCTTATGAGGTTCCCGCTGGCTTTGACGTTTGCTTCTTCTTCTTCTTAGCGTTTTCCCGCAGGTGCAGGGTCCGCTGTCCGGATCTTGGCTCGCCACTCGTTATGATCGCGAGCATCATAAGGTGTTAGGCTGAGCACCATCGTATCGGCATTTATCGTAGCATGCCAGCGCTGTTTTGGTCTCCCACGTTGTCGTTGCCCATTGATTTCCAAGCACTGGGTAGAATTGGCTACTGTTCCTGGTGCAGCATGTAGGACGTGACAGTACCATTGGAGACGTTTTTGCCGAGCTTTCTCAGTGATGGGTGAAATGCCCATTTGCTGGCGAATGATGTCGTTTCTTACATGGTCTAGGAGTGTGATGCCCATTGACCAATGGAGCATACACATTTCCATGCTGTGTACTTGGCGCTCTGTCAGTTGGTCGACATTCAGCGCCATACAAAGCAACAGGACGTACTATCATGCGATATATTTTGGATTTCAGATGTAGTGGCATCCTTCTGTCGCAAAGTACACCTGTAACTTCCCTCCATCTCATCAAAGCTGCGTTTATCCTGCTTCGCACTTCATCACCTATCTCACCATCAGATTGTAAGCGAGATCCCAGATACTTGAAGCTTACGGTCTTGGCTAATGTCTCTCCGTCAACTTGATAGAAGCCGTTGCTTGTACACATGTAACTTCCCTCCATCTCATCAAAGCTGCGTTTATCCTTCTTCGCACTTCATCACCTATCTCACCGTCAGATTGTAAGCGAGATCCTAGATACTTGAAGCTTACGGTCTTGGCTAATGTCTCTCCGTCAACTTGATAGAAGCCGTTGCTTGTGATGGTTTCAAGGTATTCGGTCTTCTTATTCAGTCTAAGACCATATTGCGAAAGACGGCTGTTCCAAACTTCAACTTGATGCTGCAGTCCTCCTCTGGTGGTATCAGCAAGTGCAACATCATCTGCATATAAGAGAGTCCAAGGAACACAACACTCCTTTGCAGGTCTCGTGTGATTGTGTCCAAGACTAGGATAAAGAGCAATGGGGACAATGAGGATCCCTGGTGTACACCAACTTTCACTGGAAAGCTCTCCGAGGTGCCGACGGCACAACGTACACAACTGGTGGTGTTTGTAAGCTTATTCACATTTAATTATTTAGATTATTTGATTTCTCTCGTCAGATGAATAGTGACAGCTTTGTTTAGTTTCTTTAGGACAGGTCTGGGTTGGAGCGAGTCCATAAATTATTGAACCAAGGACATCCGTCTTCACATGAACCTTTCTTTAGGGATGAAAAGTTCAAGCCAGATCAGCAAAATTTTGAATACAAGATAGTACAAATTGGTCAAAATATGGGCAAAGATGCAGTCAAACGAAGAGACAGTTTTTTTTGTAAAATTTTAAGGGCATTTGATTGTGTCTGTAGATATACAGTAGTTGTGTTTTCTATTATGTTGATTGATGAGTGTCGGTGATGTGTTGGTGACGTGAGAGGGCTGAAGAACGGCTAAATATTTGAATAGCACGAAACATGTACCCTAGTTTTAGGAAGTGATATTTTGTCATAATATCATCATCATCATCATCTTGAGCAGTTTCCAACCGCTGGTCGGGTCTGCTTGGAACAGAAGCCTCTCCATCGTTTCCTGTCCATCCGCCATCTCTCGTCATTTACTGTGTCCCAGCACACTCCTCTTTCCTCCACACTCTTCTTAACTCCTTTTGTCCATCTGTCCCTTGGTCTTCCCCTTGGCCTCCTTCCCGTCATTTCCATTCCAAACATCTTCTTCGGTATCCTCTCCTCTTCCATCCTCCTCACATGTCCATACCATTGTAGCCTAGATCGCTCTATTCTATTTTGCAATGGTTCCTCTCTTACCATCTCCCTGACTCTCTCATTCCTTACTCTGTCCATTCTTGTCACTCCTACCCTACTCCTCTGGAACTTCATCTCCACTGCTCGTATTTTATTCTTGTCCCTTTCCTTCATCACCCATGTTTCTGAACCATATGTCAAAATTGGCACAAAGTAGGTCTTGTAGATGATTCCTTTACATTTTTGTGGTACATCTTTATTCCATATCATCCCCCTAACACTCTTGAAAAATCCATCTGCGCACCTTCCCCTCTCATTTATTTCCATCCTATTGCCTCCCTTTTCTTCAATTATGCTTCCCAAGTACTTGAAGCATTCTACTTTCTGCAACTGCTGTCCTCCAAGTGTTATGCCCATATCCAGTCTGTTCTTCTTCCTCGTTGTGATGACCACTTCACTCTTTTGTGCTGAGAACTTCATCCCATATGATAACACTACCTTCTCCCACTCATCTAATTGCTCTTGTACTTCTTCCTCATCCTCTCCCCATACCAGAAGGTCATCAGCAAACAACATTGCCTTCATTTTCCTTTCCCCAATGCTATTTACCACTTTTCGTATGATTTCATCCATCACCACTATAAATAACAGGGGTGAGAGGGCACTTCCCTGTTTCAGACCACTCTCCAGTTGAAACCATTCCGTTCTCTCTCTTCCCACCTTTACACAGCTTTTGCTTCCCTCGTACATTGCTTTCACTCTTGCCACTGTCTCCTTGTTCACTGCTTTTGCTCTCATTGCTTCCCATACCTTGTTTCTATTAATACTATCATATGCTTTCTCAATATCCAAGAAGGTCATCACCAGATCTTTCCCATATTCATAATGGTGTTCTTGTAGCTGTCTTACTGCAAAGATGAGGTCAACTGTTGACCTTCCTGGCCTGAATCCATACTGTTCTTCCCTCAGCCCATCTTCAACTTCTGTCCGAATTCTTCTCTCCAGTACCT
Source organism: Meconema thalassinum (assembly GCA_946902985.2). NCBI lineage: Eukaryota > Metazoa > Arthropoda > Insecta > Orthoptera > Tettigoniidae > Meconema > Meconema thalassinum. The sequence continues at coordinate 151,061,146 of OX336389.2, forward strand.
TCTCAAATATTTTGGCGCAGTGGCACATGAGTGTAATTCCCCTGTAGTTCTTGCATTCCTTCCTACTTCCCTTTTTAAATATGGGTATTATTATCCCTCTTTTCCAGTCCTCTGGTATTTTCTTCTCCCTCCATATCACTTTCATTACTCGAAAGAGCCACTGTGTTCCTATCACCCCTGCTGCTCTCACCATCTCCACACTCACTTCGTCTATTCCCGGTGCCTTTCCCCCTTTCATCTTCTTTAATGCTTCCTCCACTTCTTTCCATGTCAATTCCTTCTCTGAAATGTCTTGGTCACTGTCTGTTTCTTCCTCCACAATGTCCACTACGCTGGTTTTAGTTGGATTTAGGAGTTCCTTGAAGTATTCTCTCCAGATAACCTTTACTTCTTCCATATTTTCGACCTCCTTTCCATTCCTGTCCACCATTCTGACATTTTCCCCTGTATCTCTTCTCTTTGCCTTTATCATTCCATACAACACTTTCTTACTGCCATCACAGTCCTCCTCCATCATTTCTGTCCATTTCTCCAGCCATTTCATAATATAATATTGTTCAATGGATTCCCTTGTTGATTATTAGATTGGATGTGATGCTCAGAGTAGTCTGGTCGTGATTTTGACGACTGAAACCCATTTTTATTTTTCTTATTTACATTAATATGCCCCAACTAATGACAAGAATGTTAAAAAATTTAGAGATGAAACGGACAATTTTTGGGAAGAACTTGCCTTACTAAAATTTCAAACATTCCAGACACTCATGTTAAAATCTTGCTTGGGGATTTTAATGCAAAAATTGGTCAAGAAAGAACATTTCGTCCAATAGTAGGTAAGTGGCCAGCTCACAAATTCACTAACAAGAATGGTCAAAGATGAATTACCCTTTGTGAAGAACAAGGCCTACGTCTCAAAACTACTAGATTTAAGCGAAGACCACACAAACTTATGACCTGGAAATGCCCTAATAGTGCACTAGGAGAATTCCAGATAGACCATGTTGCAATGGATAAAAAGTTCTACAAAGAAATATATAACATGAAGGTACTACGTGGGGTCGATGTTGACTCTGATCATTATATATCCAAGATCAAGATCAAGTTAACTCCACGACGTAAACAAAAATCATCAAACTCGAACATGCAAAGGCAATATGACCCTAGTTATTTAATAAATAATGTGCCTTATAAGGAAAAGTCTAAAACTATCTTAAGTGACAAGCTAGAAACGATGGTTGACACACTGAAAACCGTTGCTGTCGAAATTGCCCCTATTAGGAAAAGGAAAAGCATGCATAGTGGAATGCAGAATGTGACGCTGCAATTCGGAAAAAACATACAGCATGGCTCAATGATCAGCAAAAGAGGACCACACAATCGTGAGAAGAATTAACCATTGCTCGAAGGGAAACTGCCAAAGAAATTAGGAGAATTAAAAGAGAAAATAAAAAAAAGTCCATTACAAATTATTGATGATTCCTTTAAACAACACAAAACAAGGGACTATTACAGGACATTTCGTCAATATCATTCTACATACAGCCCTCCTACACTATTAATGAAAGATAAATCAGGTAAACTAGCCCACAATGATACTGTTAATGCTAAAATTCTAGCAGATTATTTTAGAGAACTACTAAATGCTGCTGAACCTAAGGAATATCTTGATTTTGAGCTTAATCCAAAAAATAAAACAAATTTACAGAACATTATTCCTCCTGACTTGACTGAAGTATGTGCAGCAATTAATTGGCTCAAAAATTATAGAGCAGCAGGAGAGAATTCAGTGGTAGCAGAACTATGGAAATATGCAAATGAATAAACCATCTCCAACCTCCATAAACGCCTCATCGATGTATGGAATTTGGAACAAATACCAGAGGAATGGAGAATGGCTGTAATCCTCCCAATTCATAAAAAGGGTGATAGATCAGACCCGAACAACTACCGTGGGATTTCTTTGCTTGATGTAACATACAAGATTCTATCTAGAATTATCTTGACAAGAATTCAACAACAACTCGATCAAGAACTAGGAGAATATCAAGGAGGGTTCCGACCAGGTCGCAGCTGTCCGGATCAGATCATCAGTCTGAAATGGATAATGAAATATCACAGAATGAGACAAAAGGATTTTTTTTATTGTGTATATTTTTTTATTAAATTAATTCCAAAGAGCCATAGGCTCGTACAGAGGAATTGTACAGTAATATGTGTGTTTACACACCAAGGAAGAAAATTCTGAAGGTAACACAAATTGATGAATAAGGGCATAGGCCTATTAGTAAAGTTGATACTATATCTAAGATTGTTTAGACCAAGGTCTCTTAAAATGATAAGCACTTAGAATTTTTAAGCTTATTTGATGTATTAAGATGCATCGAATTTTTCCCACAATACTTTCATAGTTTTCCTCTTAAATACTGACAAAGTTGGTGCACTTTTTACTTCATCGGGAAGTTTATTATATGACTGTGATGCAGAGAACTTGAAACGATTTCTACCGTATTTAGAAGAGTGAATGATATATAAGGCTACGTCCTTCGCATGCCTAATTCCATAAGAATGATTGTCTGAGTTCAAGATGTAGGGAGAGCTATAGAGTATTGTGTTGTGTTTAATTTTGTATATTAGCATAGCTGCTCGGAGATCTGCACTTATGCTGAGGGGTAGAATTTTACTTCTGATGTACAGATCTTTTACTGGAGTGCAGTAAGGAAGGTTAAATATGTTTCTAATAGCCTTATTCTGAAGAGTCATTAAATCATTCAGTGTGGATTTCCTGCAGTGAGCCCAAATAACATTTAAATATTGGTGCTTGCTATGTAAAAGTGAGTAGTAGATTCGTTTTACAAGGTTTCGGGGAATGGTCATTACTTTTGTGGATTTTAAGAAAGCTTATGACAGTATCCATCGAGGGTCATTACTTAACATCCTTAGGGAATTTGGGTTACATCAAAAGCTTATCAACCTCATCGGCATTACTTTGAAAGATACTAAATCAAAGGTTAAATTTCGAGGAGCCTTGTCTGAACCATTTGATATCCTGACTGGACTTCGACAGGGAGATGGTCTATCACCGTTATTATTTAATTGTGTTCTTGAAAAGATCATGCGTGAGTGGAACAAAACTTGTCCTCCAAATGTAAAGATTGGTACTAATATAAAACTGAATTGCTTGGCTTTTGCGGATGACCTTGCACTGCTTGCAACCAGTATAGATGAGGCTAAACACCAAATTGAAGAACTTGGGTCTATTGCAGCAAAAGTAGGACTTCAAATTTCATTTGAAAAGACTGAAATAATGGCATCCTTTGATGTGGAAACACAAGCTATTACATTGATTAACAATAAAGAAATTAAAGTTGTACATAAATTTAAATATTTAGGGGAGATTATAACATGGAATTTGAATGAGAAAGCGACAATCGAAAATAGAACAACAAAGTTAAGACAAGCGCAACATATTACTTGGTCTAGTTACAAAAAAAAAAACACTCTCCATAAATGCCAAATTACGACATTACGAATCAGTTATTAAACCGGAAGCAATATATGCTTGTGAAACATTTTTCAAGTTAAACACTCGATCAGTTACTGACACATTACAGAAGACTGATAGAAGAATTCTCAGAACTATAATTAATAAAAAACATCAGGTGGATGGTCAATGGCGTCTATTACCAAATGAAGTGGTTTATGAAGAAACTGAGTCTATAGTCGATACTATGCGAAAAAGGGGAATTGCTTTCTTTTGTCATATCTCACGCCTGCCGGATGCCAGAAAATTAAAAGTATTATTTAATTATTTTTTCAAAAGTAAAACAAAGAACTCTTGGTTTATGGAAATTCAAAATGATCTGGATGAACTCGGCTTGACAATGTCCCAAATTGCTAACAAAGATGAGAAGAAAATCTTGAAAAACAAGAACATCCGACTTCCCTTAAAATCCTTTACCCGCAAAACTTACACCATAAGCGATGCAGAGAAAGCGGCAAGGTCGACTAGAATGAGAATGTTTTGGGAAAAGAAGAAAAATAAGAAGCTGAATCTTTAATATTGTTTTTGAGACATGTATATACTTGTTTTGGTTAAGTGCTCCAATGAGGGCGTAACATATGTAAATAAATAAATAAATAAATATGGAGTCTACATTCTTCAGATGTTGGCTGGTAATTGTTGAATACCATCACGACTATGGTATCACAGAAGATCGTTGCACCACAGTAGTACAAGTCTAAATGCCTACCAGTGAAGCAGCTGATGAAGAAGTTGAAAAGTTTTATAGAATAATAGATGGAATTCTGAGCTATGTCAAGGGCGATGAAAATGTAATAATAATGGGAGATTGGAATGCTGTGGTAAAAAAAAAGAGGAAGAGAAGGGAAGATAGTAGAAGAATTTGGATTGAGTGAAAGGAATGATTGAGGGAGCAGGCTGATAGAATTCTGCACTGAACTCAAGTTGGTCATAGCTAACACTTGACTCAACAACCACAACAGAAGAATATACTCAGGATGAGACCAGGAGACACAGGACATTTCCTAATTGACTTTATTATGTTGAAGCAGATCTTCTGAAACCAGATTTTGGATTGGAAAACATATCCCAGAGCCGACATAAACTCTGACCACAATCTGGTTGTTTTGAAATGCTGATTGAAGCTGAAAAAACTGTAGAAAAGTAAATACCCATAAATGTGGCCAGTAGACAAACTAAAAGAGAAGGATGTGAACAAAAGTCTCAAGAGGATTATAAGGGAAGGACTAATGAAGAACCCTGAACTAACTTCTAATGCAGAGGAATGGGTACTTTCGAAGAATGAAATAATTAAGTCCACAAAAGAAAGCATTGATAGAAAGGAATGAATAAGTGGAATTGCTTGGATCACTCAGAATATACAAGAATGCATCAAAGGTGGAACAACAAGAGATGAAAGGGGAAAAGCAGAATATACGTAGATGTCTTAAAAATGGGGTAAACAAGAGGTGCAAGGAAGCGAAAGCAGTGTGGTTGAAAGAGAAATGTGCAAGTATAGACAATTGTTTGAAAGTAGGAAAAGTAGATGCAGCTTTTCGAAGGATTATGGGTACTTTGGGGAAAGGAAGACTAAGTGCTGTAATATTAAGGACTTGGATGGAAAACAGATAATAATATTATGTTGAGAGATGGAAAGCTTACATAGAGCATTTGTATAGGAGTAAGAAGATTGAGAAACATGTTATGGAAAGGGAAGATGAAATTGATAAGGATGAGAAAGGAGAGTTAATGTTGAGATCAGTATTTGATAGAGCACTAGAAGACTTAAGGAGGAAGAAAGCACCATTTTCATTCGAGACTGATTAACTAACCCAGTTGCTGATCAGGTTATTTCACTTAGTATGTAGGATTTATGAGATAGGTCAGGTGCCCTCTGCTTTTAAGAAGAATAGTATCATCCCTATATGGTTTTAATATATATATTTGTTTTGGGGCAAATAAAAACCTTCTCCCCACACTATATGGCACCCTGCTCTCAATGATCCACTATTAGCAGTTAGCACTGCCGCCTCCTCTACTTCTACTCCTTTCGCTTTGAAATCGTTCAACACTGAAACTAACCATCGCTTCCTAGATCTACCTCTGCTTCTCTTACCCTCTACAGCCAAAGTCATTAACCTCTTAGTTAATCTATCCTGCCCCAATCTTTTCACATGATCCCACCATCTGAGACAGCTTATACAAACAGCATCAACTAGCATGTTCATTTCTAATTAGCCTTTTATCTCTTCATTACAAGTACCCTCCTGCCATTGCTCCCATCTATTTGTCCCAGCAATCACTCGTGCTACCCTCATATTACCTCTGGCTTATGTATCTACCCAGCTCTCACTTCCATATAGCAAGGTCGGTCTAAATACTGAGCGATGTAGGGAGAGCTTCCCCACTACATCAACTTCTTTCTTGCGGAATACTGTAGATCGCAACTGAGAACTCACTGCTTTGGCCTTTTTACACCTTGACTCTATTTCCTTCCCCACACTGTGACCATCCTGAGAGAATACACAGCCCAATGTTCCACCTGCTTCAATTGAATTCCTCCTATCTGTCATTCTATTTTCTTGCATTTTTCCGTATTGACATAACACTCGTCTTTGAAATGCTGATCTTTATACCATACTCCCTACATCTAACATGCTGGCTTGCAAGCTTTTGATGGTGTCCATTATTACAACCAGATCATCACCATAGGGCAGACAGCTTACCTAATTGAATCCCACCCAGCCACTTTATGCCCTCCAGTAAATGGTCCATATATAAAATAAACAGTAGTGGTGAGAGGTTACAGCCTTGCCTCACTCCTGTAACAACCTGGAACCAAGAATTCATCCTACCATCAACTCTTACTACAGCCTGATTATCAAAATAAATAATTTTGATTGCCTGTAACAGCCATCCCTCAGTATGCTCAGTATCTTTTCCTTGGGTACTCTTATCATATGCCTTCTCTAGATCTACAAAACACAAACGTCTGTTCCTCTCATAGCATTTCTCAATACCATGGTACATGCTAAAAATTTCATCCTCACATCCTCATTTCATCCATCTTAATCTTGGCCAATGATCGAACTCTCCTTTCTACAATGCCTGAGTAAACTTTGCCCAGAATACTTATCAAAGAATTATAGCAATCTTTTCTGACCTTGGTTATAAATTGGGGCAATTACTGCTTTTGTTCATTCAGCGTATTTATCAAAAGTATTTCTAAAACTCGTTGCAAACGTGGGGGGAGGGGTCAAATTTATAAACTGCCTACCTATCAGCGTATTTTATTTTTGTTTCATGCTTTAATGCTTGAAATAACATAGTAATGTAGGCCTAATGCTATAATTTGAAGGGGGAAAAAAGAAATAAAAGAGGATTTTTATTGCATTTCTAATTAAAATACAATCAGAATGTAAATATAAAACATTTGTCAACGGCTGACAAAAGACCTGAACACTGACCGCCGTGAATCTTTAAGCAAGATGTCATTTCCGAGTAGGTGGCCAGTAGACAGCAATGCTTCTGTCCATTTTGTCCCATCGTAGATTGGAGGTAGTCCTTAACCTTGCTCATCACCAAGAAACCTCTCTCTGCAGAACAGCTTGAATCAGCAACGACGAACAGATTCATCACAGTGACAAAGTACAAACTCCACAAATTTAAACTAAATAATCAACAAAGTTTAGACAGAAACTGATGAAATGCTGGAGCTCCACCAATTTAGGTAAACACGACACAAGTGTAGCACCAAACGTCTGACAACACTGCTTTTTGAACTCTATTGGCGCAATGAAGTTTAGCATAAGCAAAGGCGAGTGGATGATCACAACCAGGAAGAAGGAAAGAGTCACAACGCGAATAACAATTGGTGGGGAAGAATTGAGGAAAGTAGAGAGTTTCAAGTATCTGGGAAGCATGATACAAGAAAATGGAAGAAACAACAGAGAAATAAATGAGCGGTGGAGGCAAGCAGAATTATTCAGGAAAAGTGTTAGGAGCCTGGTATGTAGTATGGATGTGCCTCAAAACAGCAAAAGGGTCATATATAGGACGTACTACGTTCCATTCCTGACGTATGCCTCAGAGACCTGGGTTATGAGAGGAAGGGAGCGGAGCAGAATACAGGCTAGTGAGATGAAATTCTTGAGAAGTATTGGAGTGACAAAGGTGGACAGGTTAAGAAATGAGAAGATTAGAGAATTAGTCAAGGAGGGAGCATTACAGGATAGGATAGAGGAATCAAGGCTTAAATGGTATGGGCATGTTAAGCGAATGGATGGGAGGAGGATACCCAGGAAGATACACGAGATGAAAATAGAGGGAAAAAGATCAAGAGATAAGTGGCTGAAGGGTGTGGAGGACTGCATGCGAAAGAAAGGAGAAGACTGGACCAAGGTGGTGGGAAGACAGAAGACGATGGAGAGGCTTATGTTCCAAACAGACCCGGCCAGTGGCTGGAAGATGATGATGATGATGATCGGCGCAACACAGGGTGTGCTTAAAGCACGAGGGGAGAGTCGTCGAATTAGTGTGTTACAATCGTCAGCAATTTCTACAGCCAATACCCACTACAATGACATTGGACCATAATAAAACGATCAATTGTCCAATATAAATAGTCAAATGAGAAGGCGGGCCGAGCCAGCGACGTCTTGTTTTCACGCAAGAATAAGTGAAATGGACATGTAAATATAAACTAGTATTTTATTCATTAGTGTGGTATTTTAAGAACAATTTTTAATGCAAGTACAACAAACATTTTAGAGTTTTATTGTAAACATTTGTAAGGGTTTTTTAACGTGTGTGCAACTATCTCATATGTTTCCATCACATTTCATTCACATCAATCATTTTAATTTTTTAATGTTCAGTGACTGGCCATTATCATACTAGCTGATGAAGGGGCAAATTTTCTATGAAAATAATAGCCTCGAAACATGTACTAGTGTGTAAATAAACACAAAAAGTATTGACTAGACGGAACATACTATATTTCAATTTTTTAAACTATCATTCGTCAATGCAAATTTAAGAATCTGTTCAGGCAGTGTCAACAAACTGAGATATTATAATTTTATTATATTAGAGGGTAGCACTGTACTGGATTAATATTTGTATCATTATAAATTGTATTTGCCATCTATTTGCTTTTTAGATAAAACCTTCTTGTTTTTCATTATTCTTGTGCATATATTATAATTGTATTGTGATTTTGCTACAAGGGATGTCCAAACGGAGTGATTCACATACATTGTGAAGAATCCTGATAAAAATGGATTGATTTTGAATGTTTAAGGTACAGATAAACAATCATAAAATGTCGCATATCTTGAGGCATGAAAAATGCTAAGTGTCACTTCGTCTGCTCACGGCTGCGTACAGTTCGGTGGATAAGTACTGCAACATGGTCAGTTCGTAATTCTCTCATTCCCTCTCGCTATCGGCCAGCCCCTCGCCCCGCTCTCACACGCATATTTATGTGTGTTGCACTGTAGCGTAGTAGGTTAGCTGTCAGGTTGTAAAGTTGTTCATCGCCGAGCAACCACAGTTCGAGTCACGCCGTGAATATTATTTTCGTGAAGTAACTCACCATGATGATGTCATGCTACGAAAACAACCGCGTTTGGCCGAGCTATCGATGATAATGTGTCATTACATTCTGTAATGGCTCACTATACACACGCATCCAGATAGCACGTTCCGGCTCTCGTCGAATACGGCAATTACAGGGCGCGTGAGGCAGCACTCCGATGTGGTGTTCCACCGAGATTTGCCCAAATTTGGATACAGCAGTGGCGGGTGTCAGGGAGGATTGGTCGTCTACCGGGCACTGGTTTACAGCGGGTTTCAACTGTAGAAGAAGACCACCATTTAGTTACAACTTCGCAGGAAAACCCATTCTTAAACTCGGTAGAGCTGATGCAGACGACTAATTTTCCTGGATGTCCATACACGGCCCGTAAACGATTAGCCTATGAGAAGCAGGAATTGCTTGCAGAAAACCTGCAGTCAAAGAATGTCTTTCCAACCAACATATAGTCGAACGGTGTGCCTTTGCTGAGCTGGAATTAAATCGTAATTGGGATCAGGTCATCATCTCTGACGAGACATGTTTCAGTTCGGCAGAGGTCAGACCGGTTTGTGTTTACAGGCCACGTGGAACCTGGTACGAGAAACAGTATGTGGCTGGGCGCACTGGTAGTGGCCGCATATCTGTATCACGCTGCGGGTGGATGTCGTCTGATGGGGCCGGAGTGCTTCATCGGATAGGTGGACATCTCACATCGGACCAATATTTGCACATCTTGCAGAATATTATGATTCCAAGTGTGAGAGAGCGCTATCCACATGCAGTACTTCAGTTCGTGCAAGACAACTCTCCAATCCACATGAGCAGGAGTGTTCAGGGCTGATTTTCTGAGCAGAACTCCATTGAACTGCTCAACTGGGACCTCAAACTCTAGACTTGAACCCCATTGAGTATGTGTGGGCAAAGTGGAAACGCCATATCAGGGAAAACTGGCCTCACTCTCCCCCTCGTTCGCAGGATGCATTGTGGGAGATTATGTTGGAAGCATGGGAGGAGATTGCCCATGATGAACAGTACTTCAGAAATCTAGTTCAGTCAATGCCACGTCGGCTACAGCAAGTTATCGAAGCTGGTGGATACTGGACGAGATATTGAAGAATTGTCTACAACAGTCCTTTTCGGGACTAACAATAAGCAAATTCATTAAGCCAGATTTCCCTTTGTATAGAAACACACATGTATTTCGTTCATGAAACATTTGACATGTTTAAAGAATAAACACAGCGATTACGATTCCAACCCCGGTTGTTTGTCGTTTCACGCAACGCCTCTTCCCCTGAGCTAACTGGCAGTCTGCAAAATGCTCATAATATTGTAATGATATTTCCATCATCTCATGCACGTCTATAACAGCTATCATAGACCCAGTGGTAATTAACTAACGGTTTATTGCAATATTTCATTGTAAAACTTAAAAGGCGTCCAGTATCATGCGGTTCCACAATGGTATAACAGAAGCCATCAAAACAAAAGGAATTGCCGAGACCAAAATTGGACCGTGGTGGTTCGGCTTACTAACTTCACACACTTCCTCTACCCTATCACAGCCACTCTGTTAAACGCTACTCATCCTTCGTCAATGGGACGTGTCCCTCACTTCACGCATTTGGGCTGTTTCTCATTAATATTGCACATCATTCTTCTCTGTTATTCTGATATCTGCACAGTGACACTGTGTACTGATAGTTGCATTTTGTCCCGAACATGTCGTTGAACAAAGATGGAAGTGCATCAATTTTGTTGCAACTGTGCAGCCACTTCCAAGCATGATGATACCCCAATAGGACTTTGATATTTTCCATGCGACAATTTATGATTGTCCATCTGTACATTTCATCAGAAATTTCTGCACTCCCCTGCAGTTCCAATTTATAGACCTCTGACAAAGCCAACCTTCATCTCTATCACTGTTTCTAAGTTGCCCAGTCCCATTCCCATAAAGAGTTTTCAATTAGATCAAATCTTGTAAATCCATGTCAATGTCTTACTGAAGTACACCACACATCTCTTAAACTCCAGCAATTCTTCAAGGTTTATACTGTGTCCCTGTTGGCTATGAAAGCCAATATTCCATCTTTTGGTATCTTTATAGGGATAAGATAATGCCGAGGGAGCTCTAGTTTCACCAGCAAAGAAGTACTACAGTTGAACTTGACTTATATGCATATCAAGGGAAGAGAAAAGACTACTTGTAACTCAGAATTACTTAGAAATCAGACTTACACAACACATGACATATTTACTGAAAAACCAATGGAATAGACCTACATGTGTAAATCCTAGCAAACAATACATACATTAAGACAGAAAATACAGTACTGTATTATTTTGAACTTGGTCCAGCCTTAAAGAAATCAGATAGTTTGGCTTGTTTCACTTTTCTTGCATTGTGTATAAACCTCCTTTTGCGAACGTAGTAATAAATTCAAGGCATTTTCACTACAAGTTTTCGCACTGATGTAACGCCTACACACATCGATTGCACTTAAGACTAACTTCACTTCGTTCAGGTGTTTCAAGATTCAAGTCGTCATCTCCATCAGTGTCACTATCGCTTGTAGCTGGTCCGTTACCACCGAGTTGTTGGCATACATCAGCAATAATCCCTTCATCCCATTGTAGCCCACTTGCAGCCAGATTATCATCGTAGTGCACCAAAGTATCGAAATCTGCACCCTCCGGTAGCGTTAGCTAATTGAAAATGAAAATCCACAGCCTCCGTCCAGTCGACCGACCGGGTCAGGGAATGGAATGAATGAAGCCCCCATCTAGCGGAGAGGATATGAACTGTGCCGGCTGCCGAAGACTGTCACACTCCCCTGGGGCAATGATTAAATGAAATGATAGTGAAGAGTGTTGCTGGAATTAAATTTCTGACAGGGAAAACCGGAGTACCCGGAGAAAAACCTGTCTGCCTCCGCTTTGACCAGCACAAATCTCACATGGAGTGACCGGGATTTGAACCACGGACCCAGTGGTGAGAGGCCGGCGTGCTGCCGCTTAAGCCATGGAGGCTTCAGCGTTACCTAATTGCCAGACATAATTTCGTCCCCATAATCATCATTAGAGGCAGCCTCCTCCAGTAAGACATCAGCTTTGCGGATACAGTTGCTGATTGTGGAGGATGACGCCTGCTTCCAGGCAGCCGAAATAAAAGTCCATGGCTTGTAGTAAATTAATGGAGAGAGTTTCATTTCCTGCATCACTCAAGTGTTATTAAATGTTGAACCAGCAATCTTTTATAATGCACTTTGAAATTTGCAATGATGCCCAAATCAAGCGGTTGTAGAACACTGGTACAGTTAGGAGGGTCAAGTTCCACTCGGACATTCTCCACAACGATTTGAGGTGGATGTGCTGCACATCTATCCATAAGAAGAAGGATCTTCTTCTGTTTCTTTTTCATTCTAATGATCAGTTTTTTCAATTACTGTTCCATTAGAAGCATATTCATCCAAGAATTTCTGTTGGATTCATATTCTATAGGTTTTGTTTTTGCACCCTAAAACACCTCGGATTCTTCGATTTTCGTATCACAAGTGGAGGAAGTTTGTCCGATCCATCTGCATTGGTGGGAAGAAGTACTGTTACTCAAATTTTACTTTTCTTCTCTCCATTGCAGGAGTCACCTTTTTCAGCTAATGTTTTACTAGGAAGGAGACTGTAGAATAAGCCGGTCTCATCACAATTGTAGATGTTTGTAGGCTGTTAATCGCTTATGATACCCTGCAGAACCTCTTCTTTCCAGTGTTGCACCGTGACGTCGTCCACAGCTTTTGCGTCACCGCAAATTGGTCTCTATGCGATTTCATGACTATCTTTAAATCCTTGCAACCATCCTGACGAAGCCTTGAAATCAGCAGTGATACTTATCAATTTAGCTAAATCTATCGCCTTTGTCTTCAGCATGTCGCCACTAATTGGTAGCGCTGCAGCCCACTTTTGCTGGATCCATGTGAAAAGTGCTTTCTCCAAATCTACATACCTCCCTTTTTGTTGATGGCTGCGCTTTGCTGATTTCGAACGCAGTTTTAAAAACTCAACTAAAATAGCGTTTTTTTAAACTGATTACTGTACATAGCGTGATATAAGCAATCCTTAAGTCTGAAGCAATTTCAGTTTTTGTTTTGTGTTCTCCTTGGCTAATCGAAAGCAACTGAATGATAAAACTACTGTTCAACAGAAAACACCAGATACCAGCACCATGTACATTTTACTCGTTCTTTGTTCCCACGAAAGAAATTCTCATATTCAATCAAAACACAGAGATTTGCAGAGTGACATTGTTGACCCTAACTTACTGGCGGCGTAACAAAGGCCAACCGAGCGAGTTCCCTTGGCTCCTCCTCTAGCTGCATCGTTTTTGACCTTCACAATACTGCTAAATATTAAGTTACAAGCGAAGTTGGAGGTTTCAGCGCGGAAACAAAAGAAAAGAAATTTGTTTGAATATGAGAATTTTTTTTTGTGTGAACAATATAGAGCATGTCCCACATGAGACAGAAACTCTGTGCTCTGTTTCAGCACCGAAACCCGACCTCTCTACCTCCATCTACACCACAATGAGAAAATATCATAAATACAGTACTGTAGTTTCTTTTATAACAACACGTGCTCATTATTAAATTACAAATAGGTAAAACTCAGATTTATTTCGCTGACACTTAATATGTATAACAGCGATTTATATATAAATAAGGTTAAATTAACACGCTTTTAGATTACATTTTTCCGGGACCTAAAATAAATTCCGTACTAATACGAAATACGCAGTAGAGTTATGTATAAAGCAGGTTGAACTGTATAATATACAGGTCATAATGCATGGTCCACTATGCAGATGGGGTCCAGGCACTGTGTATAAATGAGCCGTTCCTCTTAGGCTGTTCGCAATGGTATATCCATGCACAGTGGGCTTTGATACATATAAGATCAGTGAAAATGAAGTGCGCAGTGTCCCTTTGCCTAGGGCACTTTGAGTCCGATCTCAGTGTTCTACTCAAGCTGTTAGTGTATGGTTTGTGCCGCCAACAATGCAATGTGCGAGTGCCAAGAATAGTGACCAAAGAGGAGCTGGGCAGGTGTGACAGAAGACTGTTAAGGCTATTTACATGATATAATGTAGACTGTTCCCAAAATTTTCACATGCTTACGACTGGTCATTTAAACCAAAGGTCTGCTGAAAGAGTTTTAAACATCTGAAAAAAACTCCGCACCAGACACTGCATAAACCTAGAAGAATTGCTGGAGTTTAATTTCTTGACCGTCAAAGCCAACGTTCCACACATATTTTATCTCTATCTTCCAACCAAGAAATGGACATCATCTGCGGGTTATTCAATTCCAGACTAAAGGGAACAGAAGGAATTTGGGCAACATTAGGGGCATAATTCATCTTTATTGGGGCATTCTTTTTCATCATTGTAAGTCATATAAACATACACACAAAAAATTAGACAAAACTTGCAGCACTGTAGTAGTGACATGTGATTCCATTTGTTTATCATGAGAGGTTGAACTGCATTAATCGAAAAGGTTATGGCATTTTAACTCATACATGATGAATAAATTTACTATAAGTATATAAAAAACTCTGAAAATGAGGTAGGAGCTAGATTCGCTCGCTCATGACAGCCAATAGAACAGAACATTGCCTAGATAACTGAACTTGCTAAGCTCGCTGTGCCGTACGAAATCTTTATTTCTATCCCCGCAGGAAAATAATAACTTATTCAATTATTTTGATGATCCTATGTTACAGAGCTAAAACTTTTGAAGCTGACTGTCCTAAGATTGTGACGCTACGATCAGCTGCTCAGGAGTTAACATCTGCACATGAACTGGAGAGATAAATTGAGTGAGAAAGATTACATTGAAATATTTAGGTTCGCCGGGGAAATACAAACTTGAGTGGCAGTATTGGTGTATCAATGCAGTGTACAGTAGTGAAGCTTTAAGAAGTGCTGCGAGCTGAAATATTGAATTCATACCCATGTCCCTTAGGAAGTCGAGTGGCAGCAGACAGTTTTACACAGCAGGATGACAAAAAATACAAATTTCAGGGTGTATGGCTTTTTAAAGAAGCTTTCGAATTCAAAAGTGTGTGTTTTTGTAATTGAAGTGAGGAAACTCACTTCTTCTCAGTTTTACCTCAGAAGGCATATTTTACAGTCTTCTAACCAAGACCAAAACTACATTTCTTGGCTGAGCCGTGACTCGAATCTGGATGTCATGGGCGACAGCTAACAAGGGGAGGATAAGATGCATGGGTCACCGATTCTAACCATCTTCAGTACACGTGTAGGCCATGACCAGGCATAAGTAGTAAGGTGCGCAAAGAAGAGAGAGAAACAAGACACGTGCGATCCTAGCGTCAGGATGGCAACTGAATGAATGGCCTTTTAAAACCACTCCTGCCATCTTGCGAGCAAACTACATTACTGCTTAGTCACTTATTCCTTAATTCTAACAAAGGATGTTGACGTATATGTAAAGTATTGAAGCCATATTTTCCAGTGTTGCCTATACAAAGTGATATTTGTAACTCTTCAGTAGGTCAACACGAATTTGTCCAATGACTGGGCGGGGGGTGCAATGTATATAATACATTAGCATAGCCAAAATCGACCAATGGGGGGTTATAGTTACTCAAGCCAAATTCTGCGAGCATTTCGTCCCACAGCATAGCCATGCTCACCAGTCTCTATGAAGCAACAGTGCTCAGTAGAACCCACGCTACTGGATGACATGTTCACAGTTGTTCTGTTTGATATAGGCAATGAGGGGCGTGGTGGCGCAGCGGTCAAGCTGTTGGCCTCTCACCAAGGTGGACCGGGTTCGATTCCCGGTCAATGCATGTGAGATTTTCGAAGTGAAATGCCATGTCCCGTGGTTCGGATTCCACATAAAAAGGAGGTCCTGAGGTTTATGATCTCATGATTAATGGTCACGTAAAACTAAAAGCTTCCTTCTTTTTTTACTTTTGGTATAGGCAAACGTTCTGGACTAAAATATAGCCTACGGTATGCGTTCTACCCCTTGCTAACATGTATTGCTCATGCTTTTTGAGTAATGCTATTCCCTCAACCTCCATCCTCTACCTACAGCACTTAAGAATTCAGGGGCGATTTCTCCAAGCATGCTACGATTGCTGCTCAAGTGCAATATTTTTCTAAACGAGGCGAGATTTTAAAAATTACAATAGGTACCGCATCTGTAATAGATCTGCGTTAAACAAATCACATGTTGCATATATCTTGGCGAGTACAGCGAGGCTTGCTAGTGTCTTAGAGGCTTCAGCGGAGCTGTCGATACAGCCAGAAATGTATGCGCGCGCAGGTTCCTTCTGTCCAAGGCCGACTGCGAGCCGTCACGTTTGTAATGTGTAGTTGAAAGCTCTGGTCTGGGAGCTACAGAAAGCTACTACATTGAAAGCACAAGGATTTTTGTTTTTCTTAATTAAATTCAACACTAGATTTCTGCTGGCAATTTTCTCCAAGATCTTTTCATTCTCCGATACTGTGTTCAATATTTTACAAACAAACAATTTGGATATACAGTACAGTGGCAAGGAGATTGAGCTCTTTTTAAATACTCAGTCTATGTGAGATGAAGATTTTGATAGTTTTTATGGACATGTTGATACCAAAATCGACGTTTATGGAGGACAGCCGTGCTCTAAAAATAGTGCAATTAGTGCTGAACCAGAAAATCAAAATACTAACGTCTATTCAATGAAATTATTGACAATGCACTTGTCCAAATAGGAGAGCATTTCAAATACATACATACATTTGTGTTCTTCTTGCTGCGGAATTGTGATTTGTTTGAGAAGCAGAGAAATAAGTTTCCAGGCAGTTATGTTACTGCCCTAGAAAAGACCTATGGGTAATTTTTCGACATTGTTTGCTTAAAAACTGAATTAAGTGTGATGTAGCCTAACGTACTCATCTCCTGACTTGAAAGAGAAAAGTGTTTCAGACTTAATGCAGCTTATGCATACTAACAAATTGTACATGGGTCTGGCAGTGATTTTCAAGCTCATCAAACTGGTAGCAACAATTCCTGCTGCTACATCCCCTGCAGAACGTTCTTTTTCGACACTGAGACGCATTAATACATATGGCAGATCGATTCAAATTCAGGAAAGGCTATCATCATTAGCTATGTTTTCGATTGAAAAAGGATTGTTTGCAAAAATTAGATTACAGTCCTCTTTCTATGATGAAGTTATCGATGGTTTTGTAAAGAAAAGCCTCAGAGTCGAGTTTGTTTTCAAGTAGGATCTTATAAATAGATGCAATTTTTCTGTGTATGTACTTCGATGTTTACTTGTTTGAATTATAAAATCACTGTCTTGTCATGAGTTATTAATAATTATAAATTATAATATGAGTCTGATTGTGAAAATTTGTTATATTTTGGCCCTTCTTGAATAAAGGTGCGACGTTAGACCAGTGATTTCCTACGTTTTTGAGGTTTTCTATTGCGGGATTTTAGGCTACATTAAACTATTTAGAGCATGCAGTAGGCCGCTCGAGGTAGCACATTTATTAAATGAAGTGAAAATCCACGGCCTGCATCCAGGCGACCGACCGGGTCAGGGAATGGAATTTATGAAGCCCCCATTTATAAATTCCGTACCCAATTGTGTTGTCAAGTATGTATTTCAATATTCAATAGCACAAGGAAACTAGTTGTGCAAGCTTTTGCGTGTTACATATTATATGTGGGTAACGGAAGATTGTTAAAAATGTCGTGTAAATATCCGCCCATGAAATACCATAACCTCATCAAAATTTCACACATAACTCTGCTGAATATCCTGATAAAAACTTATAATTTTTCCGTTCAACATAAAATCACATGTACACATATAAAACTACAGCCACAAAGTCAAAATATATTTTCATACGATTTTAAACTTCACGCTACCGCTTTTAACCAAGCGAACGCGAATTCATTAAATTATATATCAAAATAATAATCCAAGCCAATCCGTCTCCGTGTTGGTTTGCTTCACCAAGCGCTGCGCTGCACCGCTTCGTTGCATTAAGCGAAGAGACCAGAAGAATCTCTACAAGTAGTTATTTCACTGACCGAAAGAGGTCTCTGATGCTGGTGGCTCTGCTCTCCCATCAGCTGCAAGTCTTATTTCCTTGTTGACATGTTCAAGTACACACATCAAAAAAAGTTTTGCATCACCTCGGTTCCAAGAGTTCCGGAACCTTTAAATACAAAGGGAATAGAGATCAACACAAACAACATTTCAGCTCGTTTTATTGCTCATGAGACCCACACATTGCATGTTGTACCATCATACAGCTAGACTTTCAGCATTTGTGGTCCAGATTGCAGTACACACCACTACCTCTAATACCCAGTAGCACGTCCTCTTGCATTGATGCATGCCTGTATTCGTCGTGGCATACTATCCACAAGTTCATCAAGACACTGTTGGTCCAAATTGTCCCACTCCTCAACGACAATTCGGCGTAAATCTCTCAGAGTGGTTGGTGGGTCAAGACGTCCATAAACAGCCCTTTTCAACATATCCCAGGCATGTTCGATAGGGTTCATGTCTGGCGAACATGCTGGCCACTGTAGTCGAGCGATGTCCTTATCTTGAAGGAACGCATTCACAAGATGTGCACGATGAGGTCGAGAATTGTCGTCCATGAAGACAAATGCCTCTCCAATATTCTGCCGATATGGGTGCACTATGGGTCGGAGGATGTCATTCAGGTATCGTAAAGCCGTTTCGGAGCCTTCCATGACCACCAATGGCGTACGTTGGCCCCACATAATGCCACCCCAAAACATCAGGGAACCACCACCTTGCTGCACTCGCTGGACAGTGTGTCTAAGACGTTCAGCCTGACCAGGGTGCCTCCAAACACGTCTCCGACGATTGTCTGGTTGAAGGCATATGCGACACTCATCGGTGAAGAGAACGTGATGCCAATTACGTGGGGTCCATTCAGCATGTTGTTGGGCCCATCTGTACCGCGCTGCATGGTGTCGGGGTTGCAAAGCTGGACCTCGCCATGGACGTCGGGAGTGAAGGTGCGCATCATGCAGCCTATTGCGCACAGTTTGAGTTGAAACACGACGTCCTGTGGCTGAACGAAACGCATTATTCAACATGGTGGCATTGCTGTCAGGGTTCCTCCGAGCGGCAATCCGAAAGTAGCGGTCATCCACTACAGTAGTAGCCCTTGGGCGGCCTGAGCGAGGCCTGTCATCGACAGTTCCTGTATCTCTGTACCTCCTCCATGTCCGAACAACATCGCTTTGGTTCACTCTGAGACGCCTGGAAACTTCCCTTGTTGAGAGCCCTTCTTGACACAAAGTAACAATGCGGACGCGATCGAACTGCGGTATTGACCTTCTAGGCATGGTAGAACTACAGACAACATGAGCAGCGTACCTTCGTCCTGGTGGAATGACTGGAACTGATCGGCTGTCGTACCCCCTCCGTCTAATAGGCCCTGCTCATGCATGGTTGTTTACATCTTTGAGCAGTTTTAGTGACATCTATGAACAGTCAAAGGGACTGTATCTTTGATACAATATACACAGTCAACGTCTATATGCCGGAGATCTGGGAACCGAGGTGATGCAAAACTTTTTTTGATGTGTGTATAAAGAGTTTCTTGTTTCTTCAAGAGATAGCAGCACTAGTCTCGTTTGTGTCTCATAACCAATATGGGGCAAAAGGGGCAAAAGTCCGCATTTAACTGGGGGCAAGAGTCCGCATGCGTACTCTTGCCCCATTCATATTTGTGTTATGTGTAATGCATTGGTACTTCTAAATGATTGTAGCCACGAGTATTTAGGGTACAAAATTGAAAAATACGGATAGTTAAGAATATTGATTAACTTAGGCATACCTTTGAGAGCGTTATTATTGAATATCTACATTTGTTTTAGGGAATATAAGCGAAAGACTAAGAGGAACGTCTGCACTCCTGAGATGCTGGCAGCTGCAAAATCAAAACTGGCAGCGGGAATTTCAAAACGACAGGTAGCTAAGGATTTAGGAATAGACGAATCTACACTTCGCAAACGTCTGAAGAGCGGTCACGGCGTTTCATCACTGGGTAGGTTCCGGTCTGTTTTTAATGAAGTAATGGAAACAGAATTAGCACAGCACTGCAGAGACTTAGATGGAATGTTCTATGGTTTAACATTGAAGTCTTTGCGGAGACTTGCATACGATTTTGCTGCAGCCAACAACATTCCTCATCCATTCGATGCCAGTACAAAAATGGCTGGCAAAGACTGGGCATATAAATTTATAAAAACCCATAAACTGTCACTGAGGACTCCACAACAGACCAGCATTGCAAGAATGATGGGCTGTAATAAAGTTCAAATCAATAGATTCTTTGATAACCTGTCGATCTTGTATAGCAAGCACCATTTTCCAGCAAGTCGTATTTTTAATATGGATGAAAGTGGAATATCTACTGTTCCTAACAGAGTGCCTAAGGTGCTCAGTACTAAAGGTAAGAAACTTGTAGGGAAAGCAGCTTCTGCGGAACGTGGCCAGTTAGTAACCGTTGTCTGTGCTCTCAGTGCTACCGGAAACTATGTGCCACCTGCCATAATATTCCCCAGGAAAAGAATGAAAGCCGAGTTACTGGATGGTGCACCCCCTGAATCCACTGGAATGTGGATTCTGGGTACATTAACTCAGAACTTTTTTATCGAATGGCTGCATCATTTTCAAGAACATATCAGAGCTACTCCAGAAAACCCCGCCCTACTTATTCTTGACAATCATTCATCACATGTTACTTTGGAAGCTGTTACATTTTGTCGATCCAAAAATCTTCACCTTCTCACAATACCACCGCACAGCAGCCACAAAGTTCAGCCACTGGACAGATGTTACTTCAAGTCATTGAAGGACTTTTACTCTGATGAGTGTGACAAATGGATGCTTACCAACCCAGGCAGGCAAATTACCCACTACCAGGTTGCATCGCTCTTTGGAAAAGCATATGAACGTTGCTCCACTATGGGGAGGGCTATTAAAGCATTCCAAGCTTGCGGCATATGGCCAATTGACCGTGATGTAATTACGGAAGAGGATTTCCTGCCATCAAAGGTGACCGACATCCCTGAATATGAATTAAATCAGGAATCGGTGAAAGACATCAGTTTAACAACTAGCGTAGAGTCTGAACAACCATGTTGCACGAAGAACTTAAGCCCTATTCGTGATTCCACAACTGAACCCATGAATAGTGGAAATGATCAACAGCCGTGTTGCTCCAAGGATTTAAACCCTGTGAGTGAACTCTGCAGTCGACCAATATCTCTTCAAAAGTCGCCCACTTCCCCGCGGGAAATTCTTCCTCTTCCGAGGAGATCAGAGAAACAAAACATGGGTTCAATGTCTAAAGGGAAAAAATCTGAAATGTTATCTGGTTCACCATATAAAGATAGATTACAAAAGGAGAAAGACGAAAAGGAAATCAAGCCACTCCATCAAAAGACTGCAAAACGTAATCTAACCCAAGGAAAAAATCTACAGAAGAATTCAAAAATAAGCAAGTCTCAAGGTGTCGCGTGTTCAGGTTGTCAGGAACAGTATGAGGATCCTCCATGCGAAGATTGGATTCAGTGCGAGAAGTGTAAGGAATGGTGGCATGAAGCATGCACGGCGTATGAAGACGAAGGTCGATTTGTATGTGACCTGTGCTAAGTGCGGACTTTTACCCCAACACAAAAGGACTTTTGCCCCGCATGTGGGGTAAGAATCCCTTTTTACAACATTGACATTTTACTGTTGTCATAATCCAGGAATTCATTTTTTTCTCTTTATGTAGTATTATTAATAAAGTCACATAGTTAGCTCTCTCTTAAGAATTTTGTGACTGATCATATGAACACCCCCAACCAGTTGCAAGTCCTTGATCCTTAAGTGCGTACACTTGCCCCACTCTACTCTACTAGTCTCAGCTACAAGTACATGGAATACTACAGACATCTCAGTAACACTGGCTTTCAAGCTAATTCTACACACATCCAAATATCAAGGGATAAATGGCCACGATATCCAAACGCCTAAACGAAAGAACATAATATAATGCTATTGGTTTTACGTCCCTTTAGCAACTGAGGCTTTTAGAGAGGACGGGGTGCCAAATTTCACCCCGTATGAGATCTTGAACCTGCCAGTAAATACTGACACGGCTCCCTCACATTTGCGCACCGGCAAATACCAACAGACTGCACCAGGAATCGATCGTTCTTGACCAGCAGGCGAGAACGTTACTGCTGCGCCACTCAGCCTGACAAACGAAACAACAACAATACAGTATAAAAGAACTTCGAGCATTTCGCTATGCTTTCAGTCCCATGGCAAAACGTAATGCCACAGACAATGGACTTCAATAGGATGTAGGCTAGGTGTTTTTGGCCTGACGAGAAGAACTCACTGGGAGTCAAAAAAATTGGATATCCAAAGAAATATGAAATTTTCTTATAGGGATATATTATATGTATCCGAATCTTGTGAACGGACTGCAAAATATTACAATAAAAAGAAAAAAAAAGAGTGCCATATCCCCTCCAGGGACGTAGGCGACCTGAATTAGAGCCCTTGACTAAGTCAAGGGATCACTAACCAGGCATCCCGAGCCGGAGTTTGCGTGTGGTAGGGTGGCCAGTTCCTTTCCACTCCTCCTTCTACCATAGCTCCGGCAGGTTCCCATTTTGCATCACGAGACCCCGCACCAGACCATACCAAGATTTTTAAATTCTTGGCAGAGCCGGGGATCGAACCCGGTACCTCGGAGGGGACAGCCAACAATGCTAGCCACTGCGCCATGAGGTGCTAAAAATTTTACAAGAAGAACATAAAATGTATTTAGTAAATAAACATTATGATAATAGCCTATCTTCGCAACCAGAAAAGCAGCAGTCTTTATAGAGCTCAGAACGTCTAAATAACCATCGCATAATTCATACGATTGTGAAAGGCCTTCGATTTGTTCTTATGATGAGATTAACTTTTTCGGTCAGGCAACGAAAATTACGTTTAAAATACATATTGTACATAATTAAAACGTACAAAAGAAAAACATATATATAACTTACTGTGACCTTTAGCGCCCAATCTAGTCTGTAAGTCTCTATTTTGGAACAAGTCGCCACCATGATTCTCTATTAGCAGTTAGCACTACGGTCGCCTCTGCTTCTACGTCTCTCACTTTGAAATCGTTCAAAACGGAATCTAAACATCGCCTCCTAGGTCTGCTTCTCCTTCTCTTACCCTCTACAGCCGAACTCAATGTAATATCTCCTCTCCCATTCTCTTCACATTACCCCACCATGTGAGTCAACTCATACAAACAGCTTCATCTAGCGTATTAATAACTATAAGGTGCGTTCAAAAAGTAACGAGCTGGAGGCATAGTTACAGAAACCAGTACCTGTATGTTAGAAGTATTGGTCCTGGCTGTTGAGGCACTTGTCCCACTGTGACACGAGGCGGTGAATGGCTATCTCATAAAATTCCCTGGGCTGCGATGTGAACCAGTTCAGCATGTACAGCTGGACGTCGGCGTCCGAGGTGAATCGTTGGCCCCGCAGAGCCCTTTTCAGGGGACCAAACATGGCGTAATCACAGGGAGAGAGGTCTGGACTGTATGCAGGGTGGCAGAGAACCTCCCATTTGAATTTCTGCAGGAGTGCCGCGACGGTGTTGGCCATATGAGGTCGTGCATTGTCGTGGAGCAGAATGACCCCACGGGTGAGATTGCCTGGTCGTTTTGTTTTGATCGCTTGGCGAAGGGTGGTCAAGGTTTGCGAGTAACGCTGGGCATTCACTGTTGTCCCGTGCGGCATGAAGTGTATCAGAATGAGGCCACCTTGGTCAAAGAAGAACGTCAGCATTACCTTTCCTGCACTCGTGTGGATGGTCTTGCCTTTTTTGGGTGGTGGTGACCCTGGATGCTTCCACTGGAGGCTTAGTCGTTTCAATTCTGGTTCGAAGTGATGACACATGACTCATCTACAGCCACCACTCGTGCCAGGAACCCATTCCCTTCCCTCGCATAGCGCTGCAGATGACCAAGACAGTGGGCCATTCGACATGCTTCCTGGTGTGGTTGAAGACTGTGGGGCACCCATTGGGCACACACTTTGCGCAAGTGCAGTCGTTCCTTCATGATGGTGTGCACACTTCCGACGCTCAATCCGACCACGGCGGCTATGGCGTTCACTGTCACTCGGCGGTCCCGGGTAATTAGTGCATCAACCAGCTGGACGTTGTCATCGGTAATGCAGGGGGGTGCCCCAGACCGGGCATCATCGGCTAACGACACCCGTCCTTCACTGAAGCGCTTGTGCCACGCCTTGACCCTTGTAAGGGACTTGCAGTGTTCACCGTACACTTGTGATATTCGGCGATGAATGTCCGTTCCCCCTACTCCTTCCGCTGTCAGAAACCGAACAACACCTCCTTGCTCTTCGTTTGACGCCTCCATATCACTGTTTGCAATGGCAGCGTTGGACGATTGATGCATGCTGCTGCTCGCTTTGTATCGTCACGTGACGTGGACGCGTGCCCTCTAGCGACGGGCTGTGACCCTCCACGCTCTGGTCGGAACCACACCTCGTTACAAACGCCACGATTAGCCGATGTCGTCACCGGTTTGCGCATTCCAGCCTCCGGCTCGTTACTTTTTGAACGCACCTTATAACTTAGCCTTCATTACAGTGCCCACGCTATAACTGTGCTGGTCAGCTATACCATTGCTTCCAGGTGAAAAATGAAAATCTACAGCTTGCTTTCAGTCGACCGACCAGGTCAGGGAATGGAATGAAGCCCCAATCTAGTGGCGAGGGTATTATGAACTGTGCCGGCTGCCGAAGCCTGTCGCATTCCCTTGGGGGCAATGATTAAATGAATGACAGATGAAATGAAATGATAGTGGAAAGTGTTGCTGGAATGGAATTGTTGACATTGATAACCGGAGTACCCGGAGAAAAACCTGTCTGCCTCCGTTTGTCCAGCACAAATCTCACATGGAGTGACCGGGATTTGAACCACGGACCCAGCGGTGAGAGGCCGGCGTGCTGCCGTCTAAGCCACGGAGGCTTAATCATTACCTCCAGGTAAGGTACTGTATATCAACTGTAGGCCTACTAGCCTGAACAAAAATATTTCTCAAATTGGCACGCTGACAATAGTGTGGCAAACACTGCGTGCATTAGTCGGTCGACAGAACTCCCCAGCCCCACAAAGTGGGGTAATGTCTTATGAATAGGAGCTGACAGCTCGAATTCTCAGAAATGCACAGCGGGCACTGTTCGAGTACCCTCCAGCCATCGCTCAAATCCATGTGTCCCAACAATCATTCGTGCTACCCTCATCCATTACCTCTAGCTCTACCGAACTCTCACTTCCATAACGCAAGGTCGATCTCAATTCTGAGCGATGTAGGGAGAGTGAAAGCTCACTTCATTAGCTTTTCTACACCTGACTCTGTTATTCTGAGAGAATGCACAGCTAAAGTTTTTTTCGCTTCGCTATCATTTTATCCTCCAGGATCGGCTTTTCCCACGGACTAAGCGAGGGATCCCACCTCTACGTGGTGCTTGAGACTATGGGTGGGGGATATAACTGGGGTGTGTGACCAGCACGACGCCCAGGCGGCCTCGCTTGCAAAGCGAACAGGGGCCTGATGAAGGGATGGAAAGAGTGGGAGGGTTTGGCAAGGAAGTGGGAAGGAGGCGGCCATGGCCTTACGGTAGGTACCATCCCGACATTTGCCCGAAGACGAAGTGGGAAACCACGGAAAACAACTTCGAGGATGGCTGAGGGGGAATCGAACCGCCTCGACTCATTTGGGCCACCCGAGGCTGAGTAGACCCCGTTCCAGTCCTCATACCACTTTTCAAATTTCGTGGCAGAGCCGGGAATCGAACCCAGGACCTCCGGGGCGGCAGCTAATCATGCTGACCGCTACGCTACGGAGGCGACTACTGCTTAAGTACAGTACTTAAAATGATCCACCTGCTCCAAATTAGAACCTCCTACCTGGCATTTTATTTTCTTGCATTTCTTCCCTAGCGACATAACCGTCATCTTTAGAATGCATGTGGGATTTTCGAAATTAAATGCCATGTCCTGTGGTTCGGATTACACGTGAAAAGGAGGTCCCGTGGCACATATCGCGAGATTAACGGCCATGTTAAACTACAAGCTTCCTTTTTCTTTGGAATGCTGATTTTCATACCACATTCCCTACAATTCTGTTGTAAGTTCTAACACGTTGGCTTGTAAGCTTTCGACGGAGTCTGTCATTACAACCAGGCCATCAGCATAGGCCAGACTGCTTACCTGGTTTCCACCGAATTGAATTCCACCCATACAGTTCATGCATTCAGCAAATGGGCCTATATAAAATAAACAGTAATGGTGAAATATTACAGCCTCACCTCACTCCTGTAACAACCTTAAACCAACCATCAACTCTCACTGCAGCCTGATTATCAACAACTACAAAGTACTGTAGGCCTAAATAAAACTCCACAGATATATTTTTTTGTGGGGGAGGGGGAGCTTGAAAATGGGAATGCTAACTTGATACTTAAAGCATGTCAAGAAAGGAACAAAGATAGACAGGCCCGCACTTCCTTGTCCTAGGGCCCATGTTCGCTCTCGACAGCCCTGCTAAATATAGGCCTACACATCAAAAGAGTTTTACATAACACTTGTTTGCCATGATGCAGAGCGTATGTGGGATTGTGGGCGAGGTTATCACAAAAGAGACGGCATTCTGACAAATCCTGCAGACTTTATTCATGCGTGAAAAGAAAATTACTCACTGGAAGTCATTTGGCCGACCCGTTAAACAGGTAAGCTACTGATATCTGTTGTAATCTTGCCATCCTGTGACGTTTCAATAAGGAACATGGCCACCACGGGCGTTCAGCAGAGCTCTTACTCGCCGTGGCATACCGATACCACAGATCAAGTTGTCCAGGTCCTCGGCAGGCGATCCCACTCTTTGACGCCGGCCTCGATGCTCTCTTGGTGGGTTATGGAAAGGCGTGGACGCTAAGCAATAGCACGCTTCAGCATATCCCAGACCTGTTCGATACAGTTCATGTCCGGCGACATCGCAGGCCATTCCATTCGTGCAATCGTGGACTCCTGGAGGAAGTCTTGTACCACCGCTGTTCGATGTGGTAAGTATAGCCTATGCAAAACTTTTGAGATGTGTATAATATCCAAATGCTGCACTACCTGTAAATTCAATACAAGGTTTTCGGCCACCTTCCCTGTATGAGTGTCAATTCTTATCCAATCCCAAAATTGTGTTGTTATTGCTAATATTATTATTGACCGACTGCGGTGGCCGAGAGCGCTAACTCTAGTCTCGCTGGCATCGGGAAAGCGTGACATTGAATTCCAACACGACCACCCTGAAAATGGTTTTCGTGGTTTCCCATTTTCACCCCCAGGCAAACGCCGGGACGAGTCCTTTCAACAAATTTACAGACGATTTCCTTCCAAAATCCCTTCTTTAATTAGACCCAAGTTAGTGGTCACCTGTCACCATCCCCAGTTGTATCTGCTGACTAAGTATGTTTAGCTACCAGGCACCGTCCTTGTGACGGTAGAGGAAGGATACATCGCAGAGTGATTTCATATCTGTTTATCAGTGCCTTACACTATATTTAGATTACACTGAAGGGGGTCACTGAAAAGACAAAGCCCCACTTCGCATTTGAGATGCGTCAGAGCTCCGTGGGTGAGCCGAGCAGGGAGGATTAGCGACTTTAAATATATTATTACTAGCAACCCACCCCGACTTCGCCCGGTATCTTTAACGCTTTACCCAGCGTAAGCTAAAACGGCGTTTTTTTTCCCTTCGATTTCAATGAAATAGCCTAAGACCTAGGCTATATCCCTTTTTCGTCTCGGCATTATTAATTAATTATATTATCATTAGATAGAATGTGCTACGATTTCTTGTCAGACATAATTTAAGAATGCGAGGTTCATGAAACACAAATCCTCCTTCCGTTCAATCCAAACTTGACTGTATTCTGCGGAACGAAAGCTGCAACACTGGGGTGATAAAGACACTTATAGTGGGTGATGTGTCGGCCCCGTGGTGTAGGGGTAGCGCGCCTGCCTCTCACCCGGAGGCCCCGGGTTCGATTCCCGGCTCCGTCAGGGATTTTAGAAACTGACGTGAGGGCTGGAACGGGGTGCATTCAGCCTCGTGAGGACAATTGAGTAGCTGTCTGAGAGTGAGCCGGCGCCCCGGTCACGAAAACCATGATTACGGTCGAGGGGACCCGATGCGCTGACTACGTGTCACCCCAGTATTTGCAGACCAATGACAGGGCAGCGGCCGCTTGGTAGGCCTATGTCCTTCATGGGCTGTAGTGCCACGGGGTTAGTTTTGGTTAGTTCGTGGGCGATGTATTGAAGATAGAGATATGCTGTCCAGCACTTTTTGTAAAACTTTTCATGCTGTATACAATCATAGTATACAGATATTTTTAGCGGTTTACCCAACGTAAGCCTAAAAGGCGCACGGACGACAGGTCTTTTCTTCGACTTGAATCACTGAAATCGTTACTCTGCTTCCTTTCGCCATGAATGAATGTTTTTTACAAAAACCTTCCTCGAGAAATCCTTTACAGAATGGTGAAAACCGCATCGAAATCCATCCAGTGGTTCTCGAGATTACCCGGAACATCCAAGAATCGGGGACTTTGTTTTATTTTAAACTATCAACCCGGGTCCGGCTTCGCTCGGAAACTGAAGCATCATTTATATAATTTATGGACGAATCATAATTCATAGCAGAATTCTCTTCATCGGACCACAAACGATGAACATATCTTCCCTGTGTCCTAGGAACTTTCGGGATGACTCCCTTTGTCTTTGTGAATTCTTTCTCTCTCTCGTGACAATCGAGAAATTATTTGTTGCTCAGTTTCATCGTTACGTGATAAGCGTATTTTTTCGATTTCAATGAACTACGACCTATATCCTTTTTCCGTCTCGGCATGATGGGTTTTAAAATCACTGACTGGACTATTCATTATATTATCATGGAGATAGCAAGTGCATCGAATTCTTGTGTGACATAATTTAAGAATGGGTAGGTGCATTAATCACAAATCCCCCTTTCGTCCAATCTAAACTTGACTGTGTATTCTGGGGAACGAAAAGTTCACAGGCGAAGTAGAGAAACGCCGAGTTGCACTTCCAGGGAAACTCAAAACACATCCACTCTTCTCTGAAGTCTTGACTCGACATGGCTTGACAGTGTCTGAGGTGATAGGCCAGCTCGCCAGCCATGTTAACTGTCTCGAAGCTAGTAATTGAATGGAGATTGTTGGAAGAAATGAAACCGTAAAATCACTTATAGTGGGCGTTGTATTGAAGATAGAAATATGCTGTCGCGGCCTTTTTTGTACAACATTTCATGCTGAACAATTCTTACACTCATACTAATAGATATTTTTAATGGTTTGCCCAGCGTAAGCTTAAGAAGCGCACAGACGCCAGGTTATTTTTTCGACTTTTTCACTGAAATCGTTACTGCTTGGCTTCCTTTGATCATGAATACATTATTTTCTACAGATATCATCCTCGATATATCCTTACTGAATGGTGAAAACCGCATCAAAATCCATCCAGTGGTTCTCGAGATTACCCGGAACATCCAAGAATCGGGGACTTTGTTTTATTTTAAAAGTAGAGAAGAGATTATTTTTCTCGGGGCTCAGTGGTAGAGGGTCCGCCTCATGCTACCGAGTTCGATTTCCGGCCGAGAAAATCGGATTTTTGAAGGGTGGCAAAATTCCACGGCATTCAGTGTCGTACGACATTTGATGATTACAAGACACAGCGTAGGCCTATATGCTAAATTGGCAAAAGTTTTATCCGTATTGACTAATTGTAATAGGTAGGCCTATGTATTGGCAAGGCAGATTACACAATACATATTAGACACAAATAATTCAATCCCAGTCACATGTAGCCCACTCAAGTTCTGGTTAGTCCGTTAGTTGAGGGGAATATCTTATACCGGTATATGTATTTAGGGTACCATACCTATAGGTCACTGCCGGTTAAGCTCTCACCTCCGAGGTTAAGAATCAAATTCTGGCAGTCAGGATGCTCAAATAAAATTCTGAGTTTTCCAGAAAGCAGCCACCCTGCACTGGCTCAGCTCTTCACAAAAACAAATCACAAATATTTTTCCTTAAAACAGACAAAAAAAAAAAGAAACATACTGCAAACTAAATCCCCAAGATATCACATATTTTTATAAATATTCTGCAGAGCTAGATCATTTGTGGATCAATTAACATTACCTAATATAATTATCTTTGATTAAATGTTTTACTGGCAGTCAACATTATATTTAATAAGTTGAAATATGTCATTCATTATGTAACTCTGGCAGCAAATATACAGTTCACGCCACGGTTTTTGGCTGGCGAGTCCTGATTGCAGTCTGCGGGCCTCACGCATGTGAAATTGATACGCGAGTTTTCAGTTGCGTGGAAAGAAACTCGTGCATCAATTGCAAATGCCCGGGGCTCGCCATCTGTCCTCTGTATGACTGTGCAGTCAGGACTCACCGGCCAAAAATTGTGGCGTGAACTGTGCATATATGTAGATAGATATTGATATTATTAGTTCCTTTTGAATTTATGTTAGGTCAAATAAAACAACTTAATCTATTAACTGCTAAATGCTATAAAATCAATTGAGTCAGGTTTCCAAACAGACAACCGTCAAATTCCAGTGCATATTGTCCTATCCTACATAACCGCCAAATCAGTCTATGGAATGACCTAACTCGTATCATTCCTGCATAGGTTCCGAATTCTTGTTTGAATCCCATGACCCTCTTGCAAATGGATTATGAGAAGGAAGGAGAAACAATCAAATTTAAACCCCAGGAGTTTGATAATTGAAAAAGTAATATTTATTTTGCATTACACAATGTAGTACAAGAAATACAATTACTGCATATTATAAAAAGAACCACACAACTGAAACTGCATTCTCGCCCAGGTCTGTTCCATGCAACTTGCTCTTCAACTGGATCTAGTGGACAGATCTGTAAGAATACAAACATTAAGCTATTAATATAATACATGTGGAATGTAACTTATAAGGCACTAAACATGTAAGAAAATACACTGTAAATGACTATAGAGGACCATGGCTATTAGGTCGTTGATTTTACAAAGAGTGTACAAACCATATAGATGGAGGGTAGAAAGCACATCACAAACTAACAACTTCCAGATTTGGCTTCCGTTACTCTACCTCTGAGCTTATGTGGAGGCAGTTTTGTTTTTTTATGCACTAGCATGTCCAACATAATTGCTCGGAGGCAGGGCTAAGGAAGTTAGAGCTGGATGTCACAGGTTGTGTCCCACATGTTTTGTACGTTGTAACTTTTAGCGTCCACCTATGTGGTTTGTAGACCCACACTCTGTACAACACACAACCTAATAATAGTTGAAATTTCCTTGCTTGTTTGATGTGTCATCTTTTACAAAATACCTGATATAATGGTATTTGGGCCTTAATCATATAAAATCAGAGAGAAAAACATAACAGAAAGTTCTGATGCACATAACAAGACTTCAACACACAGTGCAATAGTAAAAAAAGTAACAACGGTGGGCACAAACGGTAGAGTATATTGAAAGGCAAGTAGTTTGTCCCTGACGCATAGAATCACATGGCATCCTTGAAACATGAGTCAACTTCTATGATCTCAAGAGTAGCTGGTAACAGTTGAGGAGAAGAGAACCCTTGAAAAAATTTACTGAACTACTGATTCAAATTAGATTTCCCTTATATATCATGAAATAGAGTAAGATTCCAGCTGTGCTGGCCCTTATCAACGTGAATTATGCACAAGTGCAGTAACGCCAACCCCACGCATACGTTACTAATTGTTTTTGTAAAAGTTACATTTGCCTAGACCAATAATTATTAGGGGGTGGCCCTGTGTTAGTCACATATGCTCCCCTTTGTCTTTGTCCCAGGCGACAAGAAGTGGAACTACCTACGACGCAAGGAGCTATTAATGAAATCACAGAAGCGGAAGTTAAAAAAGCCATCTCTAAAATGAAGAATCATGAAGCAACACACAAGAACGAAGGGTAAAGTTTATAAAACAGCCGTAAGACCAAACATGGGCTACTACCAAGGCACATCAGCAAAAGCTACATACCACTGAAATGCATATGTCATGTTGGGCAGGTGGAGTTACTCTCAAAGATAAAATCCGTAATGAACATGTTTCAAAGTAGCGCCTATAACTGAGAAACTTTTAGAGTCCAGGCTAAGGTGGTATGGTCATGTTATACGAAGACCGGAAAATCATGTAGCGAAGAAGTGCCTTTCCATGGCTACACAAAAGAGAGGGAGCGGCAGACCTCAAACAACATGGATGACGAATGTCCATAGGGACACGATATTGGGCCTATCTGCTGCTGATGCTTTACAACGAAATGACTGGCGCCTCAGGATTAAGAAAGCCGACCCCGCGTAACGGGAAAAGGCGAGGAAGAAGAAGAGTGGAAATAGTCTCTCTAGACCAGTGGATCTGAACCGGTGGTCTGCGGGAGAAAAGGGTCCACCAGCACGTATATAAAAAAAGTGGCCAATAAATGGGGATTTCGAAAACGATGTCCGTTGAGCGAGAATCGTCCGAATGTATTTGCGGTGATGACTATCAGGTTTTGAATTGAAATATCTTTAAAATAAGTGTTATTGAGAAGAGTTACAACTGATAAGGTGTATTGGGTGAAGGGGTGGTCCGTACATGATTCAATTTCAGGCTGAGTGGTCCGCACACTTCTAAGGCTTCAGAACCCTGCTCTAGACCAAGAATTACTAAATAGCTCACGCGCTTGATGAACATGGCAGTAGTTGTTTAATCAGCAAGAGGTAAACATCCATATTGACGTAATTTAACATATATTTCCATTGCACTAGTGATAATGGACCGTAATTTCAATCGTAACCGTTCCCTAGAAAGGTATGAAAATGACGCAATACGAGGCAGTGCAACCCATGCACATCTTCTGCCCCGCCCTGTGCAATCAGTAAATTTCGTCCATACAGTCGTCTAACCTAGTAGCGACCAATGGTTTTACCCCACCCAACGTTAGTACAAAGAGCAATTTTCGTCTAACCCGGCCACAGGGCAGTGTGGTAAAGTTGGCAGTATTGCCTGACTCAAGCCTTATCCAACATGGCAACCTGTTATACAGTCAGTTTATTACTGCAGAGTTAAAATGTTCATACCTTCCTGATTGAAGTGTGAATGTGGCGTTTCCTAAAAACAGTTAGCCTTTGTTATGGTTAAAGGTAACAGTTCAGGAGTGGTGAACGAGCTACAAAACTACTTAAATTAGCCAAAATACCCTTTGTAATAAAACAATAATAATGTTAATAATTTACGTGCCTTTCAACTACCCTGGCTTTCAGAAACGAAGGGATGCCGGAATTTTGCCCCGAAGGGTATCTTTAACGTGCCAGTAAATCTACTGACATGGCTCCCTCGCGTTTGCGCACCCTCAAATGCCAACTGACTGTGCCAGGATATGAATTGCAACCTAGGGCCCAGCAAGCGAGAACGTTACCCCTGAGCCACGCAGCCAGTTCCCTTTTGTAATAAACGAAATTTATTAATCTCATGTAAGGTAACTGTACCGGTTTTCGTCACTGAGCCAGTCGTCGTCACTCTCGTATATAAGTACAAATAATAAGCATGTCAACGGGTCTTTCTCAACGCACGAAGTCTTATGAGATTCGTCATAACAACTTTGCGAAATCATGCGTGCGATGTAATAGGCGATTCCCAGCGTCAAACATCTTGTTTGAGTTGAGCTGTCTTGACGCGGCATATTGCTTCTTGCATGTGCTAACCAGGCACGCCAGTTAATTATGTGCGTACGTGTTACATTCCGACATTTTAAAATGTTACAAGTGTGTGATATAGTGGGTAATTGTTTCTGTAACATAATGCGATTTGCTATTTCGTGCTCACGTTCCTAGTTTGGTTAGAAATGCTGGTGACGTACACTGGATTTAAAAACACGCACTTTACCAAAGCCCGTCATTTGTGACGAAAATTGGCACATTGTCATATCTCCTTAAGCCTCCGTGGCTTAGGCGGCAGCACGCCGGCCTCTCACCGCTGGGTCCGTGGTTCAAATCCCGGTCACTCCATGTGAGATCTGTGCTGGACAAAACGGAGGCAGACAGGTTTTTCTCCGGGTACTCCGGTTTTCCCTGTCAAAATTTCATTCCAGCAACACTCTCCACTATCATTTCATTTGTCATTCATTATATCATTGCCCCCGAGGAGTGCGTCAGGCCTCGGCAGCCGGCACAGTTCTTATCCTCGCCGCTAGATGTGGGCTTCATTCATTCCATTCCTGACCCGGTCGGAGACTGGAAGCAGGCTGTGGATTTTCATTTCATTTCATATCTCCTTGTAAGATCTAACTAACAGCGGCAATATAGTTATAATGTAGTTCTGAAGTGTCCGGCATTCATTAAATTGTCGTTTGATCATCGTGTCCAATAGTCGTCATAGCTGACGATCTTTAGAGCACATGCGTGACTAACACTAGTGCACGATATTGTTAAAGTTTGCGTTAACGTTTTAGAACCAATAAACATTTACAGTGTGCTGATATTATGTAGATCTGTTTCTGTGACGGCCGTAGGTCTACGCTGGTGTGGTGGCTCAGAGGTAACGTTCTCGCTGCTGTTGCAGGATCGAATCCTGGTGCTGTCATCTGGAATTTGAGGGTGCACAAATGCGAGGGAGCCGTGTCAGAAGATTTACCGGCACGTTATAGATCACCCTTCGGGGCAAAATTCCGGTACCCCGGGGTCTCTAAAAGCCGCAGTAGTTGGGGACGTAAAACAACATTATTATTACAGGCCGGACGTTTGTTTTAGACGAATGAAAAATCTTAATGGAAGCCTGGATGCGAGTTACTACAGTACCTGTGATGTTATCAGCTGCCCCAAGCGGTCCGATGATTGACAAATCTGTTTCACACTACTCATGAAGTACAGTCATTGGCAAATATAATGACGTTCTGTTCGTAACTACGTAACGTGTACTTCCTCATCACACAATACTTTGAAGTGGACTGTACTGTCTGCTCAAGTCTGGAATTCCATTACATCAGATCAGTGGTGACAAGTTTGAAGCGATAGGGTGAGAGAGTGAGTGTGTGTAGGTTCACCCACAGGATTCAAGGTCAAGGGCAATCGTCTAAAACAAACGTCCGGCCTGTATCATCATCAGTAGGTTTAGGCCTAGGGTTTTTAGGTGAGCTAAAAGGGATTCTTTTCAAGTTGAGATGAAAAATATATTCTAAGACTAAATATTTGCTTTCAAGTAATATCTCGAAACGCACATTTCTCAATTAGCCTACGATATTCAGCAAATGGAAGCTGCTACTAAGGTCATTGAGGAGGACGGCATGAGTATCACAACGGCCGCGGAGAGGAATAGTGTTCCGAGAAAACGCCCTTTCGGACAAAATTAAAAGAAAAACCAGAGAGAGGAAGATGGGGCCAAGTTCCTTATTAACAAAGGGTGTTAATTCAATGGGTTATCTCACTAGGAAAAGCGGGGTTCCCGGTAACAAAGGACAATTTGCAAAATAGCGTCCAGCGCTTCACAAAAGAATTGAAGAGGTTCTCTCCTTTCAAAGATGGGCAGCCAGGGAGGAAAAGGTGTGCATCTTTCCTAAAAAGAAATCCAAGCCTGTCTTTACGAATCTCTCAAAATTTGACAGTAAACCATGCTGCAATATTACAGAACATCAAATTAAAACCTACTGTTATTTGGTGGAAAACGGCTTACAATCTATCTTGTCAGACCCTCGGAGATTGTTCAACGCAGACGTTATGTTACACCAGGGTCATGTCTCACGTTTTATGTGACTATGCATAACAGCCAGGAAAATGACCATTCTCGCTTGAACACCGACCGGGGAAGCCTACATCAATACACGTTCTTGTGGTTATATTGTTCGAATTTCAATTATCATTAATATTGCACTTTAAATTAATACAAAAATAACTTATAATAAATGTGTTTAGAGCAAAATTACGATATTTTCTTCCCGCTTCCCGATGTCTTTTTTTTAATATTTCATTTTTTTTATTAAAAAAACTATTACTGGTACTGTTTTGAGTTTTTTTTGTTAAACACAAATTACAATTGTCAATACAGACCAAAAAATGGATTTTTTTTCCCAATTCTGTAATGTTTTTCAAAAACGTTAGCCTCCAAGTCGATAAATCGGGGTCTTCCGCAACAATTGATGGTAATGCATTATAAACAGCAGACAAGGAAAACTAACAATGTCACGGCTATTGGTGCAAACGGGTGACAATTATAGGAAAAATCCAAAGGCATAGTGCCGAGGACTAGGGCAAAAACTTTTTTAAAAAATACGTAATTTTCAAAAAAAGAATATTTTTGATATTGAGAGTTTCCTAGTGTTTGAGTAGAGTTTGAGGTTAGGTCCAGTGCTTTTGTTGATTAAAAAGCACCATACTTTCATTTACTAATGCAACACTGATAAATGGCTTCAAACACCATAAACTTTTGTAATAAATAATAATAGTGGAAATTCTGTGGTAATAGATGTTTTCTCCTCCACTGACTATAACCCATCCTTCATCCCCTTTTTTGATCAAAACTTATATAGTAAAATTCCAGTTGTGACTGAATTATGGGACAAATGCAATATAGCCAACCCCACGCATACGGTACCTTCGCAGTGCTAATGGCAGGATTTAGACCCAAGTCTGTTGCTTTTACAATGTGCATGCGCTAGGAAGTTACACTCTCTGTCAGATAGGATGAGAAGATACAAACACAAAACAAACTTATGTTTTTGGTGTGGAGAGCTGAGATATTTATGTAGCGAGAGCAGAATATAAGAGAGTCGACAACTGATTACGGAAAAAGACTACGAGGGTGTTATTGCGTTATTTCAGCAGTGCCAACATTATCGTTTGGTGCTGGTTTTGCTGCTAAGTTCGAAAGCAGTGAACGTCGAATAAGGCTTTACATACAGCCACAAACCTAACCTGGGGCATATCCACCCGATCCCTTTCCTGTACTACAAGCAGTAATTTTGGCTCCTCTTTTGCAGTGCCTATGCATGACCGAACTATGTATAAAGCCCATACTATAATAAGTGTCACAGATGCAAAATTTCAGAACACCAACAAGGTCCCATAGCTCTTGACAGCCTCCTATAATGCGCTTCAGCGTACTCACTCGTAGCGAGATTAGATGACTGCCTGGACGAAAATCACTGATGTAAAAGTTGGACCAGAGCAAGCCATACATCGCTACCGTACTTGGTTCGACGACTGCCTTGACGAAAGAGACCCTTGGCCGCTACTTGGTTAGAAGACTGTCTGGACGAAGGTTAGGTTTTTGTGTACCCATACGGTACTAATTGAATAGGCAGTATAGGTAACGTTTTGTGAGGGTTCAAATGAAAGAAACAGTGGTTTTGACAATGATTACAGTCTAATGTGTCGTCAACAGTGGCCCGCCAACCCGACCATTCTTACCTTCATTTTGGGCAATGCAATGGGTTTTGACAAAGGTTTTAACTTCTGAAATTTGCAATAAATTCCTCTTCTAATGATTCAAAACTGATCTGGGAATGATCTAGTTCACTCCCCGGCTGTCTATAACCAGCGACAGGCGAATGATACTCAAGTTCGAGAGGGCTCGTGCCGAATCGATATGCAACGTAGCTCGATACAGTATCGAACCTGCTCGAACTGTTAGCCGACCTCACACATAAAGTATGTGGAGTACTGGCGGCCTAGACATTGTTTTCTGCAACCTTTCCCTCGCGAACGTTATGTGTGAACATATCAAGTCTATTAGAGGTTCGAATCCCACTGTCGGCAGCCCTGCAGAGGGTTTTCCGTGCACACCAGGCACATGCCGGGGCTGTACCTTAAAGACGGCCGCATCCTTCCGTGCCTAGCCCTCTTCTGTCCCATTGTCACCATACGACCTATCTTTGTCTGTGCGACGTAAACCAAATTGTACATAATAGTAACAATATTAATATAGATTATTCCCGCCCCCGTCACTGATACGTCTTTGGTTTCGCATATTCACATACTGTTGCCGCACCATTGTACGATGAACGTGTAGTGACCCGTCGCCTTTGTTCTGTACACTCCAATTATGTTCTGTAGGCAGTTTGTATATTCTGGGGAGACATGTGCATCGAATCATAGCTCAAACACAGATTGTGGCTGTCTCCACATTACAGATACAGTTTGAAGGGGTTATATGCACAAACTATACAGCAGTGCACAGCAAACACAGGACGAGCCGGTTCTGCCTAGCACAATGCTCGAACACAGCCTTCTTGAGGATTCTGGCCTGATAAGAACACGCCGATAGGCAGCAGTGCACTCAAAAGGTCGTGCAAAGCTCGAACTTGTTCAAACTGACGTCTTCTGTTCCAGCAGGAGCGAATGATACTCAAGTTCGAGCGGGCTCGCACAGGCACGTTACGCAACGTAGCTCGATACGGAATCGAACCTGTTTGAACTGTTAGGCGACCCCACTCATAAAGTAGGCGGTGCACTGACGGCCCGGACGATATTTTCTGCTACCTTTCGCTCGTGTACGGTATGTGTGAACGTATTAGACGGTTAGTGGTTCGAATCCAACTGTGGGCAGTTCTGCAGATGGTTTTCCGTGGTTTCCCATTTGCACATGCTAGGGCTGTACCTTAATACAGGCCACAGCCACATCCATCCGCATCTAGCCATCTTAT
This sequence comes from Meconema thalassinum, assembly GCA_946902985.2. Taxonomy (NCBI): domain Eukaryota; kingdom Metazoa; phylum Arthropoda; class Insecta; order Orthoptera; family Tettigoniidae; genus Meconema; species Meconema thalassinum. The sequence goes on from OX336389.2 coordinate 151,100,151, forward strand.
GCCCCATTGTCACCATACGACCGATCTCTGTCGGTGCGACGTACAGTAAATTAAATTGTACCTAGGCTAATAATAATTTTAATAAGATTATTCTCCACCCCCCATCTCTGATACACCTTTGGCTTCTGGGAAGGATGTAATACGTCGAGGATAGTAGCTAACATATGTTCCTGCAACGGAAGAAATGAATCACTTATAACCTATACACATACTCTTGCCGCATCATTGTACGAAGAACGTGTTGTGACCCGTCAACTTTATTCTGTAAACTCCAACGATGTTCAGTACGCAGTTTGTATATTCTGGGGAGACATGTGCATCGAATCATCGCACAAACACAGATTGTGGCTGTCTCCACATTACAGATACAGTTTGAAGGGGTTATATGCACAAACTATACAGCAGTGCATAGCAAACACAGGACGAGCCGGTACCACCTAGCACAATGCTCGAACAGAACCTTCTTGAGGTTTCTGGGCTCATAAGAGCATGCCGATAGGTCACGGAGCGCACAAAAGTTAGAACTCCGACGTCATCTGTTCGAGCAGCTCGAGCCGAGCTCAAGCACATCACTATCTATAACCCACCCGCCATCCCAAATTATAACATGACTTATATAGTAAAAATTCCAGCTGTGTCTGCCATAATCAGCGTTACAACCGTGTTGCCAGCCTCATGAATACGGTACTAATTGTATAGGTGGTCTTTCATCCAGAACAATGTTCTTTTTTTTTGACCGTGCCCGGCAAGCATCCCGCGACCATTCTAACCTTCGTTTGGTCTAATCTAATGGTTTTTGACAATGGTTACGGTCTAACATGTCCAGTTCAATGGTTGCAGCCTAATGTGCCCAGATTCTTGTTTCCAGCTGCAGACGAATGGGTTTTGCCTAGTGGTGGTGTATTTTATATCTTACATGTTGGGCACACTGCCGAAACATCAATGTCTCGTCATGTGTTGCTCAGCTGGAGTGAGCAACATGGCTGCCATAGTTTAAATTTAACGAGTGTGAAACATATATAATTACGTAATTTAGCACATATTTCCAGTATATTAGTCATAATGAATGGCAATTTCAATAGGTATTGTCACCTGGAAACCCTGAAAAGGTAGGAAAATCATATATTGTCATTCACCATCTAACAAACTGTTCAAGTCAGGTTCCTGTGTCCTGCACTGCAAATCAAACTATTTATTGAGTGTTGCTAACAAAATGACTTAGGCTGATAATTGAAATGCACCACCAAAATGTTCTTTTTTTTTTCAGGTTATAGTTTAGGATGTCTCAATAATTGGGAATATAGGCCTATTGTGTTGACAGACTGAAAATTCGCAATATCAATACTGCCAACCGGACACTAACAATTTGCGGCGTGATGCTGCAGTGATCAATTGCCTCTCAACAAGGCAATTCCTGGGCAACGCCTATTCTCAAATGTTATATTGTATCTTAACAAGTAAAACGCTTTACTGGTGAATTTTGCATATGCCCATTTTCAGTACGGTACTTCGGCTTAATAACATACGCTGTATACACAAGGAATGAGGCAAAAATTAAGGTTTGATAAAACGAATATTAAAAAAAATCCCTTTGGAAAAGTGAATAAAATAACGGCAAATTGTATTCATAAATTAAACTTACAGGCTGTTTCGTATAAATCTTCTCCTCTGAAACTCTAGTTAGTTGGTTGTTGGGATTTCAATGGACTGAACTATGATGTCATCTGCCCCCTAAACTCTTACCTCGGCTCTTCTGCGTCCGTCTGAAAAGAAAGGAAATATTGTAAACACACTCCCTAATGAATAAAATAAGCGTTCAGTACATGTTGGAAGGCATAACTTTTACTTACTTTTGATTATAAATAATAATCAACTCCAGCCCTCATTTACTTCCACAATGGTGGTCCGACCCAAATCTTTGACTCGAACGGTCACGTGATGTTTGTCACTTACAGGCAGCGGAAAGGAACAGTAAAATACACATGGAACGGGTATATTAGGTGGCCAATCACAAACCAAGGCAATGAGTTTCTTCTGACCAATCAGGTGAAGTATCATTACTGTCGGCAGACGTATGTGTCTCATGTGCAAAACGCTCTCACTCGCACCTGCCACCGTACGCGCTCTTCTCTGTAGCACGGTCGGTAATGCAGCATAAGGGACAATAGCGCTTGCCTTTCAGGTGGCCACTTCTGGAATTAAAAGACGAATCACGATTTAAGTTTCGCCCCCTCTTAATAATGTAGCAGTATCAGGTACAGTAATAGAAACAGTGACCAACTTAATGTTTTTGGAATGCGCGATACGCAGTGAGAGGGAAGACAACTGCTGTTCAAACCCAACTGCCATCTCCTGTCGAGATATCAGTAGGTTATACAATATGTGAACAGAAGTATCTGAACACTCGCATGTGAATGCAGGTGAAGTTTGGACCAACCATCGCTACTAGCCGTGGCTGTCAAAATGCTACTTTTCATGTGTATGGTAACTTTCACCTGCAGTCAAGGCTCAGAGGGAGGGTGTATCCGGGGGAAATGTGTCCGGGCAAGAGCCAGGAGATAGTAAATGCAGTGCTAAAATGCGTACAGTGCTCAGTGACTTCTCCAGGGGTACATTTTTGCCATGAAATATAGAAGTTTCTTTTATGTTTTCAACCTTGACTTTGTACTTACGGCACACTACGACTGAGTTTTGGCCAGAAATTGCAAAAGTATCTATTTTTTTATTTTTTATTTTTGTTATAATTATGTCTCTGTGTACTATTTGGGGACCAGTCCCCAGTAGTATGAATGACATTAATCTAGTGGAGAATGTGACATGAATTATGAAGATAGTTTTGTAGCCATGGAAATGTTTGCGGAACATGCTATATGGGCAGATGTGCTACAGTACAATTCTGTCAGATGGTGACTCTAAAACATTCTTTCAATCACCTTGTTCATGAAAACGCGTACCTTACCTCAGTTTCCCATTTTTTGAAACAAAATTTGCAACTTGCCTTTCAGATTTGCAGTCATAATGTTGCAAATTTTTATACTCGTTCTGTATCAATGCATCCATAAGTTAAATGATAAGTTTTACTGTAGTATTCTTAGTTTTTATATTAAATATATTTTAATTTTATAATAATAGGTAATTAATGGGATTACAAACATTGTAAATTGTGTTAATTTATATCTCAACAATTATTCATTTGAACTTAAAATCAACCACAAGATTTACTTTTATACTAATGATTTATGTGATAGTCATGAAAATGAGCAACCTCCATTAGTTGGGCACCAGGAGCATTTTCAAAATTTGCATAATTTGGACACTAGGGAGACGAGACATTAACCAGGGTATCCACCTGCTTAACATCATCATGGCTAGTGAGCCTGGGAATTGGCAACTCTAAGCTCGATCTGTTTCCCAGTGGCTTTGGGATGGATTTTCTGCATATTTCCTTTCCTTCCAAAGTCCATCCATCATCGTTTTTGAAGGGTTGAGGGCACTTCTTACTTCATTTTCCCTTTTTCTTTATTATTTTCCTTTTTTTTCTTATATTATGTAAATTATTTGTAAGTACAGGGTGATTCATATAAAACACATGATTTTCATTTCATGTTTATTTTGTTTGGTTCCTTAGTTTCGGGGCTGCGACAACGCGGTCATGTAGTCCCGTGTACTTTGGGTGTGTGTAGAATCTGTCTGATAACCGGTGTTAATTGTGAGGACTGTATTAGTGTGTGTTATCTGTGATTCATGTAGAAGGACTGCAGACGATTAATTTTTTCAAGTAGTTCGTACTTTTGCTACCAAATGCTACCATCCACGACACCTAGCTGCAGACGTGGCTACTAAATGCCATCGTAGTCACCACCTGGTGGCGAACGTTGGAACTAATAAAGCGTTATCAGCCTAAAACCTACAAATTTTAGCTTCCACAAGTGCAGTGTAGTTAGTAAAGACAAAGCAAAGCCAACTCCGAGCAGGCCATGTAGGCCCTGGGAGAAGTGGAAGGTAGAGGCTTCTACTCTTTTTGACATCGGCACTAGATGGGATGGAGTTGTCAGCTCCATGCCCGGCCGTCTTTGCTCCCAGGAATTACTCAGGTACTCATTTCTGGTGTATGCTGAGTGAACCCCAGGGATATTTGCGTTTCCGAAAGTGGTAGTTTTGTTTCTAAAATCCACTACCTGGGTGGGGATCGAACCCACTCCCTTTCAGTTAGAAGCTCAGCGACTCGACCGACTGCGCCACGCAGCCCCCTCAAGTGTAGTTAGTGGAAGGTTCTTTTCATGCCATAAATCTATGATATGAGACTGCAGGCTTTACTTCCCCTCCGAAGGAAGGCATACTGAGGGATCATGTTTATTTTGACATGGAGGATGCTAGTAACATGCTATAGCCTCCTAAATGTCCATAATATCTGGCAGATGACTGTGCCGTTGAAGGTTGTCAGTACGTAAATAGCGGCTTCAGTGGCGTAGTTGGTAGCATGCTGAACTGTTGTTCCCAAGATAGCGGGTTCAAACCCGGCCGTAGTCGTCGGATTTTTTAAGAGCGTTAAAAATCCTTCAGTATGCCTACCTTCGGAGGGGAAGTAAAGCCGGCGGTCCCATGTCATAGATTTGACATGTAAAAGATCCTTTGACAGACTAAACTTGTGTAAAGCTAAACTGTTAGGTAAGATTTCATCGGAATGCTCTATCAAAGTTCCAACGCTCGCCACTAGGTATCATTGATATCTGGTAGCGAAAGTTGGAACTACTTGAATTTGAACGGAACTTGTAGCTCACCCTAATAAGGGTGTCCCCTGGAAGCAGCTACAGACTCAGGCGAGCCAAACATGTCCTCGGACACTCCCGGCACTGAAAGCCATAAGATAAATAAAAATAAATAAGTACGTAAATGAAACATTTCGGTGTATTCCTATGCAAATAAAATCGTTTTACATGAATCATGCTGTAGTTGGTAGTGGTAAGGGATGGTACCATCCTCAAAATTAGGGGCTGATGAGGTGAAATGTGGTGGCTTGGATTCCACATAACAAGGACGTCACGTGGCTTATGATCACAAAATTAGTGGACTCGTAAAACAACAAGCTTCCTTTTTTCCTGATAGGCCACGGCCACTCCCTGTCCAGAGAAATAGATTTGAGTTCTTCCTGTAAGTTAAGCAATTACAATTTTACCTTTCATGGCTTAATTCCACACAAAGCAGTCGGTGTTGTGCATTATATTATCTGATTTGTATTTTAGAGAAATGAGAAATTTCAAAAAAAAAATCTATTCAATGAACCTCTTGAGAGTATTCTCATAAATTGTACTTGCCAGAAACTTAAATAGAGTGCAACCTTTAAATTAATTTTGTAAGGGCGATGAAGAGGTCAAACTCTTTCAACAGTAAGGAGACTCATCACACCACATTCCTATAAAGATTTCACCACATATCCATGAAATTAATTATAATTATATCACAGTAAAATGTTTTTTTATAACAATGCCCATTTAATATAATCTATAGTTTACATGAACTATCAAAGGAATTCCAGACCTTGTTCATAATGAGTTACCTGTAGGTTTTATGTGTTTCAGAGCCATTTCCAATGAAGAAAAGTTGAGAGCCTCATGCAGTGGCTCTAAAGATAAAACTAGCATACAAGAAAGGTGTCTTCGGATACAAACCCTGTTGGCGCAAGAAAAAGAATTACATATTAAGCAAGTCAGGGAAATAATATCAAGTTAAAGGAGCAGGAATTAATTCTGAAACAGCAGACTTCCTGTCCCAAATGAAATGTATTTATTAATTGTACAGTGCAGTATGTAAATAAATACCTATGAAAATGAACCCGTGCATCATGTATTTAAAATAAAAAGTAAACTATGGAACATTGCAAACAGCTGCTGAACTTGTAGGCTATTGTTGTCGATGTAACTTAGACGGTAGAATAAAAAGATAGGGGCACATCCCGTTGCTGTCCCACCTATTTAAACAATAATAGTAATCAGAATAGGAAGATGATTACTCACAAATAGTTAATTTTTTAACCCAAGATGATTTGCCATTGTTGCACTGTGACTGATTAAGGCCCTAGCCTTTTTGTAGCATGTTGATAGAAAAACGAGATTGAGACACAGAGTTTTTTTATTCATGTAACTTACAAATGGTTATTGGTTAGGAGGCAGAACATTGAGAAAAACTGCTCCTTGAAACAAGTTAAATTTAAATTTTGATTATTTAAAAATGTTGAGACAGATGCCTAATTAAGAAAACAACTTACTATAAATGAAACTAACAATAAGATAATACAGTGAAACCTCTATTAAGAGACCAGTGACGGTTCCATGGAAAACTGGTCTTTTAGAGTCGTGGTCTCTTAATATGCATTAAAAATAATATTATACTGCATATTAATAAAGTACAGTTGGAACACATACTTGATTACAATTTATCTTCATTGGTTCACATTTAGTACAATCATCATCATCATCATCATCATCATCATTACCCCTTATCCAGCTCCTGCCGGGTCGGGGTATTTATGGCACTTCTCCACTTTCCTCTTTCCTTCCACAATTCTTCTTCCACGATCTTGTCCCAGTCCAGATTCCTTTTTCTCACGCTGTTCTTCACTGAATCGATCCACCTTGTTCTAGGTCTTCCCCTTGCTCTCTTACCCTTGCACTTGGCCTCCAGCATCTGTCTTGGTATTCTATTTTCCTCCATCCTCTTTACATGTCCAAACCACCTTAGTTTATTCTTCTCAATTCTCTCATTTAGTTTTCCCATCCCAACTTCCTTCCTAACATCTTCATTCCTCACTCTGTCTTTCCTTGTCTTACCTATCATACTTTACTTACAAACTAATTACAAAGTTATTTTCTGAGCTCTGTCATTTAAAAAAGTCACCAATTGATCTCTGTTTCAGATTAGCACATCTTTTTTTAACAATTTCACTTTCTAGAATATCTCTGAGTGAGTTTGAAAGCCCATTAATTTGTTCTGGGTTTGAAAAATCTTCTAGGGGAGCCATGTTTTGTATTTTTATACGTTACATAACACTCTATGGAAGTGAAACTTGGACTATTGGTGCAGCAGAAAAGAGGAGAATCAAAGTATTTGAAATGTGGTGTTACAGGAGAATGATGAAGATCAGATGGGTAGATAGGGTTACAAACGAAGAGGTATTAAGATGAGTGGGAGGGGAGAGATGTTTCTGGCGATAGGTTAGTAGGACACATTAAGACACCCAGGAATAGCAAGCTTAGTTATGGAAGGAAGGGTTGAGGACAAGAACTGTAGGGGTAGACCAAGGTTAGAATATGTTAAACAGATTGCCTCGGATGTAGGGTGTGGTAGCTATGTAGAGATGAAACGATTAGCTCAGGACAGGAAGGCATGGAGATCTGCATCAAACCAGTCAAAAGACTGAAGACTCAAACAACATAACACTTCCTCTATTGACATTGTATGCTGATGCAGTTCTGTGCCAACAGAACTATTGTTTACATCATCATCACCCTCATCACCATCTCCAATGGGAAGGCAGACGAGAAGTGGACTTTTGAAAGAGGTCAGACTGAGAAAATGCCTGGTCTTTGGTCTGGGAGAGGGGTGGTCCTTAAATAGAGGTAACAAATACATAGACCTTATGTGGTTTTAAATCGGTTCCAAGAAAAATCGGTCTTTAAGAGGGGTGGTCTTTTAGAGAGGTTTCACTGTAGTAACATTAAGGCGTATCCATAAGTGTTAAATCCAGGATCGGATCCTGGCTCTGGCAGCGACTGTCCTGACCAAGGATCATGAAATTATTAGTTCAGTCGGTCACTCTTGTATAAAAACGTTCCTAGAGATGGGGCCACCTCAGGTTATGTTGCATTCTGGCAATTCTGCCAACACAACAACACTTACTCGGGATTGAACCTGTTGTCCTCATTGATGGGTGCATGTGCGTTGATAAGAGTATACCCTTTGTTTCTGCTGCGGTTAGAAGAGGTAATCTCTGAAGCACTACAGAAGTTAACCACTGAGCTGATAACATTCTTATTTACAGCCAACGCCATGCTAAACACCGGCATATTTTTACCTAACTCCATTATAGATTCTATATTCTTTTGTGTCCATTACATCGTTGTCCTGATATTGTGTTTCTTGCAATGCCAGTTTTGATATGTTATGTTCATGCATCATCGTCGTCAGTTCTTTGTGCTCACCAAACTTGAGTAGTGAGTTAACGTTTAGTATCCCAAAGTATTATTTTTGCTTCGTCCTGAGTTTTGTACGTTTAGACATAGAATTTCTAAAAGGTTCATTTCCCCTAAGCATCTAATTGGTGTATGCTCCCCAGAATCCAAAGACCTACGTGCACATTCATTGAATCTTAACTTGATGAAGCTGTTTTGAATATTCTCGAATCATGAGCTCAATGTTTAGAGAAAAGGAACCTTTATTGTTTCTATAGACTTCTGCCATGGGTCCACCATGGCTCTTGATAGGTATGTGGGTACAGTCGTTGCACCTTCTGATTTGTTGAATGCCCCCATTTGTTAGAATTTCCTCTGCCTCCTATCATATTTTTCCTGAGAGTTCAGGATTCTTACATACTGTACGTTCGAAGTTGCTTTGCCAAATGCTCGGATGTAAGACAGCCTTTCATGCGCTAGATAGGCTTACGCCCCGAAGGTCACCACATACAGTCAAAAAAGAAAGAGGATGAGAGCCTAGTTACAGTATTGTTTTTGTACGATTCAGAGTTTAATGACACGGTTTCATTTTGGTATGCATAGCCTACACATGGTCAATAAAATTTTATTGTGTCATCAATCAGAAAGTTATATTTTTGAGGTAAGGAAGATGAGTCCCCATTCATTTTCTCAGATAATGTATATTATCAACTGGAAGTTTTATGTAACTAGTCTGTAAAATAGGCTAGCTTTTTTGGTGGAACACTGAAGTCATCTTCCCCAGAAAAATATCCCATTGAACTACTGCTCGGGTCTAAGCTGCGTGAACCTGAGAGGAATGTGCATCGCGGACTATGAGATGTGGTGTTGACGAGTGATGAGGTTTCTCGGTCTGTGCATAGTACAGTACCAAATACATTGGTCGGTGACTCACTCACTCATTCGTAATACCACAGTGGTTTGAGCTACGGCCCTATGTCAGCAGTATTGGAATAGAAAGGAATACCAGATATCACGGCGGGCTGTTGACAGACCCTTCTCTTCTCGCCTGATCCTTCCCTGCTCTTTCCCCTCACCCCACAAGTTCACAGAGCTTGGACCCGAGCAGGTTATTGATCCATTGACCTATGGTATATGAAACATGGCCTTCGGATTAGCCTAAAACATCTGTTATACTATTTTAATGTATAGATGAATTGGAACATCTTGGGGTATGTACTTGGTCAGAACCTAGTTTCTAAGGCTTTCTAATTCTCGACTGTGGGTTGAAACAAGGTACTCGCGCCTTATGAGGAAGAAAAGAAGAGATGGGTTCAATCCCCATGTAAGCCATCTTAGAAGTGGTTTTCTGCGATTCTCCAATTCAATTCCAGGGAAATACTGGCATGGTTCCTATAAGACCATAGCCTCCTTCTCCTTAACTCTTATCATCAATTACAAATACACAGACACACAATAACCCATTCGATATCAAACAGATTATCCACATAGCCTACCGGTAAGTACATGGGGTTGATGACCATGATGTTCAAAGCCCTGAATGAAATAGCAACAGCCTGTTTCATGACTTTCACCTAGGCTATTAAGACACTCATTTTTCACAGGAAATTCAAAGACCGTACTCTCCATTTATTGTCTGGGATATGTCTCCAATTAATGCAGTCAGAAGCAAAATGGTTTTCCCTACAGAGATCACTGTTTTGCGTGTTATATTGTTGTTAATTCATTGTAGGGTCTTGGTAATCAGCCTTGTGCAGTAGATTGCGTATTATAGACCTATCAGTAGTGTGCATGTATGTATCTAATCACTTTTAACCCAATAATGAGGCCAGGAAACCGGATTAAGTTCCCTTAAGACGTATTAAAGTTTTGTTACGATCAGATCAATACTTTTAACGTAATGATCTTTCTAAGTGAGCGCTCCGTAAACTTGGTAAGAAAAACCGGTACTTTTTTTGTTCAATGTGCTATACAATTTTAACGAGATACAATGCAAATATTTACTCTATATCGTTAAACGACAAATAAAACAAGGAAAATTTTGGTGTAGGTTGTTCTTATGTAAGACTAAGGGTAAAGGTTTTATTGACCTCTAAACTCGAGTATCTATACTTATTTCCCCGACAGTAGTTCCTCCTGATGTGGGTTGTATAATTAATCAACCGTTAATTTAATTTACTTTAGTTAAATTTGACAGATGGATATTTAAAAAATAGTATTTTTTAATGTAGGGCGAGACCCTTAACAAACATCCCTTAAATATTACTTCCTGTTAATCGTTTTTGTCAAAAACGTAACTAAACTTCGTCAATTAATATGGGCTATACAGGATATCTCGGAGCCCCTTAAATTGCTGACACACGTGTTGCTGGGAAAGTAGGAGGGCTTGAAGTAAGCTTTCTAACTAAATTACCTCATTATATTCACTAGAAATAAAAATCAACAAGCGGAAGCATCGATCCGATACGACATGAGCAGTGTACCTCTTTGCCCCGTCTGCTATCCTAGTCATTGTTGCCAAGCGTGGACCTAGGTCAGGAATGCCACTGAAGATTATTTATTTTATCATCCTACTACGGGAATTAAATCTGTTAGATGATTAGAAAAGCAACTTTAAAATGTATTTTAATATTTCAAAGCAATCGGCGAGGCAATAAATACACACGAGGGGAAGGAATTAGTTTTTAATTTTACTTTTTAATATTACAAACTATTCAGTATGTAGGCCTATTTACCGAGGGAAACAATCTACCTTTACAAACACCAACCACGCTTCCTTGCGATCCTCTGAAATTAATCCATCCATTAACTTTTTCATTTATTGTGGTAGTTGTTGATGATGCGCATCGTGTTTTTTGCCCTCTGTATTTTGATGTGTGTAAAACTTTTCCAATGACCTGTGTTACTTGCTGTCTGTGGGATAGTGTGCTTTCTTAGTAAATCCTAGGATTGAAAATGAAGCAGCCGAATTCCTTCTTTAGGCAGCATCTCGGGAATTGCCTTGAATATAAATACAAAATCATTGAAAACCGCCAGACACAACTTTGGAACGTGCAATAGCAAGTACACCGATGATGGTCAATGGTATTTGTCATACTGACGTGTGTTTACAGTCACACGAATTGACAGAAATAGTATTCCGATCACGTCAGCATATTTTAAGGTTATTTATTTATTTAATAATTTATTTATTCATCTATTTATTTATTTGATAGATTTTGCCCTTATCTCCATCCTGCGTCCACAAAACGTGACCCTAATTCCTACAACGATACCAAGCCAGCGTTGTCACCTGTTACTCGTATAATCTAATGTATTTTATCGACCAGTTTCCATGCAGTCCCTAACAGGCTCGGCATCTGGTGGTGTTATCAATGTACCAATTATTATGATCAAGAGACTCCAGAGTACATAAAATTTTCAATGGATTGTAAATTTTGTTCATATACTCTAAAATGCAACCAAGAAATGACCCTGGTTATCAAGTTTCCAATCACATGCCCAAGTATACAGATCGGATGACTACGATGTTTCTACTTCACCATGGATAATAATAATAATAGTGATAATCTATCTCAGTTTAGATGGGTCTTAGTTTCCTAAAGGGTGATAAGTAGAGACGGGAATTTGCCTATTTGCCTATCTTATTCCTGTGTTTAGAAACGTAGGCTTCGAGATATAAATCCGTTTTAGGTTCTTTTAGGCTAGATTTCGTTGGTTTTATTGTGCCTATAAATGCCTATTTCAAGGGTTTGTGCCTATTTGGAGTATAATTGCCTATTTGATGCCTTTTGACTGTATTTTAATAGTGCATTATGCAACGAGCCTATAATGACAATAATTAAGACACGAGTCCATACGAGTGTCTTAATTACCATTCTGGGCGAGTTGCATACGACTGTTTATGTTCGACGATAATTATAACTTTATTATATGTTTTAACATAAATATTCATAAATATCTGTTGAGATTCAGTCACTCGAATTTTGTGATCGGAGTGCAGCGCTGGGTAGGATATCTCTGTTTTCGAAGCTCTCTGACTGACCGACGCATGCGCTCTGTGTGCTTCAATGCCATATGTGCAGATTGTACACAAGTATTCAGTAAAACTGTCACCGAAGTCGTTTGAAAACAATGTGCTGTGTAGAAATTGGATTTGGGGATATTAAGGTACAGTGCTACTTTTTGTCTCATATTTGCCAGTTTATTTACGCGAACATATGGACGGTGCACTTTCGGTAATTTATATAGACATGTTGGATTTGAGTGCATGCGCGAAGGTATCCTTACCTAATTGGTCACACAACTGTTTCTTGAGCTCTGATTGGTGGGAGAAACTGTTTCATAATGAAAAATAGTGTTATAATGAGCCTCATTATGCTACAGTTTTCTGACACTTAATGTTTACATTTCGACATCGTCGAACATAAAGTGCATTATATTGCAGCTGGTGTGCTCGACAGAATTATATTCTCATTTCTCAACAATGTTTACCCCACGAACATGAATGGGAATTCTGGGAAGTCACCAGAAATAGCGCTTGGGAAATTTCCATCAGAAGAAACAAGGAACAATTTGACCTTGAAGCCTTCAACCCTAATTATTTTTATAGTAATTAAATATGTTATTACATTTTAATCAATTTTTTTAAGCCTATTTTGTTGCCTATTTTACACGTTAGTGCATATTTACAAGCCTATTTTGGCTATTTTAGGAGTCTATATGCCTGCCTATTTTAACTATTTTTAGTGCCTATAATTCTCGTCTCTAGTAATAAGCCTATTGTGAGCCGTCATGTTCTCTGTGGCCTGTTGGGCATGTCTAGTCATGTACGTTGTTGCCAAGCGTGGCACAAGCCAGATACAGTATTAGAACTCCGGACATTGCCATACCTTCGCTGCACCTGCGTAATCCACCTGAATATTTTTCCTAGAGGGCAGAAAACAATTATTCTGGGGGATGGGTAGTTTGTTTGGATTACATCACTAGATCTTACACACATCTTAACGAACAGTGTTCGTGAGAGGAAGTGGCAGTTGGAGAGAAAGGGAGATGGATGGACACAGTGACAATGGGAGAGAATGCACGAATACGTTAGAATGCCAAATGTTTGGTAAGTGTTGACTGGTGTGGAAGACGGAATGACGATTAAGGCAGCTTTAATGGCATACATGATTACTTTCTATGTGTCCTGATAGGAGCATTTTTCCGCTGGTTGTCAAATACTTCAATCTGTATGGTTATAGGCCTTAATCCATTCAGTTACGTAGAGGCTTGTCATATCGTTATACCAGGAAAGTTTAAATTACCCACCGAATAATGTTTATCTAGAAGGGCAAGATGGAAGAAAGAACTATATGCCTGACATTTTACACTTCATATCGTTGGATGTTAAAATCAAAGTGCGCATGCTTGAGACAGTGATCAATAACTGCCTCCTTTGTGACATTAACAGCGTACCTCTTTGGTCCTTCTGCTGTCCTATTTAGGCGGGCCACGCGTTAAACCTAGGTCAGGGAAGCCACAAAGGCCCCATCAACCAATAGAATCAACCGCCTCTCCCTTCAATGAGGGCAAACATTTTTAGCCTACTTTTCACATTTTGCAAAAATGAGGAAAAAGTAGACTTATGAGATCGGGCAAATGTGTGTCTGTCTGTCTGTCCTTCTGTCTGTCTGTCTGTCTGGCTGGCTGGCTGTGTGTGTGTCCCCCACTATCAACTCCTAAACGGCTGCAGCAATCGAAACAAAAATTGGTAGGAGTAAAGATCTATACCTGAATATATCACGGCCATATTTGAAAATGATGTCAGTACTACCAACTGCTGAAAAATCGCAATTGAAATTTGAGCTCCATGTTGGATATCTTGGAAGGTATGAATGGGACCTATTTCAAAATTGGCACACATATAGATAATAATATTGCAGTTTAATTTCCAGGAGGCCATAGATGGTAGTGTTGCCAAAATGATTATAAGCCTGCTGATAGGTCCAAATTTTAAATGCATATAACTTCTACACTATCAATTGGATTTCAAACAAATTTCGTATGTGCTATGTGTATATAAACAGATATCACCAGGGCTGCCAACTGTTAATAAATGCTCGCAATTTATTTTATCCAAATGCCAATATATCAGAATGTATGCAAGCCGACAGCGTTAAACTATGCACACGTATAGTACCTGACATTCTATATTAATTTGGAGTATCTTATATACGTCAGTGCTACCAACATGATTCTAAGCCTGTTGAGAGGTCCAACTTTAAATATATGTAACTTCTATACTATCATTTGGATTTCAACCGAATTTCGTGTGTGCTATGTGTACTATAACAGATATGACTATGCCGATTCTTAAGAGTAACCAGGGCTGCCAACTGTTAATAAATACTGTCTCTATTTTTGTTACCCTAATATCAATATATCAGAAAGTATGCAAGCCAATAGCTCTAAACTTTGCACACGTATAGTACCTGGCATTCTAGATTAATTTGGAGTAACTAATATAGGCCTACGCCAGTGCTGTCAACATGATTCTAAGCCTGCTGATAGGTCCAATTTTAAAATGCATGTAACTTCTATACTAACTAATGGATTTCATTCAAAATTAACACAACAATAAATCATATTATTTCAGATTATTTCTCACCAATACATGCATGTCATTGACGCCAACATGATTTTACGCGCGCTGTTAGATCCAATGTTTAACTGCATGTAACGTCCATGCTATCCATTGGACTTCAACCAAATTTTGTATTCTGTACCTTAAGAGATGGAACTAAGAATATATTCAGTCACCAGGGCTGCCAACTGTAGTTCTCTATTAGGCTACATTATGCCAGGTATAGAGTATTTCGAACTAATTAGAAATGTCGATATTACCAACTTAATTTCGTCATTATTCTAGAAAGATACATATAGATTAATCATTGGCATGGATCTTAAATTTTAAGAAAAGTAGGCTCTTTAGTTCGTCACGGAACTTCTTGTTTCAAACGTAATACAAAGTGGGTATTATTATTATTATTATTAGTCTACTAACATCATCATTATCATATACCGACCAGGTATATGATTGTTTTAGCCATGTGTTTCGGCTATCTCCGGACTCTGAAATTGAATGGGTTCGAATCATACTGTCGACGTCCTTCCTCAACGTGAACCTCGACAGATGGGTAAAGTGAAATAAGATGAACGAAACTGGGCAAGGAGTAGTATGGAAATAGCCGTTGTCCAAATAGAGTATATCGTCACAGCTTTTCCCTGGAGTTGAAAATGAAAATCCATGGACGTCGATATGCAAAATTGCCGACGATGGGGTTCAAACTCTATGATTTCCCAAGTCTTCGATACAGCATGTCCCCATGACCTTATTCGTTACACTCAACTACCTGGTCTGTAATTGATATTTATAATAATAACTAGCAACCCACCCCGGCTTCGCCAGGGAACAGTTATGAATGCAAGGTGATAGGTTACTTTTAACCAAGGTCTTATAAGATTTCCTTGTATATGACATTAGTCGTTTTCCCTCCAGCAGTGAACACGAAAAGATTTCGGGTTGATGTAACACGCGATAGAGCCTCGTAAAGCTGTCCATGAGAAAAACATTCTCCACTGAGATCAACTCCAATCACGCTAAGAGTCTGACCCTGTGCTTTGTTTATGGTCATGCCAAAGCAGACTCTTACTGGGAATTGTACACGTTTGAAATGATGAGGCAAATCTGAAGGAATCATAGGTATTCTGGGTACTAAGACCGTTTCTTCTGTACCATAGCTAGTTAAGGCTAAATGTCCCGTTTTTTAGTTTGTAATTCTGACACCACGTAGCAGCACCAAAGAGAGACAATTTCTTTTTTCAGTTTTATCTTGAACGAAAGCTCGTATTTGCGATCTGAAAACCACTATGTATACTAGACTGCAATTGAATTGACATTAATTCGATGCATTTTCCAAAATCTGAAAAACAAAAAAGTTACTAACAGTTTTTTATATCTCTGCTTAAAATATGAAAAAAACCTGGTAATACGAAAATGGAGATTTATTTCCTGTTTCCAATCCATTTTTCAGAATTAAAATCAGGTGAATGGAATCGACAGCATTAGTTTCGGAATTGTTTTGAAAAGGGTGGTAGGCGGCGCGGCTCCACGAGATGTCTTGCGCAAGGAGAATGCTGAACACGCTGACAGGGCGGAGGGAGAAGGGAACAATTTGACGACAGGAAGGAGTTGTCTTCCTCTTGTCACAAATATTATAGTTCGACGAGTTACGTGTACAAGTGCCTGGGCGTGGAACAATATCTGAGCAATAAAATTATACTGTAGTAGTGTCACAATATGTAACGTTGACACAATGTGTTAGTACATATACCTTTCTTACTTCCTCTAACATTCTTGTTGATAATAATACATTGTAGGGGCTTGGGACATCATGGGCATCAGTACCTTTGGCTGGCTGCGTGGCTCAGCGATAACGTTCTCGCTTGCTGTTCCCAAGGTTGCAGGATCGAATCCTAGTGCAGTCAGTTGGCATTTGAGGGTGAGCGAATGCAAGGGAGCCGTGTCATTAGATTTACTGGAACGTTAAAGATCCCCTTCGGGGCGAAATTCCGGCACCCCGGCGTCTCGAAAAGCCGCAGTAGATAAAAGGGACGTAAAACCAATAACGTTATTATTATTATTATTATTATTATAAGCCTATTATCATCAGTCCCGTGTAGTTGATTATATGTGTAACTGTATTAGAGACAGGGATGGGGCTGGTGCCCTCAAACTTCACGTACGGTACTATCTCGGCATTTACCTGGAGGGATTGTGGAAAACCTGTGAAAACACACTCAGGATAGATGCTGACAGCGCTGGATTCCCTTCTAGGTAACTGTTTGAGAGTTATTTGAGATAAACTCCCGATCAAAAAACATATTGTTCCAACATTAGTAATACTTTGTAGGGCATAAGTCTTACCGAACAGAGCAGCGACTGGTTTCACTCGAGGCGAAATTGAATACTGTATAGAAAGATATGACTGGTTTGTAGTTGGCACGTTCTTGATATTTTAGAAAAAAGATGGACAAGATATGCTCGTGTTCAGGTTTATTGGGAATATCTATTCCAAAAACCATCCGATGCGGACGTTCAACTCTAGGTATCGTCTTCTAGACATAACAAAGAAGACCACAAACCGTGAATAATTCTAATCAATGGAGCCAGCTATTATCGATTTATAAGAGGCCAAATGCACACGCACATATTCTCATCTGCCTATTGTTAGCACAGGCACTAGTACTGCGTACTATAAAAAACAAAAATATTATACCTTATTATTTCCTGTTCTTGAAATTAATGCTTCAATTTTCTCCATATCAAAGGTAGCGTTTAATGATCTACACACGCTCAGTATTTTACTTCACCACAGGTTCTCGTATATCCATTGATCTGGTCATCCTGGGATCAATGATCTCAGGCAACAAGATTTTCTCGCAGCAGAATGTCAGTTACATAAGCATTTTTAGCCTATTTTCAATTTTGAAAAAATAGGCTTATGTGATCACCTTTTGTCCGTGTGTGCGTGTGTGTGTGTGCGTGTGCGCGCGTGTGTGTGTGTGTGTGTGTGTGTGAGAGAGAGAGAGAGGTGTGTGTGTGTGTCCCAAATAACTTCTGCATGGCTGGAGCGATTTCAATGAAATTCGGTAACTTCATAGCACTATTCCGGACGACCCCGACCGTGCCCTTCACACTTTGTTTCGTCTCACCAATCCAACATGGCGGATGTGCGAACTATTTCACCAGCATTCAATATCTCCGAAACTATTCCCGATATCACCCTGGAATATTTTACGGTGATAAAGGAAACTACTAGAAGTACACCTATGTGACTTTTGAAAAACTGGTAACTACAAAACCAACATGGCGGCCACGCGAATTTGCGACTTTTAAATAGACGTTTCTCGCGATTTAACCAACCAAACGCAATGAAACTCGGTACAGTGTATGTTTATACACATTGTAATGCACCGACATCTAACTTCGTTCAATTGTTTACATAACCACAAGATGGCGGATGTGCAAAATATTTCACCGGAATTCTACAACTCTGAAACTATTAGCGGTATCACCCTGAAATTTTGTACGGAGATAAAGGGCACTACTGGAAGTTCATCTATAAGACTTTCAAAAACCGGTTAACTGCAAAACGAACATGGCGGCCAAGCGAATTAAAAATGTAAATAGACCTTTCTCGCGATTTAATGTTCCAAACGCAATGAAATCTGGCACAGGAAATGTTTATGCACATTATAATGCACTGTAGAGCCGGGCAAAAAGCTCTTGAGTTCCGATCGGTCTCGTTGGACGAGAATAAAAAACGGAAATGATGGTTCCGGAACTGGTATTACCGATAATGTGGGCTCGATAACGATTATTCTCGACATTATCGCTCGTTCTCGCGTGGGCAATATGGCGCTGCCTGAAGGCACTGAGGCTTGTTTGTGTAAGGATTCAATGGAAATTGTTCATTCCGTTGACTGGAGTCTGCGAATTGAAAGAATCCACTCAACTTCAACGATATCATACTAACAGACTACCCAAGGTAATATTGAGCATATCATCCTAATAACATATGGAAGGAGATTTTAATCGTCAGTCGGCATTTTTTGGTCATTAAATTTCAGCAAAAGAAAATTCTATTTGACGTGTAGGCTACATATTAAGATTTTTTCGTGTAGTACCACATTCAAGCACTACCGTATGAAACTTTCTCGTAATAAAACCTGAAAATTCATGCACTCCCTATATTACTAAAGCCCCCGTGATGCACCTGTGTTCTGTCGTATGATTTTTGTAGTAAGATACTGGTAAAGTGGTCGTCATAAACAATAAAACGTAACGAAACAAAAATTAAAATTACTTCCCCTACCGAGTATCGAACCCCGACCCTTCTATTCATGAGTCCAGCGCGCAACCAATTCAGCCGCTGAGACTATTTTAGACCGAGGGAAAATAATACAAACATACACAGTGAAAACTTTTGCGTTGGATACCTGACTCTCTTTATCTCAAATGCTCCTACCAGTTTGAATAATATTCTCTAGTCGTCGGGCATACGAAAAAATAATGTTCACTTTCAAGAATAAGATTGATTTTATCTTTCGTCATAATGGCTTTGCCATATGCATAAACCACCGCCATTACAATCGCGTTCCTACGCACGTGCTCACACGTTGCATCATGGGTAGAGAGAGCAACGATATTACCTTGTGATCGAACGAGACTTGGGAGTATCGGACGAAGTGACATTCCCGCGGTAATGAGTTGTTCTCAGTGCAACTCCCGTCGCACTATTCTCACTCAAACTGTCATATCATTGGCATTTATGGACAAATCAGTGAAGTGTTTGCACTGACATGATTAATACACCGCATGCCACAAACTGGTATTGTTTTCAAGCAAAAAATCAGAGTTTTTAGTAGATGAAATTAGTTGAAACATTTCAGCGTAATATTTTCCAAGTGTATTTTCACCATCGCAGCTAATTTTTGCACTATAGTTGCCTCTAATAACAACCAGTTACAAGGTGGAGAAGAAGATTGAAAGTATTCTTTAAAGCAAATTGCTAGTCAGTAGGGCTAAAAATTCATGAGTCATACACGAGAGACTTTCTTGTTGCTCTTCTCTGCTACGCCAATTATTTGAGTTTATTTTACTTTAGGGGCTACAACATCGTGATCATTTTTGTGTTCTTGTGTGTCAACTTTGTCTAATAACCTGTGCTATTATGGTGTCAGTAGTAGTGTGTGTATATTTGTAACTGAGGGTAGGAGTGTTAGGGAGGTGGCAGATGCGAACTCAATTCAATGTGATCTTCCTGGGGTGTATCACTTCATACTGCTTTAAATTTGTCAAATGTAAGAACGAGGAATGGTTTACACTCCGGAGTTATTACAGAAGGCTTTGACTTTACACGTGCAGCGGCTTGAGTGACACGTGCAGCGGCGTGAGTGAGTCTGCTTTTTCCTTTAAATAGATACTGTCGATAACGCCGAGAAAAAAGGGGTTCCGGTATTATCGAGACTCCCACTCAGTACCGGTATTATCGAAACTGAAGATTCTCGTTCAGCGGAGAGACCTGGCCTTGAGTGCGCTTGGTGCGGGGCGATACTAGCCATGCGGAAACTTACGATCCCGATCGGAACTAGAGCAAATTTGCCCGGCTCTAATGCACTGGTATCTAATTTAGTTCAATTGTTTACATAACCTCAAGATGGCAACTGTGCGAATTTTAAAATGAAGTTTTTATTTCTTGTGTCGTAATCATGCGATCGAAGTGAAAGTTTGAATAATGAACCTACGCAATAATTTTCCTTTAATGGTACATGACTCTATGGCCTATACATTTAACAATCCAACATGGCGACCATCCGAAATATTTAGACGGCTCTGAATATCTACGAATCTATTATAGCAATCAAACTGAATTTTTTTATGTTCATAGGGGCTATGACCTTAAGTTCACCTATAGGACTTTAAATAACCTGGTGATCACAAATCCAACATGGCGGCGACGCGAAGTATAAATATTCACATGGACGTTTCTCGCAATTTAACCATCCGAGTGCAGTGACACTTGGTACTGTAAATCCTTATACGAATGTTCATCCACTGGCATCTAATTTATTTCAATTGTTTCCATAACCACAAGATCGCAGCTGTGCGAAATTTTAAAATCTCCTTGTTACTTCTTGTGTCCTAATCATGGGATTGAAGTTTGAATGCTACACGTTCAAAATAATCTTCATGTAACAGTACATAACTACATATAACTACATATATAAAATCCAACATGGCAACCATCCGAAATATTTAGTCGGTTCTCAATATCTACGAATCTATTACAGCAATCAAACTGAAATGTTGTATGTTGATAGTGGCAGTTAAGATAAGTAGGATATATGAAAATAGGCTGTATAGTTCTTCACGGAACTACTTGTTTGTCTCCAGAACTTTTCGTCCCTCTTTATTGTTTCTATGTGAATGTCTTTAGGCGTCCATACCACAAAATAACATATTTCCCGCTATGTTATTTCCAACTGGCCCTGGTTCTGGAAATAAAAATCATGTGACTGTTAGAGAGTTATAAATCTGATCTCTTCTGAAAGGCACGGTTCTTGACATTCTCTAGGCTTTCTTTTTCGCTTACTTTCTGAAAAACAAAAACCCTTTAGCATTTTGCAGGTTTCCAGTATGGTCATATTCCGTGCAGAATAAGGGCACTTGATTTCGACTATAGCGTCGTCTCCTATTAATCCGTCTGGGGAGGCACCTAAAAGCCTATAAGTTTTATGTACGAAAAGACCACATTCTTCGACTTTTCTACCGATTTCTACTCTAAATTTCGTTTTGCAATTCGTTCATTGTCACCGTCATACTTTTGAGTGAAATTCGCCGTACAGAATGTCTTTTGCTACTGGAGCCCATTTCGAAGTAGGTTTCCTCTTGCATACATATCCAAAATTGGGGGTCGTAAGTCTGTCCTTTCTAGCTGAGTGCCACTTTTAATTTTCCCTTTGGCCCCCTTGTTTCCTTTTCCAGTTTTTGTATATGGCCTTCACTAAGCGTTAGTTGCTTGATCTTCTCATCACTAAACTCTCTCAACCGTACCGCATCGAAATCCAACTGCATTGATCGGTTTCCATAATCATGTGAGACAGTACGTTTCATTTCATTAGACTGTTGTCGGGACATTCTTTTCCCTTCTCGCGACGCAAATAAACTTTTTCGGAAAGCTGATCTTCTTCCCTTTCTGCTGAGTGCAGTGTCCTTCACTATTGTGGCAGTTTTTTTTTTCTAAACTGATTTCATTGTTTTATAGTGCCAGGATGGCCCAAACTGAAAGACCAGGCCGGCAGCTTTGGTTCTATGAGTGAAGGAACTTCGTTTCCCTCAATTGATCTGCTTACCTCACGTGAATTTTGCAACAAGGGACATATAATTTTCGGCAGCATTGCTGGTGGTGTTTGATACTAGCTGGGAACTTTTTGCAATTAAGGGCTGCAAGCAATAACGTATGTTTGGTTGCAGTTAGCTGTTTGTCTTCACCTTGCCCGCTGGTAGTTAAAAAGTACTGTTTGCAGTCTTTATGGATCCCAATCCAATCCAGTATTTCCGGAAATCAATTTTCCATTTTCACATTCGCTCCGCCTTTATTTTTCCACACAACGCATTGTTTTCATTTGAAGTGGAACTTGCTTCTCTGAAAAAAGTTGACACTGAATAGTTCGTTATTTTGTACTCCTACACTTATGTATTAGAATAGAAACGAACTACACCCGTGGCGCGACAGCCCATGAATGGCCTAAGCCTACCAAGCAACCGCTGCGCTGTTCAGCCATGTTGCCTGCAGTTTTCGGGGTGACGTTTAGTCATCCAACTTGTAAGCTGCAGGTAAAATATAAGTGAAATCATAACTGCTCAGTGCATTACAGATTCTCTAATGCAAGCGTAAAGAACTATATAATTTCAATTATAAACTAGGAAAAAACCCTTTTTTCCTTTGGTCTGGCTTCCGTTTCTTGGTACTTAGTCGCAATCTCCCCTGGGATTTAGTGGAACGCCCTTGAATTGGTTTTGGTGGTGGCTTTTTTTTGTTCAACAAAAACGAAAAAATAACTCCACGTGATGACCGTAACGCTCTCCACCAGTCGTAGCCTACCTATATGTACATGTATCTATTCTACCTCCGTAGCGTAGCGGTCAGCATGGTTCGCTGCCACTCCGGAGGTCCTGGGTTCGATTCCCGGCTCTGCCACGAAATTTGAAAAGTGGTATGGGGACTGGAACGGGGTCTGCTCAGCCTCGGGTAGTCCAAATGAGTAGAGGGGGTTCGATTCCCACCTCAGCCATCCTCGAAGTGGTTTTCGGTGGTTTCCCACTTCGTCTACTACTGTAAGGCCTACTGTAACGCCACGGCCGCCTCCTTCCCTCTTCTTTGCCTATCCTTCCGAATCTTCTTTCCCTTCCCATCCCTCATGAGGCCCCTGTTGGCTTTGCAGGTGAGGCCGCCTGGGCGAAGTGCTGATCACACCTCCCCAGTTGTATGCAATACAACCAAGTGTTCCCAGCTCTAGGACACTGCCTGGAAAGGCGGTAGTGGTGAGTTCCTTCGATGAGTCCGTGGGAACCACCAACCTGGAGGGTAAAATTGACCCCAGAAAATCTGTTCTACCAGAAATACTGTCCAAAAATAAAGTGCCGAAAATAGAACACCTAACGGGCATTAAAAACTAATACTGTTGCAGGTAAAATGAATTAAACAAAATGTAATTAATGAGATCGATGAACTAAAAACCAGAAGTCGTAACTAGGAACTGGTAAAATATCAAAGGATCACTCAGAAATATCCAGACCTTGACAATAGTTCAGAACTAACCAGCATAGTCAATCGCAACATTGGAGTAGATGTTCGGGAATTCCATACCGTCTGGCAAGGTTGTCGCTCTCTCAAATCACTCGAGCTCCGCTCCCCTCACCTCCCCCCAACCCTCCCCCAACCCGCTCTCCATTACCTTGTTCTACTGGCGCGCCTTGTTGCAAATACAGTAACTCTTTTATTCACAAACTTCCCAAAGTGATCCC
Organism: Meconema thalassinum; assembly: GCA_946902985.2. NCBI lineage: Eukaryota > Metazoa > Arthropoda > Insecta > Orthoptera > Tettigoniidae > Meconema > Meconema thalassinum. Next base: position 151,123,956 of record OX336389.2, read on the forward strand.
GACGGTTCTATTCAACCGATTTAGGTTTTCGATGCGGCTTTGGAATCAGTGAGTAAAACTCAATTTTCGTATTACCCGTTTTCTTTCGAATTTTTATCAGATATTTGAAAAACAAACAGCAACCTTTCTGTTTTTGAAATTAAAAAGAAAGCAATGAATTAATATCAATTCTGCTACTAGACAGAGTACATAGCAGTTTTCAGATCGCAAATCGGAGCTCCCCTTCGATACAAAAATAAATAACTAAATTCAGCTTCGCTTGTGCTGCCATCTGTTGAAATATATTCTTACCAAAGTGTTGGGACATTTAGCCTTAAGATAGTTGCTTCAATGAAATAGTTTTTGAAAGCTTCCACTACCAATCGCGTCCCATTGCATAACTTTGGTGGGTGTAAATTACGTAGCAATATATTAGGCACTCCCTCTTTTAAAATAAGCTTGTGTGGTGGCAAGCCAGAAGGAAGTAAATAATTTAGGAATACTGTAGGGTAATGAACTACTCCTTCACTATCGACTACTGCGTCTACTGAGTAATATACTTGAGCCTGGGCAGTGAATTTGGAGAACACCAATACATTAATTTTCACAACTTTTTATTTTGTCGGCGATAATATTGCTCTTTCTTTAAACCAGGGGTGCGCAACTCGTGGCCCTCAAAGTCACTTAAGACGGCCTGCGGATATATATTTTATTCTATTGAAAACGTGAATATACAGGGTGTAATTGATATGATGGAAGTCCGTTACACTGGTGATAGAAGAGACTATTGTAAGCTTCCTAGGTAAAAAATTTGTCACTTATCTTTAAATTGAAAATTTATCATTAAAAAGTCAATGTTTTTAGATTTTTCCGAAATTCATCAAACAGAAGGTGAGGCAGCAGGGTGGGGGAAACGAGGCGGAGTGATGTGGGACGATGCGCGAAGGAGATGTTGTTACGTAATCGGAGCGTTGACCTTACTAGTTGAGGGGAGGTATCAGCTGTTACGAGGAAAGCGAGCGATAACTTACCCGTCTCGTAAAAAAATTTGTATTGCTGTTGTTGAAATTGCACGCAATGTCTTGGGACGTTATGATCGGTAGTTTTGTGTAGCCTACTTTGTAAGTGTCATTTCACTTCGAAAATCTCACATGCATTGACCGGGAATCAGACCCGGTCCGCCGTGGTGAGAGGCCAACAGCTGGACCACTGCACCATCACGCCCCGGCTTGCATATTGGCCGGTGATGGTAAGCTGCCTCAATACTAGCACCCCTTGTAGATGATGATGATGATGATAATAATAATAATAGTCTAATAATAATAATAGTCAGCATGTGTAGCTCTGGTGGTAGAGTGCTAAAAATAAAAGTATGGCAGCTCGACATACCAAAAAAAAAAAACATAAAGGAACTTTGGTTGGTTCCATAGTTTAGGGGCTGCGACAACGTGGTCAGGTAGCCCCGTATTAAATAAGTAAGTGTGTCTAAAATTCTATTATTACTATTATTAGTACAGTAGTAAGCCTCCGTGGCTTAGGCGGCAGCACGCCGGCCTCTCACCGCTGGGTCCGTGGTTCAAATCCCGGTCACTCCATGTGAGATCTGTGCTGGACAAAACGGAGGCAGACGGGTTTTTCTCCGGGTACTCCGGTTTTCCCTGTCACAATTTCATTCCAGCAACACTCTCCACTATCATTTCATTTCATCTGTCATTCATTTAATCATTGTCCCAGAGGAGTGCGTCAGGCCTCGGCAGCCGGCACAGTTCATATCCTCGCCGCTAGATGGGGGCTTCATTCATTCCATTCCTGACCCGGTCGGAGACTGGAAGCAGGCTGTGGATTTTCATTTCATTAGTACAGTAGTAGTAGCCTAGTATAATAATAATAATAGTATTATTATATTTTTGTCACAGTTGTTGCATTGTCTTCACACAAAGATGGACCAAAAGTTTCTTAAATTAATTTACCAAATCTTTAGGATTTCCATTTTCTATGCATAGGCCATGATGATGGCAAAATCCTAATCAAATCCACCATCACTAGTCATGTAGCCACTCCCCATGAAGGTGTGAAACAGCTGTTCATAGGCTCGGTTTGTGTAGTTCAATGTCATTGGCAGACAAGGCGAGGAGGTCACTCAATTTAAGACTCTTCTCAACATTCCTTAGCGTTGGAGGGGAGGGTGACGGAGAGAAGTCAGCTGTGCTGCTGAGGGGAACGAAGTGTAAGCCCGTTTCCAAGACATTGACCGACGATTTTTGTGATTTAATTCCACCTACACTAATTAAGATCCGACTGAATTTCATGAAGATATTTGCTTAGAATACCATCTTCTATCACCAGTGTAACGGACTTCCATCATATCAAATACACCCTGTATATATTGTGAATGATGAGATTTTTCCCATTATTGTAGGCCCTAGTTGAAATAAAAAAATATATAAAAATGTTTCGTTAAAATAAATTTAAAAGTAAACAATTATTGGACAGATTTTAAGTTTTGCATAACCAGACTGCTGCAAGGTTCAGACTGACAGACTATTAAAAAATAAACAATGCCAAGCATCAGATTAGGAGCATTAGGCTACTACTTGATTTGATGGTCAGTTTGATGATATATTGATTTTCATTTTTTATATTCTTTGATGTTAAGAATTCTGTCTTTTGTAAAAATGAAAATTTACAACCCTGTGATAGTATTATTTTATTTTATAGGTTATACCCCTAAACCTTTTTGAATTAGGAGTAAGTTTATTGTAAATCAGTAATTTGATAACTTAATAACGCAATTTGCCAAAAAACTTCAATAATGGATTTGAACCAGAAACACATTTTTGTGTGCTGGTAAAATAAGTCATTCAGATAATAGTAAAATTAGCTTTAGCGGTAGGGTTTGGCAAGTGCCTATGTGGAAATGTAACTTGCGGCCCACCACTTATTATGTAAAAATAAATTTGGCGCCCACTTATAAAAAGGTTGCGCACCCCTGCTTTAAACCATGAATGAGACTTGTTAGATAGGTCATGGATTTCAGGATAAACGCTATCAATCAATTCTTGAATGCTGCTTACTAAAACACAGATATCATGACTGAGGGTAATTTTCCCGTCAATGACCGGTAAATCTCCATTTCCGAAGTAACAAATTATCTTCTGAAGATAAGAATACTCTCATGTTAGTTTTGAGTGCCAATTTTGTTATATCCGGCCAGATGTAAGATCTTTTTAATCAAGCGTTCACTTCGTCGGTTCTTGTTCCTCTGGTAACAACTGGTAAGGTTTGACGAAAATCTCCAGCGAACAAAACTGTGCTGCCACCCATAGGTGTGTTCCGATTCCTTAGATCACGCAAGGTCCTGTCTACAGCTTCAACGGAAGTTTTGTGCGACATTGTAGCCTCATCCCATACAACTAAAGAACAATTTTGGATTAAACTGGCAGTGTTAATTTGTTTTGAAATATTACATACGCTTCCATCATTACTGCTGACTTTCAAGGGAAGTTTAAATGATGCATGTGCTGTTCTTCCCCCTTCCAAAAGAGTGGCTGCAATTCCAGATGATGCGAAGGCAGGAGCAATATTACCAACAGGCCTCACTTTGGCGAGCAACAAATTAATCAAGAACGTTTTGCCTGTGCCTCCAGGGGCATCGAGAAAAAATATCTGATCTTCCTTCTTAGTGATGCTAGATACGATGGTGTCATAAGCTTGTTTCTGATCGTGGTTCAGACGGTGTTCTTCTTGAGCAACGGAATGAAGGAGCCGAGGACGAAGTTCTTCTTTCTCTTGGAAAAATCGAGATATTATTTGTTGCTCTGTTATATTGTTACGTGACAAGCGCTTTTTCTTTTTCGATGTCAATGAACCGGCTATCCGTTTTACATCTCGGCATGATGGCTTAAAATCACTGACTGGACTATTAATTATAACGAATTCTTGTCAGACGTAATTTAAGGATGGCGAGGTGCATGACACATAAATCCCCCTTCCGTCCAATCTTAAATTGACTGTGTATTTTGCGGAACGAAAAGTTCACAGGCGAAATGAAGAAAAGCCAAGTTGTACTTCCAGGGGAATGGCGAAGTGCATGAAACACAAATCCCCCTTCCGTCCAATCTTAACTTAACTGTGTATTTTGCGGAACGAAAAGTTCACAGGCGAAATGAAGAAAAGCCAAGGTGCACTTCCAGGGAATGGCGAGGTGCATGAAACACAAATCCTCCTTCCGTCCAATCTTAACTTGACTGTGTATTTTGCGGAACGGAAAGTTCACAGGCGAAATGAAGAAAAGCCGAGTTGCACTTCCAGGGAATCTCCAAACGCAACCACCCTTCTCTGAAGTCTTAACTCAACACGAATCGATGGTTTGCTGCTGGCTGTATCTGGGGTAATAGATTCGCCCGCTAGTTAGGCTGTAACAGGGGTGATAGACTCGCACTTAGGTAGCTCGTCAAATGTCGCCTCAGTATTTGAATGGACGTGTTTGGAAGAAATGAAAACGTAAAAACACTTATAGTGGGCGATGTATTGAAGATAGAGGTATGCTCTCGCGGACTTTTTTTTGTAGAACTTTTCATGCTGAACAATTCTTACAGTCATAGTATATAGATATTTTTAACGGTTTGCCCAGCGTAAGCTTACAAATCGCTCGGACGTCAGGTTTTTTCGACCTTTTCACTGAAATCGTTACTGCTCGGCTTCCTTTGATCATAAATAAATTAATTTCTACAGAAATCATCCACGAGATATCCTTTACAGAATGGTGAAAACCGCATCAAAATCCATCCAGAGGTTCTTGAGATTACCCGTGACATCCATGAATCGTTTCTTTTAATACTAAGTCGACATATTATTATTAATAATAATAATAATAATAATAATAATAATAATAATAATAATAATAAACAAAATAATAGTAATTATTGTCATATTATTAATAATAATAATAATAATAATAATAATAATAACTACGGTATTGCATTAGATTGGATGTGTGTCTCCACACTCAGCTACCTGATCGGTATTTGATGGTGATGGAGAGTAATTAAAAAGAATGAATAAATGAATTCCCCATCCCATCTCCAGCCCTGGGATCTCCACAAACTGGAGAGAGGGCGTTGAATTATTAATCAACAATGCACATACATATAAAAAGAATAAATCACAATAATCATACAGTACATGTGTGAATATATGAAGATACGTAATAGTTAAAATTGAAATGCATTGAAAGTGTAACATTTAAATATCTATTTCCCAAAAGTTTGGTGCTTTTCAGTCGGTCAACACGAATGTACCCAAAATGAGCTGGGTTATGTCTTAATCCTGAAATAAATGACATGTGATTATTAAATACACTAGGATGACCAGTTTCGATCATCTGATGATGATCGCTTGACGATCGAAAATGGTCATCCTGGTGTTTTTATTAATCTCATGTAATGTATTTCAGGATTAAGACATAACCCAGCTCTTTTTGGGTACATTCGTGTCGACCGACTGAAAAGCACCAAACTTTTGTTTACTTAGGCAACACTGAAAAATGGCTTCAAACCTCACAATATTTATTTCCCACAAAGCCAACCTATGGCTTATCAGTGGGTGCTGCTTTAAGTACATACATTATAATAACATGAGATAAAGCTCGTAACAACTAATATCTAGTAACTATACATATTCTTGAGATCCATTTCCAGCCCTGGGACTTCCAAAAGCAGGAGGGAGGGATCACTTTAAGGTTATTCATTTACCAACTAATTAAAGACTTTAAAATGAACATACATATACAGAGTGTAATTGATATACGTGAAGTCCGTTACAATGGCGATAGAAGATGGTATTGTAAGCAAATATCTTCATGTAATTTAGTCGTATCTTAGTTAATGTAGGTGGAATTAAATCACAAAAATCGTCGGTCAATGCCTTGGAAAAGGCCTTAGACTGCGTTCCCCTCAGCAGCACAGCTGATTTCTCCCCGCCAGCATCCCCTCCAACGCTGTGGAATATTGACCAGAGTCTGAAGTTGAGTGACCTCCTCGCGGTGTTTTCCAATGGCACAAACCTAGCCTATCAACAGCTCATTCACACCTCCATGGGGAGTGGCCAGCATGACTAGTAAGGTTGAAGGCCACTGCAAGGTGTGCATTAGTGGTGCTAAAAATTTTAAAACTTGACAGTTTTTGCGGACTACCATAAAATATTTCACTGTAACTAAACTTGGTAGTACAGCGTGTTTCAAAAAATATATACGTATTGCAAAGTATTATTTTGTCCAAACTATCGATCGCTGTGCCTCGGCTCGGCTATTGGAGAAACGAATACATAGTCTAGTTTATATTAATAGCCGCTAGATGTCAGTTGTTTCTGTTTTGCTCGGTAACTGCCATATGTTTAAAAGGGCTGCTCCGCAGCAGAAATCATTTTGTGTTCTCGAGTTTGCGAAGTGCAATTTCGTGATAACAGTGCAAAGGCGTTTCAGGTTGAGGTACCAAATTGTTCCTCCGAATGGGTGGAACATTCGCAGATGGTATCGACAGTTTGTAAATACAGGATGGGTATGTAAAGGGAAGAGTCCTGGCCGGCCTCGTGTTTCTGAAGAAAATGTTGCACGAATTCAAACTGCTTTCCAACGTAATCATTCAAAATCAACTCGTCGTGCCAGTCGGGAGTTACAACTGCCTACAACAACAATTTGGCGTGTTTTGAGACGTTGGTTGGTTATGAAGCTGTTACACCTGTTACAAGCGTCCTGATGACAAACGCAAACTTGTGGCATTTTGTAACGAGATTCATGATGCTATTGACAATGATAACCCTTCGCAAACCGCATCGTGTTCAGTGATGAAGCGACTTTCCATGTTAGTGGTCAGATAAACAAACACAATGTTCGAATTTGGGGCATACAGAACCCACATGCAGTTATGTGCGATATCCCGATCATCTGTTTACGGGCCATTCTTGTTTGATAGAAACACGGTTAACGGCAGTATCTCGCTATGTTACAAAACTGGTTGTTTCCTTGGCTGCACGAAGACAACTTCATTTTTCAACACTGGAGTCGCCAAGTGCGTGAATATCTGAATGAAACTCTACGGAACCGTTGGATTGGTCGTCAAGGAGCTGACGACTTAGCATGTCTCAGCTGGGCTTCACGGTCAGCGGATTTGACATCCTGTGACTTCTTCCTGTGGGGTTTCGTTAAAGACAACGTTTAAGTACCACCACTCCCACAGAACCTGGAAGAGTTGAAGAACCAGATCCGTACTGCCATAACATCAGTGACGAAGGACATGCTTGCCCGAGTATGGGAAGAATTTGAGTATCGGTGTGATATTGTTCGTGTCGCTGATGTAGGACATATTGAACATCTTTAACCTAAACTTGAGATGTTCGTAAATATGTGTGTACAGTTCATGTTCGTATGTCTTAAAGTTCAATAAATATATGCATGCGAAATACGTATATTCTTTTTGAAACACCCTGTACTTTTATCTTAGGGCATGTTCTTTCTATTTACAGGAAATGTGATTTGTGTCGCAGTTTTTAACGCAAGAAAAGGAGAAGAATATGCTGCTTTCCATGAGTCTCTTGAAATTCGTGAAATTAGCGAAGATTTTAACATTTTTAGGTTTGAATGTAGAATTAATAATAAAAATAACATTTCACTCCATTATTAACAATTGTTTTCAGAAATCATGTCCGGGCGTGGCTACCAAGAGCCCGCTGATGAGCCAGCTTGGTGTTGCTAGGCGAAACCCCACACAAGCCACGGCATAAACCTAGAAATATTGCTGAGTTTTAATTCACGGGCTGTGAAAGCCAATATACCATCTTTTTATATTAGATCATATCGTACCTTTTTTGGATCATATTTCAGTAATTTTAAGGCATGCACATTGTTAAGATTGATATAATTGAAGTTCTTTAATATTCAATATTGGGATGGTTGAATTATGTTTGTAATACCTATTTCGAGTCCTGTTGTTGTTTACAATTTAAGGTGCTGCGACATCGTGGTCATACAGCCCCGCGTATTTTTGGCTGTGTTTGCTAACCTGCGTTATTGTGACGTTCTTTATTGTGTGTACACGCGGGGCAAAGTCAATCAACAACAACATGCAGCCGATTGTATTCACTAACCGGCTATTGGTTAATGGAGACGTTTCTTTGCGCTGCAGAAGAGGCAAGGAGGTTTTGGATCGTATCATAGCTGCTCCTGCCAAATTCACCACAACATTTAACTGACGAGGAGTCAAACAATATACAGAAAGGAGCTAACTCAGTTGTTTTGTTTAACAACACTAATTTTTAAAATAGTAGACTGTATCAGTTATGTGCTATAGTCGATAAATTATGTGGGTAAAAACTTCAAAACTCCAAGGTAGCCTTATAATGAGGCATAATAGGCATTGAAACAACAGGCCAAAAATGAAATTACTCAGCACGTCCAATGCATACATAAATATAGTCTTCTCAATCCCCTAAGTGCTAGGGTCTCCTGCATACAGGAACGTGCCCTGGTTTAGACTAATTAGGCGAGCAAACCCTAAAGAGTTGTATTGTTGTCTTCGCACCACTGAACTTTACTTCACTTCACTGTATTTCCTTATCTGGGGGTGCATGTGTCTTGTCGTTGTAGGGATCAGTTTGTTGTATGCGTTTTGCTTCGTGTGACTGCTCGTTGTGCACCGTATGGTTCCTCTCTACGGTATTGCAAAAGCGATCCCTTTCTTGTCATCCGTGTGTGTTGCCTGCCGGCTGCTTCTCTTCTACTGTGCTATATTTCCATGCGTCTCCATCCTTGTCTGTCCCTTGCTAACTTCGTCCAGTGTTTGCCTCTCTTCCTTAGAATCGAGTCCTTCCAGCGCGTTCTCTGTCTGTCCTTGTTGCTGCTTCCTGTTCTGGGGTCCCATGCTGTAAGTTTGAGCGTCCATCGATCGTGTTTCATTCTGACCACATGTCCTCCTCACTTCCATTCATCCTCGTTTCATACTCCGTCCCTCAAGGAGATTTTAAGAATCTTCCGTTCCATTTTGCGTTGACATGTTTGGATCTTTTGTCTCTGCTTCGTCGTTAGTGCCAAGGTTTAGCAGTACTTGTATCACACATTTTTCTAGTAACTCTGACTTTAAACTTAGCTTCTGGGATTTGTCCATCAATATAAATTTCAACGACCAGAACTTTTTCCACGCTTATTCTATTCGTCTTTTTATATCCTTCTCCTGGGAGATGTCAAATTACAGGTTTTGTCCAAGGATGTATTCGTGAGTATATGTTCTTGGTTTGCCGTTCATGAGGATTTGTACTTCTAGCGAGTTGGTCATCAGTTTTTTTAGGGGGTTCATAGATAGACCTACTTCTTCACCGACTGTGGCAAGGTCTGCTAGCATCTAAATCTTGTGCAGAATTTGCTATTAGTGCAGTAGCCTGTCATCAGCAAACCATAGGTGAGTAATCCTATCCCCGTTTATTTCAATGCCATATTTTTTGTCCCACACCAATTTCCTAAATTGGTTCTCCAGCACTCATGTGAATAGTTTCGGTGAGAGGGGATCACCTTGTTCACGCCTCTCTCTAGGATAATGTCCGCAACACCCCTCTCCGTTCTAACCTTCGCTTTGCAGCTTTGTAGAGCTTTTCCAATAAGCTTACGTATCTGTTTTGTATACCTTGGTTCTTTAATGCTTCTAGTACGCAGCTGTGCTCTACAGAATCCAACGCTTTGTTGTAGTCTACGAAGGCAATGTACAGTTCTAAGTTGAATTCCTGTGTTTTCTCCAAGAGCTGGTTCATTGCATGCAGGTGATCGATTGTGCTGAAGCCCGTCCTAAAGCCTGCTTGCTCCAGTGCCTGGCTTTCTTCAAGTAGTTTTGACATACTTTTAGTTAGGATTTTCATGAAACTTTTACAGAGGCTTGCCATTAAACTGATTGGTCCATAGTTATTAATGTCATATTTGGCTCCTGTTTTGTGGAAAAGAACAATAACGCTCTGTTTCCATTCTGATTTGTTTCCAATTATATCAGCAGAAAGCCTTTGACTCCGTGGAACACACATATGTTCTAGAGGCCCTAGAGAACCAAAACATACAGAAAAGGTATATCAGACTTCTAGCAAAAATCTACGAGAGTAGCCAGGCAAAAATACGGACAGAAATGGAGGGAAAACACTTCGAGCTAGAGAGAGGAGTGAAACAAGGAGACCCCCTCTCACCAAAACTATTCACTTGCCTGCTAGAAAACCAATTCCGGAAAATGAAATGGAAAACAAGACACGGCATCAACATAGATGGACAAAACCTGACACACCTACGGTTAGCAGACGACATCATACTCATGGCAAAATCTGCATCAGACTTAGAACAAATGGTAACAGAATTAAACAAGGTCAGCAAAGAAGCTGGCCTAACCATGAACCCGAGTAAAACGAAACTGATGACAAATGCGACAGAATTTGTGCTCTGTATTTTCAATAATAATGCGACAGAAAACCCAGTAAACATTGACGGTGAAACATTAGAGTATGTCCAGGACTATACATACCTACTGTAGGTCAAGATATTTCATTCCATAACAATACGGAGAAAGAAATCAAAAGAAGAATTGGGCAAGCATGGAAAAAATTCTGGTCCTTGAAATTCATTTTAGGAGATAAATCTCAGAAACTAAGCCTGAAAACACAAGTTCTAGAGAAATGTGTAATCCCAGTAATGCTGTATGGATGTCAAACATGGTCACTAACTTCGCAGCAGAGAAAAACGCTCCAGATAGTCCAACGCAGGATGGAACGAAAAATCCTCAATATCACGCTGAAAGACAGAATACGGAACGAGGAGATACGCAGAAGAACCAGTATTAAAGACGTCATCAACACAGCGGACAGACTAAAATGGAAATGGGGAGGCCACGTAGCGAAGATGGAGCATAGAAGGTGGACGCACAGACTAACGATGTGGGATCCCAGAACCGGCAGGAGAAACGTAGGAAGACAGAGGACACGCTGGGCTGACACATTCAAGAAATGTGCCGGACCACAATGGACAAGAAGAGCAAGAGACAGACAAGAGAGATGATCCTTTTCAAAACATAGTATATGCGAGGAAAGGAAAGGAGCAACTCAGTGCAACAGAGTGAACCCTTAAATACAATAGCGATAATGTATTGAGGACATTTAAAACTGTACTAAAATAAAGTGAACGTGCTAGAAACATTAACAATTTTGCAAATATTAGATATAAGAACGAGAATACAGATCATAGACAATACTGTAACTAGGTTAGGAATAGGTATATCAATAGCTATAAGAACATTCAAGAACAGAGACTAACATGCCAGAAAAGTGCACCACTAGGTGCCTCACTACTCTTTAGGACTGCTCACCTAATGAGTGTAATGGAGCAAAATCCCTGCCTAGACAGGAGGCCATTGCCCTTAGGGGATTAAAGGGCTGTATTTATTATTATTATTATTATTATTGAAGCCTCCGTGGCTTAGGCGGCAGCACGCCGGCCTCTCACCACTGGGTCCGTGGTTCAAATCCCGGTCACTCCATGTGAGATCTGTGCTGGACAAAACGGAGGCAGACAGGTTTTTCTCCGGGTACTCCGGTTTTCCCTGTCAAAATTTCATTCCAGCAACACTCTCCACTATCCTTTCATTCCATCTGTCATTCATTTAATCATTGCCCCAGAGGAGTGCGTCAGGCCTCGGCAGCCGGCACAGTCCATATCCTCGCCGCTAGATGGGGGCTTCATTCATTCCATTCCTGACCCGGTCGGAGACTGGAAGCAGGCTGTGGATTTTCATTCATTATTATTATTATTGTTATATCAGCAGAAGAAAGGCTGAGACAACCGTAAATAACTAAATATTTCTCTGGCCTACCTACAAATGCAAGTCCTATGGAAAAACAGTCAAGTCGTATTTTAACTTCAATTTCCATTATTTTTGAACTCACTGTAAAAATCACATTTTTTCAATTTAACAATTTTCAGTTGTTGCTGTTGTTGATTCATTCAGGGTATTGTGACCACGTAGTCATGCAGCCACGTGTACTTGGGTGTGTGTGAAATCTGCGTCATTGTGATGGCAGTGTCAATGCATGCATATGCAACTGAGACTAGGATTTATGATAGGAGGCAGCCGTGGCTTTAAATTAGGAAGCATTCTGACATTGACCTGAAGTAGAAGCGGGAAACCAAGGAAACCCTTATTTAAGATGGCTGAGGTGGGAATCTAACCTAATTATTCTGTCTCAAGAGGCTGAGTGAATCCCGTTCCAGCTCTCAATCCAGTTTTTTTTTTTTTTTAGCAGAGCCAGGAATCTGACGCGGACCTTCGGAGTGACAGCCAAGGTTGCTAGCCACTACACCAAGAGAAGGACTGCGATATGAACCGTGCAGTTATTATAACAAATATTTGGGGAATGTTTTATGAGTAGGTCCAAGTGATCTGACAACTTTCAATAGACAAGACGTGACCCCGTTCCCGATGTGACGTGGAGTTACTACCGTCTATGTGCCCGAGTCCTCTTACGCTGACAAAATGTTTATGGAGCTGGTGAAATTAAATGCTCCCATCTGTTGACTTACTGGCTTTACCAAGCCGCCGGTGTTGTTTTTACCATCGTATCTGTGAGAGAAAAAAAATCGATTTTGTGTGATTTACATTCCTTTGCAAGACAATGCCTAAATAATCCACTGTGTTAGCTGTTGTTTATTTACTGTGGTTGTTACTATTTGGCTATCCACTGTACCTTTTCTTGTGGATAGGGGCCGATAACCTAGATGTTAGGCCCCTCAAAACAACAATTATCATCATCATCATTTTCTTGTGGAATTTAAAATTCATTGAAGTTATTTATCTATCTAATTATTTATTTATTTATTATTTATTTACTTATTTATTTATTTATTTACGCCATTGATACAAAAATATATGACATAAGATAAGAGGTATGTTCCATCAAGTGGCCTAAACAACAACCAAGGCCAGTTGCCATGCTGTTCCTAACACGCTTTACATATGGTAGTGGTATCGCTGTGCCAGACACACGTTTTCTGGGAAAGTAGGAGAGGCTGAAGAAGGCTTCCTGACTAAAATTCCACATTAAATCCACTAGAAATAAGAACCAGAATAAGCATGCTTGAAGCATCGATCAATAAGTGTCTTCTATATGACATGAGCAGTGTACCTCTTTGCCCCGACTGCTGCCCTAGTTAGTGTGGCCGCGCTTGGACCTAGGTCAGGGATGCCACCAGGGATTCATCAACCAGTGAAAAAATGCAGGCTGAATTGCTTTCCATTCGGTCAACACAATTGCGCCCAAATACATTGGGCGGGAAGAAACAGTTAATTTATCACCCTACTACCAGAAAGAAATGTTACAAGAAATATTAATATACCCCTCTAACAAATTGGGGGAGGGAGGGACACTTGAGTTCTCCGACTTAATAGCAATTCTCTTAATGGATCAGAAAGACAACACTGAATAAGCTAGGGAAGTCCTGCTTCACTTCCATCATATCACGCAAATATTTATGTCTCAGGTCTCAGGATACGCAATATTATTTTATTATTATTGTTATTATTATAATTATTATTATGATTGCTCCGCTACTTGAATGTATTATCAATGTTTTTAAGGGCCCAGGCTATCGTTATACTCGGGTCGGGATACGAGGTGTTGCTTTCGAATCCATCCGACCGCCAGCCTTGAAGCCAATCACGTCAGAGGTGTCAATAAAAATGGATTGAATTGAGCTGAAAGAAGCTAGAAAAGGACTAGGAAGGAAGTGGCCGTGGCGTCTTAATATATACTTTCCCGTATTTCGTCAGGAGCAAATAGGGAAAGTACGGAATGGAATACCATATTAAGGACGCCTGGTGGTGATGGTCAGACTCAATAATTCAGCGTTAGCCTGGCCCCATGACCCAGTAAAGAATATCAATAAATTATTATTAATATTAAATTATTTTTATTATTATTATTATTATTATTATTATTGACAATATTCTATCACAATTCCGATGGAATCATTGTCACTGGGCTCCTACTGACTCTTTGCGCATGTCGTTTTCTGTGGATCTTACATGACGTAATGTGAGCCTGGGGAGATATTAGAGGTCCAGACACAGTGAGGAGGTATCCACTCACATCCTCTTTTCATTGGCAAAAATCGACATAACATTTTATCTTCGGGGCGGGATACAATATACAGGAGGCCTCAATTCCTACTATAACTTACTTCTAATATTACAGACTGTATGTATTTACACAGCTCCAAAACATCCGCCATTACGAACAAAACGCTCCTTGCGAACCTCTAAAATAATCCAACAATTAACTTTTGTTTCTAATATCATTGCCGATGATTAATATAAGGGCTTGGGAATCGTAGTCTTAGCCCCCTGTAAGGCTGTGTGTAGAATACCTCTTATAACCAATGATATTTTGTTGTCTGTGTGAGAGTGTGTATTCTCAGCAGAGGCTACAATTGAAAACGAAGCAGTCGAAGCCATTCGTTAGGAAGCTCCTGGACAATTATATTGCTTTGGAAATAGTGGAAAAATATTGGAACCCGCATCTAGGAACGCTCTTTCTGGAAGGGAACCCTTCTTTTCTTAATTTTTCCTTGCATGACCGATTGTACCGAGATCCAACCCTATAACCAGAATTATATTTCTTGACAGTGCCGGGAACCGAATACAAATCTCATAGCTGACACCTAATAATGCTAGGCACTACAGCATAATTTGGTTTTGTACGAGTTATTGCTGGGTTTCTACAATTTAACGCTGTATGCCACAGTTTAGAATGATGCATGTACAAGTAATTACATGAAGAACAAAATGATCATTCATCTATTTACACCCATTTAGAATAATACCTTTAACTGCGAAATTAAGTTGGCAACACGCCTCAAGATTCGAACCAATGCTTAAACATCGTGAATTATACGGAAAATGATTATCACGAGCAAGTAGGCTGCTCAGAGAAGTCATGAACCCTGGCCAGACCCCACTTTACAACGTAAAATAACACCGTTTGTTTACAGTCATGGGAATTGACAGAAGTTACATTCTGATCAACGCAGGATATTTATTTATTTTGAGTCTTTAAAATCCCAAGATAAGACAATTTTATTTTGAAAAATTACACGGCCGTCATTTTGATTTCTTGTTTGTTACGGCTAAGATAATAGATAGCCTAACAGTGTGCTTGTTTTACAGTCCTATTTACGCTAAGAATTTTCAGACATAGGCTACCTATAAATAAAAGGTTCCGAGAAAATCCATTATTATTTATGGAGCCAAAAAACCCAACCATGTTATATTCTTACTTGTAACGATTTCAAAGCTCATACTGTCAGTTGAATTATTTTATTGTTCTTGATCACGGCAAAATATTTCAGGTTTATAGATGTATTAATTTCCCAGAAAATGCATTTAAGCTTTGAAAGTGTACATTGTGATTGAATAACGGGTTATTATTTAGGATTATATAATTATTAATATTATAATTATTATTAGCAGAACCTCCGTGGCTTAGGAGTCAGCACGCCGGCCTCTCACAGCTGGGTCCGTGGTTCAAATCCCGGTCACTCCATGTGAGGCCGATAACCTAGATGTTAGGCTCTTTAAAACAACAACAACAACAACACTCCATGTGAGCTCTGTGCTGGACAAAACGGAGGCAGACTGGTTTTTCTCCGGGTACTCCGGTTTTCCCCTGTCACAATTTCATTCCAGCAACACTCTCCACTATCATTTCATTTCATCTGTCATTCATTTAATCATTGCCCCAGAGGAGTGCGACAGGCTTCGGCAGCCGGCACACTTCATATCCTTGCCGCTAGATGGGGGCTTCATTCATTCCATTCCTGACCCAATCGGAGACTGGAAGCAGGCTGTGGATTTTCATTTCATAATAATTATTAGCAATAACTGATGAGGCAGCTGGGCGCGTTAGCGCACAAGGTCGTGGGGACAGTCTGTATCGCAGACTTGGGAAATCACAGAGTTGTAATAATTTTGTCGGCATTCCTTCATGTAGACTTCCATGGGTTTCCATTTTCAACTCCAGACAAGTGCTGGGACGATGTACTCTATTTGGGCTAAGTCAACTGAGTAGCCCATAAATGACGGAAAATTCGATTTCGAGTTTTTGGCTCCCAGGCCTTCATTACTCCATAACCTACATTTTTCACCAAAATTTGAGTTGCAAAATGCGCTATTTGCCTTCTAAACCGGGAAGAGAAAAGTTCACTTGTTTGCAAAGCGCGCTATATGCATCGGCCATACATTTTCAAAGTCAGTTATATTCATATGGAGATGCAAAAGGCGCTATATTTATCGCAACTGTTATGGCGTCCGTCTTGTCACAGACTACACAGATGCAAAACCAGCTAAAGTATCCTATCGCTGCTCGAAGGCTGCATGGTTTTGTTTTCTCTAGGAATAAACGTTAATGCTGCATCAAGGTAAGTATATAGCTAGCACAGAATACGATTCTTTTCTCTATGAAGTTAGCAGCATCTCAGGCACTCATTCGTTTGGTTCTTTTGAGCCCGCCAACGGAAGGCAACGTGGTCGTGGTCGTGGTCTTATCTTGATGGTGTTGTTTATGTAGTGTTAATTGCTTGAGATAAGTCGAATGACAACGATGATGGAAGCTGATCAGGAAGCTTACTACTCCCGACAATTGTATCGGTACAACTTCACCATATGCCAGGGTTCATCATTATCACCACAGAATAAAAGCAATGCATTTAGCTATTTGTGGACTGAAAACGAGTATCTCAAAGTATGAAATCAAATTGCTTCAGCACTGCATCACAGACTATACAACTCTGCTTTAGATGAGCTTACAAACGTGCGCCTGTTTTCTGACGGATGCAGCGGTCAGAATAAAATAAAGAGTGCTGGGAATGTTGTATCACTGCCTGCTGTTCGAAGCTCCTCAACATGTTAAAACTGTTGAGATAAGATTCCCTGTTGTTGGACACTCATTTATTCCTCCCAACAGATTTTTCGGCAAACTGAAGAGAGAGTTCAGACAAAGGGATGTGATTGGGAGCCCAGTGGAGTACACAAAAGTGATAGAGAGCTATACCACGGTAATCCACTTGGGTCGAAGTTGTCCAGTCAGGAACTGGAAATCCTACTCTGATGGAATCCATAAACAGCCAGAGCAATGGCATTTCAAATTCCAGAAGTCAAAGAAAATTACAATCACGCGTGGCAAAAACATGCATTACAATAGCAATAGTTCGAGGCGATCCGTTTTACAACATTGACATTTGTGAACTTAAAAATATTTGCCGGAAGGGGAAAATCTTCAGGTAGAACAGTTGTATTGAAAACATTGAAGAAACGGTTGAAGTGAAGGCAGCAAAACTGTAGGATATCAGGCGGCTTTCGTGCCTCCTCTTTGGTGAAAACTGGGATGAAAAGGAAAAGTTGCAATTCTACAAAACGCTGCTCCTTGCTGCTAATGATATTGCTATGGAGGAAGGCGTTATGGATGACGATTGTGAAAACGACAGTCAGAGAGATTTTGAACTAACGGAGGAAGTAGATGTTGATTTCACATAAGCCAAGATTTAATCCATGCTCACCTGACTTATTCGCACTGATGGCTATTATTATTGGCCAACATGAACAATCAATGTTTTTCTTATTTTGTCTCGTTGTCAAAGACTATTGTGTTTAATTTACAAGGTTTTACAAAGTGAATGTTTAGCTAAACCTTTTTCACCTCATCATATTGGACGTTACACTACTGCTCTTTTTGTAAACTATTTTTTCTGATCTGGTTGTACTGTAGTTTATTAATGAATGTTAATCAAGAGGTAATATTTCGTTGAAATACATTTCTTTTTTCAGCAAGCTTGGTGTTTTCTAAGTCCGTCTCTATCCTCTTGCAAGTCCTCATCATAAAATAGCAGGTTTTGCAAACTGACAGAAAAGCAAAATGGCTGCCCATGGAGTTGCAAAATCTGCTATTTACATTATTCAGTTGCAAAAACAGTTATGTGAGGAATCAATATTTAAATAGCTGGTTATTTACGTTCATGAGATTATAGGTTCCTATACAAATCTTTGAAGTTTTTTTTGTGAATTAAAAAAAATCAGCTGTCTATCAGGTTTGTGATAGCTTGTACAAGCATTTCTTCAATACCCAAAAAGTTCTTATAGTGCATATAGCTAGTTCTGCATATGAGCAACACATTATTTCCTTATTTATCGTCGTTAAGTTTCATTCGTCTTCTTTCAATTCATTCCTCACTAACCCCACGCGATGAAGGTTGGCATCGAGTATTGACGTGGACGATATTGTACGATCTCATTCTTCTTCAGTGGCTTGATGCATTACAATAATAATCTATCCATTCGGTATTTGATAATGGAGATGTAGGTAATAACAAGAAGTTCCGTGACGAACTAAAGAGCCAACTTTTCTTAAAATTTAAGATTCATGCCAATGATTGATCTATATGGATCTATCTAGAATAATGACGAAATTAAGTTGGTAATATCGAAATTTCTAATTAGTTCGAAACACTGTATACCTGGTAAAATGTAGCCTAATAGAGAACTACAGTTGGCAGCCCTGGTGACTGAATATATTCTTAGTTCCATCTCTTAAGGTACAGAATACAAAATTTGGTTGAAGTCCATTGGATAGCATGGCCGTCACATGCAGTTAAACATTGGATCTAACAGTGCGCCTAAAATCATGTTCGCAACAATGACATACATGTATTGGTCAGAAATAATCTGAAATAATATGATCTACTGTTGTGTCAATTTTGAATGTAATCCATTAGATAGTATAGAAGTTGCATGCATTTTAAAATTGGACCTATCAGCAGGCGTAGAATCATGTTGGCAGCACTGGCGTAGGCCTATATTAGTTACTCCAAATTAATCTAGAATGCCAGGTACTATAAGTGTGCAAAGTTTAGAGCTATTGGCTTGCATACTTTCTGATATATTGATATTAGGGTAACAAAAATAGAGACAGTATTTATTAACAGTTGGCAGCCCTGGTTACTCTTAAGAATCGGCATAGTCATATCTGTTATGGTACACATAGCACACACGAAATTTGGTTGAAATCCAAATGATAGTATAGAAGTTACATGTATTTAAAGTTGGACCTCTCAGCAGGCTTAGAATCATGTTGGTAGCACTGACGCATATAAGATACTCCAAATTAATATAGAATGTCAGGTACTATACGTGTGCATAGTTTAACGCTGTCGGCTTGCATACATTCTGATATATTGGCATTTGGATAAAATAAATTGCGAGCATTTATTAACAGTTGGCAGCCCCGATGGCTCTTAAGAATACGCTCAATCATATCTGTTTATGTAAACATAGCACATACGAAATTTGGTTGAAATCCAATTAATAGTGTAGATATCATATGCATTTAAAATTTGGACCTATCAGCAGGCTTATAATCATTTTGGCAACACTGCCATGTATGACCTCCTGGAAATTAAACTGCAATATTATTATCTATACGTGTATCAAGTTTGAAATAGCTCCCATTCATACCTTCTAAGATATCCAACATGGATCTCAAATTTCAATTGCGATTTTTCAGCAGTTCGTAGCACTGACATCATTTTCAACTATGGCCGTGAGATATTCAGGTATAGATCTTTACTCCTACCAAATTTTGTTTCGATTGCTGCAGCCGTTTAGGAGTTGATAGGACACACACACACACTCAGCCAGCCAGACAGACAGACAGACATTTGCCCGATCTCATAAGTCTACTTTTTCCTCATTTTTGCAAAATGTGAAAAGTAGGCTAAAAATCCACAGCCTGCTCCCAGTCGACCGACTGGGTCAGGGAATGGAATGAATGAAGCCCCCATCTAGCGGCGAGAATATGAACTATGCCTGCTGCCGATGCCTGTCGCACTCGCCTGGGGCAATGAATAAATGAATGACAGATGAAATGAAATGATAGTGGAGAGTCTTGCTGGAATGAAATTTGTGATAGGGAAAACCGGAGTACCCGGAGAGAAACCTGTCTTCCTCCGCTTTGTCCAGTACAAATCACACATGGAGTGACCGGGATTTGAACCACATACCCAGCAGTGAGAGGCCGGCGTGCTGCCGCCTAAGCCACGGAGGCTCTAAGCAATAATAATATTAAAATAATAATAATAATAATAATAATAATAATAATAATAATGAATGACTGAATAAATGAATGTTCGTGTGGCCTCTGGAGAGGCTGAGTGCAGGTCCTTCTAGTTGACGCCCGTGGGCGACCTGCGCGTCGAAATGAGGATAATAATACAATATCGTATGGCCTCGGAACCGGGTGCAAGCTTTGTAATTTGCACCCGGAGGGTAGCTTGCATGTCGAATTTCGTTGTTCCTTGAATCACTATGAAAGTCAAGGAGGTTAGATATCTAAGCTCCTTGAACACTATAAGTTAGTGCTTTCTAGTAGAGAAATGAGGAACTCTGTGATGGCGGAAACTCCCAAGATTAATTTTGCCATTATGAACACGGCCTACTGAATTCAAATGGGTTCTTTGACATGCCAACATCGTATGACATGCGTGTCGTTTTTTTTGCCGCCATTCAAAAATCACCACGGCCAGGAGCGAACCTGCAATCTTGGGGTTAGTAGACCGACACGCTATCCACTCACCCACCGTGGCAATCTGAAATGAGGATGAAGTGATGATGAAGACGTCACATACACCCAGGCCTCTAAGCCACGGGAATCAACCCCAGGAGATTAAAATCCCTGATGGCTCGGCAGGGAATCGAACCCGAGGCACTTCGGGCCAAAGCCTCGCACGCTAACCATTTAGCCACGGAGCCGGACATAATAATAATAATATTAATAATACTAATACTAATAATAATGAAACCTTTTATTACGTTGGCATGAAATTAAAATTTCCACATTTATAGGAAGAGCATTCCTGACCTAGGTAAACGAGCGCCCAGACTAACCGGGACAGCAGATGGACGGAGAGGTACACTGTCCATGTTGTATACGAGACACTTATTGATCGCCGTCTCAAGCATGCGCACCTTGATTTTAATTTCCAACCTTATGAAATGTGACATTTCAGGCAAATAGTTTTCTTATTCCCTTTTCTAGCAAAATATGATTTTATAATTTAAACGTTGCCGTCACAAAGATGTGACAAGCCTGTTCGCATCGTAATGGCATATTGCATAAAACAGAACAGAATGAAGCGCTTGTCAGTACAGTGCTCTCTCGGTAATGCGGCAGATATCGGACCAGAGCACTGCCGGACAGGGCCCTGCGTAGCTAGTGCCTGTAGTATGTTCTATCCTGCTGCTCCCTTACGGGCAGTCTAAGAAGTAAGCCACAAGCGCGTGACGTCATGTCCTTGCCTCTCCCCACCTGCCACTCGCTACATGTGCGAGCGAGCTGTGTATAGTATGGCGTAGTGCCCTGCAAGCCTGGCAAGTGCTTTTAGGGCCGTATGACCTTGCCTCACACTGTCAGCACTGTCTACGCTGGAACTCGTCAGTTCAGGCGCGCACGGCCAGCCCGTACCGACATGGTTTCGTAAAGCCGTTCTTATCTTCCCTTCATATTAATATTATTATTATAACACTATTAATATTAGCAATAAAATGATATTGGGTTCCAATAGACTACGTCACACACTGTTCCCGAGTACATTGAAAATGAATTCTCTATTATTGAATGGATTCATTGATAGCAAAATTAGGTCATTTATACTTAGGCTTACCCAAACTTGATGAGTGATTTAAAAATGTTGATGTTGATCCTCTCGCTTAATCGAAACGTACCACAAGCTTTCTCTTCTCTTTGAAGCCTATCGTTATCTCTAAACGACCTGTTTTGTTATGCCGAAGGTTACTTCAAATCTGATGGTGGGGTCCAGCATAAATCTTGTATCCTTCTTATGGCCAATAACAATTATTATGCCCATTGTATTTTTGCTTCTAACACGAGAAAGACACGAAAACATGGATCGCGTAACATTTCTGAAATGTTACAGCTGCATCTTAGATCTATTTCGGTGATTCCTAACGTTTGTAGTAAATCCCCTTCTTAATTATGTTTTTTGAACGTGAGCTAGGGTATCAGGCACTCCGCAGCAGGGCCGTGCAATGGGCAAGGTGAAGCAGTGCTAGCGGGAAATTTACTCGTGCCGGCCGAGCGCAGCCCTACTCGGTCCAGTTCTGAGCAGTGCAGCACGACAGCACACTAGCACTGCAGCGCTTAGTCGCACAAGCACTGTCCATTTGACCGGGTACTGAAGTACGTTTAGTACTGAGCGCGGAGCCTGCACACTAGGCGCACTAGAGCCAACATTGTGGCATATGCGTGTGGTCTGCCGTGCTCATTACGTGGGGAGGACAAAAATAGCATAGTGGGAGAGTCACACATTAATGAATCAAACCGCAGACATATAAGACATGATATTTGGACGCACATGAACCAGATCTGCAGCAAGGATACAGAAATTTGCATACTTTTTGGGTGATGTAGCAGGTGCAGCGAGATATAATAGTCCTAAAATAGAATCAGGGGCCGGTATGGAATCAGGAGAGTTAAAATACATTTTTTAATTTGTTGGCATAATGTCACAAACCAGCCGAGGTAGCTAAACACGTTAACGTGCATGGTCAGACTACTCCAAACTCGAAAGACCACACACAGCCACTCCATACATTACCTCATTAATTTTATTTGTCATTAACTCCTCTCATGAGATTGGCGTCATGAAATCATTCCCAAAAGGAAACTGTCTCACCACATCCCCTACCTCATTGCAACCGGAATAATTATGGGTAGAACCAAAAAAACTACATTAGGACTATAAAACTGTATTTCAATAACAAGATTCTGAATTCACCAAATGACTAGATTGATGCTCTTCAGGGATATGTGAGTTCGAGAAACATGCGTTAGTAAAACTCAGCTGAGTTTTAATTCACCGGCTGTGAAAGCCAATATACCATCTTTTTGGAAGCCTTCATAGGGAGGTTAAGGCTGCTTGAGCTTTTAGTTCTCGCAGTCAAGTGGTGCAGTTGCACCTAATATAAAGGGAGGTGGCGCGCAGTTCGTCACTCCTGTGGGGGTCCGGGCGGGGACACCAAGAGCCCGCCGATGAGCCAGCTTGGTGTCCTAGGCGAAACCCCACACAAGACACGGCACAAACCTAGAAGAATGCTGAGTTTTAATTCACCGGCCGTGAAGGCCAAAATACCATCTTTTTATGCGTTAGTAAATTCATCAGGATTTTAAAATGAAAGATATTCCGTCGCAATCTAAGGTCATTTATGTCTTTTATTCTTATATTCAAGTCGCCTCCGTGGTGTAGTGGTCAGCATGATTAGCTGCCACCCAGGACTTCCGCGGTTCGATTCCCGGCTCTGCCACGAAATTTGAAAAGTGGTATGAGGACTGGATTGGGGTCTACTCAGCCTCGGGTGGTCCAAATGAGTAGAGGGGTTTCGACTCCCACCTCAACCATCCTCGAAGTGGTTTTCCGTGGTTTCCCACTTCGTCTTCGGGAAAATACCGGGGTGGTACCTAACGTAAGGCCACGGCCGCCTCCTTCCCTCTTCCTTGCCTAATCTTCCCACTCTTCCCATCTCTTCATCAGGCCCCTGTTCGCTTTGCAGGTGAGGCCGCCTGGGCAACGTGCTAGTCACACTCCCCAGTTGTATCCCCGACTCAGAGTCCCAAGCTCCACGACACTACCAGTGGCGGTAAAGGTGAGATCCATCGCTTAGTCCGCGGGAAAAGCCAACCCTGGAGGGTAAACGATAAAAAAAAAAAAAGAATTCTTATATTCAACATGGCCTAAAAAAATACCTCGTGGGATTTACCTACACATAAGATATACGGCAAAATAAGCAAGAAGACACGAAATCCTTCAAACCTTCAAGTTTTAGGACAATATTCATTATTTCAACACTATGGAGACCAAGAATGCTATTCATTATATAACAATTAGCCTATTTTGCTCTAAAAATTACAAAATATGTTGTCTGTCTTTCTACCAGCTTGTCTGTATTTCTTTCGGTGGAGTGCCTAAGACTGTTTTGTTTGTTAGTTCTTGGAACTATTCGACTTTAGGGTTATGGTACGCGAACCGTCCTCCTAACTTACCAGGGGCTATGCAATGCCAAAAATACGAAGAAATGTGTACTATTATAGTTCGCCCAGTGAAGAAATTACATGGTATCGTGCAATTGATTGCGCTGACAATGAAAGAGACCACCTTGTAGTGTAGCGGCTAACGTTCTTGGCTGTCGCCCCGGTGGTCCGGGTTTGATTCCCTGTCCTGCCACGAAATTGAATTTCGGTTTGGGGTACTGAAATTGTATCGATGATACGTAAATCATCCAAGCGGTGCTCATGTCGAGGACTTGCGCCAGGCCAGTGGGCACGAGTTTTCTTTTTTATACATTCTTACTCTGCAATTCGAATTGAGAGCACATCACTGCGTAGAGTTGTTAGAATAGCTTCCGTAAAATATTCTCAAAGGCCAATGCTATAAGTAGACCTCATGAGTTAATCCAATTGCATATGTATATCTAGGCTAATCCAGATATGGTATTTAAGACATTTGATTTTTATTGCATTCTAAGTTCTGGGCATAGGAAAACCTCGAAGCTAATTTTGAAATTTTAAGTGAATGAACATCCAAAGTATAGTAAGCATCATGTAGGGAGACTGTACCAGAGAGAGCATGCATTGCTTGAAGACATGATGACATAGTGCGTAATTTGTGCTCGTACAACGAAGGAGGTTGTCAGGACGGTGTTGATGATGTAAATGGTGATAACGATGAAGACGGTGATTAATTATTTAGGAACCAAGGGAATATAAATAACCGATACTTAAGACTGAAGCGGATCTATGGTAAACACAAAATGAAATTGCAGGTTGATTGCGAAAGTACAGAAACTATCCAATCACCATATTTTATGGAGATTGACTAATCCAGAAGTAGACATGAAAGGGAGTAGCCTAGTACAAATAGGTGGAAGCAACGGATGCTCTTGTGTGAGACCTCCATGGGCGTAGCCAGGACTCTGTATGCTGCAAACACTGCGGAGTGCCTGATACCCTAGCTCACGTTCAAAAAACATAATTAAGAAGGGGATTTACTACAAACGTTAGGAATCACCGAAATAGATCTAAGATGCAGCTGTAACATTTCAGAAATGTTACGCGATCCATGTTTTCGTGTCTTTCTCGTGTTAGAAGCAAAAATACAATGGGCATAATAATTGTTATTGGCCATAAGAAGGATACAAGATTTATGCTGGACCCCACCATCAGATTTGAAGTAACCTTCGGCATAACAAAACAGGTCGTTTAGAGATAACGATAGGCTTCAAAGAGAAGAGAAAGCTTGTGGTACGTTTCGATTAAGCGAGAGGATCAACATCAACATTTTTAAATCACTCATCAAGTTTGGGTAAGCCTAAGTATAAATGACCTAATTTTGCTATCAATGAATCCATTCAATAATAGAGAATTCATTTTCAATGTACTTGGGAACAGTGTGTGACGTAGTCTATTGGAACCCAATATCATTTTATTGCTAATATTAATAGTGTTATAATAATAATATTAATATGAAGGGAAGATAAGAACGGCTTTACGAAACCATGTCGGTACGGGCTGGCCGTGCGCGCCTGAACTGACGAGTTCCAGCGTAGACAGTGCTGACAGTGTGAGGCAAGGTCATACGGCCCTAAAAGCACTTGCCAGGCTTGCAGGGCACTACGCCATACTATACACAGCTCGCTCGCACATGTAGCGAGTGGCAGGTGGGGAGAGGCAAGGACATGACGTCACGCGCTTGTGGCTTACTTCTTAGACTGCCCGTAAGGGAGCAGCAGGATAGAACATACTACAGGCACTAGCTACGCAGGGCCCTGCTCCGCAGTGTTTGCAGCATACAGAGTCCTGGCTACGCCCATGGAGGTCTCACACAAGAGCATCCTTTGCTTCCACCTATTTGTACTAGGCTACTCCCTTTCATGTCTACTTCTGGATTAGTCAATCTCCATAAAATATGGTGATTGGATAGTTTCTGTACTTTCGCAATCAACCTGCAATTTCATTTTGTGTTTACCATAGATCCGCTTCAGTCTTAAGTATCGGTTATTTATATTCCCTTGGTTCCTAAATAATTAATCACCGTCTTCATCGTTATCACCATTTACATCATCAACACCGTCCTGAC
Source organism: Meconema thalassinum (assembly GCA_946902985.2). Classification (NCBI taxonomy): domain Eukaryota; kingdom Metazoa; phylum Arthropoda; class Insecta; order Orthoptera; family Tettigoniidae; genus Meconema; species Meconema thalassinum. Next base: position 151,150,198 of record OX336389.2, read on the forward strand.
AACCTCCTTCGTTGTACGAGCACAAATTACGCACTATGTCATCATGTCTTCAAGCAATGCATGCTCTCTCTGGTACAGTCTCCCTACATGATGCTTACTATACTTTGGATGTTCATTCACTTAAAATTTCAAAATTAGCTTCGAGGTTTTCCTATGCCCAGAACTTAGAATGCAATAAAAATCAAATGTCTTAAATACCATATCTGGATTAGCCTAGATATACATATGCAATTGGATTAACTCATGAGGACTACTTATAGCATTGGCCTTTGAGAATATTTTACGGAAGCTATTCTAACAACTCTACGCAGTGATGTGCTCTCAATTCGAATTGCAGAGTAAGAATGTATAAAAAAGAAAACTCGTGCCCACTGGCCTGGCGCAAGTCCTCGACATGAGCACCGCTTGGATGATTTACGTATCATCGATACAATTTCAGTACCCCAAACCGAAATTCAATTTCGTGGCAGGACAGGGAATCAAACCCGGACCACCGGGGCGACAGCCAAGAACGTTAGCCGCTACACTACAAGGTGGTCTCTTTCATTGTCAGCGCAATCAATTGCACGATACCATGTAATTTCTTCACTGGGCGAACTATAATAGTACACATTTCTTCGTATTTTTGGCATTGCATAGCCCCTGGTAAGTTAGGAAGACGGTTCGCGTACCATAACCCTAAAGTCGAATAGTTCCAAGAACTAACAAACAAAACAGTCTTAGGCACTCCACCGAAAGAAATACAGACAAGCTGGTAGAAAGACAGACAACATATTTTGTAATTTTTAGAGCAAAATAGGCTAATTGTTATATAATGAATAGCATTCTTGGTCTCCATAGTGTTGAAATAATGAATATTGTCCTAAAACTTGAAGGTTTGAAGGATTTCGTGTCTTCTTGCTTATTTTGCCGTATATCTTATGTGTAGGTAAATCCCACGAGGTATTTTTTTAGGCCATGTTGAATATAAGAATTCTTTTTTTTTTATCGTTTACCCTCCAGGGTTGGCTTTTCCCGCGGACTAAGCGATGGATCTCACCTTTACCGCCACTGGTAGTGTCGTGGAGCTTGGGACTCTGAGTCGGGGATACAACTGGGGAGTGTGACTAGCACGTTGCCCAGGCGGCCTCACCTGCAAAGCGAACAGGGGCCTGATGAAGAGATGGGAAGAGTGGGAAGATTAGGCAAGGAAGAGGGAAGGAGGCGGCCGTGGCCTTACGTTAGGTACCACCCCGGTATTTTCCCGAAGACGAAGTGGGAAACCACGGAAAACCACTTCGAGGATGGTTGAGGTGGGAGTCGAAACCCCTCTACTCATTTGGACCACCCGAGGCTGAGTAGACCCCAATCCAGTCCTCATACCACTTTTCAAATTTCGTGGCAGAGCCGGGAATCGAACCGCGGAAGTCCTGGGTGGCAGCTAATCATGCTGACCACTACACCACGGAGGCGACTTGAATATAAGAATAAAAGACATAAATGACCTTAGATTGCGACGGAATATCTTTCATTTTAAAATCCTGATGAATTTACTAACGCATAAAAAGATGGTATTTTGGCCTTCACGGCCGGTGAATTAAAACTCAGCATTCTTCTAGGTTTGTGCCGTGTCTTGTGTGGGGTTTCGCCTAGGACACCAAGCTGGCTCATCGGCGGGCTCTTGGTGTCCCCGCCCGGACCCCCACAGGAGTGACGAACTGCGCGCCACCTCCCTTTATATTAGGTGCAACTGCACCACTTGACTGCGAGAACTAAAAGCTCAAGCAGCCTTAACCTCCCTATGAAGGCTTCCGAAAAGATGGTATATTGGCTTTCACAGCCGGTGAATTAAAACTCAGCTGAGTTTTACTAACGCATGTTTCTCGAACTCACATATCCCTGAAGAGCATCAATCTAGTCATTTGGTGAATTCAGAATCTTGTTATTGAAATACAGTTTTATAGTCCTAATGTAGTTTTTTTGGTTCTACCCATAATTATTCCGGTTGCAATGAGGTAGGGGATGTGGTGAGACAGTTTCCTTGTGGGAATGATTTCATGACGCCAATCTCATGAGAGGAGTTAATGACAAATAAAATTAATGAGGTAATGTATGGAGTGGCTGTGTGTGGTCTTTCGAGTTTGGAGTAGTCTGACCATGCACGTTAACGTGTTTAGCTACCTCGGCTGGTTTGTGACATTATGCCAACAAATTAAAAAATGTATTTTAACTCTCCTGATTCCATACCGGCCCCTGATTCTATTTTAGGACTATTATATCTCGCTGCACCTGCTACATCACCCAAAAAGTATGCAAATTTCTGTATCCTTGCTGCAGATCTGGTTCATGTGCGTCCAAATATCATGTCTTATATGTCTGCGGTTTGATTCATTAATGTGTGACTCTCCCACTATGCTATTTTTGTCCTCCCCACGTTATGAGCACGGCAGACCACACGCATATGCCACAATGTTGGCTCTAGTGCGCCTAGTGTGCAGGCTCCGCGCTCAGTACTAAACGTACTTCAGTACCCGGTCAAATGGACAGTGCTTGTGCGACTAAGCGCTGCAGTGCTAGTGTGCTGTCGTGCTGCACTGCTCAGAACTGGACCGAGTAGGGCTGCGCTCGGCCGGCACGAGTAAATTTCCCGCTAGCACTGCTTCACCTTGCCCATTGCACGGCCCTGCTGCCGGATTACCGAAAACGCCGGATTACTGGAAAATATCGAGAAAAACGCAGATATCATTTGAAAATCAGTTTTAATTACATTGTACTATACAAAGTAAATAGTACGAAAATACATCATATAACTCACGTTATTCCTTGGAAGTAGACGGCTGGAAATATGCATCAATTGTCATTCGCTTTTTACGGTTGAGAGACACTTTGAGAACTTGTTCCTGTAACCTTCTTAAAACTAAGACTTCGTTAGCAGAGACGCCATTCTCCTCCGCCCAGGCAATTGACGAGGCGATGGCCGCATCGTGAGAGATTGATTGTACAGCCTCTATCACTTCTCCTTCGACCTGTTCCTCGTCCTCTTACTCTCTTGCCATTTCCTCTATGATGTCATTTTCTGTCATTAATGGTTGTTTTCGTCATCTTCACCGGTAAGCCACACGCCTATGTCATCAGTAATCAATGCGTTATCCGGTGAATCCACGAGTACAGTATTGGGGACGCATTGTCAAATCAAGTGTTGAGCTCGTACTCGATTATAAAACGCCGGATTACTGGGAGTGCCGGAGAGCTGAGATGCCGGATTACAGAGGGAGGAGTACTGTATAAGTGATTGAGCAGTGCACCATTTGGTAAAGGAGTGTAGGAATAATTCATGTAACGTTTCTTTCAGATAGTAGGGTGATAAAATAACAGTTTCTCCCCACCATAACTAATTGGGCGCAATTTTGTTGACTGACTAAAGAGCAATTCAGCCTGCTTGTTTTCACCGGTTGATGGATGAATCCCTGGTGGCATCCCTGACATAGGTCCAAGCACGGCCACACTAACTAGGACAGCAGACGGGGTAAAGAGGTATACTGCTCATGTTGTATACGAGACACTTTAAGTTATTGATCGATGCTTCAACCCTGTTTAATCTGGTTCTTATTTCTAGTGGATTTAATGTGGAATTTTAGTCACAAACCTTTCTTCATCCACTGCTACTTGACCCCTCAATGTTCGACCTCATCAGGCTTGTAGACGAGCAAGGTATTGGCAGAGCAGACGGATACAGGAGGTTGGCTACCCTGGCTGATATGTATGTGTGATGTTTCGTGAAGCACGTATTTCAAGACTATTGTCTAGGGGACTTAGGTGCAGAATTTAGCACAGAAAATTCCTTAATCCAATACAACCTGCCCTGCATAACATGTTTTTGTAACTCAAACTATAATAAAGCTATGGAACAAAAACCATGTGATGAACTCATTAAGAACTCGATTTAACAAACCAACAACAAGGACCAAAAAAGCAATTGAAGTTTGTTACTTAGGACAAAATCTGAGCTATTCATAATAGTTCATTATGCAACGAGCCTATAATGGCAATAATTAAGACACGAGTATGATTGTAAAACGAGCAAAGCGAGTTGCATACGACTGTTTGTGTTTGACGATAATTATAACTAGGGTCTATTTTATGTTCGAACATAAATATTCATAAATATCTGTCGAGATTTCGCCAGTTTTATGAACTGAACAGAGCGCATGGGACGCAGAGAATACTTTGTATTTGACCAGGGCCTCCTCAAATACCCCACTACGACACTAGGCCACGCAGTGAAATTAAAAAATGGAGGCCATGGAAGTCAGCGCAGATGCGATGCTATCCTTACCTAATTGGTCACACAACTGTTTCTTGAGCTCTGATTGGTGGGAGAAACTGTTTCATAATGAAAATAGTGTTATAATGACCCTCATTATGATACAGTTTTCTGATATAGGCCTATAATATTTACATTTCGACATCATCGAACATAAATAGTTAATTTTGATTATTCTACAGTATATTCGAGTACCAATCAGTAGCGAAACCAGGCGCCGGTTACAGAAAGATTCCAAATTCAAGATAAATAAATAAATTAATGAATTAATTAATAAACAAATAAAATAAAATAACATATTTTTATTTTTATTTGAATAGTATAAATACCGGTACTCATAATGAATAGCCAAAAATTTTGGCATTATTTGAAATTTCTGTTCAATTACAACGGAATCGCTTCTAAACTTACTGTCTGAACTCTCAAATAAGCACTACTGTATCACACATTCTAGGCTAACTGAATTTAAAGATTATTTACCGTTTTAACTACCCTTTACACAGTTACCGTAGTTTTAATATTCATATTTTCCGCTTTTCTTGAAAAAGCCTAATTAAAAAGGATCCCACTATGAATGTGTTAATTCTGAGTCATTGAAATGTATTACTGCTGAAAATATATACATAGGCCTAGTTGTGGCAACTACAAAACCACACATTTTACATCAATCTTCCTTCTCGTTTTTCCCCTCACTGTGGGTCACACCTCGCAAGTAATTTGCGGATATACTTACAAAAAGAAAACACACACACTGATTCGAGTTAGATTTTCCATGTAAGAGCAAACAAGGCAATTCTTTTGTCTAGTTCTCCTGTTTTCACTCCCTTTGTTTATGGCTGTCATGGATATTCTGTGCCGGGTTTGAGCCTTCCCAATTTAGGACTCAATTCCAGGGGCGTATTCATCGGTTAAATCAATACGAACACTGTCCTGGTGGATGGGAGAACACATGTCTAACTACTCAATTAACACACAAGGATACAATTGGGAAGTACAAAATTCAATTGCTTTTCAAGACACATTAAACATGGCCAAGCCCCGTTCGAAATAACTCAAGAAAAATCGAAGTCGAAACAAGAAAATAAAAGAATCAATCCATAAGTTACTCATCATCAGCTACATCAATTGTATTACTGTATGATCCCTAAAACAAAAACAGTTATGTATCGAAAAATGAATTTTGACCCAATGATCATTATGTTCCACTGAGACTGGTTTGGACGTATACGAATTTGAAGTTGTATGAGGCAATCATGAGAAAAGCGCTCAATAGATTCAACCCTGCCTTAGATCAGCTGTTAGCTGCAGTGACTACGGGTCATTTGAGACAGACAAAAACAAACATCTGTGGGCATAACATCTGGCAAACAAACAGAATATGCTTTAGAATTATATGCCAGAAGATTAATATTATAACAGTGGATCATCATACCAAAGTACATTTCTATGTAGGCTATAGGGCACGAGATACAAATATAAACGTGATTCCAAAAATTTAGCACAGCCACCATTTTAATGTTCTCATAGAAATGTGATAAAATTAGATGCCAATATATTGAGCCTTGTATGAAGATTTACCGTGCTAAATTCTTTGCGCTTGAATAAGTAGGCTAAGTCGCGAGAAAAATCCTGATAAATATTCAAATTTCACGCCGCCATTTTGGTAAACTTATGTTCATACCCTCTATTAGCATAGAAAATGTCAGTTTGATTGTTGCAATTTATTCTCGGATATTGAGAACTGTCTAAATATTTCTGTTGATCGCCACATTGGATTATTTAAACGTTCACTTTGATCACATGAATAGAACACAATTTCATTTAAAAATTTCGCACAGCCGCTATCTTGCGTTTATGAAAACAATAAATTGAATAAAATTATATGCTAGTAAATTAAATCTTGTAGAAACATTTATTGTACAAGTTTTACTTAGCTTCCATGACTAAGCCGCTAGAAAATGCTATTTAAATATTTTAATTTCGCTTGGCCGCCATGTTGGTTTCGTACTTAACATATTTTTCCGCGTCACATTGCTGAACTTACTGAAGTATTCTCTATCTCCATACAAAATTTCAGGGTGATAACTGTAATACTTTCCGATATATAGAATGCCGATGAAATATTTCGCACAGCCGCCATATTGGATTGGTGACACGTTTTTAAATGTCAAGGCTGCAGTTGGAGTAGGACAAATTAGTACTATGTCCTTACCGAGTTTCATTAAAATCGCTCCAGCACTCACACATACACACGGACTATAGGTAATGTCATAAGCCTGAAAAGACTGTCTCTATGCACCATAGCCGTGGGTGTCTTAGGGCTATTATCACTAGCGTGTTAATTCAGCATGTAGGCTACCTTTCACCAGAACACATTTTTCATTAACTTTTCACAAATCCAACATTAGGCGAACTGGCCACTCTTAGCCACTCTAGAAGAGTAAAAATAGATTAAAAGAACTATTTGCTTGATATTTCACATTTCATAAAGTTGGAAATTTAAATCAAAGGGAACATGCTTGAGTCAGCGATCAATAACTGCCTCCTGTGTGACATTAACAGCGTTCCGTACCTCTTTTGTCCTTCTGCTGTCCTAGTAAGACCTGCGGCGCGTTGAACCAAGGTGAGGGAAGCCACGAAGGCCCCATCAACCAATGAAATCAACCGCCTCTCCCTTAGTGTGCAACCATTTTGTTCAAACGTTATAGCATGACGAATAGAAGGAGAAAGTGAGGAGACTCCTGAAGTTCAAGCGCGCCCCGCCAGGCAGCGCTAGAGTGGGCAAGTTCCACACTGCCGGGGTCAGCTGGTCTTAGGGATGGTGCTAAGGGAAACGAATTACTTTGTAACTACGAGTAATACTCTTTTAAAAAGCAATTAGCGGTTACAATTAAAATAGCATGGCAGGGCACAATGGAAAATATAATTCACGGAAATAATAACTACGGTCTTCATTACATGTTACGGATCGCTCCGATTCCTGGAGTATACAGACACAGATATAAAAAAAACAACATAATACCCAGCATATTAAACAAGCACATATAAACTATTTAAAGTAACACTCTACTTACCAATTCATTTTGTTGGCTACTGGACTTTCGAAAGCTTGCGTGAAGACTTGGCGGATGTTCGAGATTGCAAATCTCCTTTGTTATATTGCAAATCTTGGCGGATTTCCTTCGTTCTGAAGAAAAATCGGCACTTCATATAATTATAAACAAGTCTGGGGATAATATCCATGACATGCTGAAGACAGCAGCTGGCTCCTGAAGGATCAATTGAAATTGTTTCTGTGGAATCGATACAATCAAAAAATATTTCGCTCCACATCGATTTTGAGGTTAATTTTCCGGTAATTACTTTCTCGGCCTGGAAAAGAATGTCACATACACTTCTCGAAGGACGTGTTAGAAACACTTCATTGTTCATTGAACCGTAGTCCTTTATTTCGGCAAGAACTGAACATTTACTTAGATTATTCTCACGTAGAGAATGAGCACCGGGCGAACACATAATAAATTTAGAAGAGTGCTTAACAACATAGCCAGCCAAATAGTACACAAGATCCTTATCAATCGAAGAGTTTCGAACTGCGCTGTCAAATTCAGGTACCGAGCTTCCCCAGTCTTCGATATTTACTGCATCTTGAACCACATATTTTTAGCCTATTTTCAATTTTGAAAAAATAGGCTTATGAGATCACCTTTTGTCCGTGTGTGTGCGTGTGTGTGTGTGTGAGGTGTGTGTGTGTGTCCCCCCTAATAAAATCTAAACGGCTGGAGCGATTTCAATGAAACTCGGTAAGTTCATAGCACTATTCCCGGCGACCTCGACCGTGCCCTTCAAATTTTGTTACGTCTCACCAATCCAACATGGCGGCTGTGCGAAATATTTCACTAGCATTCAATATCTCCGAAACTATTACCGATATCACCCTGAAATTGTGTACGGTGATAAAGGGCACTATTAGAAGTTCACCTATGAGACTTTCAAAAACCTGGTGACTACAATACTAACATGGTGGCCAAGCGAAGTTGAGACTTTTAAATTGACTTTTCTCGCGATTTAACTATCCAAACGTAATGAAACTTGGTACAGCAAATGTTTATACACATTGTAATGCAATGAAGTCTAATTTAGTTCAATTGTTTACATAACCCCAAATGGCGGCTGTGCGAAATATTTCACTGACATTCTATATCTCCGAAACTATTACAGGTATCACCCTGCAATTTTGTACGCTGATAAAGGGTGCTGATACAAGTTTACCTATGTATATTCCAAAATTCTGTAGAATAAAAAACGAACATGGCGACCAAGCGAATTTGAAATACTTTAATAGACTTTTCTCGTGATTTAACTCTCTGAGCGCAGTGAAATGTGGTACAGTAAATGATTTTGCAGATTGTAATGCACTGCCATCTAATTTTATACAATTGTTTACATAACCTCAAAATGGCGGCTGTGCGAAATATTTCACTGACATTCTATATCTCCGAAACTATTACAGATATCACCCTGCAATTTTGTACGTTGATAAAGGGTGCTGATACAAGTTTACCAATGTATATTCCAAAATTCTGTAGAATACAACACGAACATGGCGACCAAGCGAATTTGAAATACTTTATAGACTTTTCTCGTGATTTAACTCTCTGAGCGCAGTGAAATGTGGTACAGTAAATGATTTTGCAGTTTGTAATGCACTGCCATCTAATTTAATACAATTGTTTACATAACCTCAAGATGGCGGCTGTGCAAAATTTTAAAATTAAGTTTTTATTTCTTGTGTCGTAATCATGCGATCGAAGTGAAAGTTTGAATAATGAACCTAGGCAATAATTGTCCTTGAATGGTACATAACTCTATGGTATATACATATAACAATCCTAAATGGCGAGATTCCGAAATATTTAGACGGTTCTCAATATCTATGAATGTTTTACAGCAACCAAACTGAATTTTTTATGTTCATAGAGACTATGAACATATGTTCACCTATAGGACTTTCAGTAACCTGGTGAGCACAAATCCAACATGGCGGTGACGCGAATTATAAATATTTAAATGGACGTTTCTCGCGAATTAACTATCCGAGTGCCATGAAACGTTGCACGTTAAATGCTTATACAAATGTTGATCCACTGGCATCTAATTTATTTCAATCGTTTGCATAATCACAAGATGGCTGCTGTGCGTAATTTTAAAATCTCGTTTTTACTTCTTGTGTTCTAATCATGCGATTGCAGTTTGAATACCACACGTACACAATAATCTTAATGTAATAGTACAAGAATAAAAATCCAACCTGAAGACCATCTGAAATATTTAGACGGCTCAATATCTACGAATCTGTTACAGCAATTAAACTGAAATTTTGTATGTTGATAGAGGCAATTAACATGAGCAGGATATATGAAAATAGGCTGTATAGTTCTTCACGGAACTACTTGTTTCTTAATGGAAGTTTCCACTGATTCCTTCACTGTCTTGTTATGCACCTCCATATTCCGGGCTAATATACGCATCTGATTAACATACGAGGTCAAGATCTGCTCCCGTTTAGGTTCACTATTTCCACCAACATTTAAAGCCTGTTTTATAGGGACGTATATACATTGAAATGAAGGAAATCTATTGTTGATGGATGATCATCTGAACTGAAAGATCGCATAATTCCGAAGTGCCGTTCCTAGGGATCCTGGGTGAGCTTTCCTGTCAACACATACTTATAACCTTTCTCCCAAAGCCATTCACACATCTCCAAAGTACTCTGTAGGGCTACTACTAGTGATTCCAAGGTTCTGTTGGAGGCAAAGTTGTTATTGGTAGATCTCACGGTCTGAAGAAAACTAACAACAGCTGTATGAGAAGGTGAACCTTTACGAAGAGCCTGAGACGGAATGAATGCATTTAGTGCATCAGCAACAACATTTATATATTACTGGTAAATGTCTAAGTGTCCTCACTACCTTGAAATCCCGCCAGTCCCATTTCTCGATAAAATGTAATACCTTTGGCAACACTGTCACTGAAAAGTTGGAATGCAAACCTAGCATTCATTCTCTGGAAAGATTATGGGTCTAAATGAGCAACTGTCAGTTTAGGGCAGGCTCTAAGCCCAGCATACCCTGAGAGATCTTATTTGAACAGTTCCCTATAAAAATTGAAATCAATAATTTTTTCATTATAGTGAAGTTGTACTTTATCATGAAAGTGGTTTCTTAAGCATTTCAATACATGAACGAAGTCGGAGAAAGCCCAGATCTTTCTCGTAACATCTGCAGGATTAAGGATGTGAGGTTGTAGAGAGGTTGTCTTGCCACCTACTCCTAACGAATTCAAGGCCTTTTTATTTGATTGACTACCATCACAAGTAAACCCAACCACCCTCTCCCCAGCCTCTTCTAACTGCAAAATCACCTGTATTAGAATTTTTGCGAGAATGTCCCCTGGAGTAGCATTTCTGCTTGCATAAACAGCAACTGGCTGCACCCAATTAGCCTATGCACGAATGGTACGAACATGAACACTAGAGCGTGATTTGCTAGTACGTTCTTCTGGAGGTCAGGTGTGTGTTCACCTAAATCTACTAATCCATCTACTTGATGAGAAAAACTATTAAACTGGATTTCTTCTCTTAGCTTCACTTCATCGAAAATTACAACACCGTAACGTGAATTATCATTCTTTTCTTCCTTAAAATAGTCTGAAATAGCATTTATACTATGCGTATTAACTCCATAAGGGCATTTATGTCCTTTACAAAGTTTTCTCAAGTGACTTTCTGAGGGCAGAGGCAAGAGATTATGTCGCCGACAATGGCGGAATCCTTTCGGTGATTTTATTCTCAACAATAAACTCATTAAAATGAATTCGTTGCTGTACCTCATTCCATTGGGAGATTTTACCTGGCATTTCTTGAGCATAGTGTCTATTATCATCTTTTCCTTCTTGCTAAGGTGTTCGTTATCTTTGTAATTAAATGCTTGTGAATTTCGAACCTGCTTATCCAGGAAATAAATTCTCGATTTTGCTGAGTTGAGGCAGGATCTAACGCGAATTAAATTACGGTTAGCATTCTTTAGGCGCCTTTTGAGCAAAATTATAGTCTTTTCAGCGTCAGTAAGTACACTAGAATGACCCAAATTCTTATCAACATTAGACTGACCTTTTAATGCCTCATTCGTTGCTCCACTCCCATCTTCAATCTTCTTTCTTCTTTTTCTGGTGGTGTCGAGATTCTTTTTCCTGTTGGGAGCTTTACGGGACTTATTCTCACATGTCAGGTACTTCGGTAAATTAGGGGGGAAATGAGGCACTGCTCCAGGAAGTAACTTCCACCTCACAAAAGAGATTTCCACTTCTTCACCATTCACTATACAATTATCTGATTATACTATCAAATCATCAGAGAAATGAATTTGACAAATTCTACTACTTCGCGTTAACTCCGTATCCTTTCGTGGAATAGCTCTGGCCCATTTTTCAAATTGATTTGTATCCTTCGGTGGTGAAAAAAATCGTATATCGACAACTACTCTACCATACCCTGACTTACAGCCAGGCACTAAATAGTACGGCATGTTGAACTATTAAATTAACAAAGCCGCATAAGAAATATGTTTGAAGTTCACAAAACACAAAACGCTGATGTACACAAGACTCAATGAACTGAATTTAAGAATTGAAAGCAAGGAAAATTCAATTTAATTCACACAAATATCTCACACAGTAACTACTCCCACACTTTTCTAAGAACCGGCTCGACCCAACAACAGGACACGTTGTTGGACATTATCGCTTGCAGTGCTTGTAGCGGCGGGACCACAAACTACCATGCTATAATGGCGGAGTCCTCACACTAGGTCCTTCTATTCGTCATGGTGCAACCATTGTTTCCAGGCAGTGAACTATTGAAAACTCAGGTAAATCTAACTTAAAAATGCTATTCCATTTTACCACTAATGAAAAACCATAGACAAAAAAATATTCATTACCTGTACATGACTGGGACGATGATTGCTTTCTTGATTAATGACTATGTATTGGCAACCGGTACATGACCATATTGGTTGTTTACAGGGAAAGTACAAGGTCATTTTTTTTTTTTAAATTTAAATTCAACTGACATGTCGTTCCCTATGGACTCAACGAATATCCACAGGTTTGAACATGATAATCTGAACAAAATGACATGACATTCATTTTCTGTTTACGTATTGGTTAAAGGGGAATGTAAATGACTGCAGCTATATAAAAAGAAAATAAGTACATTGGTTACTGTTAGTGCCGACATACAGTTTATTATAATATTTTATGTTTTTTTTTCATTTATTTTGTTTGTTTTTAGGTGTGGTCATGCGTCATTAACGTAGTGAACAGACAGTGAAAAAGCATACATTATGCTTTAAAGTACTCTGTGCTCTTGTGCAACGTTAATAACTTGCAATAAAAAAGTTTTATTATAACACATGACTTTAGTACCAAATACAACAAGTGAGCAAGTCGGTTTACCTTATAGGTTGAATTTAAAATCAGAAAATGATCGTTGGTTAAGATTTGAATCCTGGCCTGTAGGCTTTTTCTCAACACATAAACTTTCAGAAGCAGTTTTTTTTACTTGAACCGAGAAGATATGTTGCGTTGTGTTTTTTGTCGTGTTGAACTTTCACACTGGGAAGAAGGGGATGATCCCTTTAGAGACCATTTGCGATGGTCTCCTCATTGTCCTTACATGCTTGGAAAACAAGTGGGTAACATACCAGCGTATCCATTTTACCGAACCACAAGGCCATTGGCTACTACATACGTTGCTGATTCGCAAATAAATAATAATGATGATGTATTACCAGCCAACGGTAGTGTCGATATATGTGGTCCATATGCCATAGACAGTGTTGAATTGGCATGTGCTTTTGAAAAATTTCGAGTTTGCAAGACTAAAGCACTAGCAAACCTGGTGTATTTTTGGAAATACACGGAAAGACAGAATTAGTTTTTGCTGCTCTCCATTACTTCATATTAGCTCATTTATTTATAATTCCTTTCCGCATACACAAACATCGAACCATTACCTTCTGTTTGCCCCGTGCATTTGTTGATTTATCTTGTAATTTTGTTTCAGAAGCACATATTCTGCTGAGCCAGCTCGCAGCGCCTCATCGCCGAACTCCGAACTTCCATTGCCTCAAGTGACGAAGACTTCGTCTTCAATCCGCCAGGCGCCGCATTCTTCGTCAGCCGACTACTCTGCGAAGAAACTTTACTTTCATCAAATATTTTGTTATGTTTATCATGCTTGTATAACTTCTTTTGTTTCTCTCCTCTATCCCCTCTCTTCCCCCCCCCCCCCCCGCCCGCCTACTTCTGACATGTGCGTTGTCGCTCTACTTTTCGGCGCGTCACACGCTCGCTCACTTGACTCCTCGTCTCCGTGCTGAGAGAAACTGCTCTCACTCTCACTTGTGCTACAGTCGTCAAGACCTCCAGTTGGAGCCTAAATAGGGCTCGTCTCCTCTCCTCGAGAGACAAAATTTTGAATCGAACGCCATGTCCAGATCATAACTAACGGTCGCCTGGATCGACTACACCAGAAATGAGCTTCATATTTTAATCGATTTTAATTAGCTATATGCTTTTAATACCGTTCTATAGACAGTGAGAAGTTGCTAAATGCTCTGCAATTGCAATCTTCGCGGGATTTTCGATGTCAGGCTTTGTCTATCTAAGACAGCTAATCTTGCAAATCGAAGCAGTATTTCTTTTGCATGCTAAATGAGAATGAACTCTCACACCGTGGGATTCTTATTGAACTAAATTCTGTGTATAGCAAACTTAGCTCGTTCCACTGCTGGACTTTATTTACCCAATTCAACAGTTATGATTGTTCTGGAATGCTCCACGTCCAACGATTCATCTAAAAGTAAACCTTCTAGTATTTTCCACTCACGTATGGGAATACTTTTTCTAAGCAAGGAATTTTCCTTATGAACAGCTAATCAACACCTAATTTTTCTTCCTTCGTGGGAATTTGTCTGCTGCATTCAACTATAACCTACAAATTTTTCAACACAATAGACTCTCGCAAATCAAATGCAACTAGTTATTTTTCACCACCGCAATAACTTTCCTTTCTATAAACTTTTTGTGCTACAATAGTGAACTTTTCAACCACGTCAATAGACTATAGTGAAACCAGTGCACGTTCTACTTTTCATCCGTGCCGCGCTCGTCCGAGAATAAATAAATAAGGCCAAGAACTTTCTCCACAAAGTTCCTATTTCCTCTTCCTCAACCACTCTTTACTAACAAATGAGGTTAATCCTTAAATTTATATCTTTTCCAACGAGGCTTCGCCAAACCATAGGCGCCCTCCCAACTTTTCTCCATTTATAACTTATTCACTCTGTTAAATATCAGCAGTTAGAAACTGCTTATTAATCTATTTTCTTTTCTTGCTAGTACAAGAATTGGTTATGTTCTAAGTACTAAACTTTTCATTAATCTCTTTAATCCAGGTTTCACGAAAGGGTAACTGGCCCCATTTTTTCCTCGTTATCCTGTTTAAATATAGAAGTTCTAGAAACTTCTTCTTAATTTTTCTCTTCAAGTTTCACAATAAGTGACCTGCCCTATTTGTATAAACTATTAAAGTAATTCTGCATCAATATAGGAAGTTATAGAAACTTCTATTTCATTTCTCCCTTTTTTGTTGTTACTTTCGAAGCTGTTATTTGTTCATATTTTTGAGATGCCCATCTAGGAATTCTTAAAGTACACCCCTTGTTCTTGATTTATTATTTAACTTTAATTACGTTAATTATCTTTAAATTTTCAATTTGTTAATCTTAGCACCATTTCAAAATCTTATGAGGATTTTAGTGCTTATAAAAGGTTCCAAACCAAAAAATTGTCAATTGCCTAGTGCAAGCTTTAAATGATTTTAGGAGGTCTGCGACCCCAATGGTTTAAAAAATCAAATTATATATGTGTTAAATTGATCACATTTTATGCATTGTTAAATAAATCCAACTATATCCTTTTGCTTTATCATTTTCTATAAAATAACGATTAGGCAAGATTCTGTCTTCCCCTACTCTTCCTATGGGCTTAAATTAAAAAAAAATTCACAAATCAAATTAATAACGGTTCCACTATTTGTTGCATTTGAGCAAGAACTCTTAGTCACAAACTTATTAAAGTCTCTCTTAGCTTTGATAGCTAATTCTAACTAGCTAGTAAGGCAAGCATAGCTCGCTCCGCCAGCTTCCTGCTTGTTGAGATTTTCTCTACAACTTATGGTTGGTTTTCCAAATTTAAGTTTTTCTCATTGTCTAAACTTTTAGTCGGCGCTTTGCTGAGTAAAAGCTTAGCCATTCCTAAATGCAACTATTGGTGCTCTTACCAAAATTATTCACAAGGGTATAATTGCTTCATCCCTACCATTCTTGGAAACATTCGGTCGCTTTTTAGAAATTCTACAATTTCAAGAATTAAAACATCACGGCCAATTCAAACTATTTGTATTCTTCAAAATATTTGTATAAAACAAACTCCTTTGAAAAGATACATAGTAAACTCATCATTTCTTTCTTTGCCAGACCACCACCCTTCCCCATAGTAGCCGAATTTTGACTTGGAAGGGAAGGTACCACCTCCTCTCCCGCAAATAGCCCAAGCTCTAGCTGCGTTTCCTGTTAGCTGCGTTCAGGTCCCCACTCACTTTAGTGATTTCACGGACTTTGCGGTGACACTCTTCTATAAAAATTGTTTTTGATTGGTGTTGGACTTTCGTCCTATTATCCACACTTGTTCCTCAGTCCGAAACCCACTTCCCTTTAATTCTCCCTTCATCTTCCCTTGTGGGTAAGGTTAATTCCTAGCAAAAACCTACCCAACACCCAGAGTACAGCTCTAAGAACGTTTAGAATCTTATAACAATGTTTAGCCATCAATATTAGAACACCTTTCAAAACAGCTAAGTGAAGCTGGATTTTTTATACTGGCGAAGGGGATAAAACAATATGTTTTCATTGTGGTGCTTTAAAGGATTGGCAAATGACTGATGACCCTTTTGTGGAACACGCTCGTTGGTTACCTAACTGTAGATACATGGTGTTGAGTAAAGGTCAGGAATTTGTGAACACTATTCGTAAAGAAAACGTAATTGCAGCTCAAGACATAAAAGTGCCTTTAGAGCTAGAACACGTGCAGCAAATACATGAGGCTCAAAAAAGAGATGTGTCTGACGAACAGATACAAAAGTGTGACCAACAATTTGTAAAATTTGTTATCAATAAGAACTAGATGTTGTATTTTTGACTTGTGGACACTTGATAGCCTGTGTCAAATGTGCATTAGAACTTAAAAATTGTGCTATATGCAGAAAAGTAGTATCTGCTACAGTTAGGGCATTTCTTGCATAAATAGTATAATTTATTAGCAATGCATAGTGCAAAATAGCTATATGCACAATATTATTACAAGCTGTTGTAGAGTGTAATTGATATGCTTTTGTTTTGTTTATAGACTACTACAATGAATGTTTTGAATGCTGTGGGACAAGCATGTGGTTTAGAGACAAAGAAGCTCAGCGAATTGCCAACGCATATTCCATTCCGGATTATCAAGATTCGGAAATTGAAAACAGCATATGGTGATCGTATACTTTGTGTATGCGAAAATTTTGAGACATTTCTGCCTACACGGTTTAATGATATGACGGAGAGTGTTTTTGTGAAGTGACTAATGCTATGCAACCTGTACACTTAATTTATGAAGGTTTTAAAAGCGATAGGTGCCTTGTGCGTTTTAATTAAATAAAAAACTAATGTGAAATAATAATGGAAAAAATATAAGTGATGACAATAGACTGAAAGAAAATAAATATATTTGTATAGAATAATAATGTGTTAGTTTTTAGTATTGTCCGTAAAAATATTATGATGAAACAAAAAAGTATATAAAGTTTGTAAATAAATGCAGATGCTGTTATAATGCTGTTTTATTTCCTACAAAGTTACAATATTTAACATTGCAGAGTGTGCATGATTATGACAAAAAATGCATACTTAATACAAGTCTTTGCCTTTACGATAGTGTGTTATAATTTTAAAAACAAAGCTTGTTGTAGGTCTTTTTTCCACGGCGAAGAATAGGTATAAAACGTCATTATCACTATTATAATCATAAGCAGCATGATTTTTATTGTGCTCAACATTAACCTCAACATCACTAATACCAGTTAAATATTCCTGTTCCTCTTTCTGTTCCTCTTCCTCTTCCTTTACAGTGTCCTCATGAAGAGTCTGCGTGGCTTTTGATAATGTTAAGGGTTTTTTGAACGTTGAATTATTTTCAGTAGCAGTATTGTTTTCTAGCACTCACTTTTTAGCATTTTTTTTTTTTTGGTAAGCAGCAACCGTAGTTCGTTTGGAGCACTACATTGGTGAACACTCACACTTAAAAACTTTCCATTTTTACTTTTCAGATTGCCACGACATTTTGTTGACCTCTCTTTTGAGCATCGCCAGAATATTATTCCGTTCACATACTGGCGATTATAGTTATAAGAGTAGCCTTGATAGAGTGCACGTTGCCTACCTTTGTTGTTTGTAGTAAGTTCCATAGTAGTAACTGACCTGTCAGTACGATGTTCACACTACAAAGGTTACAACTGTTTTGCTGATGGAGAGACTTACCATAAGCTTATATATTGGCTTTTGTGTTGGCTTTTGTATTGGCTTTTGTATTGGCTTTTTATGGCTTATTTGACAAGTTATTGTAAAAGAAGAGGAAGAGGAACAGAAAGAGGAACAGGAATATTTAACTGGTTTTAGTGATGTTGAGGATAATGTTGAGTATAATAATAATCATGCTGCTTATGATTATAATAGTGATAATGACGTTTTTATACCTATTGTTCGCCGTGGAAAAAGATCTACAACAATCTTTGTTTTTAAAACTATAACACATTATCGTAAGGGCAAAGACTAGTATTAAGTATGCATTTATTGTCATAATCATGTATACTCTGCAACGTTAATCCTAATCATGTATACTCTGCAATGTTAAATATTGTAACTTTGTAGAAAATAAAACAGCATTGTAACTTCATTTCCATTTATTTACAAACTTTATATACATTTTTTTTTCATCATAATATTTTTAAAGACAATGCTAAAAACATACACATTATTATTCTATACATATTTTTTTCTTTCAGTTTATTGTCATCACTTAAATTTTTCCATTATTATTTCACATTTGTTTTTTATTTAATTAAAACGCACCATGCACCTACTGTTTTTAAAACCCTCATAAATTAAGTGTACATGTTGCACAGCGTTAGTCACTTCATCGAAAACACTCTCCGTCATATCATTGAACCGTGTAGGCAGAAATGTCTCAAAATTTTCGCATACACAAAGTAAACGATCACCATATGCTGTTTTCAATTTCCGAATCTTGATAATCCGGAATGGAATATGCGTTGGCAATTCGCTGAGCTTCTTTGTCTCTAAGCCACATGCTTGTCCCACAGCATTCAAAACATTCATTGTAGTCGTCTATAAACAAAACAAAAGCATATCTATTACACTCTACAACAGCTTGTAATAATATTGTGCATATAACTATTTTGCACTATGCATTGCTAATAAATTATACTATTTATACAAGAAATGCCCTAACTGTAGCAGATACTACTTTTCAGCATATAGCACAAGTGTTAAGTGCTAATGCACATTTGACATAGGCTATCAAGTGTCCACAAGGCAAAAAATACAGCACCTATTTCTTCTTGATAACAAATTTTACATAATTGTTGGTCACACTTTTGTATCTGTTTGTCAGACACATCCCTCTTTTGAGCCTCATGCATTTGCTGCACGTGTTCTAGCTCTAAAAGCACTTTTGTGTCTTGTGCTGCAATTACGTTTTCTTTACGAATAGTGTTCACAAATACCTGACCTTTACGCAACACCATGTATCTACAGTTAGGAAAACAACGAGCGTGTTCCACAAGAGGGTCATCAGTCATTTGCAAATCCTTTGAAGCAAATCCATAATGAAAATATATTGTTTTATCCCCTTCGCCAGTATAAAAAATCCAGCTTCACTTAGCAGTTTTGAAAGGTGTTTTAATATTAATGGCCAAACATTGTTATAAGATTCTAAACGTTTTTCAACAGAGCTGTATTCTGGGTGTGCTAGTGCTTTAGTCTTGCAAACTCCCAATTTTTCAGAAGCACATGTCAATTCAACACTGTCTATGGCATATGGACCACATATATCGACACTACCGTTGGCTGGTAGTACATCATTATTTTTATTATTTATTTGTGATTCAGCAACGTAAGTAGTAGCCAATGGCCTTGTGGTTCGGTAAAATGGACTTGTTTTCCAAGCATGTAAGGACAATGAGGAGACCATCGCAAATGGTCTCTAAAGGGATCATCCCCTTCTTCCCAGTGTGAAAGTTCAATACGACAAAAAACACAACCCACTACATCTTCTCGGTTCAAGTAAACAAACTGCTTCTGCAAGTTTATGTGTTGACAAAAAGCCTACAGGCCAGGATTCAAATGTTAACCAACGATCATTTTCTGATTTTAAATTTAACCCACGAGGTAAACCGACTTACTCACTTGTTGTATTTGGTACTGCCCCCGTAAATTGAATTATAGTGAGACCACGGTGGCTGTATTGGCAAATATGAATAAAGTTATGGCTGTCATAGTTGTGACGTGGATATTCATGACGTAGGCACGGATGACGAAGACTTTATGCAAGTGGGCTGGTTGAACTGAGATTCTTGGTGACGTCATGATTTTGTTCGAGAAAGATCTGAGATTTACGACGCAGTCGCAAGGAAACGTGGAATTGTGCTGAGGAAGAAGTTACGCTATTGGAGGAGAGACTCGAACCAATGAATGATAGTTTGGAGGGAGACGGAGATTACTGAAACTACCATATTTAATTACTTTTGGAATGCAGAATTGTGGAAATCTATTTTCAGTTATGGCATTGATTTGGAATTTTGAAGAAATTATTTTTGAGTTTTTGAAATTTGAAAATCCGTCAAGTATAGCCAAAGTTAGAACTTCCAGTAATGACGGAGAAACAAGCTATGGAAGGGATGGATACGCCCCTTAAGAAGTTGATAAAAGGCCTTGCACAGCAGAGAGAAGCTCTGATATCTCATTTTCTCGTGTCTTATAGTGGGTTTTCTGATTATCATATTGTCAGACGTCGAGTGATTCAGTGAAGCAAGTCGTCTTTAGCGTGTGGTAAAGCCCACCGCATTAAACGAGCACGGAGCAGTGCAGCAGTTCCATTTTACGGTTTTTGAAACTAGGCGAAGTTGAAACGCACACATAAACGAGTCTACAAGATAATATATCAAGAGTTAGCGACTGCCTTTAAGCTAATTCTATTGTGCATTACAGTATTAAAGTGTGTAGTAAAGTTGAACATTTTCACGATTATAATTTGGAAGATATTGGCATTTTAAGACTGCAGACAAAAGTGATTTTCTCGCCACCTGAGAAGCACTTTTATAACACCACATTCTACGCTACGGCTGACACGTGTATTGCAACGGTGATACAGAATATTGCATTTGGTCATACAACGCTACATTCTACAATGCAACATTATAATCTGGCAGTACTTTCGACTATTATTTTAACGAAAGTGGAGATGGAAGACTAAATCTTTAATGCAATTGGGACATATATCAATGGAGTGAAATAGCAGCATGGAACTTCGCTAATCGTCTTTCTACAAAAGCGAGCATGTAGTGAACATCCAACTACACTCATGCATCGTAGTCCAACGCTGAATTATATCAAATGGCAGTGGAAATATTTTCATACTCTACAATTATGAACATTTCTGCGGAAATAATTGCAATAAACTTCATGGCGAATTGCTACCAGAACTTCAGGGAACTATCAAGAGAGGCCAGGGTAGACCCGGCTCACAAAGAAGAGTTTTGCCAGAAGGATGTCTATCGTCTACACGGAGCAGTGCAATTTCCGGAGGAGGAAGCAGTTCTATTCTCCGAGGGCGCTGGTTCCAGGTTCGAGGTCGGAGCACATCTTTACGTTGGTGAAATGGAACTAACAGCAGTCTTCTTTGGAAGATTTTCCTCTAGAACTTCAATCAACAGATAAGGTAGTCGTGAACGTTTCTTGTTTTATTTGAGCCATTTAGCGATATCTGAGCAACCATTTTTCCCGTATTTTCTGTCCCATATATTTTGCCCCATATTCTTGCTTGATATTTCTGTACTCCGTACACTTTGATGATTTATGCCCTTTTCGACGATTTTTTTTGAGACATTGTTATGTCATTGGCATATTTAAATAATTTTGGATCAGTTGAGACTGATATTATATATTATTTCAGTAATTTTCATATTTTTGTAGTCACGATTTGACTGTAAAGTTAACGATTTTCTATGGCAAATTTGAATTCAGACAGCGTGTCATTTTATTAAAGTAATTCTATTCAGTAAATTACTTTGACCAATTTTCTGTCATCCTCAAGAAAGAAGAATAATTAAAAGATTTTAGAGCATTAAAATCTATTACTGTATCGACGATCTTGGAAATACTAGTCGTTTTATGAACATGATTGCAACATTGACATTTATCGTCAGTTCTGAAATACCATTGCATTATAGACAATTTTATGAAATATAAACTTTGATTACGATTTATTGAATACACTATAGTAATGAACATTTGATAGGAGTTTTTCTCAATTCTAGATTGGAACAATAATGTTTGCATTCCACAGTCTAATTGGATTCTATTCGATTATTTATGCAGTTTAGATGAACTTTGATTGAAGATAGTATTTTTATACTGCGATACTTTGAAGATATTAATCTCAATTTTGATAGACCAGGGAGGCGTGTCTAATCGTATTTGCTATTAAATTTATTTGTGATTGGCAAATTTTTACTTCATATCGATTCATGAATGAAACCCACGAAGGTTAAATATAACAACAGTTTTGATACAATTAATGAATATAAGAATTTTTAAAGTGGAACTATGGATGTATAATCGTTAGTTCAGTGGACGTGTAAAAGTCGCTGATGAATAATGCCCTTGAATAAGTGAAGGAGATTCCCACAGTAATATTAATGAAGTTGAATTTATAAGTGGAGGTTTTTGTATGTATTGTGGAAGATTTTGATGCCATATATATGGAGATATATGATGAGTTCTGGGCCTATTTTGTGCAATTTTGTGCGTTTTGAGCGAGGTATTTTTCCGCTGAGTATATTGTCCAGGTCCTTTGAAAATTAATGATGTGAAGTTGCTGTTAAAATTAACAAGAGTGTTTAAATAATTTGAGATAACGATTTTGAATGGAGGTTACCGTCACAAATAATAATAATAATAATAATAATAATAATAATTATTAAACCTTATTAAACCTGAATGTATAATTTAAATATAACTAACCTTCATTGGTCGATTATATCAACACGATTTAAGTAATTATCAACCGGATAGACGTGTGGTTTAATGTATTTCTAAAATAAATAATATAAATATTGTAAATAATTATGTAAATCTTTAATAATAATTTGATATGAAAGGGATTAATAGAGGCTTGTATAAATTTTTCAATTGTCGTTTGACAATGTTATAAACAATTTATAATTGTTATAAATAATTAATGAACAATTTGTTATAAACAATTTAAAATGTTATTATACTCTGAACAACGCTAGTTAAACAATTGGATTAACAATTAAACAAGGTTTGGGATTATTAGAGTAATCCAGTAATATTTGATTGGAGCATTTAAAAGATTTGCGTGATAATATTTGAGTTGAGTTGAGGACATTTAAAGTGTTTTGAAAAGGAGCTAGGCTCTGAGGTAACTAGCATATGCTAACGTTGGCTGGACAGGTGGGTCCATTTGACGATGCGAGCATGCAACATGGTGTAGGGTGTATCGCAGCTGGCCATACAACTGTATGACAGAGGCCAAGGTCACCTACATAGCAGCCTTGCAGTTATAAATAAAATGTGATGTTTATGAAAAAGGAAAACAATTGCTACATGTCTCGTCCCAACTCCCTTATCCATCCCAAGTGTATTATTATTATTACATTCTTTTGAGCTAGAAAGCTGAAATTTTGTATGCAAAGTCTACAAGTCCTACAGGAGGACATGATTATATTGACAATGGCTTCTGATCGCCACGTTTATTTTGTTGTTCAATTTTTGTTATATTATTCCTTTATGTGGAATAAATCATTGTACAGTTTAAAGTTTCTTGTTTCCGTTTTGGTTCATTTTAAATATCATGGTGGAGGTTATTGTGAGGGCATACTTTAAGTGATCTAGTTGGCAACCCAGACCCGAGATTAATTTGAATAGGTAAGTAAAGGTAAGTATGAACCCCCGTATATTTTGGTGTGTTCCACAATATTTTCTTGTTAACTACTGTGCTCTAATCTCGATAGTATCTGCCAGTGCCATTTTCATTGATGTAGCTGTGCCGGTGCGATTGATTATTGGCAATCCGATTGAGGGGGCGGATATCTGACAGCCTACTATCCGGGTTAACGGGGACAGTAGGATTGGCGACCCTAAAACGTGGGGCACGTTCAACAAAACTGGATTACCAGGTTGAACGCCAGTAGGATTGGCGCCGCAATTCGGTGGGGATCGATCAGCAAAACATTGGATTACCAAGTTATTGCAGTAGCATTGGCACCGCAATTTTGTGGAGTGCTCGAATAACATTGGATTACCAAGTTATCGATGTGAATGGGATTGTGAAGACTCAAATAAAGAGGTTGATTCTTTGTTAGATGTCTTGGCCAATTGTAGAATTTGAGAGTGTGATTATATAGGGATTAAATGTTGTGTTGTATTAGGAAAATTACACTCAGAAAAGATCAGATCTTATACAACTTGAGAGAGGTTAAATAGGCTGGAAACCTAGAAAAATCGCCTATGATCTGGAGTCTTATTTTATTTGACCGGCTTATGACATGTTTAGTCATATTAAAGATAAAATTAAATTATTTGGATTGTAAATGTAAATTATTTGTGTTAGGATATTTTAAAATGAACCAAAGAAATTTGAACATGTGCTTGAGTTTACTTCAACATGAAGTGTCTACGAAGGTTAATTATAAGGTAATTATAAGTTAGATTTAAGACAGAAAATTGCTCAAACTTTATATATGGTGAAAAATGTTGCTCAGATGTTGTTATTTTGCTCTGTTTGATGTATGTCCCTAAAGCAGTCTATTATTGAAATATTATTGAAATGGCAGATGAGAGTATGAGAATGATGTTGGAGGAGTTGAAAGCTAGCATGAATAACAGTATGAAGCAGATGATGGAGGAGAATTCTAGTAATATTCTAGTAATATGTCTAGTAATATGTCTATTAGAATGGAGTAATATGCTAGTAATATGTCTGCTAATTTAAAAGCTAGCATGAATGAAAGCATGAAGGAGATGGAAGCTAGGAATGCTAGTCGAACGAAGCAGATGCTGGATGAAAATTTGAAAGTTCTTCAGACCAGTTCTGCAAACTTAGAAAATGATATGTCGCGTTTACAGATCAGTACCCAGGGAATCGAGAATGCTGTAACTGACATGCGCACAGACGTGTCCAATGTGCATAAAGATGTTTCAGATGTTAAGACTGATGTTTCTAAGGTACAGAAAGATCTTACTATGTTGAATCTTGATGTTGCTAATGTCCGGGGTGATATTTCATGTGCTAGAGCAGAAGTAATTGTTGTTAGGAATGATGTTGCTACTGTACAAGATAAGGTAGAAGAGGTTCAAAGAGAGATTAAAAATGTTCGAACCGATGTGTCAAATTTTCAAGTAGACATAAATAATATTCATTCTGATGTAAATGAGATGCAAAGCGACATCAATAAGATACAAGTAGAAGTGAATACAGTTTTTGTAGACATTGCTAAAGTTCAAACTGATGTTAATAAAGTTCGAGAAGAAATTGAAACTTCAAAAACGCTTTGTACTCGTAACATTAGTGCTTTAACAACTAGGTTGGTTGACGAGTCTGTTAGGACAACAGCTTCTTTAGCTGGATTAAAATATGATGTAGAGGTCATGAGAACCCAAGTCTTAGATCATAATCGTTTACTTAAGGAAGACATTGAAGTAGATATTGCGGAAATGTTAACTGCAAATGTAACGGTTTGGAAAGATGAATGGAACAGGTCAAGTGGGGAACATGTCACTCAGATTCAGGAGCGAATTGAACGAAAACTTGCCAGTACACAAGTAGACATAAATAATGAAGTAGTTCAAATTAGAAAGGATTTGAGTATAAGGATGGATTCGCTATCCGAAAAGCAGGTAGAGGATAGAACTCAAATAGGTCAGGACGTGCAAGCATTAAAGACCGCGTTAGAGGAAAAAATTCATAAGGTTGTCTCTGATGTCAATGAAACTACGAGCAAACTCCAGAATTTGAAACTAGGAGAAGCTAGCATGATGGAAACCTATAAAGAAGAGTTGATTAGGAAAGTCATCACGGAAATCACAGATAAGGATCCAGAAGGATTGACTTGTGAAGAGGATAGGAATTACGTCAGAAGATGTAACCTCGCTACAGAAGAGAGAGATATTAGTCCTGAGGAACGTATATCCAGATTTCGGGAAGAAGAAGAGGATAGGAATATTGAACCTGAATGGAAATATCGTGATAGTGGGAAGAATTATGTGGATCCATATCCGAGAAATGTGACAGTCATCCGAAACTTTGAGGACAAACCTCAAAAATTTAGTAATACTGATAGTCTAACACCGATAGAATATATCAGGAACCTTAAAGACTATTTTATTGAAGCTCATATTCCCAGAGAAAGAGAGATGAGAATCGTAGAAAGATATCTAGCTGGAGGACCCCTTGAATGGTTCTGAGCATTTCGGTACACTTTCAGTAATTTTGACGAATTTGCAGAGGCACTGATAAAACGATTCTGGTCAATAGAAGCACAGAATTCATTAAGAGCTGAGGTATACTCGAGGAAGTATTCAGGTACTCTTCCAACACGGTTCGCTGATTTCTTCACGAGCCAGTTATCGCGCTTGAGATTTTTGCAACCCCCATTGTCGACAGAGCAGTTGATAGATGCTATTTCTGTGGAAGTGAGAAGACTCATCATATCGTCAAATATCAGGGATTTGACCAGTATGGACGAACTATTGAGAAGGCTTGACTACACGAGTCCGATGCCAAATGTGGTTCAGAAAGGACAGAGGCACGAATTCAAATACATTAATACAGTCTACATGGATCAAGTTCAGCAAACTGATAAGCCTGCCGATGAAGAGAAAACTGAAAATGTAGGTCCTCATAGGAATAATTATTTTCGCAACAGATCACAAGGTTACCGTCCATATCAGCAAAGACGAGGCTGGAACAATAATAGAGGGAATTATAATAATGGAAGAGGTAGATACTACAATAACCAGGGCTACAATAGAAATAACCAGTACCAGAATCGAAATCAGAATTCTCAAGGTCAGGTTATGACACCCGACAAGTATCAAGAGAGAGAGAAAGAAAGTCAGCAGTATCTGAAGGAATTACGAGAGAAGGAAGCTGAAAACCAGAAGAAAAGACAGGATGTAGTGATCGATCCTGGTCCTTCTACAAGCCAGCAGGGGAACTTTGAGATTGGTAACACAAAAAAAACGCCGATTTCTCAACGACAGTGAGAAACTATGAATGCATTGCCACACCAAACCTAATTACCATTAATGAAATTTACGAAGTAACTGATGAGGATTTATTAGAAGAGAGGGGAATCGTCAAAGAGGAAAGACCATGTGCCTTACCTATTATTTCTGTACTGATAGATGGCCAACAGTACAAAGCTCTTATGGATACCGGCGCAATTATTTCTATCATTTCCGATGAATGCTATCAAAGTCTGTTAAAAGGAGAAAACATGACAGTTTTACCTGTTTCTACCGTCAAAGTGAGAGGAATTTTCCAAGACAAGGCAGTGAAATGCAAGATCCAAGTGTTGTTGAACTTTGAAATTAATGGAAGGAATTATGAACAGATCTTTATTGTGGCGAACAAGATCCATTTCGATATTGTGCTAGGAATCGAATTTATATCGAAAGTTGGAGCCATTATTGATATGAAGAATAGGATTATTAGCTTTAATGATGGGTACATGATCACAGAAGAGATCGAAGAACAGGACGGGAAAAACAGTCTGGAGATAGACCTTAGGGAAGAGATTTTAAATACCATTACCAATGAAGTGGAGAATCTAACAGAAATACCCAGTAGAAAAACTGAAGGATTTGAAGAAATTCAGGGGGAATTTGAGGATTTGATAAAGGAATTCCAAGATATTTTTGATGAAAAGCCTGGATTGATTAAAGACTATAAGTATAAAATAAGGCTGACTGATGAAACCCCTTACCAAAAGAGAATATACCCCATACCTGAGAAATACTACCAAGAAGTACGAGGGTTGATCAGAAAAATGGAGGTAGACGGGATTATTAAAAAACAGGCGTCGTCTTACATAAACCCCATCACTGTAGTCAAGAAAAGTAATGGTCAGATACGTCTTTGTCTCGATGCTCGGACCATCAACTTAAAGATTCTTCCAGAAAATGACCGACCACCTAAGATTAGAGATCTGCTTAGAAAGTTCAAAGGGAGAGCATGTTTCAGTGTTCTTGACTTGACATCTTCGTTTTACCAAGTTCAACTGGAAGAAGAAAGTATGCAGTACACTGGATTCTTATTTGACCAGACGTCATGGGTCTTCGTGAGAATGCCTTTTGGAATGGTCAACAGTGGACCAGCACTTATTCGAGCACTTGATAGTAAGCTCACTAACGAAGTAAAGGAAAATGTAATCTGCTACATTGACGATTTAATTCTATCTTCACCCAACGCCGCAGAACATTTAGTGCATTTGAGAAAGTTGTTTGAAAATTTAAGGTAGGCCAATATCAAGGTCAATTTTGGAAAATGTCAATTCTTGAAGAAGGAGATCAACTACTTGGGGCATACTATTGATAAGGATGGATATCATCCAAACATGCAGAAAGTAGAGGCGATCACAAGGTTCCCAAAGCCAACTAAGGTGAAACAAGTCAGAGAATTTGTAGGCGCATGCCAATTCATCAGCAGCCACTGTCCGAGATACTCTGAAATTATGGCTCCTCTGTATGACTTACTCAAGAAGAATAATAGATGGAAATGGAGTACCGCAGCAGACGACGCTTTTGAGAAAGCAAAGGAGATGCTCAGAAACAACGTTAAACTGGAGTACCCAGACTTTGAGAAGGTGTTCTATATTGAGTCTGATGCATCAAGAATAGGCATTAGTGCAGTCTTATACCAAAAAGACGAGGCAGGCAACAAGCACTACATTGCGTTCACTAGTCGGAAGTTAAAGAAACACGAGGAAAACTACTTTACGACCGAACTAGAAGCGTTAGCTTTTGTAACAGCTTTGCAAGCGTGGAAAAAAATGCTGCTGGGACACAAGGTTATCATTATTACAGATCACAAAGCACTTCAGTTTATGCTGCAAACTGACATGTCTAGTGATAGATTGACACGTTGGGCTTTGTTCACCCAACAGTTTAACGCCACTATCGTCCATCAGCCTGGGAAAGACAACTTACTGGCTGATGCTTTATCACGTAACCCTATCAAAAATGTGCAGATACACCATGTACAATTGGAGCAGCAAGATCAAGAGACCGTTAGGAGGTTAGCCCGAATCGGTGTGTCACAGAAGAGACACGCTCCAATTAGGAAAATGTACAGGTTCCTTAAGGGTTACATCGACAATACTGATGTTGACTATGCAGCTACACAGAGAGATTCACGACACTTTGTCTTGAGTGGAGACATTGTATGTAAGTATGCTGACTCTGCGCATACAAAGCTCCGAATAGTCGTGCCACCTAAACTTGTTGTCAATTTAGTGTGGGTAGCTCATCACGCAACTGGACATGCAGGTCTGGATAAAACTCTTGATACTCTTAAAGAGAGGTTTATTTGGACTAACATGCGCTCCAGCATTGCTAATGTCATTCGTTCATGTGATAAATGTCAAAGTATGCTTCCGCTCTATTAAAAGGAAAACCTAAGGCTATGATCCCCTCTAAACCAAATGAACTCATGGCGACGGACATATTTGGCCCCTGTCCGAAGGGATACCAGGGTAATCAGTTCCTGTTGGTTACCGTGGATGTCTTCTCGAAATTTGTAACAATGAGTCCCATGCAAAACGCTAACACGAGGAACGTTGTAAACAGACTGGAACATGCTGTATTTCCAAAAGCTGGTAAACCAGAATATCTACTATCGGATCATGGAGCTCAGTTTACATCCTTAGAATTTACTGCAGATATGGAAAGGCTTGGTATTAAGCACATATTTTCAAGCGTGCGCTATCCGGAATCGAATTCTTCAGAAAGATATATGGCTGAATTTTCGAAATTTTGTCGAATTTTCTGTCCGAATGATCATTCTGGTTGGGTGAGATTTGTAACCCTTATTGAGGAATGTCTAAATTCTACAGTGCAGGAGAGCACAGGAGAAGTGCCAATGAGACTTCATCTAGGAAGAAACCCAGAAAGGCCGTGGGACAATCTTTTCAACCATGTTCCTAGAGATCCCGACCTAGGAAGGCAGCAGAGAATAGACAGAGCGAAAGAACAACTCCAGAAAGCAGCACAAAAACGACTGAAAAGAGTAGCTGGAAAACGTTTTGGTGCTCCCTTAGAAATTGGAAATCTGGTATTACTACGCAGACCTGTCAAGGCTGATGTAAGTAAGAAAATCTATCCCAAGTTTGGAATAGTGTTTATGGGTCCGTTCAGAATTACGAATGCTTATGGAAACAACTGTTATGAACTCTACGATGATGAGAATAATGTCGTATATGGCAAGTTCAATGCTGGAAACTTGAAGAAATATCATACAAGAGTAAGCCAATAATAATTCAATTTCGTGTTTAAGTGAATTCAGATACTTATAACACAGAGTTTAAAAACAATTTGCAACTGTTTTTAAAACGTGGTGAAGGGAGAATGCCCCCGTAAATTGAATTATAGTGAGACCACGGTGGCTGTATTGGCAAATATGAATAAAGTTATGGCTGTCATAGTTGTGACGTGGATATTCATGACGTAGGCACGGATGACGAAGACTTTATGCAAGTGGGCTGGTTGAACTGAGATTCTTGGTGAGGTCATGATTTTGTTCGAGAAAGATCTGAGATTTACGACGCAGTCGCAAGGAAACGTGGAATTGTGCTGAGGAAGAAGTTACGCTATTGGAGGAGAGACTCGAACCAATGAATGATAGTTTGGAGGGAGACGGAGATTACTGAATCTACCATATTTAATTACTTTTGGAATGCAGAATTGTGGAAATCTATTTTCAGTTATGGCATTGATTTGGAATTTTGAAGAAATTATTTTTGAGTTTTGAAATTTGAAAATCCGTCAAGTATAGCCAAAGTTAGAACTTCCAGTAATGACGGAGAAACAAGCTATGGAAGGGATGGATACGCCCCTTAAGAAGTTGATAAAAGGCCTTGCACAGCAGAGAGAAGCTCTGATATCTCATTTTCTCGTGTCTTATAGTGGGTTTTCTGATTATCATATTGTCAGACGTCGAGTGATTCAGTGAAGCAAGTCGTCTTTAGCGTGTGGTAAAGCCCACCGCATTGAACGAGCACGGAGCAGTGCAGCAGTTCCATTTTACGGTTTTTGAAACTAGGCGAAGTTGAAACGCACACATAAACGAGTCTACAAGATAATATATCAAGAGTTAGCGACTGCCTTTAAGCTAATTCTATTGTGCATTACAGTATTAAAGTGTGTAGTAAAGTTGAACATTTTCACGATTATAATTTGGAAGATATTGGCATTTTAAGACTGCAGACAAAAGTGATTTTCTCGCCACCTGAGAAGCACTTTTATAACACCACATTCTACGCTACGGCTGACACGTGTATTGCAACGGTGATACAGAATATTGCATTTGGTCATACAACGCTACATTCTACAATGCAACATTATAATCTGGCAGTACTTTCGACTATTATTTTAACAAAAGTGGAGATGGAAGACTAAATTTTTAATGCAATTGGGACATATATCAATGGAGTGAAATAGCAGCATGGAACTTCGCTAATCGTCTTTCTACAAAAGCGAGCATGTAGTGAACATCCAACTACACTCATGCATCGTAGTCCAACGCTGAATTATATCAAATGGCAGTGGAAATATTTTCATACTCTA
Source organism: Meconema thalassinum (assembly GCA_946902985.2). Lineage (NCBI taxonomy): Eukaryota > Metazoa > Arthropoda > Insecta > Orthoptera > Tettigoniidae > Meconema > Meconema thalassinum. The sequence goes on from OX336389.2 coordinate 151,181,833, forward strand.
CAATTATGAACATTTCTGCGGAAATAATTGCAATAAACTTCATGGCGAATTGCTACCAGAACTTCAGGGAACTATCAAGAGAGGCCAGGGTAGACCCGGCTCACAAAGAAGAGTTTTGCCAGAAGGATGTCTATCGCCTACACGGAGCAGTGCAATTTCCGGAGGAGGAAGCAGTTCTATTCTCCGAGGGCGCTGGTTCCAGGTTCGAGGTCGGAGCACATCTTTACGTTGGTGAAATGGAACTAACAGCAGTCTTCTTTGGAAGATTTTCCTCTAGAACTTCAATCAACAGATAAGGTAGTCGTGAACGTTTCTTGTTTTATTTGAGCCATTTAGCGATATCTGAGCAACTATTTTTCCCGTATTTTCTGTCCCATATATTTTGCCCCATATTCTTGCTTGATATTTCTGTACTCCGTACACTTTGATGATTTATGCCTTTTTCGACGATTTTTTTTGAGACATTGTTATGTCATTGGCATATTTAAATAATTTTGGATCAGTTGAGACTGATATTATATATTATTTCAGTAATTTGCATATTTTTGTAGTCACGATTTGACTGTAAAGTTAACGATTTTCTATGGCAAATTTGAATTCAGACAGCGTGTCATTTTATTAAAGTAATTCTATTCAGTAAATTACATTGACCAATTTTCTGTCATCCTCAAGAAAGAAGAATAATTAAAAGATTTTAGAGCGTTAAAATCTATTACTGTATCGACGATCTTGGAAATACTAGTCGTTTTATGAACATGATTGGAACATTGACATTTATCGTCAGTTCTGAAATACCATTGCATTATAGACAATTTTATGAAATATAAACTTTGATTACGATTTATTGAATACACTATAGTAATGAACATTTGATAGGAGTTTTTCTCAATTCTAGATTGGAACAATAATGTTTGCATTCCACAGTCTAATTGGATTCTATTCGATTATTTATGCAGTTTAGATGAACTTTGATTGAAGATAGTATTTTTATACTGCGATACTTTGAAGATATTAATCTCAATTTTGATAGACCAGGGAGGCGTGTCTAATCGTATTTGCTATTAAATTTATTTGTGATTGGCAAATTTTTACTTCATATCGATTCATGAATGAAACCCACGAAGGTTAAATATAACAACAGTTTTGATACAATTAATGAATATAAGAATTTTTAAAGTGGAACTATGGATGTATAATCGTTAGTTCAGTGGACGTGTAAAAGTCGCTGATGAATAATGCCCTTGAATAAGTGAAGGAGATTCCCACAGTAATATTAATGAAGTTGAATTTATAAGTGGAGGTTTTTGTATGTATTGTGGAAGATTTTGATGCCATATATATGGAGATATATGATGAGTTCTGGGCCTATTTTGTGCAATTTTGTGCGTTTTGAGCGAGGTATTTTTCCGCTGAGTATATTGTCCAGGTCCTTTGAAAATTAATGATGTGAAGTTGCTGTTAAAATTAACAAGAGTGTTTAAATAATTTGAGATAACGGTTTTGAATGGAGGTTACCGTCACAAATAATAATAATAATTATTAAACCTTATTAAACCTGAATGTATAATTTAAATATAACTAACCTTCATTGGTCGATTATATCAACACGATTTAAGTAATTATCAACCGGATAGACGTGTGGTTTAATGTATTTCTAAAATAAATAATATAAATATTGTAAATAATTATGTAAATATCTTTAATAATAATTTGATATGAAAGGGATTAATAGAGGCTTGTATAAATTTTTCAATTGTCGTTTGACAATGTTATAAACAATTCATAATTGTTATAAATAATTAATGAACAATTTGTTATAAACAATTTAAAATGTTATTATACTCTAAACAACGCTAGTTAAACAATTGGATTAACAATTAAACAAGGTTTGGGATTATTAGAGTAATCCAGTAATATTTGATTGGAGCATTTAAAAGATTTGCGTGATAATATTTGAGTTGAGTTGAGGACATTTAAAGTGTTTTGAAAAGGAGCTAGGCTCTGAGGTAACTAGCATATGCTAACGTTGGCTGGACAGGTGGGTCCATTTGACGATGCGAGCATGCAACATGGTGTAGGGTGTATCGCAGCTGGCCAGACAACTGTATGACAGAGGCCAAGGTCACCTACATAGCAGCCTTGCAGTTATAAATAAAATGTGATGTTTATGAAAAAGGAAAACAATTGCTACATGTCTCGTCCCAACTCCCTTATCCATCCCAAGTGTATTATTATTATTACATTCTTTTGAGCTAGAAAGCTGAAATTTTGTATGCAAAGTCTACAAGTCCTACAGGAGGACATGATTATATTGACAATGGCTTCTGATCGCCACGTTTATTTTGTTGTTCAATTTTTGTTATATTATTCCTTTATGTGAAATAAATCATTGTACAGTTTAAAGTTTCTTGTTTCCGTTTTGGTTCATTTTAAATATCATGGTGGAGGTTATTGTGAGGGCATACTTTAAGTGATCCAGTTGGCAACCCAGACCCGAGATTAATTTGAATAGGTAAGTAAAGGTAAGTATGAACCCCCGTATATTTTGGTGTGTTCCACAATATTTTCTTGTTAACTACTGTGCTCTAATCTCGATAGTATCTGTCAGTGCCATTTTCATTGATGTAGCTGTGCCGGTGCGATTGATTATTGGCAATCCGATTGAGGGGGCGGATATCTGACAGCCTACTATCCGGGTTAACGGGGACAGTAGGATTGGCGACCCTAAAACGTGGGGCACGTTCAACAAAACTGGATTACCAGGTTGAACGCCAGTAGGATTGGCGCCGCAATTCGGTGGGGCTCGATCAGCAAAACATTGGATTACCAAGTTATTGCAGTAGCATTGGCACCGCAATTTTGTGGAGTGCTCGAATAACATTGGATTACCAAGTTATCGATGTGAATGGGATTGTGAAGACTCAAATAAAGAGGTTGATTCTTTGTTAGATGTCTTGGCCAATTGTAGAATTTGAGAGTGTGATTATATAGGGATTAAATGTTGTGTTGTATTAGGAAAATTACACTCAGAAAAGATCAGATCTTATACAACTTGAGAGAGGTTAAATAGGCTGGAAACCTAGAAAAATCGCCTATGATCTGGAGTCTTATTTTATTTGACCGGCTTATGACATGTTTAGTCATATTAAAGATAAAATTAAATTATTTGGATTGTAAATGTAAATTATTTGTGTTAGGATATTTTAAAATGAACCAAAGAAATTTGAACATGTCCTTGAGTTTATTTCAACATGAAGTGTCTACGAAGGTTAATTATAAGGTAATTATAAGTTAGATTTAAGACAGAAATATGCTCAAACTTTATATATGGTGAAAAATGTTGCTCAGATGTTGTTATTTTGCTCTGTTTGATGTATGTCCCTAAAGCAGTCTATTATTGAAATATTATTGAAATGGCAGATGAGAGTATGAGAATGATGTTGGAGGAGCTGAAAGCTAGCATGAATAACAGTATGAAGCAGATGATGGAGGAGAATTCTAGTAATATGTCTATTAGAATGGAGGAGAATGCTAGTAATATGTCTGCTAATTTAAAAGCTAGCATGAATGAAAGCATGAAGGAGATGGAAGCTAGGAATGCTAGTCGAACGAAGCAGATGCTGGATGAAAATTTGAAAGTTCTTCAGACCAGTTCTGCAAACTTAGAAAATGATATGTCACGTTTACAGATCAGTACCCAGGGAATCGAGAATGCTGTAACTGACATGCGCACAGACGTGTCCAATGTGCATAAAGATGTTTCAGATGTTAAGACTGATGTTTCTAAGGTACAGAAAGATCTTACTATGTTGAATCTTGATGTTGCTAATGTCCGGGGTGATATTTCATGTGCTAGAGCAGAAGTAATTGTTGTTAGGAATGATGTTGCTACTGTACAAGATAAGGTAGAAGAGGTTCAAAGAGAGATTAAAAATGTTCGAACCGATGTGTCAAATGTTCAAGTAGACATAAATAATATTCATTCTGATGTAAATGAGATGCAAAGCGACATCAATAAGATACAAGTAGAAGTGAATACAGTTTTTGTAGACATTGCTAAAGTTCAAACTGATGTTAATAAAGTTCGAGAAGAAATTGAAACTTCAAAAACGCTTTGTACTCGTAACATTAGTGCTTTAACAACTAGGTTGGTTGACGAGTCTGTTAGGACAACAGCTTCTTTAGCTGGATTAAAATATGATGTAGAGGTCATGAGAACCCAAGTCTTAGATCATAATCGTTTACTTAAGGAAGACATTGAAGTAGATATTGCGGAAATGTTAACTGCAAATGTAACGGTTTGGAAAGATGAATGGAACAGGTCAAGTGGGGAACATGTCACTCAGATTCAGGAGCGAATTGAACGAAAACTTGCCAGTACACAAGTAGACATAAATAATGAAGTAGTTCAAATTAGAAAGGATTTGAGTATAAGGATGGATTCGCTATCCGAAAAGCAGGTAGAGGATAGAACTCAAATAGGTCAGGACGTGCAAGCATTAAAGACCGCGTTAGAGGAAAAAATTCATAAGGTTGTCTCTGATGTCAATGAAACTACGAGCAAACTCCAGAATTTGAAACTAGGAGAAGCTAGCATGATGGAAACCTATAAAGAAGAGTTGATTAGGAAAGTCATCACGGAAATCACAGATAAGGATCCAGAAGGATTGACTTGTGAAGAGGATAGGAATTACGTCAGAAGATGTAACCTCGCTACAGAAGAGAGAGATATTAGTCCTGAGGAACGTATATCCAGATTTCGGGAAGAAGAAGAGGATAGGAATATTGAACCTGAATGGAAATATCGTGATAGTGGGAAGAATTATGTGGATCCATATCCGAGAAATGTGACAGTCATCCGAAACTTTGAGGACAAACCTCAAAAATTTAGTAATACTGATAGTCTAACACCGATAGAATATATCAGGAACCTTAAAGACTATTTTATTGAAGCTCATATTCCCAGAGAAAGAGAGATGAGAATCGTAGAAAGATTTCTAGCTGGAGGACCCCTTGAATGGTTCTGAGCATTTCGGTACACTTTCAGTAATTTTGACGAATTTGCAGAGGCACTGATAAAACGATTCTGGTCAATAGAAGCACAGAATTCATTAAGAGCTGAGGTATACTCGAGGAAGTATTCAGGTACTCTTCCAACACGGTACGCTGATTTCTTCACGAGCCAGTTATCGCGCTTGAGATTTTTGCAACCCCCATTGTCGACAGAGCAGTTGATAGATGCTATTTCTGTGGAAGTGAGAAGACTCATCATATCGTCAAATATCAGGGATTTGACCAGTATGGACGAACTATTGAGAAGGCTTGACTACACGAGTCCGATGCCAAATGTGGTTCAGAAAGGACAGAGGCACGAATTCAAAGACATTAATACAGTCTACATGGATCAAGTTCAGCAAACTGATAAGCCTGCCGATGAAGAGAAAACTGAAAATGTAGGTCCTCTTAGGAATAATTATTTTCGCAACAGATCACAAGGTTACCGTCCATATCAGCAAAGACGAGGCTGGAACAATAATAGAGGGAATTATAATAATGGAAGAGGTAGATACTACAATAACCAGGGCTACAATAGAAACTACAACAGAAATAACCAGTACCAGAATCGAAATCAGAATTCTCAAGGTCAGGTTATGACACCCGACAAGTATCAAGAGAGAGAGAAAGAAAGTCAGCAGTATCTGAAGGAATTACGAGAGAAGGAAGCTGAAAACCAGAAGAAAAGACAGGATGTAGTGATCGATCCTGGTCCTTCTACAAGCCAGCAGGGGAACTTTGAGATTGGTAACACAAAAAAACGCCGATTTCTCAACGACAGTGAGAAACTATGAATGCATTGCCACACCAAACCTAATTACCATTAATGAAATTTACGAAGTAACTGATGAGGATTTATTAGAAGAGAGGGGAATCGTCAAAGAGGAAAGACCATGTGCCTTACCTATTATTTCTGTACTGATAGATGGCCAACAGTACAAAGCTCTTATGGATACCGGCGCAATTATTTCTATCATTTCCGATGAATGCTATCAAAGTCTGTTAAAAGGAGAAAACATGACAGTTTTACCTGTTTCTACCGTCAAAGTGAGAGGAATTTTCCAAGACAAGGCAGTGAAATGCAAGATCCAAGTGTTGTTGAACTTTGAAATTAATGGAAGGAATTATGAACAGATCTTTATTGTGGCGAACAAGATCCATTTCGATATTGTGCTAGGAATCGATTTTATATCGAAAGTTGGAGCCATTATTGATATGAAGAATAGGATTATTAGCTTTAATGATGGGTACATGATCACAGAAGAGATCGAAGAACAGGACGGGAAAAACAGTCTGGAGATAGACCTTAGGGAAGAGATTTTAAATACCATTATCAATGAAGTGGAGATTCTAACAGAAATACCCAGTAGAAAAACTGAAGGATTTGAAGAAATTCATGGGGAATTTGAGGATTTGATAAAGGAATTCCAAGATATTTTTGATGAAAAGCCTGGATTGATTAAAGACTATAAGTATAAAATAAGGCTGACCGATGAAACCCCTTACCAAAAGAGAATATACCCCATACCTGAGAAATACTACCAAGAAGTACGAGGGTTGATCAGAAAAATGGAGGTAGACGGGATTATTAAAAAACAGGCGTCGTCTTACATAAACCCCATCACTGTAGTCAAGAAAAGTAATGGTCAGATACGTCTTTGTCTCGATGCTCGGACCATCAACTTAAAGATTCTTCCAGAAAATGACCGACCACCTAAGATTAGAGATCTGCTTAGAAAGTTCAAAGGGAGAGCATGTTTCAGTGTTCTTGACTTGACATCTTCGTTTTACCAAGTTCAACTGGAAGAAGAAAGTATGCAGTACACTGGATTCTTATTTGACCAGACGTCATGGGTCTTCGTGAGAATGCCTTTTGGAATGGTCAACAGTGGACCAGCACTTATTCGAGCACTTGATAGTAAGCTCACTGACGAAGTAAAGGAAAATGTAATCTGCTACATTGACGATTTAATTCTATCTTCACCCAACGCCGCAGAACATTTAGTGCATTTGAGAAAGTTGTTTGAAAATTTAAGGGAGGCCAATATCAAGGTCAATTTTGGAAAATGTCAATTCTTGAAGAAGGAGATCAACTACTTGGGGCATACTATTGATAAGGATGGATATCATCCAAACATGCAGAAAGTAGAGGTGATCACAAGGTTCCCAAAGCCAACTAAGGTGAAACAAGTCAGAGAATTTGTAGGCGCATGCCAATTCATCAGCAGCCACTGTCCGAGATACTCTGAAATTATGGCTCCTCTGTATGACTTACTCAAGAAGAATAATAGATGGAAATGGAGTACCGCAGCAGACGATGCTTTTGAGAAAGCAAAGGAGATGCTCAGAAACAACGTTAAACTGGAGTACCCAGACTTTGAGAAGGTGTTCTATATTGAGTCTGATGCATCAAGAATAGGCATTAGTGCAGTCTTATACCAAAAAGACGAGGCAGGCAACAAGCACTACATTGCGTTCACTAGTCGGAAGTTAAAGAAACACGAGGAAAACTACTTTACGACCGAACTAGAAGCGTTAGCTTTTGAAACAGCTTTGCAAACGTGGAAAAAAATGCTGCTGGGACACAAGGTTATCATTATTACAGATCACAAAGCACTTCAGTTTATGCTGCAAACTGACATGTCTAGTGATAGATTGACACGTTGGGCTTTGTTCACCCAACAGTTTAACGCCACTATCGTCCATCAGCCTGGGAAAGACAACTTACTGGCTGATGCTTTATCACGTAACCCTATCAAAAATGTGCAGATACACCATGTACAATTGGAGCAGCAAGATCAAGAGACCGTTAGGGGGTTAGCCCGAATCGGTGTGTCACAGAAGAGACACGCTCCAATTAGGAAAATGTACAGGTTCCTTAAGGGTTACATGGACAATACTGATGTTGACTATGCAGCTACACAGAGAGATTCACGACACTTTGTCTTGAGTGGAGACATTGTATGTAAGTATGCTGACTCTGCGCATACAAAGCTCCGAATAGTCGTGCCACCTAAACTTGTTGTCAATTTAGTGTGGGTAGCTCATCACGCAACTGGACATGCAGGTCTGGATAAAACTCTTGATACTCTTAAAGAGAGGTTTATTTGGACTAACATGCGCTCCAGCATTGCTAATGTCATTCGTGCATGTGATAAATGTCAAAGTATGCTTCCGCTCTATTAAAAGGAAAACCTAAGGCTATGATCCCCTCTAAACCAAATGATCTCATGGCGACGGACATATTTGGCCCCTGTCCGAAGGGATACCAGGGTAATCAGTTCCTGTTGGTTACCGTGGATGTCTTCTCGAAATTTGTAACAATGAGTCCCATGCAAAAAGCTAACACGAGGAACGTTGTAAACAGACTTGAACATGCTGTATTTCCAAAAGCTGGTAAACCAGAATATCTACTATCGGATCATGGAGCTCAGTTTACATCCTTAGAATTTACTGCAGATATGGAAAGGCTTGGTATTAAGCACATATTTTCAAGCGTGCGCTATCCGGAATCGAATTCTTCAGAAAGATATATGGCTGAATTTTCGAAATTTTGTCGAATTTTCTGTCCGAATGATCATTCTGGTTGGATGAGATTTGTAACCCTTATTGAGGAATGTCTAAATTCTACAGTGCAGGAGAGCACAGGAGAAGTGCCAATGAGACTTCATCTAGGAAGAAACCCAGAAAGGCCGTGGGACAATCTTTTCAACCACGTTCCTAGAGATCCCGACCTAGGAAGGCAGCAGAGAATAGACAGAGCGAAAGAAAAACTCCAGAAAGCAGCACAAAAACGACTGAAAAGAGTAGCTGGAAAACGTTTTGGTGCTCCCTTAGAAATTGGAAATCTGGTATTACTACGCAGACCTGTCAAGGCGGATGTAAGTAAGAAAATCTATCCCAAGTTTGGAATAGTGTTTATGGGTCCGTTCAGAATTACGAATGCTTATGGAAACAACTGTTATGAACTCTACGATGATGAGAATAATGTCGTATATGGCAAGTTCAATGCTGGAAACTTGAAGAAATATCATACAAGAGTAAGCCAATAATAATTAAATTTCGTGTTTAAGTGAATTCAGATACTTATAACACAGAGTTTAAAAACAATTTGCAACTGTTTTTAAAACGTGGTGAAGGGAGAATGCCCCCGTAAATTGAATTATAGTGAGACCACGGTGGCTGTATTGGCAAATATGAATAAAGTTATGGCTGTCATAGTTGTGACGTGGATATTCATGACGTAGGCACGGATGACGAAGACTTTATGCAAGTGGGCTGGTTGAACTGAGATTCTTGGTGACGTCATGATTTTGTTCGAGAAAGATCTGAGATTTACGACGCAGTCGCAAGGAAACGTGGAATTGTGCTGAGGAAGAAGTTACGCTATTGGAGGAGAGACTCGAACCAATGAATGATAGTTTGGAGGGAGACGGAGATTACTGAAACTACCATATTTAATTACTTTTGGAATGCAGAATTGTGGAAATCTATTTTCAGTTATGGCATTGATTTGGAATTTTGAAGAAATTATTTTTGAGTTTTTGAAATTTGAAAATCCGTCAAGTATAGCCAAAGTTAGAACTTCCAGTAATGACGGAGAAACAAGCTATGGAAGGGATGGATACGCCCCTTAAGAAGTTGATAAAAGGCCTTGCACAGCAGAGAGAAGCTCTGATATCTCATTTTCTCGTGTCTTATAGTGGGTTTTCTGATTATCATATTGTCAGACGTCGAGTGATTCAGTGAAGCAAGTCGTCTTTAGCGTGTGGTAAAGCCCACCGCATTGAACGAGCACGGAGCAGTGCAGCAGTTCCATTTTACGGTTTTTGAAACTAGGCGAAGTTGAAACGCACACATAAACGAGTCTACAAGATAATATATCAAGAGTTAGCGACTGCCTTTAAGCTAATTCTATTGTGCATTACAGTATTAAAGTGTGTAGTAAAGTTGAACATTTTCACGATTATAATTTGGAAGATATTGGCATTTTAAGACTGCAGACAAAAGTGATTTTCTCGCCACCTGAGAAGCACTTTTATAACACCACATTCTACGCTACGGCTGACACGTGTATTGCAACGGTGATACAGAATATTGCATTTGGTCATACAACGCTACATTCTACAATGCAACATTATAATCTGGCAGTACTTTCGACTATTATTTTAACGAAAGTGGAGATGGAAGACTAAATCTTTAATGCAATTGGGACATATATCAATGGAGTGAAATAGCAGCATGGAACTTCGCTAATCGTCTTTCTACAAAAGCGAGCATGTAGTGAACATCCAACTACACTCATGCATCGTAGTCCAACGCTGAATTATATCAAATGGCAGTGGAAATATTTTCATACTCTACAATTATGAACATTTCTGCGGAAATAATTGCAATAAACTTCATGGCGAATTGCTACCAGAACTTCAGGGAACTATCAAGAGAGGCCAGGGTAGACCCGGCTCACAAAGAAGAGTTTTGCCAGAAGGATGTCTATCGTCTACACGGAGCAGTGCAATTTCCGGAGGAGGAAGCAGTTCTATTCTCCGAGGGCGCTGGTTCCAGGTTCGAGGTCGGAGCACATCTTTACGTTGGTGAAATGGAACTAACAGCAGTCTTCTTTGGAAGATTTTCCTCTAGAACTTCAATCAACAGATAAGGTAGTCGTGAACGTTTCTTGTTTTATTTGAGCCATTTAGCGATATCTGAGCAACCATCTTTCCCGTATTTTCTGTCCCATATATTTTGCCCCATATTCTTGCTTGATATTTCTGTACTCCGTACACTTTGATGATTTATGCCTTTTTCGACGATTTTTTTTGAGACATTGTTATGTCATTGGCATATTTAAATAATTTTGGATCAGTTGAGACTGATATTATATATTATTTCAGTAATTTTCATATTTTTGTAGTCACGATTTGACTGTAAAGTTAACGATTTTCTATGGCAAATTTGAATTCAGACAGCGTGTCATTTTATTAAAGTAATTCTATTCAGTAAATTACTTTGACCAATTTTCTGTCATCCTCAAGAAAGAAGAATAATTAAAAGATTTTAGAGCATTAAAATCTATTACTGTATCGACGATCTTGGAAATACTAGTCGTTTTATGAACATGATTGCAACATTGACATTTATCGTCAGTTCTGAAATACCATTGCATTATAGACAATTTTATGAAATATAAACTTTGATTACGATTTATTGAATACACTATAGTAATGAACATTTGATAGGAGTTTTTCTCAATTCTAGATTGGAACAATAATGTTTGCATTCCACAGTCTAATTGGATTCTATTCGATTATTTATGCAGTTTAGATGAACTTTGATTGAAGATAGTATTTTTATACTGCGATACTTTGAAGATATTAATCTCAATTTTGATAGACCAGGGAGGCGTGTCTAATCGTATTTGCTATTAAATTTATTTGTGATTGGCAAATTTTTACTTCATATCGATTCATGAATGAAACCCACGAAGGTTAAATATAACAACAGTTTTGATACAATTAATGAATATAAGAATTTTTAAAGTGGAACTATGGATGTATAATCGTTAGTTCAGTGGACGTGTAAAAGTCGCTGATGAATAATGCCCTTGAATAAGTGAAGGAGATTCCCACAGTAATATTAATGAAGTTGAATTTATAAGTGGAGGTTTTTGTATGTATTGTGGAAGATTTTGATGCCATATATATGGAGATATATGATGAGTTCTGGGCCTATTTTGTGCAATTTTGTGCGTTTTGAGCGAGGTATTTTTCCGCTGAGTATATTGTCCAGGTCCTTTGAAAATTAATGATGTGAAGTTGCTGTTAAAATTAACAAGAGTGTTTAAATAATTTGAGATAACGATTTTGAATGGAGGTTACCGTCACAAATAATAATAATAATAATAATAATTATTATTAAACCTTATTAAACCTGAATGTATAATTTAAATATAACTAACCTTCATTGGTCGATTATATCAACACGATTTAAGTAATTATCAACCGGATAGACGTGTGGTTTAATGTATTTCTAAAATAAATAATATAAATATTGTAAATAATTATGTAAATATCTTTAATAATAATTTGATATGAAAGGGATTAATAGAGGCTTGTATAAATTTTTCAATTGTCGTTTGACAATGTTATAAACAATTCATAATTGTTATAAATAATTAATGAACAATTTGTTATAAACAATTTAAAATGTTATTATACTCTAAACAACGCTAGTTAAACAATTGGATTAACAATTAAACAAGGTTTGGGATTATTAGAGTAATCCAGTAATATTTGATTGGAGCATTTAAAAGATTTGCGTGATAATATTTGAGTTGAGTTGAGGACATTTAAAGTGTTTTGAAAAGGAGCTAGGCTCTGAGGTAACTAGCATATGCTAACGTTGGCTGGACAGGTGGGTCCATTTGACGATGCGAGCATGCAACATGGTGTAGGGTGTATCGCAGCTGGCCATACAACTGTATGACAGAGGCCAAGGTCACCTACATAGCAGCCTTGCAGTTATAAATAAAATGTGATGTTTATGAAAAAGGAAAACAATTGCTACATGTCTGGTCCCAACTCCCTTATCCATCCCAAGTGTATTATTATTATTACATTCTTTTGAGCTAGAAAGCTGAAATTTTGTATGCAAAGTCTACAAGTCCTACAGGAGGACATGATTATATTGACAATGGCTTCTGATCGCCACGTTTATTTTGTTGTTCAATTTTTGTTATATTATTCCTTTATGTGAAATAAATCATTGTACAGTTTAAAGTTTCTTGTTTCCGTTTTGGTTCATTTTAAATATCATGGTGGAGGTTATTGTGAGGGCATACTTTAAGTGATCCAGTTGGCAACCCAGACCCGAGATTAATTTGAATAGGTAAGTAAAGGTAAGTATGAACCCCCGTATATTTTGGTGTGTTCCACAATATTTTCTTGTTAACTACTGTGCTCTAATCTCGATAGTATCTGTCAGTGCCATTTTCATTGATGTAGCTGTGCCGGTGCGATTGATTATTGGCAATCCGATTGAGGGGGCGGATATCTGACAGCCTACTATCCGGGTTAACGGGGACAGTACTGAAGCCATGTGTATAAAACGTTTTTATTGCAAGTTATTAACGTTGCCCAAGGGCACAAAGTACTTTAAAGCATAATGTATGCTTTTTTTTTCACTGTCTATTCACTACGTTAATGGCGCATGACCACACCTAAAAACAAACAAAATAACCCATCACTCAATCAATCAATCAATACTTGTAAATAAAACTTTAACGTTAATTGACATTAAATGAAAAACACCATACAAATTATAATAAACTGTATGTCGGCACTAACAGTAACTTATGTGCTTATTTTCTTTTTATAAAGCTGCAGTCATTTACATTCCCCTTGAACCAATACGTAAACAAAAATGAATGTCATGTCATTTTGTTCATATTATCATGTTCAAACCTGTGGATATTCGTTGAGTCCATAGGGAACGACATGTCAGTTGAATTAAAATTTTTGTTTTAAAAACAATCCAATATGGCCTTGTACTTTCCCGGTAAACAACCAATATGGTCTTGTAACGGTTGCCAATAAATAGTCATTAATCAAGAAAGCAATCATCGTCCCAGTCATGTACAGGTACTGAATATTTGTTTTTGTCTATGGTTTTTCATTAGTGGTAAAATAGAATAGCATTTTTAAGATGGACTTACCTGAGTTTTCAATAGTTCCCTGCCTGGAAACAATGGTTGCACTCTACTGCGTCTCGGGTTTTCAGTGACTGCTACGGCGGTAAAGCTTTTCTTTCCAAGTTTCTAAAAATAAATAAATAAATAAAATAAACAGCTATAAATACCTAAATTCAGGATAATAAATGCATTTCATTATTAAAATAACAAACAAAAATGAAACAAGTTAGTTTAAAAAAATCTCACCTTGACTTGTACTGGCTTGTTGCTGTTTTCTTCTAGTGAGCTCAAAAGTGGAATGGTCTCTCTCTCAGACATGACAGCTATATCGGTTATCTGCAAACAAATAAATGCAAAAAATCATTAATTACGTTATCAATAACTACAAATTTAAGGTTCATTAGCATGATATCATTAAAATAATCATTAATATGTACTTACCAAAAAAAGCAAAAGGATTTTATTCCAATGTTCAGTTCAGGGCTCTACTCTATACATGTGTTTGCTAAAACGACAAGTGCATCACTAACGCAATCTTTATCAGTCTGCTTAGCAACAGAGAGAGTTGCATTTTCACAGCGTTTTGTCCTTGAAAGGTTCTCTGTCTCTCTCTCTCACACACATGTTCCCACGCCTCGCCACATTCCTCAAGCGCGATAAAATTCGCGTACCTTATACTAGTTTCTTGTTTTTAATAAGGAACGTAAATGGCTGCCTCTTATACATCGGTAGTACGACTGCATAAGGACCAACATGGCGGTCTCTGCTTAAACGTCACACCTGCTAGCCACCAACCATGTAGCCTAACACTGCACTTCCTGCCCACGTAGACATTTCTCTCTTATCAGCAGTTGCTCTCACCAAACCAGCAAGGCCTCTGGCTAGGTACAGTATTCAGGGTCCAGCAAGCAACGCGGTTCTGTAGCATTTAAAACGTGTGTGTGTCCAACATTTTTATTATTATTAAAATTCTTAAACATTTTACTGTAATAATCATTAGCAAGTGGCCATCCTCAATACATGTACTCATTAATCATACGCTTTCACCATGTCCAATGATTAGTTTATAAAATCTCAGGGCAATGACCTTACCGTTTCAGCTCTTAGGGTTCATGCACATCACTTGGTCAACCAAATGTTATACGTTTTCATATCCTACAATTGTCCGCTGGCCTATGAGCATGCATGAATGCCACAGAGCCGTGACACTACATCGAATAGCACGTTATAACTCCCCTTTAGGGGTAAAAAAAATTCTAGCACGCTTCACGCGTTTTGGAATATTAGCCTCCATCCGTCAATGGAAATATCGCAAAAACCAACCGTCATAAGCCGCCCGCCGTCCAGCCAAAATAGCGATTCATTTCTTCCGGGCACGGTCACCGTGGTTGGCAACAGGCTCGTTAAAACACATAACAGCGGTACTGTCTCTCTCAATGACCACTCTTAATTACAATTTGAACAGGTAAAAAAATTTTTTTTTTCAATATACAGGGTGTATCTTAATTATACCGAAAAAAAATCAGGGACTCTCTGCGTGTTATGTAAAAGATGATGCCGCAATCGGATTGGCGGAGACAATTTTTCCCTTCGATAAAATGAGGTTACTTTGTTACTTCCGGGCGCGCAATTCAAATTGAAGGGGTCGCCGTATTTGCTGAGTAAGAATGCAAGCCGAAACGAACGAGGAAACTTGCGCATTCCCGCCAGCATATCTCTGTCTCCTATCACACTCCCTACCCTTGCTTGAAGCACAGCAGTACCAGCGGCTTGCCCTCTGGCACTGCCATCGTATGCACATCATGCAGCGACTCTTAACAATTGATCAGCTGATCGGTAGGGGGTAGAGATGGCGACCATTTTGCTTTGTGCTGTGTTGTTTGTATCTTTTATGAATGGGTATCCGCGTGAAAAGTGATACTTGAGAACGCTTCTACTTACGTCATCTAAAACGAGAATTATTTATTTTCTCAAACAAATTTTCATTTTGTAGGTAGGTTTTTGTATCTACGCAAATTTTGCGTTGCATGTTTGTCATCACACAGAAGGTTATGTTTTAGTTAGGACCTCTATATCACTTATTATTTCGACTCATGCAAGGTTATTTGGATGGTAATAAAATGTTGTTAGTTCATGAAACCTCCTTCCCAGGTCGCAGGTATGTCAAAAGTTTGTTTGTGGCAACTACCGGTATTATGAAAGAAATGATAATGTGGCTTGCTTCTCCTTCCCCACCACGTCAACTTAAGAAAGCAATGCATACACAAAATTCCTAGAAATTATTTGTACATTACGGGGAATACAAGAGTGTGTGTTAACATTTTCCTGAAAGTAAGATACCATTCTTCGGGAGAGAAGAGCTAATCGCCTTGATGGTAGGTTGTTAGTTAATATGGTTTCAATTATTGTAAGAAGTTCCCAAACTTCAGCCTATGCTAGGACTGGAAACATTTCTAATATGATAATCCTGAGGTTAAGTTACTTACCGTCTCCCACAAATCCAACCCCTCGTCCTCGTCGTGCGAGATGGGCAACGTAATGAAGTAGGGGATTGCCTGTAGAGGTGTAGTACAGTGGGGACTTAGTTTGCCTCAAGACCGCTACGGTAGCTGTGAAGGTCCTACAGGATCCCTGAAGAAATTACGGCTAACGGGGCTCTGGTGAAACAACTGCTGCCTTGTAGTTTGGAGTTGGTTCTTCAAAGGCTAAGGGAAGAAACCCTGACAGAAAATCAGCCTGGTGCCTCAGGCCTAAGGTGGCAGTCCCTCCAAGGCACTCGGAGGCAGTGGGTTAATCACTCGCTCCTCTTAAATAAACTGATTACTGAAACTGAAGCGAAATTACAAAACCGGACGGATAACCTGATGACGACTTTTGGCATGAAGAGGACTACGAAAATCGGTTTCTGGAATGTGAGGACCTTGATGGAGAAAACCAGACTGAAACAAGTGACACGGGAGATGAAGAACTATGGGCTGGATATCCTAGGATTGAGTGAGGTGAGGTGGCCAGGATTTGGTGAAATACAGACAACAGATGGAATTACATTTCTCTATTCTGGGGGCGATGAGGAAGAACACAGGGATGGGGTGGGGTTGCTGCTCAACAGAAATGCAAAGAGGAGCCTTTTGGAGTGGAAGCCAATTTCTAGCAGGCTCATGTTTGCTAGGTTCAAGACAAAGATCAGGAATGTGATCATCATCCAATGCTATGCGCCTACAGAACAATCGGAGCCAGAGAAGAAGGAAGAATTCTACCAAATGCTGCGAGATGCCACAAGACAAACAAGTAAGAAGGACATTCTCATTGTTATGGGAGACTTCAACGCGAAGGTGGGATCAAACAATGAGGGGTTGGAGCAGATCATGGGTAAACATTGCCTTGGTGAGATGAATAACAATGGGGAGAAATTTACGGAATATTGCGCCAGTCAGGGTTTGGTGATGGGTGGCACGGTGTTTCCTCATAGGCGGTGCCAAAAGGTCACCTGGGTGTCTCCTGATCAAGTCACAGAAAATCAAATTGATCACATCGCGGTGAGCAGGAGGTTCAGAAGAAGCTTGGAAGATGTTAGGAACAAGAGAGGAGCGGATGTTGGTAGTGACCATCATCTTGTGGTTGCCAACTTCCGCATGAAGATCGTGGCAGTCCGCCGAAAGTTTATCACTCGGCACAACAAGTTTGATGTGGGCAAGCTTAAGAACCAGCAGAGATTGGACCAATTTAAACTGGAGCTCAGAAATAAATTCCAGGTGTTGGACTCCGAGACAGAGACGGATGTGGAGACTGTGTGGAGCGAGGTAAAGAATATCTTCGTGGAAACCAGTGAGATGCAGCTCGGGTACAAGAACTACCTGCGGAAAGAATGGATATCCGATCAGACCTGGGACAAGATAAATTATAGAAAGGAGATTAAGGCCAAGCTCAACACCTGCAAGACTAGGCAGCAGAAGGCTCTCACACAAGCAGAGTATTCAACAGCAAACAGGGAGGTAAAGAGGAGTGTGCGGAAGGATCATAGGAGGTGGATTGCTGAGCAGGCGGTGAAAGCAGAAGAAGCGGCTAGAAGGGGGGACGTTAAGGAGCTCTATGGCATCACAAAGATGCTTTCGAAGAAAGGTTTTAATAAATCTAGGCCTGTGAAGAGCAAGACGGACGAGATCCTCACGACGTGTGAACAGCAGCTGACTAGATGGAGAGAACACTTTGCGGAGGTTCTTAATAGATATAGAGGACCATAAAGTAAGCAGCGAGGAGAAGAGGAAGCAGAAAGTGACCCGGACATCAGCCTTGACTCCCCAACTCGGGGCGAAATACGGACAGCTTTGAAGCAGATGAAGTGCGGGAAGGCACCAGGTCTGGATAATATCCCAGCGGAAGTACCTTGAAAGATGACCTGGATATCACGATCAATCTGCTGCACCCGCTGTTGGAGAAGATCTGGAAGGAGGAGAAAATACCAACCGACTGGAAGAAGGGGTTGATCGTCAAGTTACCGAAGAAAGGGGACACCACAAACTGTAACAACTGGAGGGGAATCACCTTGCTGTCCATTCCAAGCAAAGTACTGGCGAGAGTCATCCTGAATCGTATAAAAGACTGCGTAGAAAAAAGGCTTCGGAAGGAACAGGCTGGATTTCGACAACATCGCAGCTGTGTGGATCTCATCAACTCCCTCCGAATCATCCTGGAGCAGAGTGTGGAGTGGCGGAATACCCTTTACCTCACATTTGTTGACATCGAGAAAGCTTTCGACTCCGTAAATCAAAGAATCATGTGGAAGACCCTCGAGGAATATAAAATTCCAACAAAGATCATCAGAATCATGGAAGAGATGTACGAAGGGTATGAGTGCCAGGTTCTACACGAAGGCAAATTAACAGAAAAGATGAAGGTCAGTTCCGGAGTGAGACAGGGGTGTGTCCTTTCCCCCACTCTGTTCCTGTTGGTCCTGGATAGTGTGATGAAGAAGGTAATGGGAGGACGGAAGAGGGGTATTCAATGGGGTATAAATGACAGGCTTGAAGATCTGGATTTCGCGGACGACATTTGTCTTATGGCACAACGGTACCGAGACATAGAAGATAAGCTGGGGAGGTTGCGGAGAGAAGCAGAACGTGCAGGACATGATCAACACCAACAAGACCAAAGAGATGAGGATAAATTCTGACGTCACGACTAGCTTGACGGTCAACGGAAATGAAATTGAGTGAATTGGGTCCTTCCTCTACCTTGGGAGTGTAGTCACAAATGATGGGGGAGCAGAGGAAGATGTTCGAAGCCGTATCAGGAAGGCAAATGGTGCCTTTGTCCAGCTCTACCCCATCTGGAGAAATAGAAACATTTCCGGGAAGACCAAGCTTCGCCTTTTCAATAGCAACGTAAAGTCGATTCTTCTCTATGGCTGTGAAACATGGAAAGTCACAAAACCGATCAACAACCAGCTACAGGTGTTCATTAACAGATGTCTGCGTCGCATCATGAATGTGAGGTGGCCGGACATAATCTCAAATGAAGATCTTTGGACCATCACCCATCAACAACCGATTAGCATCCAGATCAAGGAGAGGAAATGGCACTGGATCGGTCACACACTAAGGAAGCCGGACGGAGCTGTTGAGAGGGCGGCGCTAGACTGGAATCCTCAAGGTGCCAGGAAGCGTGGTCGACCTAAGAAGACCTGGAAGAGGACGATCGAAAATGAAATTGCAGAGGTGGACAAGAACTGGAGTCAAGTGAAGAGAATGGCCAGGAACCGTACTGCGTGGAGAAATTTCGCCAAGGCCCTATGCTCCAGAAGGAGCGGCAGGAATTAAGTAAGTAAGTAAGTAAGTTTCTTACCGTATGTAAATCGAGAAGCGATATCCAGTATTCAGTATCTACTAAAGTCAGTCCATGTTACATTATTTGTGAGAATGGTCTCTCGATCAAGCTCAAGTGAATATGGTAATGATTTCGTGGTAGCATTTGTGTAGGCTACTGTATTTACATTAATGAGATTGTTAGCACCTGGTGTATGTACTGTAGATTATTGCTACCTGATTTCAAAATTACAACCCATTGTAAATTCCTGATGCAAGAAACAAGTTAGATTGAGTCATAGAAAATAAGTGCTGTTAGGGTAGGCCCTATTTAAGTAACCTTGTGGGTGGCCTGTGCATTGATTACAGTTAGAGATACGTTACATTGTGCTTTGTCATCCACGAGCGGTTTAGGACGTGATCTGTTGAATAGCCAAGAGTGATGTGGGGTTTTCTCAGGCATCTACAATAAACCTTTTCAAAGCGGTGAACAACGAGAAATTGGCCAAGAATAGATCTTATTCTCGACGTCAGAATAGGATACTGCAATTTAGCCCTGTTTGTGTGTTTCAACGTCCTAGTAAATGTACCGGCAATGTACCATTTTTTTTCACTCTCAAAATGCCAGCTACATCGGCCGGATTCGAACAAGCGGAGCGATAATTAGGCGTATGTAGTGGTAACGGAAGGAAGTGGCCACCAGCCATAAATAGCATAGCTATTTTTCTACGTCTTGAAGCGGGAAGGTAATTTATATTAGGTTTGAAGAGACTGCGTGTGAAGGTAGCTATCTGACTGCTGCTGCGACTATATAGACCCTAGGCGTGACGTCACAGTAGGAGCCCTAAGGCCTGTACATTACGATGGCAGTGCCTCCAGCTCAGCAAATACGGCGAATTCGTAGATTTGAATCGTGCGCCCGGAAGTAACAAGGTAACCTCATTTTCTCCAAGGGAAAAATTTTCTCCGGCAATACGATTGCAGCATCATCTTTTACATAACACGCAGAGCGTCCCTGATTTTGTTGTCGGTATAATTAAGATACACCCTGTATAGATCTAGTATAGTGTTAGCGTTTTCAAAAAGTAAAAAATACATTCAATAGGGAAATGTCACTCTAAGTCCAACTACCCCTCATACAAGTCCGTAACCTTCTTAGTTCACAAAATAATAACAAAAGTGCATTTAGGCCCTTTTGACAATAATCAAAACTACATTAAAAAACGGGGCGTCATCCTAGATCCAACGACCCCTCATACAAGTCCGTAGCCTTCTTAGTTCTCAAAATATTAACAAATGTGCATTTAGGCCCTTTTGACAAAAATCAAAACTACATTAAAAAACGGGGCGTAATCCTTAATCCAACGACCCCTCATACATGTCCGTAGCCTTATTCGTTCTCAAAATATTAACAAAAGTGCACTTAGGCCCTTTTGACAAAAATCAAAACTACATTAAAAAACGGGGCGTTATCCCGAATCCAGCGACCTCTCATACAAGTCCGTAGCCTTCTTCGTTCTCAAAATATTAACAAAAGTGCACTTTGGCCCTTTTGACAAAAATCAAAACTACATTAAAAAACGGGGCGTCATCCCAAATCCAACAACCCCTCATACAAGTCCGCAGCCTTCTTCGTTCTCAAAATATTAACAAAATTGCACTTTGGCCCTTTTGACAAAAATCAAAACTACATGAAAAAACGGGGCGTCATCCCAAATCCAACAACCCCTCATACACATCCGTAGCCTTCTTCGTACTCAAAATATTAACAAAAGTGCACTTAGGACCTTTGGACAGAAGTGAAAACTACATTAAAAACAGGGCGTCGTCCCAAATCCAACAACCTTCCATACATGTCCGTAGCCTTATGGGTTCACAAGATATTAGTTTTACATATTTTCGTTAGATTAAATAAAACACTCATTCATAAATCATTATTCAAAAAGCCCGCCCTCTTACAAAATTCTCAAGTGCGCATGCGGAAAAACAAAAAACAAAAATGTTAAATCATAGCGGCATCCAGCAGTACGCATGCCCTTTATGTGGAACAACATTTCATTTCATACTGGTATCGGTTCTCATGTCAGTCGCATTTGGAAAGCAACTTTTACTAAAAAAATACATTTTCACACCCTAGTAGGGGTAAGTTTCATTTTGGGTTGGAAATGAAATGTCCCGAGTCCAACGATACCTCATTTGTTAAAATCCGACCATGGGTTCACGACATATGAATAAGCAAAAGGTGTGTACTCACTTTTTGAACACCTTGCGAGTTTAAAGCACCACCACTCCCCTACTAGTAAGTTTCGTTATAATTCAGCATTTGCCTCCAGAGGAATTGATAATAATATACAATATATGCCCAACCACCTTCTTGAATGTATGAAACTTTTATCTTTTGACTTCTGCCGATAAAGCCTTTTATGTGAGCCTACATATGATCTTCGTTTTGTCATTGTAATTGTAATGAATAGTAGATTTTCGATATGAATGTCTTAAGTATTAACTGCGTGCTCTACGCAGTGTGATAGTCGTACGACTAATAGAAGCGCGATATCCTATCTGTTACAAAGTTTCGTGGTACCTGTGTAATTGGATCATAGTTATTGATTTTGAAGTCTCAGCCATCGCCTGAAACATAGAGCGTAGGTGCTCTTTTAACTTTGGTATGAAATTCCACATACGGTTCTACATTAATGATAACTAGTTCGAGTTATTGTATCTCTAAAATACTGTAGGCCAATATAGTTATTTGTTTGAATATTTTGTAAATTCCAGGTGGCGGCTGCGCGCTCTATCGTAATATTTATACGGTACTCCTCCCCCACTAAATTTCCTTTTGATGTTATATCGTGCGATGAATATATTTAAGTCTTAGGAATACGCCCAGCCGCCATCCTGAACTTATGGAGACGTTGTTCTGTTGACTTAGTCAAAGTAGCCACGTGCAAAGCTATTTCTTGTTGTCTCTTAAAAATATATCTACTGTCGACCAAAATATTATGTGTACTCGAGTTTGAAGGTTGTTTGTGATGTAACCAAGAGGCCTACATAAAATCCAATAACATCATTATTTTCGTCGTTCTATTTTACGTTAGTTCATGTAGGTTTGGAATTTTTAATTAATATTTTAATATTTTTTATCGCAGTTGGAACACATAAAGTGCCCGTATTTAAGCGTGTTTCAACCATGCGTCACATTTAAGAATTATTATCTCAGAAACACGTCATCAGATCGAATCCAAATTTTAACACAATATACATTGGAATTTTTTATAACTGGCATATTAATTTCAAAATTTTGAGTGTCCAAGAAACAAAGTTGTTATCATTTTTGTAAGGTACCTTTTTCTCGGCTCGGGCTGGTTGGAAAATGTAGTTCTTGGTCGCGTTGTCTTCCTCATACAACAAAAGGTTATGCTGTATGATTTTGAAATACGTAAATTAATTCACTTAATTTATATCGGTTTGTATTTGTATGGGATAATAAGACATCGTTTAGCAGCTATCCGATACAGAGAACGCTGTACAGCGTTACCGAGTTGGAGCCCACCACGCGTCATGGCTCGCCTCGCTCGGCAGATGTGGGCACCAACTCGGCAACGCTGTACAGCGTTCTCTGTATCGGATAGCTGCTAAACGATGTCTTATTTTCCCATACAAATACAAACCGATGTAAAATAAGTGAATTAATTTACGTATTTCACAGTCATACCGCATAACATTTTGATGTATGAGGATTAAAACGAGACCAAGAACTACATTTTCCAACCAGCCCGAGCCGAGAAAACGTTACCTTACAAAAATGATAACAACTTTGTTTCTTGGACACACAAAATTTTGAAATTAATAAACCAGTTAAACAACATTCTAATGTATAGTGTGTTGAAATTTGGATTCGATCTGATGACGGGTTTGTGAGATAGTAATTCTTAAATGTGACGCATGGTTGACACACGCTTAAAAACGGGCACTTTTTGTGTTTCAACTGCGATAAAAATATTAAAATATAAAATAAAATTCCAAACTAAAGTGAACTAACGTAGAATAGAACGACAGAAATGATGATGTTATTGGATTTTATGTAGACCTATTGGTTACTTCACAAACAACCTTCAAACTCGAGTGCACATAATATTTTGGTCGGCAGTAGTCATTCATTATCATATTCTGTATTTTCATGATGGCCGCCACGCGTTGTATGTTATAACCTAGGCTAATTTCAGCAAGGTCCCATAAACGTTACTTCTTTGCTGCTTAGTTTCGTTCTAATTGCCCAAATACGTTGTAACTTTACACCCAACCTCCAACG
Organism: Meconema thalassinum; assembly: GCA_946902985.2. Classification (NCBI taxonomy): domain Eukaryota; kingdom Metazoa; phylum Arthropoda; class Insecta; order Orthoptera; family Tettigoniidae; genus Meconema; species Meconema thalassinum. Next base: position 151,205,690 of record OX336389.2, read on the forward strand.
TGAAAATGTTATGTCGCTGTTGTTTTGTTTAGGCTTTCAGTACACCACAGGTTTTAACCTTATGACTTATCTTCGTTATTGTAGTTCAAACGTATAAAGAGCTGTCTATTTTTAAACAATGCAATTTCAGGATGGCGACTACGTGCTATATTCACTGTGATAATTTCATCACTAACGCAACTGACGCATCTAATATACTCGTATTACTCGTCTTCAACAAGTTTCGCGTTAATTGTGCAATAACATCTTCAGTTATCTTTTCTTTAATGTAAGTCAGTTGTCTTATAAGATACTCACCTATTGGTAAGAGTTGTGTTAATTGCCCAATTTCATTCAGAGTTGTCGATTATATTGTTCTAATAGTTCACGCAGCCACCATCTTGAAAGTATGGAGAGTCCATTCATTAGCTTTCGTGATACATGGCTACACATACGGTCATACCTTGTCACTAATTATCTCTCCTGTGGGTCTTAAGTATGGTGTTGATAATTATATACTTTATTGTTTATACTATCAAGATATTCGTGATCATAAAGTCTTCACGTTGGATACAGAGGGTCCCTATATAAGTGTATCGGAATGAGAAGCACTGTTAATGATTCTATGGATCATAAGTCATGTATTATAAAACTTGGCTGATTCGTGCAACCATCATCATGAAAACATTTCGACCGATAAGCTAGTAGTTTGGGAGCGAAGCTCTTCCCACACTGAAGTTTGTTTCCCAAAATTTAGTTGAGTTGCTTGATCGTAATTTATTTATTTATTTATTGCCACAACAGGGCATTGCCCCAATTACAGTAGCAAACAATTAAACAATTGTTTACACACAGATAATACATGAAAATACATTAAGATACAAGATAGAAAAATACATTAGAATACAAAATAAAAATTGAAAATTAAAAATTGAAGATTAAAAATTAAAACTTAAATTTAAAAAAAAGAAATTGTTAACAAGGAATATACACAAGTTCAAGTCACAATAACAGTAAATAAAGCATGATTTTTAATATTTGGTCACATAATGTAAAACTAGATACATATCTTAAGGTACTAATACAATAGCAATGGAAGATGGTAAGAAAGTGAAACCTAAATTTAATATCTACGTTATAATGAATCATTTGACATCTAAAACTACGTGTAATTGCCTTCTATAATTTAGCAAGGACATTCCAAAATCTAAATTGTTGTCAGCTGAGAGCCTGTTGTAAGTACAGCACATATTCAATATCGGTGAATTTTTATGGAAATTTGTATTAGATTTTTTAACTATTAAGAGTTCTCGTTTTCGGAGACATTTCTTTCTCACATTGAAATGTATTTGCTCTAAAGTTTCACTCGTGTCTGAGATACCATTGATAATTTTATATAAATATATTTGCTGAGCAATAAGCCTGGTGTTGAAAGTTTAGTCATTTGGAATTCTGACAACAAGTTAGAGTAAGGAATTCTACAACGGATGGCTGATACAGAGTACTTCTTGTAATATAGGAAGCGTAACAGTTTCTTTTGCAGCCTTTCTATGTTTTTTATATGTGACTCGTACATTGGAGACCAGACTACCGCATTAAACTCCAGTTTCCTTCTCACATATGCATTGAAGAGCGTAATGATTGTCTTTGCATTCGTCAACTCCTTGGAATTTCTAAAAATAAAGCCCAGACTTCTAAGTGCATCATTCACTACCTTATCAATATGATATTTGAAACTCAAATCATGATTTATATACAACCCTAGATCCTTGACTGTATTCAGTCTAGTTAAAAGATTTCCATCCATTCTGTAGCTAGATTCCAAGCATTGCATTTTCCGACTGAAGATGATGAAATTACATTTTTTTATATTAAACAATAAGTCATTGTCTAGGCTCCATTTGTGAATGTTATCTATATCATTTTGCAATTTCTGGACATCCTGCTCATTTTTAATAACTCTGTACACTTTTAGATCATCAGCATATAGGATATATTTTTTAATAGAAATGGGAAGATCATTTATAAAAATCACAAAAAATAACGGACCCAAATTTGAGCCTTGCGGCACGCCAGACTTAGCAATGTAGGTCTAGGAATTAGCTTCACTATAGGACACATACTGTTTTCTGTTTGATAAGTAAGATGCCACTAATTCTAACATTTGATTCGAGAATCCTAAGGCTGATAATTTCCGTAATAATATACCATGATTAATATTGTCAAAGGCTTTTGAAAAATCGGTGTAGATGGCATCAACTTGATATCGAGAATCTAATGCATTCGAGACAAACTGTACAAAGTTACACAGATTTGTAGTTGTAGATCGGTTTGGAACGAAGCCATGTTGAAAATTACTTATATATGGCTTTACATGATTGAGAATTCTATAATAAATAATTTGTTCGAAAACCTTGGCAGGTACAGAGATGATCGTTATTTGTCTGTAATTCTCAATTTGAGAGGAGTCACCGGATTTGAAGATGGGACATGCTCTGGATAATTTCCATATTGCTGGAAATGTGCTATGTCTTAGAATGAGATTGAACAAGAGAAACAGTGGATATTTTATGACGTCAACACAGGCCTTTATAATATATTGAGGTATATTATCCGGACCACTGCACTTTTATGCTTCAATTTCTTGATGGCAGTTTCAACTTCTTTTATGGTTATGGCTTTTATGAATAATGAATGAGAGGTGATAGTTGGGATCATTGTTGTATGTTCATCGAGTGCATAAGATGTTGTTTTACCTTCATATACTGCTTTAAAAAATCTGCAAATCCATCTGAAATTTCCTTATTCGTTTTTAACAAGTTTTGGCCAAGTTTCATCTGTTGATAATTCGCCCTAGTTTTTACCTTTCTATTTTTAATATAATTCCAGAATTGTTTGGGATCTTCCTGCATTAAATTTTCAGAGTCATTTATATATTTCTTATATTCAGTGTCAATCAAAGCCTTGGTTATCTTTCTTAATCTGATAAAATTTTCCTTGTGGAATGAAGATGATTTCATTTTCTTTCTATGATATTCCTTCAATTTCAAATTTTTGATAATATCTAAATTAAACCAACTAGGGTATGAACGTTTTCTATGCGTTTTTATGAAAGGTACAGTGTCATTAAATACTGCATAAATTTTGTCATAGAAATACTCAACTGCCCTATCAATGTCATGAAATGTATCAAGATATTCCCAGTTAGTTTCATTCAATAACCTATACATTTTATTAAAATCTGCTCGTTTAAAATTATAAATCATAGTAGAAGTGGCCTTACTAGAACCAATGCGTACATTAGTTAGACTTATGCCCGTTGCTCACGGTAAAATGTTTCTTAAAATTTATTTTACAACTAATTTTATATAAATTTGACGAAAGCAAGCTGTGTTGTTCACGGTAAAATTATTTTATAAAATCCGCGGATGTATCTGGATCGCCATCTACCGATAAACTTCTGAACCAAGAATCAGATGTTCAACACACATTGGTTTGAGAGTATGGCTCCAACAGACAAAGCAAACATTGCAAAAATTGCTGCTTTAGCTACAATTAAATGTCGTACAGTGGTAAAAAGGAAGAAAAGAAATGCTAGGAAGTCCTGGACTCGGGAATGGAGAAGAGAAGAGTAGAGGAATACTCTTTGGTCGAAAATGAGTTGAGGTTAGAAATCAGAATTCATATAGGAATTTTCTAAGAATGGAGGAAAGCAGTTTTAAAAAACTCCTAGATCTCGTTGGTCCCAAAATTATTCGACAGGACACTTAATATGAGGCAAGGCATTTCTCCTGAAATGAGACTGCAAGTGAGTTCGAAACCCGTTTAACTTCGCCTTCACATCAGCCTGGCTTGTGTTCGGTCGAATTTGTGAAACATATTCGGCGATTGAGATTTCTGCCTCCCTTCTTGCATTTCTATTGTGGTTTATGGGCGTTTTAACCTCATACAAACACTGATATTTCTGGTACTCGTCCAGTACAACACTAACAGCTTGGGAGACCGTATCACACGACACTAATTAGTATGAAAGCTTCTACCAGTAGGGTAAACCCTCCTAAGAGTACGCACTGCTCAAGAGTACGCATTGAGGTTCACATTTCATCCGTTAGAGTACAGCAGCTGTCAAGCACAGTGGATGCGTGTTTTATGTTGGTCAACCTGCTGGCAAGCGTTAGTCGTGATAGAACACCGTATGTAAAAGTATGTACAAATTTTACTGTTGCTATCATTCCGTTATTATATTTCTCATTGAGAGAGAGACTGCTATTGACCTGTAACTACTGATGTATAATGTTGTGTCATTCATATATTAATAATATGTATCTCCGCTCAATATTCATACATAAATATGTTTATTTAATATAACGGTTTTGATGTTAGGGTGTTCGAGGTGCAATGTGACGCCACGTCCTAAGAGTACGCAGCTGCCTTTAAATGTGCGTACTCTTGGGACACTTCCAAGATTTTGACTATAATGCAGTTTCTTAACATTCCAGGCAGTATGTCATCTAAATATCAACGTAAATCTGAGAGGCAGTTGTTCACTCTTCAACAGCTGAATACAGCTAGGGAAAGAATTGCTGCAGGCAGTAGTGTCAGAGCTGCTGCAAAATATTTGGGAGTAAATGAGGCAACACTAAGGAAGAGATTAAAAGCAGTGAGTTTATTATTATGATGCAGATAGCACTGTTCATTAATAACAAATAATAAAGTTGCTTAGATGACGAGATGGTAATATGTATCATATCTTATTTGCAGGGAACAGTACCATCTTCATTGGGCAGGTTCAAATCAACTTTCTCAGACGAAGAGGAGGAAGCTTTGGTGACTCGTATCAAAATTCTAGATAGTAAATTTTTCGGCATATCGAGGAAACAACTTATGGCCGTAATATATCAATATGCCACACAAAATAACATAGATCATCCTTTTAATAAAAAGAAGATGATGGCAGGTGACAAATGGGTTAGGAACTTCTGTCAGAGGCATTCTTTGACATTACGCCAACCTGAGAAGTGTTCTTTAGGGAGAGCCATGGGATTCAATCGCATTCAGTTCCAGAAGTTTCATGAGAATCTAGACACAGTATTTGATGCAAATCCTGGACTTTGTGCAAGTGACATCTACAACATGGATGAAACTAATGTGTCAACAGTTCCAAATAAACTTCCTAAGTTTATTTCACCTAAAGGTAAACGACTGGTGTCAAAAGTTGTCTCACAAGAGCGTGGAGAGTCTGTTACTGCAGTTTGCTGTGTGAGTGCAGCAGGATATTACGTTCCACCAGCTCTAATCTTCCCACGGAAGAGGTTCAAGGCAGAATTTTGTGACAGAACACCACCAGATACTTTAGGAATGGTGTCGGATTCTGGATTCATCAATACAGAACTATTTATATTGTGGTTACAGCACTTCGTGAAACATGTTATGCCATCTCAACAGAAGAAGAAATTGCTGATATTAGACAATCACGTATCCCACTGCAGTTTGTCAGCTATTGAATATTGCCAAGAGAAGGGCATTATTCTGCTGTCTTTGCCCCCACATGCTAGCCATAAACTGCAGCCGCTTGACGTATCCTTCTTTGGGCCACTCAAGAAGTTCATCTCAGAAGAATGCGATCGCTGGATCACACAACACCCAGGTCGGCCCATTACAATTTACCAAGTTGGTGAAATATTTGGGACAGCTTACACCAAGACAGCCTCTGTGGAGAAAGCAGTCAATTCATTCAAAGCTACTGGTATCTTCCCTCAAAATCCAGCAGCTTTTAGAGATGAAGATTTCTTGCCTTCATCAGTGACTGAGAGAGATAGGCCTATAGACAAGCCTCATGAAGAAAGTGATTTGGGAAATGATGCTGGACCATCATGTAGTGAGCAAAATAATGAATGTGCCCAGACTAAAATCACAGATGATTTGTTAGAAGAAGAAAATCAAATCACAACCGGTATCTCACTGAAAGATCTTCTTCCTAGCCCAAAAGGGTACAGAGGAAAAAATAAAGGGAAAAGATCAAAATCATCAGCAATAATGACATCCACCCCTTTCAAAAGAACACTCACTGAGGGTAGGAAAGCAGTTAGCCAAAGACCCAAGAGGGACGCAGTAAAGAAGTTGAATTTCACAGTCCAAGAAGAAGATGATGATGATGATAACGTGATGGAAATATTTGAGGACGATGATGAAGATGATGCCGCCTGTATTTACTGTAACAGCCTCTACTCAAAATCTAAATACCGAGAAAAGTGGATTCAATACCAGAGTTGCCGACTTTGGGCTCATAGTGAATGTGCTGGGATTGATAGTCGAACCAAAAAATATACATGTGAACTCTGCAAGTAAGGGTCTGTATACAAAAGAGCGTAAATAAATATTTACTTAATTAAGTAGCATGATCTTTATTCTTTTTCAAAGTGCGTACTCTTGGGCATAGTGTTTGCGTACTCTTGAGACACTATTCGCCCAAGAGTACGCATTTCCCACTTTTTGGCAACGTCAACCTACAGTTAATATGTGTGTTTCAATTGAATAATTACCCCATGGCTAAGTGAGATAAACTAACAAGGAACAGTTTCAGGTGTTTGTAATAACAAAATGTAGGATTTAATCCAAGAAAAGTAACAACAAACAAAAAGTGCGTACTCTTACGCGGTCTTACCCTACTGGTGTACACGCTGGTATAGACGCGTCTAGCACCGTGTGATACGTACCTTCCATGTTAGGTTCTGCCTTCCATAATAGCTTCCATACAACTCACGAAATTGAACAGGTGCCATTTTTCCTGGCAGTTTTCATAGAAGTTTGAGTACAACAACCAATCGGATTGCTTTTCTCGTTCAGGTAGATATCCTAGGGGCAACATAAACAAGTAGATTTGTTATGTGGGTAGGCCTACGAATAAATACATCAGAATTAAACTATATTTTCTTTAAACGGCGTCTGTGTGATATTATTATTATTATTATTATTGTTATTCTTCTGGGATAAATATTTAACTATTTAAATTCTAATAGTTATCACGAATAGTATCCGTCCAGGGTTACAGTATTTAGGGAAAATAAGAATTTTAAATGGGAGAAAACACAAAACAAAATTGCAATATTGCTGTACGACGTAAGGAGGAAATTATAAAATAATTAAAAGGAAGTAAAAATCTCCGCCCCTGGATACACTTGAACCCGGGATCTTCAAATCAGCAAGTGAGCGCGATACCACTAGCACACTTTTCCAACTGACTATACAGCAATTTGTTGCGCTTCTTATCACCGCGTATGGTTAAATATACAATTAATACAATTATATTTTAAATATTGATTGGAATGAATTCATTCAGTACCACGCATATTTTCAAATGTACTTAAAGCAAGTTTCATGACCGCTTTGCGTTAATAATGCGAATCGACTGTAAATTTTACCCCCAAACGACAACCGTCCTCCATGTTTTATTTTCGAAGAGTTTGTTTACAAGCGAGCTTCACAATCTTCTCACCTCGTGGCGCCAGCATTATCTTCATGTCAGCTTCCCTGATTGGTTCGTTTCGTAAAATTAATTTTACGGAATAGAACATGTCCTATTTTATGGAAAGTTTTATCAAAGGTTTTATAAAACTTGAATTTGACCGTGAGCAACATAAATTTTATAAAATTAAATTATTGTACAATAAATTTGAAGGAAAATTTTACCGTGAGCAACGGGCATTAGCTCAATAGACAATGCGGGATGGTGGTTATCCTCTCCTACTAAGGGGATGCATCCCCTACTGATCGACACGATCTTGGGTAAGTTAGTGAGAACCAAGTCTAGAGTTCTGGAATGTATGTTCTGGATATCATTTAGAGAAAGTAGGTTATGCAGTGACATAAAATTGAATAAGGCTCTTTCTTGGGAATCACCATTCAGAAGATCTTGATTAGCACCCCACACTGTGGGAATATTAAAGTCACCTGCGATTATAATATTGCTACCAATAACATTGTAATGTTCCCCTATATTAATATAAAATTTATTATAAGTATCAAGACAAGAATTTGGTGGAAAATAAACATTAAAAATATAATAAGCCTTATTATTCATCAGCACTCTAATACCTAACGCTTCATAATTTCCATGCTCAGAGTAAATTTCATTATAATTTATGTCATGTCTCACTGCAATTAAAACTCCACCGCCTCTTTTCCCTACTCTGTCTTGCCTAATGACATTGTAGTAGTCGTCAAACAGCTCAGCGTTGTATACTGATTCCGAAAGCCAAGTCTCTGTCACGAGCACGACATCATGCCTATTACTCAATATGCTCGTATAGAAATTATGTGTTTTTGTGTTCAATCCCCTAACATTTTGGTAATAAATTGAAAGAAACTGATTAGAATTATTCATTTTTACATTAGGCCTAAGTTGTTCACGTCTTCAATGCATTTCAGTTCATGTACAAATCTATCTCCTTCTCTTTTCCTCAGTTTAATGGCACCAGAGTTATCTATCCACAGGAACGCATAGCCTCTTTCACGTTTGACTTTTCTAGCTAGGCTAAACACCTGCCTTCTGAGTGGTGTCAAACTCTGGTTAACATAAATGGGGTTGTTAACAGTATAACCTAGATGTGTTGTATTTAGGTTCCGTTTTACTTTCCTTTTCTGGATGAATGTTTCCTTATCTGCTCGCCTGACGAATTTCACAACTACGCCCGCCGGGGTGTTTTGTTGATTTTGTGGGGATTTCTTCAAGCGGTGGCAGATATCAATCTTGTCAGCATCAATTGCGACATCTAGTGCTTGTCCAACTCTCCTAACTAGTTCGTAGGTATCCTCGTTAGGTGTCTCTGGGAGTCCAAAAATCTCGACCGTATTTCTTCTTCCGTACTGATTGAGATCTTCGACTTCCCGCTGCGTGTCTTTCAGTTGCCTTCTCAGTGCTGACGTTTCTTCCTTCAAAGCGTCCATTTGGTTCATACAAGCCCTGATTTCCTCACTCTGATCCTTAATCAGTCTACTATTTTCATCCAATTTTTCCTGGGTCAGGTCTAAAGATTTACCCATGTCCTTTTCGGTCTGGTAATTTCTTTCCTTCATGTTGGCAATATCTCCTTTCATTTCCACAATGTCAGATTTGATGCTCATTATCAGTTCATACAGTTCCCGCATGGACGGCAGTGCTCTTTTACCTGTTAGTTGCCGCTCCACACCGTCAGGTGTCAGCACCACACAGTCACCACATCGCCAGTCACGCACATTGACTTTCGAATGTTTAACATCACTTTCATTTAATTTCACACACTTCACATGAAACCAAAACTGACATTCACTACATTGGATTTTTGATGCATCCTGCTTCGTAACTGGTTTATTGCATGCCTTGCAAACACCCATTATTGCGAATATCGAGAGGTGAAGGTCAGAGAGTATGATGCACTCCTTCAAGTTCTTAAGTTGGCAATACTACAATAAGCCCAAACAGTTCTTTATTTTCTGCAATCTAATCTCATATAAAAACGTTCAGTTTCTTTTACCAGTTCAATTTAACAACAAAACAATATTGAACTTGAAATTGCTATTACTTACTGCGCACGTCGATCGAGTCTGTATTCATTCAACGTATTATTTCTCTTTAATAGCATAATTGTCAAGGAGCACACCTACACACGACCTCACTGACCCGCCATCATTCGTTTTGAGTTTTGATATTGGGGTTTCAGCCATTTTTTTTACAAAATGGCGGTGATAAATATTGGACACTAAGGTGCCTTGAACTATATAACCTTGATCTAGACAGTGCTGCCTGAACTAAAAGATACAAATGAAAATCACGAAGATGACCAACCCGAGGAAAGATACGCACAAACAATAAAATATGACATAGAGGAAAATTAACTCGACCACGGTGACGCACTACTTCTGGAGAATGTGGGTAAGAATCCCACATTGGCCATCCTAAAAATTGTTTTCGAGGTTTCCCATTTCCACTCCCAGGCATATAAACAGCCCACTTTCTCCTAAACGCATAGATATAGTTATAACTCTTGTCCTTATCAAGGAGAATGTCGGTTGTAGTAGCTTGAATGTTGTTATAAGGGGTGGATCAGTGAGGTTATCAGCTCTTGTATTATAAGTCATAATATTTTACTTATTTCCAATTATTACGGTACTTCCTTGTTGTTGTTATTGTTCCATTTGAGAGGATTGGACATCGCGGTCAGTAGGGGGATGGTGGCGCTTCTGCTTCACCCATTTTATTTGTACCAGACTGTACAAGTTAAAATAATTAATATCTCTCAAACGCATGGTCGGATGTTGACAAATGAGGTGTCATTGGACTCGAGCTGACGTCCTCTTTCCTATGGACTACAGGTTATATTTTTCAAAAAAAAATTGAAATTTTTCGTTTTCGAAAATAGGTAATAGTTTGAAAACCAAACATGATAGAACGTTGTGCCATGGCTCAAACGAATGGTCTTTATGACCTTTATTTTTTATAATAAAACTTTTTTACTTTTTATGTTTTTTTTTAAACACTCGAATTTTGAAAATCCTATATTTCGGAAACTAGGAACTCTACAAAAAAAAATTGTTTGACGTAAATCGATGGTCCCTACCCCCTCTATCCCCAAAATAAATTTCAAGTCTCTAGGACAAAAACCTGACAGTAGTGGGGGTAGTGAGAGCGCTGCTTCCAAAAGTAAGTTGTGAGCCCCTGCGACCTTGGAATGGAAGGAGTCATGCTAGGAAGGCGTGCTTGGATTCATTTTTTTCGTCTCGTTGCGCTCTTTACGGACATGTAGGTGTCGAAAAGGTGAAAATCTGGAAACATGGTTTTTTTGGGGGAAAAACGTGATTTTAAACTTTTTGTATATCTCGCGAACCAATCATGCTCGAGGCGTGTACGACGGGTCCAAGGACTCGAGGTGACGTCCTCTTTGCTATGGACCACTCGTTGTAATTTTTAAAAAATTTTGGAAACTCGATTTTGGGGTAAACACGTGTTTTTTGTGATTTTTGCCGATATCTCACGAACCAATAACGCTAAAGACGTGTACGAGGTGTCCTAGGACTCGGGCTAACACCCCCTTTCAAATGTGGTAGATATTTTTTCCAAAAAAATAATTCACAAAGGGCCTAACGCCATACATGTTGAAGAAACTTTTTCTTTTTCTTATCCTGTTTATAATGTTTATGAAGCGTGGTGGTTGAGAGAGACGATACTGCTGGGTGTGTGTTTCAACGAACCTGTCGCTAACCACAAGGACCATGCTTAATATATCTATCGCTATTTCGGCGGGTCGGTGTATGACCGAGCGAGCGTGCGTTTTTTCACACATTATACCTTTGACGTGTAAACGGTGATGAGAACTTGGTTCTATGTTGGTCGAAGCGAGTACAGAAAACAAACTTGCAGACGAGCAGGAGGTGAATGTCATTTGAGCTTATTGGAAGGCGTTGATCTGACTTGACAACAGGTGCAATGGAAAAATGACAATGACGCTTGAAGGTGAAATAATCTGACCATTGTGGTGGCAGGGGAGTGCGAAATGCATGTGAACATGTGTGAAACCACATGTAGGCTAAACAAGTTACACCCTGTCTTGCTTTGTACGTAACAAAATGCAAGTCCATGTGAAATTTGATCTGCCACAGGTGTTCACCTTGGACGTTATCTGTCCCCGTGCATGATAACAGAATGTTCAAAGCGTGGGACAAAATGATTATACATGCAACGTAGCATATATAAAGACATGTCGTTATCATTTCCACTCTCACTTGGGTGGACTACCTTCGAACATACTGCGTTGCGTGAATCACTTGGTCTTGTTTAACAGTTTTGGTGTTGGTGGAAAATACTTAACCTTGTTGTGGGGTAGGTATTTATATATATATATATTTATTCATTTATACATTTATTGATTTATATATATATTTACAAGCAATTATTTATTGATTAGGTAATTAATGATTTTATTTATTTATTTGTTTGCAGATAACCGGTATACCTTACATGTCTGAGAGAGAAGAAACCATTGCACTTTTGAGCCCACTAGAAGGAAACAGCAACAAGTCACTGCAAATAAAGGTGAGATGATTTTTTAAACTAACTTGTTTCATTTCTTTGTTTGATGTTTTTTTAAGAAATGTTTGTATTAACCTGAATTTAGGTATTTATAGCTGTTTATTTTATTTATTTTTAGAAACTTGGAAAGAATAGCCTTACCGCCGTAGCAGTCGCTGAAAAAAACCCGAAACGCACTAAAGCGAAACCACTGCCAAAGAGTGAACTGTTTAAAACTCAGGTAAGTCCAACTTAAAAATGCTATTCCATTTTACCACTACTGAAAACTCGTAGACAAAAAAAAATTCATTACCTGTACATGACTGGGACAATGATTGCTTTCTTGATTAATGGCTATGTTGTTGTTGTTGACTGGGAAAAGTACAAGGCCATGTTGGATTTTCTAAAAATAAAAAAATAAATTTAATTTATGGGTGGTTCCCTATGGACTCAACGAATATCCACAGGTTTGAACATGATAATGTGAACAAAATGACATGACATTCATTTTTGTTTATGTATTGGTTAAAGGGGCGGTGGGGGGGGGGGGGATGTAAATGACTGTAGCTTTATAAAAAGAAAATAAGTACATGGGTTACTGTTAGTGCAAACATACAGTTTATTTTTAATGGTGTTTTGATATATTAATGCTAATTAACGTTAACGTTTTATTTACAAGTATTGATTGATTGATTGACTGATTGATTGATTGGTTGATTGATTGATTGAGTGATGGGTTCATTGGTTTGCTTTTAGGTGTCGTCATGTGCCAGTAACGTAATGAACAGACAGTGAACAAGCATGCATTATGCTTTAAAGTACTCTGTGCAACGTTAATAACTTGCAATAAGAAAAAGTTTTACTATAACAAATGGCGTTAGTACCAAATACAACAAGTGAGCAAGTTGGTTTACCACGTGCGTTAAATTTAAAATCAGAACATGATCGATGGTTAACATTTGAATCCTGGCCTGTAGGCTTTTTGTCGACACATGAACTTGCAAAAGCCGTTTTATTTTACTTGAACCGAGAAGATGTGGTGCGCTGTGTGTTTTGTCGTATTGAACTTTCACACTGGGAAGAAGGGGATGATCCCTTTAGAGACCATTTGCGATGGTCTCCTCACTGTCCTTACATGCTTGGAAAGCAAGTGGGTAACCTACCCGTGCATTCATTTTACCGAACCACAAGGCCTTAGGCCGCTACTTACGTTGCTGAATTACAAATAAATAATAATAATAATGTATTACCAGCCAACGGTAGTGTCGATATATGTGGTCCATATGCCATAGACAGTGTTGAATTGGCGCGTGCTTTTGAAAAATTGGGAGTTTGCAAGACTAAAGCACTAGCACACCCAGAGTGTTGAAAAAAGTTTAGAATCTTATAAAAATGTTTGGCCATTAATATTAAAACACCTTACCAAACAGCTAAGTGAAGCTGGAATTTTTTATACTGGTGAAGGGGATAAAACAATATGTTTTTATTGTGGATTTGCTTTAAAGGATTGGCAAATGACTGATGACCCTTTTGTGCAACACGCTCGTTGGTAACCAAACTGTAAATACATGGTGTTGCTTAAAGGTCAGGAATTTGTGAACACTATTCGTAAAGAAAAAAGTGATTGCAGCACAAGACATAAAAGTGCCTTTAGAGTTAGAACACGCGGTGCAAATACATGAGGCTGAAAAAAAAAAGACTTGTCTCACGAACAGATACAAAAGTGTGACCAACAATTATGTAAAATTTGTTATCAAGATGAACTCGGTGTTGTATTTTTGCCTTGTGGACACATGATAGCCTGTGTCAAGTGTGCATTAGAACTCAACACTTGTGCTATATGCAGAAAAGCAGTATCTGCTACAGTTAGGGCATTTCTTGCATAAATAGTAAAATTTATCAGCCATGCATAGTGCAAAATCTCTAATTGCACAATATTATTAAAGCTGTTTTAGAGTGTAATATATATGCTTTTCTTTTGTTTATAGACTACTACAATGAATGTTTTGAATGCTGTGGGTCAAGCATGTGGCTTAGAGACAAAGAAGCTCAGCGAATTGCCAACGCATATTCCATTCCGCATTATCAAGTTTCGGAAATTGAAAACAGCATATGTTGATCGTGTACTTTGTGTATGTGAAAACTTTGAGACATTTCTGCCTATACGGTTTAATGATATGTCGGAAAGTGTTTTTGATGAAGTCAATAATGCTGTGCAACCTGTACACTTAATTTATGAAGGTTTTAAAAACAATAGGTGCATGATTCGTTTTAATTAAATAAAAAAGTCAAGTAATAATGGAAGATATAAGTCATGACAATGGACTGAAAGAAAAATATGTGTATAGAATAATAATGTCTTAGTGTTTAGTATTGTCTTAAAAAATATTATCATGAAACCAAAAAAAATGTATATAAAGTTTGTAAATAAATGAAAATAATGGTACAATGTTGTTCTATTTTCTACAGAAGTCAGAATATTTAACATTGCAGAGTATACATGATTATGACAATAAAAAGCACACTTAATACAAGTCTTTGCCTTTACGATAGTGTGTTATAGTTTTAAAAACAAAGCTTGTTGTAGATCTTTTTTCTTCCACGGTAAACAATAGGCATGAAAACGTTATTGTCCTGTTTTGGATCACTATCACTATCATAATCATAAGCAGCATGATCTATATCACTATTATTATAATCACTATAATTATCCTCAACATTACTAAAACCAGTTAAATATTCCTGGTCCTCTTCCTGTTCCTCTTCCTCTTCCTCTTCCTCTTCCTCTACAGTGTCCTCATGTAGAGTCTGCGTGGCTTTTAATAATGTTAAGGGTTTTTTGAACATTGAAATATTTTCAATTGCTTTTTAACATTTTCATGATTTTCTGTTGACAGTAACAGTGTTTCATGCAGTACACTACATTGATGATCACTGACACTTAAAACCACACTAATTTTGCTTTTTAGCTCACTGCGACATTGTTTTGAACGTTGTTTTGTACAACGCCAAATAACAGTTCCATTTTTATTGGTTCGTTTCACAATATATGAATATCCTTTATAGAATGCATGAGGCTTACCATACCTAGTCGCAGATACTTCCATATCAACTGTGAAGCTTAGACTAAGGTCTAGTAAAGACAACTTGGTAATAAGAACAATAGTTTAATGTGCGAGCATATATGGGTGCAAATGTGGGAGCAAAAAAAAGTGGGTGCAAAAATTGGGAGCAAAAAGTAGGAGCAAAAAGTGGGAGCAAAAATTGGGAGCAAAAATTGTGACCAAAAAGTGGGAGCAAAAATTGGGAGCAAAAAGTGGGAGCAAAAATTGGGAGCAAAAAGTGGGAGCAAAAAGTGGGAGCAAAAAGTGGGAGCAAAAATTGATAGCAAAAAATGGGAGCAAAAAAAGTAGGAGCAAGTATGCTAGCAAATGTGAAAGCAAAAGTGGGAGCAAGTATGGGAGCATATGTGAAAGCAAAAGTGGGAGCAAAAAAGTGAGAGAAAAAAGTGGGAGCAAAAAGTGTAAGCAAAAGTGGGAGCAAATATGAGAGCAAAAATGTAGGAGCAAGTATGGGAGCAAATGTGAAAGCAAAAGTAGGAGCAAAAAGTGAGAGAAAAAAAGTGGGAGCAAAAAGTGTAAGCAAAAGTGGGAGCAAATATGAGAGCAAAAAAAAGTGTGAATAAATATGGGAAACAAAAAGTGGGAGCAAAAATTGGGAGCAAAAAGTGGGAGCAAAAGTGGGAGCAAAAATTGAGAGCAAAAAGTGGGAGCAAAAATATAGGAGCATGTATGGGAGCAAATGTGAAAGCAAAAGTGGGAGCAAGTATGGGAGCATATGTGAAAGCAAAAGTGGGAGCAAAAAGTGAGAGAAAAAAAAGGTGGGAGCAAAAAGTGTAAGCAAAAGTGGGAGCAAATATGAGAGCAAAAAAAAGTGTGAGCAAATGTGAGAGCAAAAAGTGGGAGCAAAATGTGACAGCTAAAAGTGTAAGCAAAAGTGGGAGCAAAAAATTGGGAGCAAAACGTGGGAGCAAAAATTGGGGGCAAAAAGTGGGATCAAAAGAAAGTAGGAGCAAGTATGAGAGTAAATGTGATAGCAAAAGTGGGATCAAGTATGGGAGCAAATGTGAAAGCAAAAGTGGGAGCAAAAAGTGAGAGAAAAAAAGTGGGAGCAAAAAGTGTAAGCAAAAGTGGGAGCAAATATGAGAGCAAAAAAAGTAGGAGCAAGTATGGGAGCAAATGTGAAAGCAAAAGAGGGAGCAAAAAGTGAGAGAAAAAAGTGTAAGCAAAAGTGGGAGCAAATATGGGAGCAAAAAAAAGTGGGAGCAAAAAGTGGGAGCAAAAATTGGGAGCTAAAAGTGTAAGCAAAAGGGAAAATGTTTTGGGTAATAAAACGTCATGTCCAGCCTCCCACCGCCATTCATCTGTGACGTCATAGCCAGTCTCAAAGCAAGTCTATACTTGTAGAACATGCCATGTGACAAGGTTAGGTTTACTGAGCTGAGGTTAACTTAGGTTAGCTAGCTCTATCTCACTCCTAGCCAATCATTAACCTTAAAAGCACTCTAGAGTTCTTGGAATCTGTTCATGTAATTATTATTCATGACAGTACTTTGGAAATTACACCCTGAAAAATATCAATCTCCTTGAATTTTTTTAAACTGTTAATATTATTATTATTAGTCAAGTCACTTTACTAAAATTTAATTTATGTGTATTAGTTGATATGAAAGTCTCTACAACCAGCCATGCTTGCACTCACTTTTTGCTTTCACTTTTGCTCCCATATTAATGCCAACTCTTATAACTATAAGCAACAGCAAAATGTAAATGGAATAATATTTCTGATAATGTTCAAAACAAGAGTCCTGAGGTCTTGGGTTTGAATTCTCAACTATGATTGTCAGCCAATGAGTTACACTACAGAAAACTTTTTATTTTTGTGTTGTGTTGCATGATAATTTGCCCATTTCGCGATGTAGTGGCTAGTATACTTGGGTGTTATACCAGAGGTTTTGGGTTCCAACTCGACTTTGGCCAGAATTTAATTTTTGATCTAAGAGTTGGAAGGTTAGGTTAGGTGAAGTTAGGTTAGGTGAAATAAGGTTGGGTGAAGTTAGGCTAGGTTAGGTTAGGGGAGATTGTTTTAGTAAAACACCACATTTGCCCCCACTTTTTACTCACACATTTTGCTCCCACTTTGTGCACTCACTTTTGCTCACTCTTTTAGCTCCCACTTTTGCTTTCACATTTGCTCCCACTTTCTGCTCCCATATTTGCTCACACTTGTTTGCTCCCACTTCTGCTTACACGTTTTGCTCCCACTTTTTGCTCCCACATTTTTGATCCCACTTTTTTTTGCTCTCATATTTGCTCCCACTTTTGCTTACACTTTTTGATCCCACTTATTTTCTCTCACTTTTTGCTCCCTCTTTTGCTTTAACATTTGCTCCCATACTTGCTCCTACTTTTTTTACTCTCATATTTGCTCCCACTTTTGCTTACACTTTTTGCTCCCACTTTTTTCTCTCACTTTTTGCTCCCACTTTTGCTTTCACATTTGCCCCATACTTGACCCACTTTTCTTTCACATTTACTCTCATACTTGCTCCTACTTTCTTTTGATCCCACTTTTTGCCCCCAATTTTTGCTCCCACGTTTGCTCCCAATTTTTTGCTCCCAATTTTTGCTCCCAATTTTTGCTCCCACTTTTTGCTCCTACTTTTTGCTCCCAATTTTTGCTCCCACATTTGCACCCATAT
Source organism: Meconema thalassinum (assembly GCA_946902985.2). Lineage (NCBI taxonomy): Eukaryota > Metazoa > Arthropoda > Insecta > Orthoptera > Tettigoniidae > Meconema > Meconema thalassinum. Next base: position 151,223,473 of record OX336389.2, read on the forward strand.
ATGCTCGCACATTAAACTATTGTTCTTATTACCAAGTTGTCTTTACTAGACCTTAGTCTAAGCTTCACAGTTGATATGGAAGTATCTGCGACTAGGTATGGTAAGCCTCATGCATTCTATAAAGGATATTCATATATTGTGAAACGAACCAATAAAAATGGAACTGTTATTTGGCGTTGTACAAAACAACGTTCAAAACAATGTCGCAGTGAGCTAAAAAGCAAAATTAGTGTGGTTTTAAGTGTCAGTGATCATCAATGTAGTGTACTGCATGAAACACTGTTACTGTCAACAGAAAATCATGAAAATGTTAAAAAGCAATTGAAAATATTTCAATGTTCAAAAAACCCTTAACATTATCAAAAGCCACGCAGACTCTACATGAGGACACTGTAGAGGAAGAGGAAGAGGAAGAGGAACAGGAAGAGGACCAGGAATATTTAACTGGTTTTAGTAATGTTGAGGATAATTATAGTGATTATAATAATAGTGATATAGATCATGCTGCTTATGATTATGATAGTGTTAATGATCCAAAACAGGACAATAACGTTTTCATGCCTATTGTTTACCGTGGAAGAAAAAAGATCTACAACAAGCTTTGTTTTTAAAACTATAACACACTATCGTAAAGGCAAAGTATTGTATTAAGTGTGCTTTTTATTGTCATAATCATGTATACTCTGCAATGTTAAATATTCTGACTTCTATAGAAAATATAACAACATTGTACCATTATTTTCATTTATTTACAAACTTTATATACTTTTTTTTTGGTTTCATGATAATATTTTTTAAGACAATACTAAACACTAAGACATTATTATTCTATACACATATTTTTCTTTCAGTCCATTGTCATGACTTATATCTTCCATTATTATTTGACTTTTTTATTTAATTAAAACGAATCATGCACCTATTGTTTTTAAAACCTTCATAAATTAAGTGTACAGGTTGCACAGCATTATTGACTTCATCAAAAACACTTTCCGACACATCATTAAACCGTATAGGCAGAAATGTCGCAAAGTTTTCACATACACAAAGTACACGATCACCATATGCTGTTTTCAATTTACGAAACTTGATAATGCGGAATGGAATATGCGTTGGCAATTCGCTGAGCTTCTTTGTCTCTAAGCCACATGCTTGACCCACAGCATTCAAAACATTCATAGTAGTAGTCTATAAACAAAAGAAAAGCATATCTATTACACTCTAAAACAGCTTTAATAATATTGTGCAATTAGAGATTTTGCACTATGCATGGCTGATAAATTTTACTATTTATGCAAGAAATGCCCTAACTGTAGCAGATACTGCTTTTCTGCATATAGCACAAGTGTTGAGTTCTAATGCACACTTGACACAGGCTATCATGTGTCCACAAGGCAAACATACAACACCTAGTTCATCTTGATAACAAATTTTACATAATTGTTGGTCACACTTTTGTATCTGTTCGTGAGACAAGTCTTTTTTTTTCAGCCTCATGTATTTGCACCGCGTGTTCTAACTCTAAAGGCACTTTTATGTCTTGTGCTGCAATCACTTTTTCTTTACGAATAGTGTTCACAAATTCCTGACCTTTAAGCAACATCATGTATTTACAGTTTGGTAACCAACGAGCGTGTTGCACAAAAGGGTCATCAGTCATTTGCCAATCCTTTAAAGCAAATCCACAATAAAAACATATTGTTTTATCCCCTTCACCAGTATAAAAAAATCCAGCTTCACTTAGCTGTTTGGTAAGGTGTTTTAATATTAATGGCCAAACATTTTTATAAGATTCTAAACGTTTTTCAACAGAGCTGTACTCTGGGTGTGCTAGTGCTTTAGCCTTGCAAACTCCCAATTTTTCAAAAGCACACGCCAATTTAACACTGTCTATGGCATATGGACCACATATATCGACACTACCGTTGGCTGGTAATACATCTTTATTATTATTTATTTGTAATTCAGCAACGTAAGTAGCGGCCAAAGGCCTTGTGGTTCGGAAAATGAATGCACGGGTAGGTTACCCACTTGCTTTCCAAGCATGTAAGGACAGTGAGGAGACCATCGCAAATGGTCTCTAAAGGGATCATCCCCTTCTTCCCAGTGTGAAAGTTCAATACGACAAAACACACAGCGCACCACATCTTCTCGGTTCAAGTAAAAAAAACGGCTTTTGCAAGTTCATGTGTCGACAAAAAGCCTGCAGGCCAGGATTCAAATGTTAACCATCGATCATGTTCTGATTTTATATTTAACGCACGTGGTAAACCAACTTGCTCACTTGTTGTATTTGGTACTAACGCCATGTGTTATAATAAAACTTTTTCTTATTGTAAGTTATTAACGTTGCACAGAGTACTTTAAAGCATAATGCATGCTTGTTCACTGTCTGTTCATTACGTTACTGGCACATGACGACACCTAAAAGCAAACAAAATAACCCTTCACTCAATCAATCAATCAGTCAATCAATCAATCAATACTTGTAAATAAAACGTTAACGTTAATTGGCATTAATATATCAAAACACCATTAAAAATAAACTGTATGTTGGCACTAACAGTAACCCATGTACTTATTTTCTTTTTATAAAGCTACAGTCATTTACAACCCCCCCCTTCCCACCCCCACCCCCCCACCCCCACCCCCCCCACCCCCACCCCACCCCCTTTAACCAATATATAAACAAAAATGAATGTCATGTCATTTTGTTCACATTATCATGTTCAAACCTGTGGATATTCGTTGAGTACATTGGGAACCACCCATAAATTAAATTTATTTTTTTATTTTTAGAAAATCCAACATGGCCTTGTACTTTTCCCAGTCAACAACAACAACATAGCCATTAATCAAGAAAGCAATCATTGTCCCAGTCATGTACAGGTAGTGAATTTTTTTTTGTCTACGAGTTTTCAGTAGTGGTAAAATGGAATAGCATTTTTAAGTTGGACTTACCTGAGTTTTAAACAGTTCACTCTTTGGCAGTGGTTTCCCTTTAGTGCGTTTCGGGTTTTTTCAGCGACTGCTACGGCGGTAAGGCTATTCTTTCCAAGTTTCTAAAAATAAATAAAATAAACCGCTATAAATACCTAAATTCAGGTTAATACATACATTTCATAAAATAAAACATAAAACAAAACAAAATGAAACAAGTTAGTTTAAAAAAATCATCTCACCTTTACTTGCAGTGACTTGTTGCTGTTTCCTTCTAGTGGGCTCAAAAGTGCAATTGTTTCTTCCCTCTCAGACATGTAAGGTATACCGGTTATCTGCAAACAAATAAATAAATAAAATCATTAATTACCTAATCAATAAATAATTGCTTGTAAATATATATATAAATCAATAAATGTATAAATTAATAAAAATATATATATATAAATACCTACCCCACAACAAGGTTAAGTATTTTCCACCAACACCAAAACTGTTAAACAAGACCAAGTGATTCACGCAACGCAGCATGTTCAAAGGTAGTCCACCCAAGTGAGAGTGGAAATGATAACGACATGTCTTTATATATGCTACGTTGCATGTATAATCATTTTTCCCACGCTTTGAACATTCTGTTATCATGCACGTGGACAGATAACGTCCAAGGTGAACACCTGTGGCAGACCAAATTTCACATGGACTTGCATTTTGTCACGTACAAAGCAAGACAGGATGTAACTTGTTTAGCCTACATGTGGTTTCACACATGTTCACATGCATTTCGCACTCCCCTGCCACCACAATGGTCAGATTATTTCACCTTCAAGCGTCATTGTCATTTTTCCATTGCACCTGTTGTCAAGTCAGATCAACGCCTTCCAATAAGCTCAAATGACATTCACCTCCTGCTCGTCTGCAAGTTTGTTTTCTGTACTCGCTTTGACCAACATAGAACCAAGTTCTCATCACCGTTTACACGTCAAAGGTATAATGTGTGGTGGGCATGGTGGCTCAGCGGTCTAGCTGTATGCCTCTCACCAAGGCGGTCCGGGTTCGATTCCCGGTCAATGCATGTGAGATTTTCGAAGTGAAATGCCATGTCCTGTGGTTCGGATTCCACGTAAAAAGGAGGTCCCGTGGCTTATAATCACAAGATTCACGGTCACGTAAAACTACAATCTTCCTTTCCTTATAATGTGTGAAAAAACGCACGCTCGCTCTGTCATACACCGACCCGCCGAAATAGCGATTGATCTATTAAGCATGGTCCTTGTGGTTAGCGACAGGTTCGTTGTAACACACACCCAGCAGTATCGTCTCTCTCAACCACCACGCTTCATAAACATTATAAACAGGTAAAGAAAAGAAAAAGTTTTTTCAACATGTATGGCGTTAGGCCCTTTGTTAATTATTTTTTTTGAAAAAATATCTACCATATTTGAAAGGGGGCGTTATCCCGAGTCCTAAGACACCTCGTACACGTCTCTAGCGTTATTGGTTCGTGAGATATCGGCAAAAATCACAGAAAACACGTTTTTACCCCAAAATCGAGTTTCCAATTTTTTTTAAAATTACAACGAGTGGTCCATAGCAATGAGGACCTCACCCCGAGTCCTTGGACCCGTCGTACACGCCTCTAGCATGATTGGTTCGCGAGATATAGCAAAAAGTTTAAAATCACGTTTTTCCCCCCAAAAAAACATGTTTCCAGATTTTCACCTTTTCGACACCTACATTTCCGTAAAGAGCGCATCGAGACGAAAAAAACGAATCCAAGCACGCCTTCCTAGCATGACTCCTTCCATTCCAAGGTCGCAGGGGCTCACAACTTGCTTTTGGAAGCAGCTCTCTCACTACCCCACTACTGTCAGGTTTTTGTCCTAGAGACTTGAAATTTATTTTGGGGGTAGAGGGGGGTAGGGACCATTGATTTACGTCAAACAATTTTTTTGTAGAGTTCCTAGTTTCCGAAATATAGGATTTTCAAAATTCGAGTGTTTTAAAAAAACATAAAAAATAAAAAAAGTTTTATTATAGAAAATAAAGGTCATAAAGGCCATTCGTTTGAGCCATGGCACAACGTTCTATCATGTTTGGTTTTCAAACTATTACCTATTTTCGAAAACGAAAAATTTCATTTTTTTTTTAATATAACCAGTGGTCCATAGGAAAGAGGACGTCAGCTCGAGTCCAATAACACCTCATTTGTCAACATCCACCATGCGTTTGAGAGATATTAATTATTTTAACTTGTACAGTCTGGTAGAAATAAAATGGGTGAAGCAGAAGCGTCACTGCGGTCATTTAGCCCCATGTACTTTGGTGCGTGTGTGTGTAATTTTGTCTGATAACCTGTGATATTGTGATGGCTGTATTAATGAGTTCAATTAAGGTGATAATTAGGAAGGAGGCGGTCGAGGCCTTAAGTAAGGAACCTTCCCGGCATCCTCCTGGCGTAGAAGTGGGAAACCACCAAAAACCACTTCAAGGATGGCTGAGGTGGTAATCGTACCCGCCTCTTCTCTGCATTCCCCAATCCAGTCTTCAGGCCAGAAATAAATCTCTTGGCAGAGCTGGTAATCGAACACGGACCTCAGGGATGACAACCATGAATGCTAGCCACTGCGCCACGATCCGCCAAAAATAAGCTTGGCAGTTGGTATTGGTAAATTTTATCATGTAATTGTGTTTGTTAAATTTTCTGATAACCTGTGTTTGTGTCGTGTCTTAGTAGTTTACCTGGCTGTATTCATTGTGGTCTAGAAATGATGATGCCCCGGGACTTGAAGTATGTTACCATTCCGACATTTGCCTAGACGGAGAGTGGGAAGAATCCAGCAAATACCACACTGATGATGGCCGCTGTCAGAGCCAGAGTTCGAACCTTGAATCTCTTAAAATTCCTTACATAATTGTGTACGTTAAGAAACAATGATAATAATAATAGTCATATGTCAACCGCTTATTATTCCCGTTTCAACGGGGTTGGGGATGGGATTTCTTTCTACCTTGTGGGGGGTGATTTTCCGGCCAGATGCCCTAACTGACCCAACCTCATGTGAGGAGTTAATAGGAGATGAAATGCGTGAAGGAGAATGACACTAGGCAAGGCATTGGAAGGAAGCGGCCTTGACCTATTATTAAGTACCGTCCTAGCATTTGCTTGGTGTTGAAAATGGGGAAACCACGGAGAACGGATCGAGCTCACGTCTATCAAAGTCCGCAAAAAAAAAATGAGCCACAGCGATAATAATAATAATTATACTGACATTTGGCCCAACATTTCCAGGTCTGGATTTCCAGAAACCTTTCGAGGTTTGATTGATTTATTTATTTTATTTCACATGTCGCCGATTCCTTAAATCAATCAACAACGACAAACTATTTATCAAACTGGGGAACAGTGTTCAGCGATAGAAGAGTGTGTTGGTGCTGGACCCTAAATGGTACCACAATGGTTCCGTGGCTGGGGTTTGGCAGCAGTCTTTCTTAGATGACAGCGTTCTGTCAAGAGACACACTCAGTGTTAACAGTACATACTACTATAGCTCGGTGGATCATTGGTAGTTTGATTCCCGGCGATCTCATAAACGATCTCTCGTATCACATTAGATGATTACAAGACAAAAACCACAGACTACCCAATTCAGTGCTGGTTTCGCTTTGTTGAATTTGGAGAGTAGATCGCCTAGTAATAACAATAATAATAATTCCCAGATACCATGACAAAGGGAGGATAAATCTTTACGCGATGTACTCAGAATGAACTCTAATAGCTTAAACAAACAAATCGTTGATTTCTTCCGTAACCGCGAAACAAAATCCACATAGTTTAAAATAACTGAAAAAGACCTAGTAGAATTTAAAAAAATACAGAAAATGCACTGCTCAATTGACAAGCAAAACTAATTACTAAAAACGTAAGTAGATGGTTCCAAGACAAATCTACATTAAATCCAAACCCATCATCTCAGAAAAAGAGAGGAAAAGATCAGAAAGAATGAGGAGATTACGGGCACAAAGGAAAGAACAACACTCTGAGAAATGATTGATTCATCGTACCCCAAAGAGGGTGAAAGGAAATAATATTATTAATAATAATAATAGCCAGGTAACCATATTACAAGTTACAGATATGTGCACGTACTAGATACTATGATTCAATTCTAGTCCTTACTATAAGCCGCTATTGACAAAGTTCTGTTAGGGCATGTCGTGATATGGTACCTTCCACATTCGTTCCTACATACCTCCCATATACATCTCTCATCCGGGTCATGGAATGTCTTTCGTGAGCAGACCTTATGGTGCAACCCATGAACTACGAGTCTCGTCACGACGTGTCTCATTTCGGAAAGGGGTTGCATTCATCTTTTGTCCACCAGGGCATCAGTCACGTAGAATTCCTTCGGAATATCAAGCCTTTGGCTCTGCACACCCTGGGGTAATTTTCTGTAGCTTTCTGTGGATGGCAGCAGTGGAAGAGACCGAAGGTCCTCTATTAGGAACGTTTCTCTCACCAGTTCATATACCAGCCGAGAATTGGCTGTCATGGACACCCCGAGGGCTCTTTTGAGGAACCTGGATTGCACCATTTCGAGTTCCGCCAGTTGTTTGTAGTTGAGAAACTCCCATGTTAGCTACAGACCGTATTTTAGTACGGGTATGACCTTGGCTCGGAAGAGCATCATTGCTGTTTCCAGCGATATTTGGGTAAAATGGCTTATGTCGTTTATGGCCTTCACTGCTGTGGCCGCTTTCGCTCTTGTATGCATTCTGAAGCTTCGGCCTGTAACCTGGGGCGTGAGGCCGAGTTATTTGAAATTGTTTACTATCTTCAGTTCCTTGCCGTTGCATAGCACTTGGTCTGATTCCGCTGGCCTGCCACCGTTCCGGAAGACGACCATCTCAGTCTTGTCCTCGTTGATTGTTAATTCGTTTTCCTGGGCCCAATCGCTTAGTATGTTGATTACATCTTGCAAATCCTTTATCTGCTCCGAGGCGATTGCCATGTCGTCTGCGTATAATACAGTTTGGACTCGGTCTAGTCATTTATTTTGTCCCCTGCATCGTGTGAGAGCGCATTGAATAGAATGGGACTGAGGGGATCCCCTTGAAGTACTCCATTCGTTTGTATCATCCATTTTGTTTGTCCTACTCCGTCCTGCAGGTGTATATAGTTTTCTGCCATCATGTTCGATATAAGGGTCGTCAGCCTTGATCTACCTATGAGTGTTTCCAATTTATGTATCATCAGCTTTCTGTTTACCAGGTGAAAAGCCTTCGTAAAGTCAACAAAGACTACATAGAGTTTGCTCTTGGGTTTCTCTAGTGTTGTTGTTACGTGCCGTTACAGGTTTCCTGCAGCCATAGTTGTTGATCTATACTTCCTGAATCTGGTAGTATTGGGTCTATTTTTTCGTCTATTCTCGCTGTCAATATTCCTGTTAGTAGCTTTAGGGCTGCGGATTCCACTGCTATTCCCCGGTATGAATTTGGGTCGTCAGTACTCCCTTTTCCTTTGTATAGTAGCTTGATGGTTGACTTCTTCCATTCGTTTGGTATTTGCCCGAGTTCTACGCATTTGTTCAGTAAAACGGTCCATATCGGTGCCAATGCCTCAGTAGTTTGTTTAAGATGCTCATTCCTTAGTCCATCTGGAGGATCTATTATTTCTTTTCTTCTGCATGGCCATGGTGATCTCTCCTTCTATGATGCGTTCTGACACATCGCGGTCTTCTGATGGCCTGGTTTCGGGTCTAGACTCCTTTGCACAGGTGGCGTTCTTGATATGCTCCTCCCATGTTTCCAATGATATGTTTGGTTGGAAGCTTTGGATCTTTGGCCTTAGGGCACGGTATGGGTCTGTTTCTGCTTCTGCAATGACCGCTCTTTGCGTCTCATCTATGAAGTCCTTTTTTATTTATTAGTTCTTTATAGGTTTTCCTGTGTTGTCGGTATTCTTCCAGTGTTGTGTTGTCTTTTGTGACTCTTATGCTGTGGAGTTTGCTTAGGGTTTCCTTCCTTTGAATAAAACACGATTCATCGAACCAAGGTTTAGCCTTTCTCCCGTGTGAAGGCGTGGTTGCTGCGCTGGTGATGCAGTCTTGTATCCAAGCTGCCGCAACGTCGATTCCTCCCTCTTGAATACTTTCCATCACCTTTGTCTATGTCTTCCAACTTTTCTCTAATTCTATCTCCGTTTAGAGTTTTGCTCACTCTGGTCGGTCCTTCTATAGTTTCCCCGACATCTGTATTCTCACGGAGACTATGATTAAAGAAGAATAGAGATTCGACGTCCCTAATTTCTACAATGTTCATGCATATTCGAGACAGTTTAAGGAGAGGGGAAGACCATCAGGCGACGTTGCCTTCATAGTTAAGCCTAAAATGGCCCCGATAAAGTTTCTATGGAAAGAAGAGGACATACTAGTCGTGGATACGAAAATCGGTGTACTAGTGGCGGCCTACTTCAATCCCAACCAGACGGCCCTGGACCATCAGACCACCTTGGAGCTGCGCTGAATACATTCCCAGGAAGAAGAAAGGCTGTCCTTGCCGGAGACTTAAACTGCATAAGGGATCAACAAAACTCAAAAAGTGAAGATGTTTTCAGCTATCTCAGCCCAGATGGCATATACGCTTAAGATTTCTCGTGATAGGAGGTTCATTGCACCTCGCAGCCCGTCCACATTCCACGTTAGTATCCTCGTCCTACTGGTGCGAGCCTATGTACTTCCATGGTGTCCGAAAGGGCCAGCAGTAGACGTCCATAGGCCAGAAGTGGCAGTTGTAGACCAAACCTCTTTTATTCATGGGCATGCCGACTTTAAAAGCTCTGCTGCCAATTTTCTGGTTCACTGCGTTACAGTGGATCACTCCTTCTACTCCATTTTCCTTTAGATACGCAGTTACGTTCTTTGGGGAAGTGTCTTGGCTTAGTTTTGCGACATAAAGCCACGTACTCTTTTCTGCAGTATTCAGTCTTGTAACTCCTTGTCTGGTGCGTTTCACATAGTCCCTTCTGTGTGCGCTTTCATCCTGGGTTGGGGTGCGTTGATCCCTTTTGCACACGACGCCTATGCACTACTTCTGTCCATTTGGTTTGATTTGCGTCAGATATCTCTTCTTTTTCCCTCCTCTCTTCGTTTTGGACCTCGTCTTGTAGGCTGCTATCGGTGATTCCACCGTTCTTTCCTATATTTAGCGTATCACCTGGTGCGTTCTCTCCTGTGACCAGAGTTGCTGTGTGATCCTTCAGTCCTGTGTTCGCCGTTGAGCTTCCTTTTATTTCCTGTTCATGGTTATCCTTATGCTCAGTGTTGTTTGGGTTTCTGCCCTCTGCTGCTATCTCCACGATTTCTTCACTTTGGATACTGTTGGCTTTGCCAATTTCACCGGTGCTTACGGTTTTTGAGTTCTGATCGCTGTCTGGTTTCCTTAATGCATTGTATACTGCTTCTTTGATCTGATTTTCCATGTTTTCCTGAAGTCGGGTTTTGATGTATTGTGTTAGGTCCTCGACCTGTTCGGCAAGGGTTGCTGTTACCACCCTACAGGATTTATTCATGTCCAGTGCCTCAGGTTTACATATTTCACAGAGCCATATCAGTTTCCTGTTCTTTCTTTCAAGGTCTTTGACTTCCTGACCAATGAGGCCAGTACAGTTCTCGTGGGTCTTTTATCTGCACCTATCGCATTCGATTGTGCTGTCCTCTTTAGTGCATTGCCTCTGACATCTCGGGCAGTATTACTCTTTGTTGCTTCTAGGTGCACTCCGGGCAGAAAGCATTTTGGTCATGATTTCCTGCTTTATCTTGTTAGCTGAGGAACCGCTTCCTCCCTTATCAGGACAGCCCTCGTTGGAAATCTTCTTCACGCCCCGCTTACACTGAGGCTTCCTTGTTCCTAAGTGCAACGATCAGCGCTAAACTCCTTCGCACACTGCCTGCAGGGCAGCTTTCGCGATCCTGTGTGTAGCGCTCAGCGCTAAACTCTTTGCACGTTAACTACAGGGGTGCTTTCGCATTCCCGAGTGGAGCGAGTAGAGCGTCTTTCTTTGAGCGTATGGCATGTAATAAGTCGGGTCCAACCTCAGTTTCCTGACGAGCCGTGGCCATGTTTGGAAGACTTATATTATGACGTTAATCGCTGTGTTATGGCGTTGCTATCATTTGCACAGCTTGCTTAGTTCAACTCGTTTCACTGAGGATGCTTAATAATTATCTCTACATATTATTCCCTATTTTGAGGGATCGGAGACGAGGTGAGGAGAAATATTTCAAGGGGACTGACGGTGGCCTTGCACGTTAACGCGCGTATCCGTTCAGGTCAATAATGACAGTAATATTCCTTATCTATATGTATAAAGCTCAATGTTTGTCTGTCTGTCTGTCTGTTTGTCTGTTATGTATACAAATCCACACCGTTTCACCGATCTGAACCAAAATTTGTATACTTACCCTTCGGAACCCTGCGGGTAACCCTGTCCACTTGAAATTTCCGACAGACCACCCCATTCCCTGCATTTAGGCCCTTTGGCCCAAATCTACACCGTTTCACCGATCTCAACCAAAATGTGTATACTTACCCTATGTAACCCTGTGAATAACACTGTCCACTTAAAATTTCGGACAGACCACCCTATTTCCTGCATTTAGGCCCTTTGGCAAACATCTACACCGTTTCACCGATCCGAACCAAAATTTGTATACTTACCCTTTGTAACCCTGCGGTTAACCCTGTCCACTTGAAATTTCGGACAGACCACCCCATTCCCTGCATTTAGGCCCTTTGGCCCAAATCTACACCGTTTCACCGATCAGAATCAAAATGTGTATACTTACCCTTTGGTACCCTGCGAGTAACACTGTCTGCTTGAAATTTCGGACAGACCACTCCATTCCCTGCATTTAGGCCCTTTGGCACAAATCTACACCGTTTCATCGATCAGAACCAACATTTGTATACTTACCCTTTGGTACCCTGCGAGTAACACTGTTTGCTTGAAATTGCGGACAGACCACTCCATTTCCTGCATTTAGGCCCCGTGGCTCAAATCTACACCGTTTCACCGATCTGAACCAAAATGTGTATACTTTCCCTTTGTAACCATGTGAATATCACTGTCCACCTAAAATTTCGGGCAGACCACCCCATTTCCTGCATTTAGGCCCTTTGCCGAAAATCTATATCGTTTCACCGACCTGGAAAAAAATTTGTATACTTACCCTTTCGAACCCTGCGGGTAACCCTGTACACTTGAAATTGCGGACAGATCACTCCATTCCCTGCATTTAGGCCCTTTGCCACAAATCTACACCGTTTCACCGATCAGAACCAAAATTTGTATACTTACCCTTTGGTACCCTGCGAGTAACACTGCCTGCTTGAAATTGCGGACAGACCACTCCATTCCCTGCATTTAGGCTCCTTGGCCCAAATCTACACCGTTTCACAGATCTCAACCAAACTTTGTTATTTACCGTCTGGAACCCTGCGAGTAACACTGCCTGCTTGAAATTTCGGACAGACCACTCCATTCCCTGCATTTAGGCCCTTTGGCACAAATCTACACCGTTTCATCGATCAGAACCAACATTTGTATACTTACCCTTTGGTACCCTGCGAGTAACACTGTTTGCTTGAAATTGCGGGCAGACCACTCCATTCCCGGAAAGAGGACAGGATCCGTCCCAAAGACAATGGAAAAAAGGGGTAAAACCGGACCCGCTCAGGAAACCCTCAGGGTTGCCAGCTTCCGAACTCACCAGCCATGAGCCCTTGAGGATGTAGCACTATCCAGGGTGCACCAGAAGTGGTGGGGCTACACTCACCCTGCCTCCTTGAGGGTCTTGAGCAGAAGGCATGAGATATTAAGAAAAGAAAAAGAAGGCTGACACCTCGAAGAATGAGGCTATCAGGAATGATTAGACAAGGGCCAATTAAGGCGGGATAGTGAAAGAGTCGCTAGGCCTCGGATACCCTGATACCATCGGGGTCGGAAGAGAACGAGAGTTAGACCAAGGGAGGCTGACGGGAAAGAGAACTGAAAGGAGCCCGGCACCAGTAAGTAGAAGCAATGCCGGACTCAGCTGGGGTCCCGTGGTCGCAAACCCACGTCCCACAAGTTGTGAGACCCTGGTGCGTGGAGGGGGGAGGAGGGGGCAGGTGTGAGAATAGCTTGCTGATTCATCGCGAGGTGACATGAGAGAAATGTCCAGACCCCGCCGTGTTACCTGGTATTGTTGACTATGCTGATGTTCATACAGGGTCTTTGCTCAAACCACTGTAGTGTTACGAAAGAATGAGTGATTCACCGGTCAATGTGAATAGGACCGGGAACCCCCCCCCCGAACGTCTGTCATCATATATCGTCATCATCTGCGATATTCTCAGGTTCGTGCAGCTTGGACCCGAGCACTACTCGATAAGCTCTTTCACTACACGCATCGAGTATAGGCCTAAGCCAGAAAATAACGTTCAGACTTTGGAAGACATCGAAGGTAGAAATCTGAATTACCTATATCAGATTTAAAATTACACCATGTTCGTTTAGTAGTCATTTTTCATTACCTTATTATTATCATAAGGGCAAATGACTTAGATGTTACGCCCATTATACCACTAATCACCACTCTCAATAAGTCTTCATCACCTGTGAATTTTGAAATATTTCTTTCTATCACGGTAGTTTGTAAGGTTGTCGTGTCAATTCAACCGTAGTTTTCATTACCATCCTCATCAAAAGGGAAAATGACCTAGATGTTACGTCCATTATACTACTAAGTAACACCACAGTCTTCATCGCCTGTGATTTTTTAAATGTGTATTTCCATTAGTTTGTAAGTTTGATATACCCGTTCAGTAGTAGTCGTCTTCATTATCATCCTCATCAAAGGGGCAAATGACCTAGATGTTACGTCCATTATACTACTAAGCAACACCAGAGTCTACCTAGCCTGTGATTTTAAAAATATGTATTTCCATTAGTTTGTAAGTTTGATATACCCGTTCAGTAGTAGTCGTCTTAATTATCATCCTCATCAAATGGGCAAATGACCTAGATGTTACGTCCATTATACTACTAAGCAACACCACAGTCTTCATCGCCTGTGATTTATAAAATGTGTATTTCCATTAGTTTGTAAGTTTGATATACCCGTTCAATAGTAGTAGTCTTCATTGTCATCCTCATCAAAAGGGCAAATGACCTAGATGTTACGCCCATTATACTACTAGGCAACACCCTAGTCTTCCTCGCCGGTGATTTAAAAATATGTATTTCTATTAGAGTGTAAGTTTATTATACACGTTCAGTAGTAGTCGTCTTCAGTATCATCTTCATCAAAAGGGCAAATGACCTAGATGTTACATCCATTATACTACTAAGCAACACCACAGTCTTCATGGCCTGTGATTTTTAAAATGTGTATTTCCATTAGTTTGTAAGTTTGATATACCCGTTCAGTAGTAGTCGTCTTCGATATCATCCTCATCAAAAGGGCAAATGACCTAGATGTTACGTCCATTATACTACTAAGCAACACCACAGTCTACCTAGCCTGTGATTTTTAAAATATGTATTTCCATTAGTTTGTAAGTTTGATATACCCGTTCAGTAGTAGTCGTCTTCAGTATCATCCTCATCAAAAGGGCAAATGACCTAGATGTTATGTCCATTATACTACTAAGCAACACCACAGTCTTCATCGCCTGTGATTTTTAAAAGCTGTTTTTCCATTAGTTTAAAAGTTTGATGTACCAGTTCAGTAGTCGTCCTCATTATAATTCTTATCAAAAGGGCAAATGACCTAGATGTTACGTCCATTATACTACTAGGCAACACCACAGTCTTCCTCGCCGGTGATTTAAAAATATGTATTTCTATTAGAGTGTAATTTTGATGTACCCGTTCAGTAGTAGTCGTCTTCATTATCATCTTCATCATTAGGGCAAGTTACCCACATGTTACGCCCATGACTATAGTAATAATCACCAAAACATAGTCTTGAACGAACTATGATTCTTAAAAATGACTTTGTCTATTAATTTCTAAGTTTCATGTGTTCAATGCAATAGTAGTCATTAGGGGCCAATGCTCCGTTCATACTACTTTTAAATAATACGACATAAAATCTTTCTTGACGGCGATTTACAGGTACATGGTACGCCCTTTGGTATAGTAACAATCACCAACGGCTTTCCAATGCGAATTTTTCTTTTAACTATTTCAAAATGTCTCCCAAAAAGCGACAATCTATTGGGAAAATCAGCCAACAAACCAAGAAAGTTAGATTATTAAGGGCTGCTGAAACACCTGAGCAGCGTCAATATCGGCTTGAACAGGACGAAAAAAGGCACGCTGAGCTCAGGGCTGCTGAAACTCCTCAGCAGCGTCAAGATCGGCTTGAAGATCAGCAAATAAGGCAGTCTCAGACTAGGGCTGCTGAACCATCTGAGCAGCGTCAATATCGGCGTGATCAGGATGAAAGAAGGCATGCTGAGTTCAGGGCTGCTGAAACTCCTCATCAGCGTCAAGACCGGCTTGAACAAGACGAAAGAAGGCACGCTGAGCTCAGGGCTGCTGAAACACCTCAGCAGCGTCAAGACTGACTTGAACAGGACGAAAGAAGGCACGCTGAGCTCAGGACTGCTGAAACTCCTCATCAGCGTCAAGACCGACTTGAACAGGACGAAAGAAGGCACGCTGATCTCAGGGCTGCTGAAACACCTCAGCAGCGTCAAGACCGGCTTGAAATCGAACGTACGCGACTTTTTCAATATAGGCAAACATTTAGGCAGTCTGATTTGAAATTAGAGGCATTTCAGTACGATCACACTTACAATTATGGAATACACCCCAAAGTAACAATTGGAAAAATGGATGGTGTATGCCATCACTGTCTAGCCAAAAAATTCAGATCGGATTCACCTGGAATAGGTTGCACTAACGGGAAAATTAAGCTAGCCACTTTAAATCCTCCTCCAGAACCACTTCTTTCGTACACGTCAGGAACGACTCAAGAATCTAAACACTTCCTGAAAGCGAAATCTGGAAGCTTCTCTTGGAGGAATTGCTTCAGACATTTATCGTACAGTTTAAACCTTAACACGACGAAACTTTTAACCAGATAGCGATCTAAGTGGGAGCTCTTTGGCAAAAAATAATCAAGTCTTTCCCGAAATGTGAGTCCTAAAAATAACTTTTTCTATTATTTTCTAAGTTTCATATGTCAGTTATGTAGTAATTTTCAATATCATCCTGATCAGTAGGGCAAATTACCTAGATGTTACGCCCTCAACGTCATTGGGTTCAAATGACCTAGATTTTAAGTCCATTATATTTCTAATCATCACCACATAAAGTCATCTAAGACTGAGATGTCACGAATTCTGGGACCGCTAACGACATATCTCGACTCGGACTGAAGACAAATATCTCGAGAATGATCATTATTTTACAGAGCCTTCCCATATTGACTTAAGTATAAACATTGTCACTGGGTTTGATAATATAACAAATGAATACATAAATAAATATAATTTTTGACGTTGAGTGTTAAGGAGACTGAAATATTATCATCATTCCTCCGGGCGAAGCCAGGTACTACTGCTAGTAGTAATATATTATTGTTATTTTGAACAGTCTAAATAATAGAAAGCACTTTGTATTTTAAAATGAATTTGAAAGTAGTATTTTGTATTTTCCGTAAATTTGTAAGTGTACCGGTACCGATATTTCGTAACTAAATACTTTTGTGAGTACAGACCAGAAATAAATGGCTTGTGGCTGATCCAGGAATCTAACCCGGGCCTTTGCGGTCAGCCAAAAAGCTAGCCACTACGCCAGGAGGCGGACAGGTGTCTTTCTAGTTTGATGATCAATTTACCGGTCCGGTACGGTATCTATTTTTCCGGGTACCAGTTTGAATGGGCATCTTATATTCCATGTTCCAAAACGCTGTTCCCTAAGGGGAATAAAGAAAAGGGTTAGTTAATTGGGGCAAAGGGTTTAGTTTCCGGGAAAGAAGATGCCAATTAAGTTTAGGTTATTGATGGAATACCGTATGTATTTATTTCAGTAAGTTTTGTAATATGTCACCGGTGCATAAGAATAGCTTATACAATAATAATAATCTGATTTGTGTTAGTAAAACATCCCTAGTCTCACAGTTTTTCTTACACCGTGCTTAGGCTATTTATCATGAGCAACAACTTTGCCCCGAAGATTTTATTGTTGCTAGCAATATCGTCACCGAGTGTTAGGGACCTACGCCTACCCTGTGTAGGTATAACCAATAAAACAAATTGAATGAAACGCTCAAGACTTCTCATAAGAAAACTTTATATTCTAGTAACCGCCATTACAATATTTTCACTGCCTTGTGTATCAAAGCTCTCAACAACAAGAAACACAAAAGTCATGGAGTAAAGAGTAATCGTCCGTGACATCCTCCCACCTTTGATGCAAATCAAACACAATGTTCATCAACAGAGACGGGAAGGCATTTTAATTCTTCTTCCACTCCTGGTGAAGTTGCGACTTCTGAGACTTACTGCCTCCGGAACTGCACCACTAAGTAAGGGCACCACCTCACTCCCACCTCCAGCCTCCAAAGGATATAGGTGTCTCGTAGGTCGAAGGAGTTCTCCTGAGGATGTCTTTACCCTAACTACTCGGGTCACTTTGTCTTTATCTGGAAGTGTAGCTGTCAATCTCCCCAGGGGTCTGTCTATCCTTCTCTTGTCATCACTACCAATGATGACTACATCTCCTACCTTCCACTGATGGTCAGACTCCTTGCCCGATGAACTGCATAGAAGGCTACCAAGATACTCCAGTCGGAATCTCCTCCTCAGCTCACCCCTTAGCTGTTGAGGATATTGAAACCTTCTGGTGAGATTAACTTGATCTAGCATGTCTAAATCAGGAGTGCCAACCACGGGAATGTTCTGAAGAAACATTGATGGAGTCAGAGGTACCAATTCATCACAGTCTTCTGAAATGTAGGTGAGGGGCCTCGAGTTGATTACCGATTCACTATCAGCAATCACAGTTAATAGTTCTTCATATATCAAGATAGCTTTGCCTAAAACACGCCTTAATAATTTCTTGACCATTTGCACAATACGTTCCCAGAATCAACCCCACCAAGGGGCTGAAGGAGGACTAAATTTCCACTTGATTCTATCAACTGATACTTCCGCACAGAATTTTTTCCAATCAATGAAGCCAAACAAATTTTTGGTGCCAACAATGTTTGTCCCGTTGTCACTATAAATCACACGAGGCCTTCCTCGTCGGGCTATGAAACGCCTAAGAGCTAACAGAAACCCTTCAGTGGACAAAGTCATGACGAATTCAAAACGGGCCGCTCTCACTACGGCACATGTAAAAATCACAATCCAAGCCTTGTTCTTGCATTTTAAGTATAGCGGTCCAGCAAGGTCCACTCCCACTACCTCAAATACACCTGCATCTCTCACACGATCTTCTGGAAGGGCTGGCGTTTCCGGAATGGTCTTTTCCATTTCGAATCTCCTGCACTGGGTACACTTCCTGATGACTTTGCGAATGGTTCTTCTTCCCTTTGGTATCCAGTAGTGCTCCCTGAGTATAGCGAGTAAAATCTGAACACCAGCATGAGAGGCTCTCAAATGATGATCTCTGATTATCATCCCAGTCAAAGGGTGCTTTGATGGCAATAACACCGGCGCACGGAAATCATATTCATCCTTTCTGTTGGTAATTTTTGTCTTAATCCTGAAGAGACCCATCTGGTCTTTAAAAAAGCAGAATGTTTTCTGGTTGTCCCTTTCGGTAAACTTCTCTTCCTGAACTAATTTCAGCAGCCGTTTCTCTGCCATTGAAATTTCAAGACAATCTAATTCGGAAGCAACATTTTTCACTACGTCCTTCCTGGCATTGTTGACGAACCGTAACATCCAGGCCACCATTCTGACGATTCTTGAGTACTTGGAAAAATACCTCAAATGCCAGTGTTTTTCCTGGGAGACAAGCATGGTATTGGTAACATGGCCTTTTCTTCTTTCTTCATCGACCTCCTCTTCATTAACTTTTACAGTGCGCGTTGGCCAGCTGTTTTCTTCCAACTTTAACCAAGCGGGTCCCTCCGACCAACGAGAAGAAATCAGCTGCAACGTAGAGCAACCTCTCGAAGGTAGATCGGCTTGGTTGTCCGTCCCTGGTAGATGAAACCAACGCTTTGGGTTAGTTAATGTTCTAATTTCTTTCACACGGTTAGTGACGAACACTCCCCAAGCTTCCTCGCTTCGTATCCAACATAAAACAGAAGACGAGTCACTCCAGTAGTACTCCGGGACGTCCGTTAGATTCAAGCTTTCCTTCACTGTAAAGGCAAGACGAGAGCCTATAGTGCAAGCTAATAGCTCCAGTCTCGGTATCGTCACCTTCTTGAGAGGTGCTACCCTGGATTTTGCTGCGACCAGTTGCACTTCAATTTCTTTCCCATTGAATGATCTCAAGAAAATAACAACCGCATAAGCCACTTGACTGGCATCACAAAATACATGCAAACTCCAAGAGGATCTGTCCTCACAATTAGAAAATCTTCTAGGCACTTTAATATCAGCAATAGAGGGCAGTTCATGTAACCAATTATTGAATTTGCTTTGGGCGTCTTCACTCAGTGGACTACCCCAACTTATTTTCTCTCTCCAACTTTCCTGAAGCAACACCTTTGGCACAATGGAAACCGGACAAGTAAATCCAATTGGATCAAAGATACTTTGAGCTACCGACAAGACTGTCCTCCTTGTGAGAACATCAGATTCATTTAATTTTGCTACTTTACAAGCCCAAGTATCAGCTACTGGGTCCCACCACAAACCCAAAACGGGTGTCACTTCGGGAACCTCATCCTCCAGACTCAATCTGGTGTGCTCCCATCCTCGGAAGTCAAATTTTCCTTGCGACAGTAACTCTCTAGACTCTTCCTCTGTGTTCAAGGAAGTGACGCAAATGTCTAGATATAGTGAGGTTCTTAGTTTATCTGCTGTCTCAGTGAAGCATGTACTGCTTTTCAGATGACTGTCCAATACGGCTCCTAGTAGAAATGGACTACAGTTCACTCCGAAAACAACCCGTTTGTGGCGGTATATTTTAAGAGTCCCCTCAGTGAAGTTCTCCCACCACAGGAATTTCAGAAAGTTTCGATCATTCTCAGAGACTGAAATTTGAAGAAACGCCTTCTTAATGTCTGCGATCACACCTATCCTGTTTAAACGGAACCAGTTCAAAATAGAAGGAATTACTTCCAACAAATTAGGACCCTTTTCCAGACAGTCATTGAGTGAAAGTCCTCCTTTCGATTTACATGAAGCATCAAACACCGGCCTCACCGCTGTACTCGATCCTTCCTTGAAAACTCCTCGGTGTGGTAAATAATATCCAACATCCTGAGAGCCCTCCTGACCAACTTCTTCGATTATCCCTTCCTGTTCCCAGTCCTGAAGCACTTGCTGGTACTTCTCAAATTTGTCTTCCTAGATCAAACGGTGTGTTACAGAAACCAGTCTTTTTAACGCAACTTCCTTGTTGCCCGACAATAACTGCTGATTTTCTTTCCACAGAAGTGCGACTTCATACCTTCCTTCCTCATTGAGCTTAACGTTTTCTTGGAAATGTTTCAATGTTGCGATTTCAATTTCCTTCTTCGATAGTGTTTCAGCAGGATCACCAATTCCAATGGTTTCCAGGTTCCACAGTTCACCCAAAGAAGCAGTTCTCACAAACAGAGAGTTCACCATGGACACTGTGCTATCGTTTTCAGTTGTCTTCCAAAGCTGACCCATCACTGTCCAACCAAATGTAGTCCTAACAGCAACCAATCCAGACTTCAACTTCATTGTGTCCCCAGTCAATAAACTACCCACAGTGTCTGCGCCGATTAATTTCACATCATGTACAAGATGGCGACAAGTAACAAATCAACCAAGTGCGGCCAGTGTGAAAAATGTAAAACTGATAATGAAGATTACATAATTTGTGATGGGGAATGTGGCAAATCATACCACAGAACCTGTGTAAACATAAAGAAAAAAGTTTTTAACCGGCTTTTGTCCGACAAGGCCAAGCAATGGTATTGTGTCGTGTGCAGTGCAATGAGTAATAAGTCAACTACAGATGAGGTTTCTAAAATCGCCTCGCCAGACGAGAATGTAAGTAAACCAGATTTAGACGATCTTGTTTGTGAAATCAACCTTCGACTGACAAAACTCGAAAACATTGAAAAGACTGACAATGACATGCTTAAGTCCGTGACATACTTTTCTGATTGTTTTGATGGTATGGAAAGTGACATTTCAACTGCCGCACAAATTCTGAAGCAAGCCTTGTCAGAAATAACAAAGCTCAGCCAAAGAGTTTGTGAGTTAGAGAAGGACAAGAATATCGCCTGCAGTGAGGTCAAATTGTTAAAGCAAGAGAATCTCGTGCTTCAACAGTACGTTCGGCGAAACAACTTAGAGCTTCATGGCGTACCGCACACGTCAAACGAAAACCCCGTTCAAATTGTCAAGACTATCGCTGACCAATTGGGTGTCACAGTTGTTGAGTCCGATATTGACGCCTGCCATCGGCTGCCACACAGCAGAGAAGGTCTTCCACCTCCTTTACTAGTAAAATTCTGCAGCCGGCTAAAAAGACGCAATTCAAAAAGGCAAAAGATCCAAACCCAACCTGAACTCAAGTGATGCAGGAATCAATGGAAGGGCTAGGCCTATCTTCATTAACGAGCATTTGACGCCAGCCAATAAAGTACTTCACAAACAGGCAAGAGACCTCCGTAATTTAGGTTTTAAATACGTCTGGACCCGGGACTGTAAAATTTTCGTCCGTAAATCAGATAGTGACAAGGCCATCAGGATCACCTCACCAGAAGACATTGAAACGCTAGTAAAAGACTCTTCCATCAACAAGGCTCAGCCATCCCATTCACAGTAATAGTAATGAATCAAGACATGGGCCTACTAGTTTATGTTGACTTACACACATCAATTGATGAGCGTAAATATGACTGTATCCACGACTACATAGCAGACTATAAAAATTAGGTTAGCCAAATCAAGTGTCTTTACCTAAATAGCAGAAGCCTAAAAAATAAACTAGAAGATATCGAGATACTGATACATATTGTGGAAAATCTAGGTGTCATAGTGGTAACCGAGACTTGGGTAAAAAGTAATGAAGCTAAATACTTCAACCTAAACAACTATTCTGTTGCATTTGTACACAGAGATAATCAGGATGGTGGAGGTGTGGGAGTTTATGTCCACAAAAAATGGAATACAAATGTTCTTAACCTAGTTGAGAGTAACCATAGCTTGATCCAGTTAGAGCTTATAAGAAATGATACTGTTCGTTTCAATAACCTGCATACTATTAATATAATTGCAGTATATAATCCTAACATAAATAACGCAACAACATTCATGCAATCTCTAGAGCACATTCTCTCGAAAAACAATGCCAATCTTTCCTTATGCATTGGTGATACAAATATTAACTTATTAAACAAAAATAATGTAACAAAATCATACCTCAATCTACTATCAAGCTATGGTTTCACACAAGGCAATACTCGCTATCCAACAAGAATACGTGAATCAACAAGTACACTCCTTGATCAGGTGGCCACTAATAACTGTAAATATGCCTATAGAATAAGCAATATAAATAGAGATATCAGTGATCATAATATTCTTGTAACTGAGATTTTTTGGTCAAACTAATATCCAGGCAAAAGCCCAATCTCGAACATGACATTTAAATACGCCCCCAACAAGCAAAGGTCTAGTTCAAAAAACGTGAATAAAAATTACCGGTACATGAACAAAAACAGCTTCTCTAATCATCTCAATCAAATAGGCTGCTTAGATGATCTAAACGAAACTTATATCGCCATGAAACACAAAATCTTGACACAGACACCCAACAAAGAAAACACTGACTCACCTTTGAAGGAAATACACCAGAACCACAAGAAACCATGGATAACAACAGAATTAATTCAACTAATAAAACAAAGGGACCTACTACATGCTAAACTTAAAACTAGCACTCACAGAAACAATAACCTCTTAAAGGAAGAGCACATAATATGTAGGAACAAAGTGACAGCTTTAAAACTGAAACTGAAATCCTCATACTATGAACATAATTTAACATTGAATGCCAATAGCATAAAAGATACATGGAAAGTAATCAATGAAATGCTCGGCCTCTCAGGAGGCTACACGAAAGAAAATCTATAACTGCACAACTGAAAACAAAGATGGTCCCAGTGAGATAATAATTGACGGTAAATCTTTCACAGGAAAAGAAAATATTTGCAATGTTCTAAACACTCACTTTATAAACATAGCACACAAATTAGCCATAAACATCCCCCCAGGGAAGAAAGTTAATGAAATTAATGTCAACACAGATTCCATATTTATGACCCCGACTAATGAGATGGAAATTCGCAATATTATATTAAGCCTTAAAATGAAAAGTAGCCAAGACAAAGATGGTATGTCAGTGAAATTGTTAAAAAAACTCCATTGACATGCTCAGTAGCCCACTAACTACTTTCATCAATTTATCGTTAGAGACTGGTCTGGTGCCTGATGATCTAAAAATAGCACGAGTCATACCAGTCTATAAAGGAGGTGACAAAAGCAATACGGACAATTACAGGCCCATTTCCATCCTCTCACCCATGTCCAAGGTACTCGAAACAGTAGTAAAAACAGAATTGTTAATTTCTTAAATAAAAATGATTACTTCTACAAAAGTCAATATGGATTCCGAGAATCCCGTGGCTCATGATCTCGAGATTAACGGTCACGTTAAACTACAAGCTTCCTTTTATGGATTCCGAGAAAACTCAAGCACAGAAATAGCCACAATTGATATTATCTCTAACTTGCAGGATGTCTTAGACAATAAGATGACAGCGAGTGGCCTTTTCATAGACCTGAGAAAGGCGTTTGATACTGTTGACCATGAAATTCTTTTAGGGAAACTTGAAAAAGCAGGTATCCGAGGAGTAGCTTGGGCATGGTTTAAAAATTACCTATCTAATCGTAAGCAGTATATTGAAATAAATGGCTGCAGAAGTGAGGAAGTTAATATTACCCATGGTGTGCCCCAAGGATCAATACTGGGTCCTTCCCTCTTCTTAGTATATATTAATGACATAGCAACACTCCGTTTTCATGGTAATATAACGTTGTTTGCAGATGACTTAAGCATCTTTTACAATGCGTACACCACCTACACTCTGATTACACACATGCAGGAGGACATGAATACCATACTTGGCTGGACCCAGTCAAATAAATTAACAATAAATGAAGATAAAACAAATTATTTAATAATATCAAAGCGTAGAACAAAGTTAGACATCACTCAGAATATAATGCTGAATGGAAAAGCAGTTAAAAGGGTCTCATCTGTCAAATACCTAGGCTTAATAATAGATGAAAATCTCTCCTGGCAAAAGCACATTGATGCATTAGTAAAAACAAATATCACCTGCCGCTGGGGTGATAAAAAAATTGAGCTACTATATCCCAAAATATCTACTCAGGAAAGTGATTTTTTCCTTAATCCATAGCCACTTACAATATTTGAATACAATTTGGATAAAATGCTCAAATTACCTAAATAAGGAAATTGAGGTAATTCAGAATAGAGCCATAAGAAATATTTATAACTACCCTTTTTAACACCAACCAAACACCTTTATATTACGAGTAAAATTCAACCAGTAGCCCTAAATGCAGAAATCAAATCAAATGTCCTAATGTACCAAATCCTACACAACAGAATCCACACAAATTTAAACTTCACTAAACAATCTGATTTACACGCTTACAAAACTAGACATGCAGATGACATAACACTTTTCCATATCAATTCCAAACAATATGGCAGTAATAGCATTAAGTATAGTGCCTTTGTAAAATTCAATAGACTACCAGAAAATATAAAAATTGCACCTAGCCTACCAATCTTTAAAAGGAGGCTAAAACAGTTTATGTGGAATGATTATAAAATGTCAGTTTGAAGAAATTTCATAATGTGAGAAGACAAAAGAAGAACACATTGTGTACAAAAACTTATGAAAGCTACAAAATGTTGTATATATTTTCATACTGAAAACTTTGTAAACTATACATTGTATTGTAATTTGTCGCCAACAAGATAAAACTGTACAATTCATTTGTATATGAGTCCTTGACTCGTTAAGGGATTCATAAAATACATAGTAGTCCAATCTCCGATGGCTCTGGGCCAAAATCAGAGAGCCAGATTTTCTTTTCTCTGATCTCATCCATCCAAGGGCCCCGGTTTAACCGTGGGATTACACCACAAATTTCCTTTTGTCCCAACACCTTTATTTTTCGAGAAATTGAATGACGTAGGTCGTCTATATCTATCTCATATAGCTTATGATCATTGGCACTGATTGAAGCACCCGCAAAAAGCCTGTGTTCAATTTTTTTAGTCTTTGATGGAATATACCCCATTTCCACAGCAATCTTCTCTAACAGATAGGATCTCTGCGAGCCTGTATCTAACAACGCCCGTACAGTTTTTCTCTCCTTTGATGAACCAACCTAACTACAAGAGTTTGCAGCAGTACTTCCGAAACATCACTAGTTTGTGTATTAAGGGTTGTAGTTGGGACACCAGGCAATTTTGAGCCCCTTTCCTGGTGCTTCTCCTCACCTTTATAATCCCCCCTATTTACATCTAATTTTGGGCACATAATAGCTTCATGTTTACTACTGCACTCAAGACACTTCAGTTTCGTAATACAATTTGCAGCCCTATGTCGAACCTTCAGACACAAAAAACAATCCTTGTTTTCAGACAGTCTTTTACGTTTGTCCCCTAAGTTCATTTCTTGAGCAAGACAACACTGTTATGTGTTTTTTTTTACAGAAAACACACGTTGAACTGTTTCCTTCACCTTTACCAGCTAAGAGAACACTAGCAGTTGCTAAACTACTCTCTTTCCATTCTTTGACTTTAGCAATCCTTGATTCACTAGAAACTCCAAAACCAGCTTGAGCAAATGTAATCCTCTCTTCACTTTCTACTTCACCCCTCAGAAAACCAAATAATGCAGTCAGTTTGTCGGCATGTCCATTGTCTTGATCCCTCATAGCCTTTGACGAACTCCTCATCCAGACACGTAACACTTCCTCAGGCAAGCAGGATTCTACTAGAGGGAAAAGCATTGACCCGTACTTATCTCGGGTAACACCTATAGACTCCAGAGCTCTCAGTTGTGCTTCCAACTTGTCATATAGACTAGCAAGTTGAGTCTTCTTCCTTGTTTGAGGAACATTTTTCACTACAAGACTTATGAGTTCCCTTACATAGAACTCAGTCAATAAATCCTCCCTTCCAAATCTACCCTGAAGAGATTCCACTGCTTTAGGGTAATTTTCAGCAGTAGGGGGGAAACTGGCAACTAATTCTCAAGCGCGACTATCAACTTTCGTGGATTGGATCAAGTATTGGAATTTGTCTTCGTCCTCAATTTCAGAGTCCTCATGAATGCGCCGAAATTGTCCCCAAAATTCCAACCAATTATTAATCTCCCCATCGAATGTCATGAATTCTATTTTAGGTAGTTTCAACTGCCTTTTGGTTTTATTCCCATCTGATAGGACCGATCTTGCTGACACCACTGCCAATACATTGGAATTAGCCTGCAACCGTAGAGCATACTTTTGTCTTGCATCATCCAATCTGTCTCTAAAACTGTCTACATATTCGTACTCACGGTCATACTCGTCCCCTTCCTTTTCCAGCAACATACTTAAAACTTTCTCGTCCAACGGTGCCAGCTCTGTTCCTAACCTCTCCAATTTGGTTAGCAAGGACTGTAAGGTGTCGTCGTCCACGCCGTCTAGCATTTCTTGATTTAAGTTTTGCAAAAGCGCATTGTACGCCTTCGTAAAAGTCGCTCTTACCGGCTTCCCCGCTTTCATTAACTTCTCCATTTCCAATACGAACACAGAACAGGAACACGCGGTCTTTAAATCAACACAATCTTCAAGTTGTTTGAATTAATACGCCATCCTGGCAGGGTCGCGAATACTTTGTTAGGGACCTACGCCTACCCGGTGTAGGTATAACCAATAAAACAAATTGAATGAAACGCTCAAGACTTCTCATAAGAAAGCTTTATATTCTAGTAACCGCCATTACAATATTTTCACCGCCTTGTGTATCAAAGCTCTCAACAACAAGAAACACAAAAGTCATGGAGTAAAGAGTAATCGTCCGTGACACCGAGTTAGTGTCTTCCATGTACGGTCCCTCGTGGCAAATTATTAAGATCTGAGAGTTTTTGAGTTCCATGTTCGGATATTAGAAATGAGATTAAATTTCATATTGAAGACGACTCTTACAACCACAGTTCTGCTTGGACATGTTTGTGCCCTGTGTAGATTAATTTACGACTCGTCAGTGGCCGACTGACAAATTCCACAGTTGCGTGTGCTCTTCCGTCGCGTACGGGTCGGTCTCTCTTAGCTCGCCTGATCGATTCGCCTCGTGTGTGGAGAGCGACTGCTTCTGTTAAGTAGTGTGACTGTGTGTTCACGTATACGTGTGTGTGCCTAAGTGTGTATTAGTGACTCTTACTCAGGGAATAGTAGACCCATTCTCGGTTCTATATATCGGGGACATGTCAGACACAAGTGGGGGTGCGGAAAATCCGGGCCCACCTGACGATGCCATGGACGTTATTCTTACGGAGATTATGCCTTTAAATGCCCCGTTTACCCCAGCCTTATCTTCTGCTACCCCGTCATCTGATACGAATTTGCCTCTCGTAATTTCGACCTCCTCAACTCCGTCAACTGGGGCCGATCCTCCGAGACCGTACCCCTCAACCCACTCTGGGCCCTATCATGTTAATGTCGATTCTGTCGACAATTCGCATATCGGTCATTTGCATCCGATGGCTTTGGGACGACTGTTCTATGAGAAAAAAAATCGAGGGAATTTCGGCCATTCACCGCAAGGGGCGCAATCGCATACAGATTACCTTCAACACGGCTCGAGCCTCCAACCTCTTTCTTAAAAAACCCTTACTCGCCGAAAAAAAAAAGTTGAAAGCGTTCATTCCATCCTCGAACATCCAACGGATAGGCTTAATCCGTGGTGTCGATTTATCTCTATCGAATGACGATATCCTGCAGTATATTGAGTCGCCATGCCCCATAATCAAACTCCAACGCATGTCTTTCGTAAGATGATTGACAGTAAAGGGGAGATGCTCCCCACGGGGACGATAAAACTTTTTTTGAAACGCAGACTCTCCCAAAATATGTCTCAATTTTTCATGTTGTCCTTGAGGTCCACCTTCTTATCTTTAGGCCGATCATATGTAATCGATGTCAGCGGTATGGACATACCGGTCAAAATTGTCGTGCAAGAGCTCCCCGATGTGGCCGCTGTGCTCAAGGCCATGAAACTTCGACATGTTCCCAAGTCTTGGTACGATGCGTGCATTGTGATGAGAATCATACAAGTGATTCCTCCCAGTGTGTGTACCATCAAAATCAAGTTGAGATAAAAACACGTGTGTGTGTCGAAAATAAGTCATACCAAGAAATTGTTGCTCCATTTTCTAACCTCTTTCAACCACTTACCGTTCCTCAGCAATTTCCCCCACTTTCTCCCACTAATACCCCTGCTTCTACCACGCTACCTAAAAAACGTAAATTTACGTCCATTGTTCAAAGCTCACCCAAAGTGATACCACCTTTGGGTTACGACCGGCAGTCCTATCTCTCGATAGTTCGGCCAGACCATTTGACTCGTCCGGTGCCCAGTGCCGTCACTCCGTCGACGTCTACCATGCACTTCAGCCCCCCCTCCTCCCCCTCCTGTGCCACCCAAAACTGGTGTGCCCCCTGCCATCACACGTGATTATCTCCAACTTATGGACCTTTTGGGCTCCAATGCCCAATGGGCCCACATTTTAAAAATATGTATGATAAAATAGTTCTTCTCCCGTTTCATTCTCTTCCTCCCGAATCCCAACCTCTTGAGTCACCCAGGGATGTACAATCATCTCCCATCCCATGAAGATCCTACAATGGAATTCCCATAGCATATTAAACAAGCGGCATGAACTCCTTCTTCTCATACAGGAATATCAGCCAGAGGTTGTCCTGCTACAGGAAACATGGTTGTATCATTCCTTATTGTTCAATATACCGAAGTATGTAGTTGAACGTCATGATGGGCCCCATTACGGTGGAGTGCTTACTCTCATTCATGAGTCCCTTGCCTATAAAGTGATATCCTTTCTTTTTCATCTTCCCCGCACATATTTCCTTACTATTCAAGTTAACAAGTATCATATTACCAATCTTTACATTCCCCCAGATGTTAAGGGCAACGAACGACAGTGGAAATCCTTCTTCACTTATTGTCAATCCTTTCCGTACCATTTTCTGGGCGGTGATTTCAATGCTCATCACACGGAATGGGGCAGCGCCTGAATTACGCCCAAAGGTCGTCATATCTGGACGTCGTCCCAACTTGCTTCCTTTCATCTTCTTAATGATGGTTCCCCTACCAGTCTTTCTGCCCCTGAGCAAGATCCCAGTGCTGTCGACTTAACCTTTGTATCCCTTTCTCTCGCACACCTGTTCTATTGGCAAACAACTCCAGATCTTCATCTCAGTGATCATTATCCCATCTTCATTACCGGTTCATCTATACACCTGCCCCCACCCCCCGAGCATACTCCTCGCTTCTTTCGACAGTTTAAAATTTTTGATGAAGTGTAGTTTTCCGAATATATTCAACAACATTTTTGCCATGCCGCTCCGCCTGTACGCTATTCTTATGAATCCTTAATTACCATTATTAATAGATATTTTGACACTTATCATCCACTCATTCCTTGTCGAGAACGATCTGGTCAAGCCCTTTTTCACATCCCCTGGTGGGACGACGAATGTATACGCTTGGTCAAGCGCCGCAAAGCATTGCTTCACCTCCTTCGTCAATACCATACCCCGTATACTTATTTGCAGTATAAAAAGTTTGTTGCGACTATGCAACGCACTTTCAATGACAAACGTCGTACTGCTTAGCATAAATATGTCAATTCCATTAATCACCAAACTCCCCTTACTCAAATATGGAATTCTGTACGCAACTTATCAAGGAGTACAAAATATGCGCCTCCACATCGTCTTACTTTTGAAAATTCTTTATGTTTCTATCGTAGTTTAACGCCTGATTTTGTTGCCTGTACCCCACCATCCTATCAATATGTCACGCCTTCCAAGTTTACTTGTCTAATACAACCAATTCTACCAGCTGAACTCCGAAATGCCCTCTCTCTTAAAAATTCTTCAACCCCCGGTTCCGATTACATTTCTTACCACGTGCTCAATAGTTTACCCTCTTCCGCACATCTGGTCCTACTTGAATTTTACAATAATGTCCTACGTACAGGTCAGATTCCTTCCACATGGAACGACTTTTTATTACTCCCCATCTTAAAACCTGGCAAAAACCCCGCCCTCCCCTGCAGTTATAGGGGAATTCAGCTCGGGTCCTGTATCAGAAAAACGTTTCAGCGTATATTGTTGGCGAGACTGATATGGGCTCCTGAGTATTACGATTTGGTCCCTAAAACCCAATTTGCTTTTATAAAATGAAAATCGACTACCAATGCTCTGAATATCTTCCTCACTGACCTCCTATTGGCCAGCTGTCGTAAACATTTTACGGTAGCAGTATTTTTAGACATTCAAGGCGCATATGATAATGTCAACGTCTCTTTGTTATTGGCTGCACTTTGTAAATGGAAATTCCCCTCCCCTTTTATAAAACTGATTGCCGCCTTTCTTCACTCCCGTCACGTCATCCTTGCAACTTTCCCCACCGTCCTGAATTCGCGCTTTGCGTCTTCCGGCTTGCCCCAGGGCGATATTCTGAGTGGTATATTATATCTCCTTTATACCAGTGAGATTGAGGAACTATTACTCCCACATGTCCGGCTTATTAAATATGCCGATGACCTTCTATTATATTGCTCACACCCCGATTTATCTCAGTGTAGACAACATATGTTCCATGCCCTCATGATTTTACATTCTTGGCTTTTTAATCACGGTCTTGATACAGTCCCACACAAAAACTCTGCCTTAATGTTTACCCATAAACGTCTCTACGACCGTTCCCCGATTCTATATCAACAGGGTTCTATTACCATCACCCATCATACCAAATACCTACGGATATTGATAGGTGATAAGTTGACATGGGCACCCCAACTGGCGCACCTAAAATCACACGTCACAAAAAAATTACAGCTCCTACGTTCGTAAACGCGCCGCTCTTGGGGAGCGGACCCTCAAATTTTGCTACTTTTATACCGCTCTATCGTCAGGTCCTCCATGGAGTACGGTTGCCATTTTTATGATATCATGCCCCAGTCTCGTCTCACGATACTAGATAAATTACAATATACCGCTCTGCGAATTATCTTGGGAGCTCTCTCCTCTACGCCCACGCAGGCCCTTCTCGTCGAAGCTACAGATCCACCTCTTGGTCTCAGACGGAAGTACTGCACCATTATTCATAAAGGGCTTAAGTACAGACATGGTTACAGTATTTTGGGAACACCCTGTAACTTCCTAACTTGCCTCTGAAGTCGATCATAACAGCTGGTCTGCAGCAAGAAAAGTCATGCTATCAAGAAAGAGATCGGCAGAGCTCGTGTTTCCGACGAGAAACCCGAAGCTCATCGATAATAACCATGTTGACTGTGTCTAACACCATATCGATCGATTCACCTGAGAGTGATTAATACAAATTAATGCATATTTAGCGCTTTATGTAAGCAGATACATGTGTCTATATGTATATTTCCATGGCAGAAAGCTATTATTAAGAAAGCCATTATTAAGAAAGTATGAATAACAGAAGATGATATGTTAACTCACTGCTGATTACGTTTCGACTGCGATATATTTCGTATCGAGTCATGACGTGTGAAGGAGTGGGGGGAAGCAGATGTGAGACTCAGGCGACCTCGTGCAGAGCGCAATGTGTATAGAACTTGACAGCGCAGAGGGTTGAGCTGGAAATCAGTGAAAGTAAAATCGCCAGCTAACGGGAGTTTTAAAACGTGTGACCGTGCTAAAGTGTATGCTAGTTTGTTTAGCATTCTACGTGAAGTAGAAACGTGTTTAATAGGGCTCAGACATGGTCTTAAACATGTAATAATTTACCTCTGCGACTGTGTGTCTACAGCAACTAACGGGCCATGCGGATGGATACTTTTATAATCACGACCGCGAGCTCAGCCGTGATGTGTCACGAAACTCTGCATATAATCCGTCGTGGAAATGCAGCCTAGATTTGATTTACTCTTCACTGTGATTATACTTTCTGAAAAGAGTACATTCTCAAGCAAGGTGTCAGGGGGAAGGGACAATATGAAGCTTATATCCACTACGATGGTAGGCTAAATTGATTTAAGAATACTGCATTAGCAGGGTGCAGCGGGGACTTGTTGAAGGCAACTTTCATTTAGCATGAAGTGTGCACGCGACTCTCGTGTTGAGAGGGGCCGCGTTGACCCTCGTGAACTTGTTCACACGCGCGTTCACATATTGGAACTTGTTAGTGACGGTTCGAGTTCACCTTCGCTTCGTGATGAGCTGATAAACAGTGTGCGGCCCTTCCGTTGGTATTCGAATATGTATGGGAAGATATCGCCAGGATATGTTGGAACTATTTCGACCGATCGGGTGTTGTTCGAGCCTGGGAGGACTTTGGTTCGTTCTATGGAAACCCAGTTGAAGTCCAGCATATTTTCTGTTGGTTTGGAGCTGATTATGGCCAACGATATCCTTTTTTCCTCATCTAGATTCGCCAAAGGTACTGATCACTTCAACTTGTTACAGTAGTGTAGCGTGGACATTTATAAATACCACTTTGCCATATTTGATTTTGTAGTTTAAATGGTTCAGTAGAAAGTGCAGGTTCGATGTTCATTTCGAAACTGACCTTCTATGATGCCAGGATTTTGACTCATAAAAATGAGTGCATCCTTTGTGTAATTTTGATGAATAAATTAATAATTTCAGTAGTATTTTACAGTATTTAAACTAATATGCTCATTCTTATTTGTCGAGAAGCAAAAGTTGGAAGAAGATTTACAGTTTTTCTTGTGTAAGAACATTTTTAGTAACACAACTTTCTTTTGAGAACTTTGGTTGAGTTTTCATATTCTAGTGCATTGTTCTTTAAGCACTTTCGCTTGGATTATTGTATTCTTTGGAGGGGAATTTTCCTTTTCGTATTTTGACTAAGATATTAGGAAGTTTTCGGACCCAGTTATTCTAAATGTTACTTCGAGTCCTTGGACTATATTTTCTTCAGTTTTTTTTAATAACAGATTTAACTTGTGTTTTCTGAGCGTGATTTTCGAAATGGATTGCCTAATGGGTCATTATTCGCTTAGCCTTTGTTGCTAACCTAGATCCATGCTGTAGGTCTAATCCATCGACATTTTCGCGTTCGGGAAATTCAGGGAGGATCTTATTTTGAGATTGAATTTATCTTTATAGATCACTTTACAACCTCAGTTTGTGTGGTTGGGCAGCGTTATATACAGTATATATTTTTTTTTTGAAGTTAACACTGGATTAAATTGATATCATTGCCTTTAGTGCAATAGTTTTTCTTTAGTAAGAGGGTATTTGAACGACATCCAAATTTGCGAGGATAATCCCAGGGACGACTTACTATAAGTCATACGTTTAAGAATTATGGATCATGTAATAAATCAATGTAAGGCAAGTTTTTAAAGTTATGGGGAATATTTCTGAAATCCACTGGGCTTTGTTGGTAATCTGTTACGGGATCATGTTTTTCGAATTCAGGATTTTTACCATAAACAGCTGATTTGCATAATTGTGGATTTATAACAGTAAGGCTCCTATTATAGGTGCATGTTCGACTTTAGAGAGGCATATACTATGAGTAATGTCTTTGTGTTTAAGTATATTGATGCAATGCTTTGTAAAGCAGATTTTTCTTGTTGAGGATTGAGCCAGGTGTGCCAATCAGGATTAGATTGATTGGGGTTTTAACCCAGAGAGGTGTTGTTTTAACCTAGTATGGTTAATATTTGGTCATAGTTAACTTTATCGCTGTTATCGTGAAAATGCCTGTGTGAAGATTAATATTTTTCTGAGCAGTATTGTTGGGAATCTTGAGTGGATATTCGGTTAAATATTTCCAGTAAAACTAATATAACAATTTTGTCATAAGATGTATGTTTAAAAAGAAAACCGATAACTATTTAAGACTGCCTTTACAATTAATTTTTGCTTAGCTTAACTGTTCGGCAGAATTTCCCTAAAACAAGAATTGAAATAATATTAAACAGAAAGGAATGTCGTGACTTCAAGTCAGTAGGAAGAGAATAATTGAAATTATTCTGGAATTTTGTGTAAATTATATTCTGTAAATAGGCCATATGAATTTCTTCATTCAATAACAAGAACATATAAAGTTACTGAAGATGTCGTGTAGGATTAGTAATTATAACCATGATATTTTTGTATAAGATGTTATTTCCGTTAAGGAACCGAAATTAATTTAATGTATTCAAGTCTTATAATATTTCTCTTTTTGTAAATGCTTACCCTATGGGATTGATCATCATTATTATTAATATGCCTTATATTTTATTCAGCTAAAAGTTAGTTGTGACAATGGGTAATATATTTTTTTTTGAAAGATAATCCAATATTATCAATGAGATTGTTTTTTTTTGATTGGTCGTGGTATCGACGAAATTGATATTTCTCTGTCTTGTTTATTCTTACAATAAACTACTTTATTACTTGGTTTTAATTATTGCGTGATGCTTTATAGAGGTGATGGAAGGGTGTATTAAGGGGGCCATCGCTAGGTATTTTAGTGTTTACCACACCTTTGAGATTCTTTCTTCCTCTTGAAGAATTCTCGTGTTTTGAGCTAGTTTTTTTTTCTCTGAGCCTTGGTCAGTCTTAATACATCCTGTTAGGTATTCGAGTGGCCCTATTATCCCTGTGTCTGTTGGTAGAACTTGGGGGGTCTTTAGAGCCGGGGCATTTTCAGGTTCTACGATCCAGCTGCTATCCAGGGATTCAACAGGTATTGGTAGGTAAAAGGGTACATTAGGTGGCGCCCAGCTCAGGGGCTTCGAAAAACTGGAATACCAGAGCGAATACCAGGGAGTTGAATGCCATAATTCTGCCAAAATTGAAACTGAAAGTACAAAGTGGAAATTAGTTTATGATCATGTAACACAGATCGCGAATTGGAACACCGTGTTTCTTGTGTGACTATGAATCAAGGCGATAAAATAATGGTGAACCAATATTTTGGCACGAACTATTGGAATTCCTATGGAATAAAGCAATTACGAGGATACTCGAGCTACTTGACCCACAAGTGGTATTGCAACCATTATTAATTTTTATTTTATTTTATGTATTGGAGTGGTGCCACACGCTTTGTTAATAATTTGTTCTACTTGTTTCCGGCTGATGATCATTGCTGACATCATTAAAAATAGAAGTATTTGTAGTAAATTTAAAATTTAAGTAATGGTAGAATCATAGACCTTCACCAATATAAACCAACACGCACTTGTATATGGTCGATCCCAAATGAAATGGGGCACTTTGTGTTTAGACATAAGCTTATTTTAAGGTAACGCCAGACAATAAGAATGAGCATGTATGGTAAATGGTGGTTGTTTGTAGATGTTCTCGCTGTGCTTTGTTGGTGTGGTATTCTTATTTCTTGTGAAGTATAGTGAAGCATGTCTGAAGGTAATATGGTGACTGTTGGTGACGTTAAGAAGATGTTTGAAATTCTTCAACATAAAATGGACAATTTGAATCAGGACATGGACAATATTAAGGTCCAAACTAGATCTGCATTAGACCATATGTCTGAAACTGTGCAGGGTGCAGTTGCTGAAGGTATCAGGGGGGAAATTGATACTATGCAATCCTCCTTGAAGGCTATCAATGACAGTTCTAAAAGGGTAGAAAAGAAGGTTACCAGTGTAGAATCTAATATCGAAGATATCCAGGATGATAATAGAAAAACTCAACTAGATATCAGTACATTACGGGCTAATGTTGGCCTGGTACAGGTTGCCCAAGAAAGAATCCAAAATAGTCAAACTTCAATGCAAACTAGTCAAACATCAATCCAAACAGATCTTAACAATATGCAAACTAGTCAAACATCAATCCAAACAGATCTTAACAATATGCAAACTAGTCAAACATCAATCCAAACAGATCTTAACAATATTCAGACTAGTCAAAGGGGAATTGAGGAAACTGTAAAGGATGTAAACTCTAATGTAAGGATTATGCAATCCCAAATCAATGATTTAAGAACAGATGTGGGATTAATAGAATCCAGTCAAAATAAAATGGAGCTAGAGGTCCGAAAAATCGAATCTAGTCAAAATCAGACGGAGGTTAAGTTAATGGAGCTAGAAAAATCTAATAAAGAATTTCAAGTTGAGATTAGACTAGACTTTGAAAAGAGTGTGAAGCTCAGTAAAAAAAATTTAGAAGCACTTCAGCTGCAGTTTTCCCATGACACTAATCAGACCCAGAATAGCCTGGAACAGTTGAAATGTGAAATGGGGACACTCCGAGCTCAAGTCACTGATCATACGAAACTTCTCAGGGATGATTTTGACATCGATTTGAAAGGGATCATAAGTGATAATATTGTAACATTTCGTCAAGATATTATGAAAATTAATGAGGAATGTTTTAAAGTTGAGAAATCTAAGCTAGAATCTAAACTTGCCACTGGTCTTGCAACTAATAGCAAGGACATAATAAATGTTAGGGAAGATCTAAGCAAAAGAATGGATGGAATTCAAAATATTCAGGTTAATAACATATCCGATTTAGAGAAACGTATTAACAGTGTTGAAACTAAAGTCGACCAAAGTAAGATAGAGTTAAATGAGGTCAGGGAGAAGAAAACTTCCGAGATTAATGAAATTAGAAAGGGTCTCGAGCAAATTAATCTAGAGGGGCATATCAGTTTGGATACTCTAAAAGATCAATTGCGATCACTTTTACAGTCCGATTTTCGAGTTGTAGTTGAACAACCTGAAGTGATAGTACCTGATGGTAGGGAAAGGATGATACAGGAATCTTCCAACAACGAACCCAACGTTCGGCTCAGTCAAATGGAACATTCGAGTCCCATTCGAACAAGCAGGGAAACTTTTAGTTCTCCGAACCCCAACGTAGGCGTGGGTGATTATACTTCGAAATCATCGGAAAGGACACCGAATGTAACCATAATACGAAATTTTGATGACAAACCTAGGAAGTTTAGCAATTTGGATGGAATGACACCAATCGAATTTGTCAAGACATTAAGAGATTACTTTTTGGAGTCACATGTGCCACGTGAGCGTGAGCTACGTATGGTGGAAAGGTTTCTCACCGATGCTCCGTTACAATGGTTCAGGGCTTTTCGTTACACATTTGACAACTTTGAGCAGTTTTCGGAAGCCTTCATACAAAGATTTTGGTCGATCGAGGTCCAACAGAATGTGAGATCAGAAGTCTATTCACGCAAGTACTCCAGTACAGGACCAACCAGCTACGCTGAATACTTTGCGTGTCAGTTAGCAAAACTCCGTTTTCTTCAGCCGCCGTTAACCCAGGAAGAACTCCTTGAAGCTATCTCACGTCAATTGCCTGCGGAAGTAAGGAAATCAATTATTTCTTCCGGAGTATCGTCTTTAACGTCGTTAGATGACCTGTTACGTCGATTAGATCACATGAGTATGATGACGCAACCTACTATAGTCAAAAATGCCAGGCAGGAATCGAAAGTTGTAAACGCGGTAATGATGAACCGTACACAGCAGACGGATCGTTTCGAACAAAGAAGAGATGATAGAATAGGTCCTATTAGAAATACCCATCAGGAAGAGAGGAGATGGGAAAACCAACGTAGGGACGCCCAGGAGAGGCCTTGGCAACGTCGCTACGAGGAGAGAAATTTTTATCGAAGAGATAATGATCGAGACCGGAATGATCATCGAGAAACGCCTTATGATAGGAATTACAGATATGATCAAAATAATCGAGATAACAGATATAATAGGAATGATAGAGATACCCGAGACAATAGAGATAACAGATACAATAGGAATGATAGAGATACCCGAGACAATAGAGATAACAGATATAATAGGAATGATAGAGATACCCGTGACAACGGAGATAATAGACAAAATCAAGGGTACCCAAGATACAACAATTATCGAACGGAGGCGTCCGATAAAAAAGTGCAACAGGAGAGGCTCAAGAGAGGGCGAGATAAGTCCACGGAGGTTGGACGAAGAAAATCGAAGGAAAGAAAGGATGAAAATCTAGATAAGTCACAACCCAGTACTAGCAGAGAAGGTCGGAGTTCAGAAAGAGCTCCGGATCGAGAAAAAAAAACGCCAATTTCCGGGCGAAATTAATAACTGACGTTGCCACGCATTCCTCTGATATCACGATTTTTGAAATATTTGAAGCTACTGACGAAGACCTTCTATTTGAACCAGAAACGAAACCGAGAGGAAGGATAGTTGAACTTTCCGTTATTGATATACTAATTGGTCTACAACATTGTAAAGCCTTGATGGACACAGGTGCTATGATCTCAATAGTTGACGAGGACTGTTTTGAAAGATTGAAACCAGAAAATCAATTTACCATTCTTCCAGCATCTCCAACAAAAATTCGTGGGATATTTAAGGATAAAACTATGAAATGCAAAGTGCAGATTCTAATGAAATTCTGGATCAATGAGAGAAGTTACGAACATATTTTTATAGTCGTTAAGAATATTAATTTTGACGTCATACTAGGGATCGATTTTATTACTCAAGCTAGAGCAATCATCGACATGGACAAAGGAATAATAAGATTCAAGGAAGAAAGTACAGAGGATGTAGTGATGGAGGAAATGGATGGAAACGAAATTAATAGAGATATCCCTAGAATGGAAATCCTAGATCACGTAGTTGAAGAAACTGAGCAAGTGAGGGAACAATATACCTTGAAAGCCGAGGGATTTAAAAATGTGAAAGAAGAATTTGACGACTTGATTTGTCAGTTTGCGGACATCTTCGATGATAAACCTGGTTTGATCAGAGACTTCAAGTACCAGATTAGGCTAATAGACGAATCCCCTTATCAAGCCAAGCTTTATCCTATCCCAGAAAAATACCATGATGAGGTCAAAGAGATTATAGATAAAATGGAGAGAGATGGTATAATAAAAAAACAGGCTTCTTCGTATTTGAATCCAGTAACTGTGGTAAAGAAAGCGAACGGACAATTGAGACTTTGTTTAGACGCCAGGAAGATAAACACGAGAATCATGTTAGAAACTGACCGTCCACCAAAAATTAGAGAACTTTTGAAAAAGTTCAAAGGTAAAGCGTGTTTCAGCGTCCTAGACCTGACCGCTTCCTTTTATCAAGTAGAGCTGGAGGAAGATAGCCGGCAATACACCGGATTCTTATTCGATCAGACCACGTATGTTTTCTGTCGCGTTCCTTTTGGAATGGTGAACAGCGGTCCGGCTTTGATCAGAGCCCTTGATAGCAAATTAACGGAAAGCGTGAAACGTAACGTTATCTGCTATATCGATGACTTGATAATCTCTTCAGCGAATGTCCAAGAACATCTTGTGCACTTGAAACAGCTATTCGAGAATTTAAGAGAGGCCAATATTAAGGTCAACATGCATAAGTGTCAGTTCATGCATGAATCTATCAAGTTTCTTGGCCATACTATTGATCAGTTTGGGTATCACCCAAACTTGAAGAAGATAGACGCCATTTCAAGATTCCCTCGTCCCGCAAAGGTAAAGCAGCTCCGTGAGTTTCTGGGCATGTGCCAGTTCTTGAGTAGCCACTGTCCGGGATATTCAACTACTATGGCCCCTTTGTATGAAGCA
Source organism: Meconema thalassinum (assembly GCA_946902985.2). Classification (NCBI taxonomy): domain Eukaryota; kingdom Metazoa; phylum Arthropoda; class Insecta; order Orthoptera; family Tettigoniidae; genus Meconema; species Meconema thalassinum. The sequence continues at coordinate 151,263,515 of OX336389.2, forward strand.
TTAAAGAAAAATAACAAATGGAAATGGACAGAGGATACGAATAGGGCATTTGAAGAGGCCAAGCTCATGCTCCAGAATTGTGTTAAGCTGGAATATCCTGAGTTTGATCGGATTTTTTACATAGAGTCTGATGCTTCAAAAGTAGGTATTTGTGCTGTCCTCTATCAAAAGGACGAGGAGGGGAGGAAGCACTACTTGGACTTCCACAGCAGAAAGCTGCAGGAACACGAAAATAATTATTTCACCTCAGAGCTCGAAGCTTTGGCATTCATCTCTGCTCTTCAAAAGTGGAAGAAACTTCTGATAGGACATCGAGTGGTTATTATCACGGATCACAGAGCGCTTCAGTTCATGATGCAAACCGATCTTTCCAGTGACAGATTGACGAGGTGGACATTGTTTCTCCAGCAGTTCAATGCCACTATCGTGCATCAGCCTGGAAAAGATAATCTGCTCGCGGATGCACTCTCAAGAAATCCAGTTAGTAAAATCGAGATTAACACTGTACAGTTGGAGAGGGAACACGAACTTACCCTGGAGAAGCTAAAGAAGATAGCGGTGTCACAGAAGAGACACACCCCAACTAGACATATGTACAGGTTTTTGAGAGGTGCAATGGACCATACCGATCTTGATTACGAACAGACTAGGAAGCGATCTGAGAAATTCCTGGTGTGTGATGACGTCGTTTGTAAATACATTGACCGAGAGAGGACGAAAATTAGAATTGTAGTCCCTCCTAAACTGATAAATGGGTTGGTGTGGTTAGCTCACGGCACCATTGGCCATGGGGGTGTCGACAAAACGTTTAGAACGTTATTGGAAACATTCACCTGGACCAAGATGCGGGGCACTATAGCAGCCATTATCAGATCATGCCAGGAGTGCCAACGAGGGAAATACCCGTCGGCGTTATCAAAAGAGAGACCTCGAGCCATTATTCCAGAAAGGCCGAGAGAGCTAATGGCTTGCGATATCTTCGGTCCTTGCCCGAAGGGAGCTAGGGGAAACCAGTTTCTCCTAGTCACAATCGATGTATTCTCTAAATACGTGACTCTCGATCCTATGCAGAGGGCTACTACAGCTCAAGTCCTTAGTCGTCTTGAAAACAGTGTGTTTTCTAAGGCAGGAAAACCTGTAACTCTCCTATCGGATCACGGAGCTCAATTCACTTCGATGGAATTTGAGAATGCCATGAATAGGCTTGGTGTCAAGCACGTGTTTTCTAGCGTTAGATATCCGGAATCTAACGTCTCGGAACGTGTTATGGCAGAAATTAGCAAGTTCGCGAGAATTTACTGTCCTGAGGATCATGCGAGCTGGGTGAAGTTCATCCCACTCATGGAAAGATGCATGAATTCCACATTCCATGAGAGCTTATCAGATATACCTATGGTTGTTCACCATAATAAGAGGCCAGAAAGAGCCTGGACAGAGATCGTGAGATTTCTACCTAAGGACAGGGAGCCTACAGTCCAAGAAAGAATTAATTCAGCTAGAGAAAGCTTGATGGATGCAGCCGAGAAGCGGCATAAACGAATCAGAAATAAAAGATATCGGCCACCGATGAGAGTAGGCGAGATGATTCTCGTCAAGAAACCGACGAAAGCAGATGTGGCTAAGAAGCAATTCACCAAGTTTTCCTATGTCTTCCACGGACCCTATAAGATTGCTAGGTCGTTCGGAAATAATTGTTATGAGGTAGTAAGCCTAAATGAAAGAGAAATGATAGGTCGTTTCAATGCAAAGAACCTGAAAAGATATGTGCAGAAGATAGACTGAGTGTTGACTGAATAATGCTACATATGCCGAGATTACCTGGAATGGTGTAAATAAAAGCTGAGGAGACTTTTATTTAAGGTATCAAAGGGAAAATGCACCATTATTCATAAAGGGCTTAAGTACAGACATGGTTACAGTATTTTGGGAACACCCTGTAACTTCCTAACTTGCCTCTGAAGTCGATCATAACAGCTGGTCTGCAGCAAGAAAAGTCATGCTATCAAGAAAGAGATCGGCAGAGCTCGTGTTTCCGACGAGAAACCCGAAGCTCATCGATAATAACCATGTTGACTGTGTCTAACACCATATCGATCGATTCACCTGAGAGTGATTAATACAAATTAATGCATATTTAGCGCTTTATGTAAGCAGATACATGTGTCTATATGTATATTTCCATGGCAGAAAGCTATTATTAAGAAAGCCATTATTAAGAAAGTATGAATAACAGAAGATGATATGTTAACTCACTGCTGATTACGTTTCGACTGCGATATATTTCGTATCGAGTCATGACGTGTGAAGGAGTGGGGGGAAGCAGATGTGAGACTCAGGCGACCTCGTGCAGAGCGCAATGTGTATAGAACTTGACAGCGCAGAGGGTTGAGCTGGAAATCAGTGAAAGTAAAATCGCCAGCTAACGGGAGTTTTAAAACGTGTGACCGTGCTAAAGTGTATGCTAGTTTGTTTAGCATTCTACGTGAAGTAGAAACGTGTTTAATAGGGCTCAGACATGGTCTTAAACATGTAATAATTTACCTCTGCGACTGTGTGTCTACAGCAACTAACGGGCCATGCGGATGGATACTTTTATAATCACGACCGCGAGCTCAGCCGTGATGTGTCACGAAACTCTGCATATAATCCGTCGTGGAAATGCAGCCTAGATTTGATTTACTCTTCACTGTGATTATACTTTTTGAAAAGAGTACATTCTCAAGCAAGGTGTCAGGGGGAAGGGACAATATGAAGCTTATATCCACTACGATGGTAGGCTAAATTGATTTAAGAATACTGCATTAGCAGGGTGCAGCGGGGACTTGTTGAAGGCAACTTTCATTTAGCATGAAGTGTGCACGCGACTCTCGTGTTGAGAGGGGCCGCGTTGACCCTCGTGAACTTGTTCACACGCGCGTTCACATATTGGAACTTGTTAGTGACGGTTCGAGTTCACCTTCGCTTCGTGATGAGCTGATAAACAGTGTGCGGTCCTTCCGTTGGTATTCGAATATGTATGGGAAGATATCGCCAGGCTATGTTGGAACTATTTCGACCGATCGGGTGTTGTTCGAGCCTGGGAGGACTTTGGTTCGTTCTATGGAAACCCAGTTGAAGTCCAGCATATTTTCTGTTGGTTTGGAGCTGATTATGGCCAACGATATCCTTTTTTCCTCATCTAGATTCGCCAAAGGTACTGATCACTTCAACTTGTTACAGTAGTGTAGCGTGGACATTTATAAATACCACTTTGCCATATTTGATTTTGTAGTTTAAATGGTTCAGTAGAAAGTGCAGGTTCGATGTTCATTTCGAAACTGACCTTCTATGATGCCAGGATTTTGACTCATAAAAATGAGTGCATCCTTTGTGTAATTTTGATGAATAAATTAATAATTTCAGTAGTATTTTACAGTATTTAAACTAATATGCTCATTCTTATTTGTCGAGAAGCAAAAGTAGGAAGAAGATTTACAGTTTTTCTTGTGTAAGAACATTTTTAGTAACACAACTTTCTTTTGAGAACTTTGGTTGAGTTTTCATATTCTAGTGCATTGTTCTTTAAGCACTTTCGCTTGGATTATCGTATTCTTTGGAGGGGAATTTTCCTTTTCGTATTTTGATTAAGATATTAGGAAGTTTTCGGACCCAGTTATTCTAAATGTTACTTCGAGTCCTTGGACTATATTTTCTTCAGTTTTTTTTAATAACAGATTTAACTTGTGTTTTCTGAGCGTGATTTTCGAAATGGATTGCCTAATGGGTCATTATTCGCTTAGCCTTTGTTGCTAACCTAGATCCATGCTGTAGGTCTAATCCATCGACATTTTCGCGTTCGGGAAATTCAGGGAGGATCTTATTTTGAGATTGAATTTATATTTATAGATCACTTTACAACCTCAGTTTGTGTGGTTGGGCAGCGTTATATACAGTTTATATTTTTTTTTTGAAGTTAACACTGGATTAAATTGATATCATTGCCTTTAGTGCAATAGTTTTTCTTTAGTAAGAGGGTATTTGAACGACATCCAAATTTGCGAGGATAATCCCAGGGACGACTTACTATAAGTCATACGTTTAAGAATTATGGATCATGTAATAAATCAATGTAAGGCAAGTTTTTAAAGTTATGGGGAATATTTCTGAAATCCACTGGGCTTTGTTGGTAATCTGTTACGGGATCATGTTTTTCGAATTCAGGATTTTTACCATAAACAGCTGATTTGCATAATTGTGGATTTATAACAGTAAGGCTCCTATTATAGGTGCATGTTCGACTTTAGAGAGGCATATACTATGAGTAATGTCTTTGTGTTTAAGTATATTGATGCAATGCTTTGTAAAGCAGATTTTTCTTGTTGAGGATTGAGCCAGGTGTGCCAATCAGGATTAGATTGATTGGGGTTTTAACCCAGAGAGGTGTTGTTTTAACCTAGTATGGTTAATATTTGGTCATAGTTAACTTTATCGCTGTTATCGTGAAAATGCCTGTGTGAAGATTAATATTTTTCTGAGCAGTATTGTTGGGAATCTTGAGTGGATATTCGGTTAAATATTTCCAGTAAAACTAATATAACAATTTTGTCATAAGATGTATGTTTAAAAAGAAAACCGATAACTATTTAAGACTGACTTTACAATTAATTTTTGCTTAGCTTAACTGTTCGGCAGAATTTCCCTAAAACAAGAATTGAAATAATATTAAACAGAAAGGAATGTCGTGACTTCAAGTCAGTAGGAAGAGAATAATTGAAATTATTCTGGAATTTTGTGTAAATTATATTCTGTAAATAGGCCATATGAATTTCTTCATTCAATAACAAGAACATATAAAGTTACTGAAGATGTCGTGTAGGATTAGTAATTATAACCATGATATTTTTGTATAAGATGTTATTTCCGTTAAGGAACCGAAATTAATTTAATGTATTCAAGTCTTATAATATTTCTCTTTTTGTAAATGCTTACCCTATGGGATTGATCATCATTATTATTAATATGCCTTATATTTTATTCAGCTAAAAGTTAGTTGTGACAATGGGTAATATATTTCTTTTGAAAGATAATCCAATATTATCAATGAGATTGTTTTTTTTTGATTGGTCGTGGTATCGACGAAATTGATATTTCTCTGTCTTGTTTATTCTTACAATAAACTACTTTATTACTTGGTTTTAATTATTGCGTGATGCTTTATAGAGGTGATGGAAGGGTGTATTAAGGGGGCCATCGCTAGGTATTTTAGTGTTTACCACACCTTTGAGATTCTTTCTTCCTCTTGAAGAATTCTCGTGTTTTGAGCTAGTTTTTTTTTCTCTGAGCCTTGGTCAGTCTTAATACATCCTGTTAGGTATTCGAGTGGCCCTATTATCCCTGTGTCTGTTGGTAGAACTTGGGGGGTCTTTAGAGCCGGGGCATTTTCAGGTTCTACGATCCAGCTGCTATCCAGGGATTCAACAGGTATTGGTAGGTAAAAGTGTACAGTACCTGTCTTCTCGTTATCTCCTTCACAAAATGGCTCTTGCTGCTTCTCCTATTCTCCCGAAATTACAATTACTACAAGAATATCATCAGCAACACTTACTCAAAAAATATCCCCCCCCCTCTATTCTCTTATCTTTTATCGGTCTTACCAGTATTCGTCCAGACATTCTCCAAACCCGGAAGCCGCTATGCTATAATGCGCCCTATCCTCTTTATCAGTTCATTCCTGATGTTCTTCACCATTCCCCCTACGTTTCTCAAAAAGCTTCATTTCTTTCCCACTCTATCGCCCGTCGATATGTCTGTCAAATTGAAGAAAGTGCCTCCAGCTGTACCACCATATACACAGATGGCTCCAAATTCGACTCCCTGCCCGGCGTGAGGGCGGCCTTTTATGTCCCCGCCAAACAACATCTTGCTTCCTTTACGTTACCTCCGCAATTGTATATTTTCTCGGCTGAAGCTTTTGCTATTCGTCAAGCTCTCTTATACGTCAAAAGGAATGTGATATCTCGCTCTCTTATTCTATCTGACTCCAGAAGTATTCTCCAGGCCCTACGAAATGTGATGCACATCGACAACTGGTTCATACTTCATATACTCAGGTTGACGTATGAATTGACTCAGGCGGGATTTACGGATGTTTTTTCTTGGATCCCCGGCCATACAGCTATTTTAGGAAATGAATACGTAGATCAGGCCGCTCGACGTGCTGCTTGTGGCCAAGGCACCCCCATCGCCATTGCCACTCCCGCCTCCGATCTTATACCTCTTCTGAAAAATCAATTAAAGGAAGTATGGTCGACACAATGGAGGGATTATTCAAGGGAAAAGGCTCAGTTTTATTATAATCTACAACCGTCGATACCCCATCTCCCTTGGTTTTATAATGGTCGCTATACTCGTCGTCGCATCATTACCATTATTCGCTTACGATTTAATCATGAGCGCACCCCCGTCTTTATGACTCGGTGCAACTTGCAAGCCTCCGAGGTTTGTGCATGTAATACTGCGATAGGTACTGTTAATCACCTCGTGTTTCAGTGTCCCTTATATACGTCTCAATGAACTACGCTACTTAATTCACTCAGTACGCTAGGTTTTTCTCTCCCCTTATATGTTTCGGTACTTCTTTATTCCCCTACATTCCCTGTCCTCTCCGCTTTACTCACATATTTTTCTGATTGCCATTTAACTATTTAACTCTTTCCCTTACGTGTGACGCCTCGTGTTTGTTTATACGTAGCAAGTCGCCAAGATGCGTCACTTGGGTGTGAAGTTTATTACCTTATTTTGTCCTTGTTTGTTTATGCGTCAACCCCCTTCCACGTCATAATCATGCTTCCTCATATATTCTCCTCCCGATAATTGGCAACTCCAGCTATCTGATATGACATCTAGCGGTAAAAATGAGAAACTTACCAAGTAGGGTACATTTGTCACGTGGTGACTGTTTGTATATGGTTTCTTGTATTCGTAAGTAGATCGTGGTAAATTCTTCGTGTCTTTATACATAAGTAATAAGTTTTACTCGTTGATAGAGTGTAAAATGAGTAAAAGCAAAGTATATTGCTCAGTTTTCGGCTGTAAGTCGATGTATAAGAGGGCTGCGGATATAAGTTTTCATCACTTTCCAAAAGATGTATATAGCAATAGCCGAAAGGTGACGATACCAAATATATACGGGCAACAGGAGTGGGTTGAACCACTCACCACTACACTCACTGACGACAGGACGGGTTGTGCCGCACTTTGACAGCAAGCACAGTCTCGCCGAGCCAAGTCGTACCAAGACAGCCAATCCTACGCCAACCGAGGACAGCCAAGCTTTATCAGTCAGGTATCCTTCCCAGGCGTCCCCCTCCCTAGTTCATTTCCAATTACCCTACCAACCGCCATCACCTCGCTCTGCGACATCCGAGCCATTCCACTACGAGTCATATAGGCTTAATTTGAGTTCGCAGGGTAAATATCTACTCTGCAAGAACATGATACCAGTCCGATATTCAACACCAAACCCACCTGCTAACCATCCAAATCAAGCAATTCCTGTGTCTCCCAAGCTTTAATACAAGTTAAACTCATCCCTTCGCCCTACCAAGCAGCAAATAATTTCTCGAGTCTATGGTACAGTGAGCAAACTCAAATATAGCTTTTAAACGTAACAGCCCCATGACTCAAACTGCTCAAAAACAAATACCAGCAGACAACCTATGCTTGATAATATGCAATTGACACATAAAATCCAGTGGAACACACAAATTAGATCACGTGTATCGCAGAGTTATACATATATACAATTAAAAATAACACTGTCATTATTTTAGGGACCACATTTACTGATTATAGCCGAAAAATAAAAAGTGTTCCATATCAAACGCGTGTTATTGAGTATTTTACCTACTTATCCAGACCGACCGCAGCGCCCCAAGTGTTAGTTTAAGTTGCCAATGGAACATTTTTTTGACAATCTCTGGATCAGTGAATGGGTATCAATATCAATCAATCAATCAATCAATATTTATTGTCATTTAACAACTTATCGTTGTATTAGACTACGTCACATTGTTAAAAATACATTTTCAATATACAATAAAATCACCAAGTTATATATATTACAAGTATTATTACCATCTTACTGAATTCTATAAAATAAAATAAGAATAAAATAACACGAATACAGTAAGGAGAAGTTGATCTTCTATAGTCCATCTGGGTAGAGTTTAATTTTCTCTTCAAATTCGACCAAAGTGTAAATACTGCTGTTAATGAGCCATCGCTTAATGGATGCTTTGAAAATGTTTATAGACTCCTGCTGTAGTTGTGTTGGCAGTTTGTTGAAGATTTTAATTCCATAGTATTTGTAGTGGTCTTGTGTTTTCTTTAACCTGACATGAGGTGTATCTAGCTGGTTTCTTATTCTTGTGGTGTGTGAATGCACATCGCTTCGATTTTTATATACACTTAGATTTTCTTTAATATACACTAAGCTATGGAATATGTATATTGATGTAAGAGTCATAATTCCAAGTTCTTGGAAGTGATTTCTGCAGGATTCTGTACTAGGCTTGCCTTGTAGACATCTTATTGCCTTCTTCTGCCATCTGAAAACATCTTGTGCCCCTGTTGAGTTTCCCCACAATATTATACCATAAGTTAAATGTGAATGGAAAAATGCATAGTATGCGAGAATCATCTGATTAGCACTAACTGATTGTTTGAGTCTTCGCAATAAAAATAAGACTCGTGCTAATTTTGTACATAATTTTTGTGTGTGAATGTCCCAGTTTAATTTAGAGTCTAAATGGATTCCCAACAACTTAACAGAGTTGCATTCATGACTACTTGAAGCCAATTTGACTAAGTGAAAATAGATTTCTTCTGTTTTGTTACTGTTTAGAAATAGTTTGTTTACCTTTAGCCAAGAAGTTGATTCACCTAATAATTCGTTTCTTTTCTCTTCAAGGCAAGTTAGGTCTCTATCACTTGTTATTACAGTGATGTCATCAGCATACAGTATTGACTTGGCATTTATATTACTAACAATGTCGTTTATATAGACCAGGAAGAAAAAGGCTCCAATGACTGAACCTTGGGCTACACCTGTATTTACAATGAGCGGAGCAGATTTTTGGTTGTCTATTACAACTATTTGCCTTCTCTTGTGGAGATAGGAGGTAATTAATGATAATTCACAATCTTTGACTCCATAATAGTGAAGTTTTTGTATTAATATATTGTGATCCACAGAATCGAAAGCTTTACTTAGGTCTAAGAGTGTGACAGATGTAATAAGTTGAGATTCAAATCCAGCAATCACTTCATCAACAACAGCTTCAACAGCTTGAACCGTTGACTTACCAGTTCTGAAACCAAATTGGGCACTATTAAACAACTTGTGCTCCTCAAAGAATGCTGATAATTGTTCTTTCATACACTGTTCTATTATTTTGGAAATAATTGGGACAATTGAGATTGGCCTATAGTTACTGGGGTCCATCATATCTCCTTTTTTATGGACTGGAATTGTGATGGTGATTTTCAGACACTCTGGAAAAACTCCAGTAGTAAATATCCAGTTTATTAGATAAGTTAAAGGTAATACTATGATGTCTATTATTTGTTTTAGAATAAAATTCGACATTCCATAATAATCCTCACATTTTGAATTGTTTAGTTCTGAAACTATTTTTAGAACCTTCTCATATGTTATTTGTCTCCATCTGAAGGATGGTGTGGGATTTTCATCTACCTTATGGTTTTCCAATTTCTCCATAAACTTTGTATGATGATTTTCATATTCCAAACTTTTGACCATATTTTCAACAGAATTTATAAAATATTCATTTAACACATTTGGCGTTATTGGTGTAGAGTTCTTACTTTTATTTTTACCCAGTTCCTTGTTTATGATTAACCAAGCAGCTTTACATTTATTCTTTGCATTATTAATGAACTCATCATTCGCTCTCTTTTTTGCTGCTTTAATTTCCCCCCGATATATTTTTTTTATGTGATTATAGTTTTCTATATGCTGTGGGTCTCCTTTCTTTGCTTTAGTGTAATACATGATCTTTAGCTTCCTAATAACATCAAGGTAAGGCGTATACCATTTGGTATTATTTTTACTTTGTTTTTGATCTGGAGTGTTAATTATTTTTTTTCTTAATTGGGCAGCATTTATTTAAGGATGTGTGTATTATATTCATAAACTTATCAGCTGCTTCAGAAACATTGTTATAGCTCACAATTATGTTTTCCAAATCCCTGCTAGTCAACTCGTGCCTTAATCTGAGAAAGTTATTGTCGCTCAACATCCTAATATACTTGACTTGCCTATTTTCTGGTAAGTGTCCTGTATCAATTTGAAATGTTAGCCAGAGGCCACTATGGTCAGACAAGAGAGGTTTTGTAACACCAAAATTATAACCATTTGTTGGCACATTAGTAATAATGTTATCTAAACAAGACTTCTTTCTAGTTGGTAGGTTATTGATCAGATAAAAATCAAAAGAATTTAAAATATTACAGAATTGTTTCTTTGCCAGTGATTCAATTAATACATTTATGTTAATATCCCCTAAACAATATATTTTATACTTTTGGAATTTTGCTAAGTAACAAGCAAACCTTTCCCATATGTTTATGAAGGCCTGGACATCCGAATCAGGTGTACGATACATGGAAATAATAATAAATTTAGCTCTTGTAAACTTTACCCCAGCTACTTCAAAGAGCTGTTCTATACAGAAATCATTTAAATCCATTATTATACTGTCCATGTTTGTAGTTACTTTCTTGAATATAGCAACACCCCCGTTTGATTTATTTTTTCTACAAAAGCTAGTCATTACCTCATACCCAGATGGAATATAGAGACTAACCTCTTCCTTCACAAGCCAATGTTCATTTACACACAATATATCTATTGAAAGGGAATTGAGTAAGATTTCTAGTTCACCTAACTTATTTCTTATAGATTGTAAATTGATATGAAATATATTAAGCTCTTTCAAAACTTGTGAAGATAGCTCATCAGATTTGTTTTCAGTGATATTTACATCTTTAGTAAGTTCATTCAAAATTACTAATTTGTCTGTAACATTATTTTCAACTCGGATCTTTGTACAAGGTTTCTGGTTTAAGGATCCGAGTTTCCTAGCACGTTTCCCTGCAAAGGCCAGGTAAGAGGTATAGCTTTTCTCAATTTTGAGACATCGCTAATCTCCCTCCTGATAATGCAAGCAATTTCCCTTCCTAGTGCTTCTTTCCCTTTGTGGTTAAGGTGCAAGCCATGCTTAGTAAACATTTCTCTGCTAAATTTGGAAATATCAATAACTTCACAATTTTTTAAATGTTTACATAAGCTATGAATTTGAGCATTAGTTTCACTTACAGCCATATTAACACAAGATTCCTTCATAAGATCATGTCTATAAGGTACATTAACAACAATTACTCGTGAATTATTCATTATTGAGAGCTTACCTTTTAAACTCCTGACTAATTTGTTACCTTCATTAGCAGCAACATCGTTTGTCCCTGTCACAATTACTACATAATTGTCCTTTTCCATTAGAGGATTGCAATTGGCAAGAACATCCACAGTTTTTGCATCAGGTTTTACTGATCCACACACTTGTATACAAGGATTATTGAGATTAGTCTTGATTTCTTCTGCCAAGCCCCTACCCTGGCTGTCTGCATACACGTTGACTGCTTGCCGTGAGGAAGTTGAATTATTAGTTTTCTTCTGTGGGCTCCTAGCACTGTGTTTGGTTTTACTATTGGATGATTCCGATGAAAACGTGTCATTTGAAACATGTTCAAGCACTTGAAATTTATTGGAGCACTTCACTGTTGCACTTGTGTGTTTCACAACATACTCGTTTCGTCCCATTTGATTTGCATTAGGCCTAAAATTGCGACCTGTAACCTTTGTCCAATTCTGTATTTCTTTCTTGTCTTCTTCTAACGCTGCAATTCTTTCTTTTAAAGATTCATTTTCAGCTCTCAAGGCCATTAAGTCTTCTTGAAGTACACCTAAAATTTTAACTACGGATTCATAATTGTTTTGTTGTTGTTTAGTCTCCATGCTATTGCCGCTTTGTTTACATGCAACGCAGATCCACTCACTTTCATGTTCGTTAAAATTGGACTTGATATTGATATTTCCACAGCGAAAATGGTACCATTCATCACAAATTGTACATAGAAAATCGTTTTTCACTACTCTATTACATTTAACACACTTTTCGTCACTGATTTTGAGATTTATCGGAGATAACTCAGACTCGGTACTAACAGCCGCCGCCATGTTGCTAGCACATGTGTCCTGTTATATCCAGTGTCCTGCGCCCAACACCCCTCAAGAGGGGAAGAAGAAGTAATTTAACTTAGATTTGTATTTATGCTCGAATTAATTTACGACTCTGTATTTGATTGCCGAGGATACACAGGTTTAAATGTGTATATAGATACTTATTTATGACGACAATTATACTAGTTACCCGGTGATAGTATTTATGATTTGGTACGGTAAATACATCTTCGAATCCTTTCCATTAACTGTTGTCTTTGGCGAAGATATGTTGTATTTGGTTAGAACTGGGAGTCTTGTAACACGAAACACATTATATCCAGTTTCTTAGTTGGCCAACTTGTGGTGAGACTGGAGCAGGCCTAAGAAAGTCCATACTACTTTCTCCGTCCGTTAAATAATTATTCTTTTGTTTGGGCCCGAACTCGGTAACAGTTTTGTCACCAACCTGGTTTGCTTGTTTGTCACTAGATTTTAGGGGCTTTCCGTTCATTTTGTTGGTCCTTGGGAAAATTATATTTCCATGGCAACGTGAACATGGACGGTGAATGGATACATGCGATGAGGAGTTCGCAAATCAAGATAATTATTACGTCTCGACATTTGGTGATTTACAGAAAGGTAATGGTAGTTTCAGTCGATAAAATGGCAGTATATTGTTGGTTGATTGTGTGTGAATTAAGTTCTGTTTTAGGTCGTGCTAAGTTTATAATAATGGAGACATAATGAGATCCTGTATAGATTAACTGATCTTAAGCTCTTCAATATTTGAGAAGTAATGATGGATGTGATGTGTGTTGCTCGTAATCCAGCCATCGGCTAGAAGTTTTGAAAATCTGCCCGCATATGAATGAGAAATTATTATAGGCTATATATTGAAAATGTGTTAATACCACTGATCTCTATACATGGATCGCCGATGGCAGCTCTTCGCTGCACGAGGAAGTACGCCAGGTTGAGCGCGCGGTCCGCCATGTTGGTCTACCCATTCTCGAGTCCTCCTTATGGGCAAGCAATGATAATCTAGTCAATTTTAAATCGTAATTAATGCTGCTTTGGAGCACATAAAAATATAGAGATATGTTCACTCATAGCATAAGAGCATTGGGATCACTGACACGTCATTCCGAGGTCAGTAAATCTCCGGAATATCAATAAAAATGAATGTAGGCCTATAATAACGGCTGACAATTATCAACTTAGGTGCTGAGTACACGCAATTAGCGATCAACAGAGTAACGAGTGAAAAACAATTTCTGGAAACATTCTTGTAAATTGTATATAGGCTACGGTACACATGTATATATGCCACAAAATTATGCATTCCTCAAATGATGTACCTATAGGCCTAAACAGGCCTAGATTCGACATATCGTAATCGGTAATTGGTACCGTACAATGAATTCCTGTTTCCATGAAATAACCAACACTTCCTCCAAGTAATCCCAGCACTCTACATCAAATACTACAGCTTTTAATCACGCTAACAGCACAATAAACTGAATAATAACGGGAAGTAGATCAAAGCCAAAAATGCACTTGGAAGCCAAACCAATTTCACTCCTCAGCTCCACATAAAACTTAACACAACTAAAAACCTACTCAAAATATACTCTCCCCACCGTTTTACAACTATTAAGCGAACTATTCGCACCCAGAACCGAAAAACCCTGAAATGGGATCAAATTTAAACACGCAATAGCCTAGCCCGATCACGTCTGCTTCAGCACCATTGCATATGTATACTTAACTTCACATTAACTTCAAAATTACGGCTAAGCGACCTATCTGTCTGAGAAGTAAAGGTATTACCGGCTTGCCTAGGATGATGGGTCACCAAACCGGTACTTAAAACTAAGATTTTACGCTTTAAATAACCAAATTCAGCCCATTTTACAACTACAAGAAACACAAAATATTTACTGCCAGTATAAATACATGTATAACATCAAACTACCAGTAACCAATCACAGAGCCGGATTCGCAATATTGCACCATGCGCTCGCTGCCATCTTGCTACACCTGTCATCGTCTATTCGGCTTACTGCTGCCTTAGCTACCAGCCATCCATGTATAGAGATCAGTGGTTAACACATACAGTACCAATAGACTTTTTCTATTGGGATTAATGGTGTACATTATATTTAGGGGAAGGATGAACATCCTCTTTATTCTCTACATGTAGCCTACATTCTCATCATTTCTCAAACTTTTGTTTCACTTGTCCATGATGAATAGTCTTGTCACTTTATTGCAGAATTACCATGCTGGCAAGAAGGTCGTGTACTGCTCTGAATTGTGATGGCGACATCTAACCAGCATAGGCACATGCGTGGATTTCCCTTGGATGACCGTATGGTGGTAGTTTTATACAAATCCTTTGTATAAACCAGGTATAGTATTGTCCATTTTAGTCACCTTTATCTGTGATGTAGATTTGTGTCTGTTCATCCCTGTAGTTAGGCTATTATCAGTCAGGTAGTTGAGGTTTTAAGGGGCAGAACTACGAGGTCATCTGCCCCTATCAGTAGATAGCATAAGCTTCACCCAGATGTTCTCCATGAGGAAGTTTTGTTTCTGGTTTGACAAATCATGATCATTATGTCTATGGTGACACCTTGAAAGAATTATACATGTAATTGCAAGTTTCCACGGTTAACATACAGCCAAAAAATTAGGCTTGTGACTGTTTGGAGTGTGATAAGTTATCAGCAGGGCCCGGATAATCGTGTACTTAACTCCCTCCTCCCAAATGCCTTGCTGTTTGGTGGGTTGTAATATCTGGACGTGTAGTGATGAATTCATAGACTTGCTATTATTACGAAATGCCTCTGGAGCTTTGTCCCTTCAGAGATAGAAAAGTCTTAATTGGAACAACTGTGAATGTGGATGCCATTGCAATTGTAAACCGGATACCAATTGCCTGATCAGGTATACTGTACTGCCACTTGTCGCACATCAACTATGCACAGTGACCATATACATAACTTCTTTTGTGCCTCATTGTGTAGTGGCTAGTACTCTTGGCTGTCACTGCGGAGGCCCGGGTTCGATTCCCAGCTCTGCCAAGAAGTTTAATTCTGGCCTGAGGGTTGTGCAAAAACTGAGAAGAGGTAAGTTCCAATCACACCTCAGCCATCCTGGAAGTGGCTTTCTGTGGTTTCCCCACTTCTATTCCAGGTGTATGCTTAATTAAGTCCACAGCCGCCTCCTCTTAATCCTCATCTGAGTTACAACTACACACACTAACACAGCCTTCACAATAACACCAGTTGAAATGAAAAATGAAAATCCACAGCCTGCTTCCAGTCTCCGACCGGGTCAGGAATGGAATGAATGAAGCCCCCATCTAGCGGCGAGGATATGAACTGTGCCGGCTGCCGAGGCCTGACGCACTCCTCTGGGGCAATGATTAAATGAATGACAGATGAAATGAAATGATAGTGGAGAGTGTTGCCGGAATGAAATTTTGACAGGGAAAACCGGAGTACCCGGAGAAAAACCTGTCTGCCTCCGTTCTGTCCAGCACAGATCTCACATGGAGTGACCGGGATTTGAACCACGGATCCAGCGGTGAGAGGCCGGCGTGCTGCCGCCTAAGCCACGGAGGCTTTTACAATAACACCAGTTATCAGACAAATTCCACACACACCTAAGTACACAGGGCCTCATGACCACAATGTCGCAAAGCCCCGAAATGAATCAACAACACAATATAATTTCTTTAGGTGGCTTCAACACTGCAGCCCCCTGTGGGTGGGGGTTTAGACATCACCCATGGTATCCTCTGGCTATTATCGTACAAGGCGACTAAAAGGAGCAACCTTGGCTATTCTTTGAGGCTTCCTACTTGTCTTATGAATTGCCCCCCTCAAGGGTGGGAGGGATGGAATACACCCACAGGCAGAGTTGGACGGTTGGCACACGTGCTGTGAAAGTATTCTGGAAATATATATAATCTGGTGTAACAATATGTTAATGTTGTAGTAATTTCTAAACATTGCACTTTGTCAGTACATGTGTGTGTACTGTATATAGTTTAATGTAAAGTTTTCACATATTTGGTAGCTGCAATCATGTAAGTGCAGTGCTAGGCCATGGGGTCTATCTATCTGGTGACTGGTTTTGGATTTTTTTCTGGTCAGGTTTACCATTTTCAACATCCCCCAATGGCCTGGACGGTACCGGTACCTCGCTTCATTCCAACTGCTTGGTCATTCATTTATTTCATCTTTTTATCAGCTCCTTGTGATGTTGCCATCTATCACGACATCCGGCTGTACACATTGGCTAGGTGGAACCTCATCGACTTAAATTAATGCAATATTTCAATGGTGGTATTGTATTGGATGGTGGTTCACTGAAATCTTGTTTCAATTTTTATAGCAATTCATTGTATCTCATCTCCGATCCCTCTGAAAGAATAATAATTAGGTGTAGGTATGCCAGCAGCTAAAGCGCAGCGTTCGGCCATGGGCCCAAGCTCTCTGCTGACTCGGTGGACGTGGGTTCGAACCCCACCGTCGCCATCCTTGAAGTGGTTTCCCATTTTCAACTCTAGGCAAATGCTGGGACGGTACCTCTGACAGGCCACGGCCGCTTCCTTCCACATCCGTGCCCAGTTTCATTAAATCATCTCTCATTCCGGTGCGCAGGTCGCCCACGGGCGTTGACTAGAAAGACCTGTACTCGGCCTCTCAGGAGGCCACACGACAAAAAAGATGACAGGGGGTAGATATACGTGCACATGTTTTGAAATTCACCAGTCCTCTTCAACAAAGCAACGTCATCATTGCCTAACTTTAAAACGATAGATTTTAGCATTTAATGTGCACATTTCAAAACAGACATGTTGTGAGATAATGGATGAAGTTCAAGTCCAATGTAAATTTATATTTAAAGGGCATAGAGTATTTTCAAGAATATTGACAACTTGTCTGTAGGACACACTCTTTCCCGGCGGCTTCGGTGGCGTAGTTGGTAGCATGCTGAGCTTCTATGCCCAAGATAGCGGATTCAAACCCGGCCGAAGCCGTCGGATTTTTTAAGAGCGTTAAAAATCCCTCAGTATGCCTTCCTTCGGAGGGGAAGTAAAGCCGGCGGTCCCATGTCATAGATTTATGGCATGTTAAAGAACCTTCCACTAATTACAACTGTGTGAAGCTAAATTGGATAGGTTAAGAATGTAAACAACGCTCTTAGGTTTCTACGTTCGTTGCCAAGAGCCGACTGCGGTGGCGTCTAGTAGCTAAGTTCTGAACTAGGCCTAGTAGTCGTTGACGGTGCCGTTTGGCGGCAGAAGTAAGAACTATTTGAAAAATTCTAATTTGCAGTCTGTACTTAAATTAAAAAACAGATACACACACTAATACAGCCATCACAATCAACACCGGTTATCAGACAGATTCTACTCACACCCAAAGTACACGGGGCTACATGACCGCGTTGCCGCAGCCCCTAAACTGAGGAACCAACACTCTTTCCCCTCTCTCTTTTAAATCAATGGGCACAATAATCCTGTGATGCAGATTTTTTTTCTGTGTATTTAACAGTAATATGATGTGGCTTCGTACATTTGGCCTGCAGGGGTCCTTTTAACATGCCCGAAACAGGAGGTTTTAATTGCCATTAAACTGAGGTGGGGGGTATTAAATGTAATTGGTAATGTGTTGCACCATTACATACAACCACATCTCCTAAATGTCCCCTCCCTCTTATTTCTTGCAAGAAATGCTGCGTTAACTGGAATTGTGTTGCTTTACAGGCTGAAAATTCATGTTCACCAAAAATAATCCTCTTTGAGTTTACAGCTTCTTCAGCCTGAGGATTGATCGAAGCTAGCCAAGAGGTTTTCCTGCGTTGGAGAGTACTTGGCTGTGGGTGATCAGTTGTTTTCCACCGTCCTGCAGCATAGCCGATCATCTGAGTGCAACCCGGCATGGTCTTCTTCAATCCTGTCTCCAGTCGGCTAAGCCATTGACGTTCACACATCAGAAGTTATGACTCACATGTGAAAGAATGTACAATGTGTACCGTGATTGAACATAAATTAATAAATCAATTGAAACTGTTTGGAAAATCAGCTTTCTCATTTCCTTGAAGACAATCCTCAACCCTGCCTATATTTTTTCTGTAGATACAGTTGAAAATTATTTAATCATTGAGGCCAAGTTAATTGTAATGAAATGACATTATTGGGCATATACAATTTACAGTATTTAGAGAAGGAGGTATAGCAGGCAAGAAATCGGCCATAGTGGCGTACTGGGTCGGAATAGGGGTACGGTAATTTTGAGGTTATAGTATCTTAATATTGCAAACTTGCATGAAACTTCATGATTTATTTATTTTTAACGTTGAAACTTCAAAAAGACTATTCGCTTGTACATAAACGTCTTAAAAGGGCGAAGCAACTGAAAAAAAGTAGGAAATAAAACAACGACCGTCCTTTTTTTTCTTCTCATCGTACCAACGTCATAGACCACAACGGACGTATGGAAATCAAGTTTACGGTGTCCGTTGCCTCTTAATATTCAATCTAAGTAATATATTGGCGTTCAAAAATAAAACGTAGTTATTTTAAAGCAACAATAACGATGTGTATCCAGAATAATCAAACTCGATTCGATTTCCTCTCATTTCGTATGTTGGGTAACGTACTCGGCGAAAGCAATCTAGATCCTTCGGTCACTTATATTTCTTGCACAATATACGTCCAGTTATTGCATCTCAGTGGCGTTGGAATTCGCCACGTGGTGCGCACCAAGCAACGCTTTTTGGTAGCTTTGCGCACCATGTGCTTTTGAGTTGGAGCCCAAACAATAACGCAATCGCTGAATTTAACGGAACGCAGAAATAGCAGAGAGTCCCTACTCTGTTATTATATGCTCCTTGGACTGGAGTTTACTTCTACGTTGATAGGTTTGTAGTGTTACTACTCTCTGCCCGTCATATTTTGCTCATATTTGTTTAAATCCAAATTATTGGACGCTTCAGTCGAGTTGGGATTCTCCGTGCGTCTGGACGTGGCGTGCTAGTGCTCTCGGTGTTTCGTACCGCGTGTGTTTGGAGTGTACCATAGTCTACCTATTTCTTTCTTCCTTATTGTGTGGACATTATCTTTAGTGTAAACCTTTTGTTGTCTTTCCCGGTAATCTAGTGCACGCTGTAATGGCGTCCTCTAGTGACGGTGGATTGCATGCTCGACCACCTGATTCTGAACTCCAACATTTTACTACGGATGTAGTCTCTCTTACGGTACCTTTTCAACCTCAAATGGATACCACAAATGCTGCTCCTTCTCCAATTATTCCATCGGATCGTCCCAGATCCGACATCTTCATTTGTCCTGATATTTCTGCGGTTTACACTCCTAATCATATGGGACCGTATATCATACATGTCGAGTCTACTGATCAAGGGAGGTTGGGAAACTTACATCCCATGAGTCTTTTACGATCGCAAAATTACTGGTATCACCTCTATTCAACGAAAAGGTCGTAATCGAGTACAAATTAAATTTAATTCAGCTGGCCATGCAAATGATTTCATGTTGCATTCTATCCTGAAGGAACGCAATCTTAAAGCTTTCATACCCTCTTCCAGTATTCAGAGAGTAGGGGTTGTCCGTGGAGTGGATTTAGACCTCTCTCTTGAAGATATCATGAAATTCATTGAAACTCCGATACCCATTGCCAAACTTCAACGTATGCCTAGGAGAGTGACCAGAGATGGCCGCACTGAATATGTGCCTAGAGCAGTTTCCCTCTTTAATGTTTACCTCGAAGTAGAAATATTTGTATTTCTACCCATCATATGTCAGAGATGTCAACGTTATGGTCATGTTGGCCTCAATTGTCGAGCGAAATCGCCAAGATGCCGCTAATGCGCTCAGTCCCATTTAACGGTTGATTGCACTAGTGTGCTCTCCTATTGTGCTCATTGTCTACAGAATCATCCTTGTGGTTCTGGTAGATGTGACTTCCATCAACAACAAATAGCAATCAAACGCCAAATGTGTCTCAATAATCAAACTTACGAGGAAGTCACCAAACATCAATCGCTTACAGTCAATCCTCTGCATACTCCGCAACAATTCCCTTTATTAGCGGCAACTAATACTCCGTTTGTATCTTCCCAAGCTCTTCCCAATTCTCTACCAACAGAGGGGATCGCTAAAAAGCGGAAATTCACTACTGTTCTGTCACGTTCTCCCAAATTACCCAACCCTCCGGGGTATGACCATCAGGCCTATCAGGCGATTTTACATCCTCCCACCCACTCTGCTTCTCCGTCCCTTGCTGGACCGTCTTCATTGAACCCCCCTCCACCACCTCCCCCTACTTCGTCCGATCCGCTACCGCCTGCCGGTATGCCCACAGAATTGTATACTGATTATACTCAATTACTCGCGTTATTAGGTACCAACGCTCAATGGCAAATGTTATTGAAAAAATTATTTTTCAACTTTCTAACCTTTTTACCCCCACAATCGCATGTTTTCCCCGTTAAATCCCCTATAACTCCCGAACCCCATCCCTCTCCATTAGATGCGTCTGCTTCAATGGAATTGTCGGAGCCTGCTCCACAAAAACCATGAACTTATTCTACTTGTACAGGAATTCAATCCTGATATCATATTAATTCAGGAAACTTGGTTACCGTCACATTTCACCTTTTATCTCCCGAATTACCACATTGAACGCAGTGATGGCACTCCCTATGGGGGAGTCATGACCTTGATTAAATATCATATTCCGTATACACTTGTCCCCACCCACTTTACTATTCCCCGCACGTATTCCTTAACTATACGCTTAGATGCCTTCTATGTCACGAATTTTTATTTCCCCCAGCTATCAAAGGCAATTTTCGTCAATGGTTTTCTTTTTTACAATATCACAGTAGCTTGGGATCCCACATTCTTACTGGTGATTATAATGCTCACCATTCTGTATGGGGTTGTGAGAAAACCACTCCCAAGGGTCGTCATATTTATTCGGCGTTTACCAAACTCCATCTCCACCTTTTGAATGATGGTTCCCCCACCAGACTCACAGGACTGACCCAGGCAAAAAGTGCCGTTGATCTTGCTTTCGCCACCATTAATATAGCACACCGTCTTCATTGGCAAACTATTCCTGATCTCCATCAAAGTGACCATTATCCTATTCTTATGTCCTACTCTCTTGTCCGTCCTTCTATACGTCCTTCTATTCTTTCGCCGCCCACTCGTTTGCTTCGCCACTTCGATCCTTCCTTGTTTGCTGATTATATTCAACATACATCTCACTCACCTCATGGGACCTCATCTACTGCTTATACCCATCTTTTATCATCGATCGGTGCTTATTTAGATATTTATCATCCCTTCACAGTTCGCCGCCCCCTTGCTTCCCCTTCTTCTCATATTTCTTGGTGGGATAATGAATGTGCTTTGTTACTTAAACGTCGCAAACACGTTTTCAAATTATATCGGCAGTTTAATACCCCCTTTACTTATCAAAATTATAAAAAAATTACCGCTCAACTTCAAAGAATTTTTAATATGAAACGTCGAGCCGCTTGGCAACGCTTCACAACTTCTATAAGTCGATCCACTCCCATTTCTCGTATTTGGACCGCAATTAAATTTTTGTCTCATAATTCTTCTCCCAGTTCCCCATCTTCCATATCTGATGATGTTCTTCGTTCTTTTTATCGTCAACTTACGCCGGATTTTGTTCCCCCACTGCTCTCCTTACCTCCAATTCCCACTGATACCAAATTTTCGTGTTTACTCCGTCCCATAACTCTTTCCGAATTTATTAAAGCACTTCATCAACGCAAATCTACCCAACCGGGACTGGACTTTATTACCTATAATATGTTGACTTCCTTACCACTTTCGGCCCAAATAACATTAATAAACTTTTATAACTCTATTCTTCAAACGGGCCTTACTCCGCCTGAGTGGAATGCGTTTCGAATCGTACCCCTCCTTAAACCCGGTAAACATCCCCTGGATCCTCATAATTATCGGGGTATTAGTCTTGGTTCTTGTCTTCGCAAAACCTTTCAAAGAATCCTTTTACAGCGCCTTATGTGGGTCTTAGAATATTATACTCTTCTCCCCGTGAATCAATATGCTTTTACCAAAAAGAAGGGCACCATCGACGCCATCAATATATTTTTGACGGATGTTCTTCTCAACCGATATCGAAAACATCATCTCCTTGCAGTGTTTTTAGATGTACAAGGCGCTTATGATAATGTCAACATTTCTCTTTTATTACAGATTCTGGGCCGTTTACAATTTCCTCTCGTTTTTATCTCTATTATCCTTAATCTTCTTACCAATCGAAGGTTATCCGTTCTCTCCTCTACCCTTGAACTCAATGATCGCTATACATCTCTCGGCTTACCTCAAGGTGACATATTAAGTGGTCTGTTATACAATGTTTACACCCATGAACTTGAGACGATAGTGAATCCTCACGTACGTATTCTGCAATTTGCGGATGACATTCTTCTCTATTGCTCTCACCCCCAGCAATCTGAATGCCGCCGGAACATGACTACGGCTTTAAATCTCAGTCATGATTGGTTGCACCAATCCGGGTTAACTACTGCCCCTTCTAAGAGTGCTGCTCTCATTTTTACTCCCCGCCGTCTTTATGACCGATCTCCCATTCGCTTCCGATCTGGGCATATCTCCCTGAGACGTTCTATTACCTATCTTGGAGTAACTATTGATGATCGACTCCTGTGGACACAACATCTTCAAAAGATTTCTGTTAATATCCAACGCAAATTTAATCTTCTTCGTTCCCTCACCCGTCGTAATTGGGGTGCTGATCCTTATATCCTATTACTTCTCTATCGAAATTTCATTCGAGCGACTCTCGACTATGGATGTCATTTTTTCGATTTAATGTCACCCACCCGCTGTAAAATGTTGGACACTATGCAATATACCGCCTTACGTATTATTGCAGGCGCTCTTCGCTCCACTCCCACTGGCGCGCTTTTAATTGAAACTGCTGAATTTCCCCTCGTCTTAAGGCGTCGGTATTTATCGCTTAAGTATCTTCTCGGTAAGATGGCTATTACCCAATTTCCACTTATACCTAAATTGCAATTATTACATACCTATACGCAAACTTTCCCTCGTTTTCGGAATTTCCTCCCATCCCTCTTAGTTGCTTATCGTTTTCTACAACCCTCTCGTTCCTCCATTCTTCAAACACGGAAGCCTCTCTGTTATACGGTTCCATACCCTATTCTTTATTATTCCCCGAATTCTTACTTGCATTTAGCCAACTCTCCCCTTACTGATCTCCGTCACAATCCTCTTGTTACTTTTATACTGATGGGTCCAAATTTTTCAACCCCCTTCGTGTTGGTGCAGCAGTTTATTCTCCTCAACTAGATCTTTCACTACAATATTGTATATCTTCTTCGCTTTCCATCTTTACGGCTGAAGCCTTTGCCATCCGACAGGCTTTGCTTTATATTAAACAACATCACATTCGCCAGTCTATGATTTGTACCGATTCACTAAGCGTGCTCAAAGCTCTTTCGAATATCTCCAACACAGATAATTGGTACCTTATGCAAATTCTCCTATTAACTTTCGACCTTGCTAATCTTGATTTTGATGTAATTTTTTTATGGCTCCCTAGTCACTCTCACATTCCTGGTAATGAACTGGTCGATACTATGGCTAAAAATGCTGCCCAAGGACATGGCGATACATATGATTTAGCGATACCGTACGCTGATCTGCTCCCTGATATTCACACCCACTTACGTCAAGAATGGCAACAATGGTGGCATTCCTATTCCCGCTCCAAAGCAACCTTTTATCATCGATTGCAGCCCATACCTCCTTCCAAGCCCTGGTTCTCTACCGGACAATATACTCGTCGTCATATCACAACCATTCTTCGTCTCCGTTTTAATCATGCTTTATCCCCTGTTCATTTAGCCCGCCTCAGTTTCCGACCTTCATCAATGTGCGATTGTGGGAAGTTTTTAGGTACCGTCAATCACATAGTATTTCAATGTTCCCTTTATGATTCTCACCGACCTTCATTTTTTCACACCTTATTTACTTATGGCTTTCAACTTCCCTTAACCATTGAAACGCTTCTTACAGACCCCACCGCCCCAGTGGGGACTACGCAGTGATCATCGCTGGAGCAAACGACGTCTATAGAAATGAGAGTAAAAGAGTAAAAAGGTAATCAAAGATTTAAAGGGTACATTGCCATCCATGCAAAAAACAAATGTCATTATTGTAAACATTCCGCAGAGACACGATTTAATTCCCAAGTCATGTGTAAATGTAGAAATAGAGGCTACAAATGGAAAAATTCATAAAATTTGTAAGAGTTTTCCAAATGTCCAAATTGTAGATGTAAGTAAATTAGACAGGAAGTTCCACACTCGGCATGGCCTACACTTAAATAGATTAGGAAAAGAGTATCTTAGTGATGAAATCTGCAAAATTGTAAATTCAAATGGTAAGAATAATTCGACAGTAATATCATTAGAGTGGAAGCAGGGAAACTGGTAGAAGAAGCCAAACGTGAGGTTTGGCATTCACATCTTTTGAAGTCAAATTTAACGGAGTGCAACAATGGTATTTCGGATTTGTCTAGCAACAATAATAATAACAATTATGATAATAATAATGTAAATAAATCACCAACACAAGCTTGCAAAAGTAACAAATTTAAAATTTACCACCAGAATGTCCAGTCTCTTTATAATAAAATTGATTACATAAATCTAATGCTTAAAAATGAACTTAAAGACATCTCAGCACTATGTATTTCAGAACATTGGCTGAAAGAGGAACAACTCGAATTAATTCAATTCCCAGGGTTTATACAAGCTAGTAAATACTCTAGATCTAATATTAGCCATGGTGGTACTTGCATCTTCTTAAGAAATAATTTAGATCATGAACAGATAACAGCTTATGATTATCTAATTATGGAACAGGATTTTGAATTCTCTGCCGTAAAAATTCAGCAGTTTAAGTTAATAATTGTATGCGTATACCGTTCTCCGTCAGGAAAGTTTCCTCTATTTATAGATAAACTAGAATTGTTACTCAATAACATGAGCAAAGTAAATTTCGATATAATAATTTGTGGGGATGTAAATGTGGATTTCTTAAAACTTGATAGAAATTGTGAATTATTAAACCAGTTACTAATTTCCTATGGACTGAAACCTACAGTAAATACACCAACAAGAATAACAAAATTTAGTAAAACCACTCCTGATCAAATTTTTATAAATACAGATAAATATCACCATTCAATAGAAGTCTATTGTCCGGGTTTTAGTGACCACCACGGACAAATACTGAGTTTTGAAGTATCCGAAGTAATCAATAATAATGATAATGGAGTAAAATCAAAGTGCAGGTCATTCACTGAATCAAATGTTACATATTTCAATGACTTATTAAATAAGGAAACATGGTCAGAAATTTATGAACTAGAAAATGTAAATGATAAATTTAATGCATTTAACAGTACCCTAAAACACTATTTTGAAATAGCATTCCCCTTTAAACGAAGAACTGTTCAAAATAACAAAACTAGCAATTGGATAACAACAGGGATTATAAATTCATGTCAAAGAAAGAAATTTCTACACAAATTATATAAACAATACCACACAACACCTGAATTCAATTTATACTACAAAAAATACACTAGCATATTAAATAAGGTAATAAGACTAGCAAAGAAAATGCATAATGATAATTTTATTTCCCAATCATCTAATAAAAACAGGGCTATGTGGTCCGTAATAAAGAAAGAAACTGGAAAATATGCTAAAATACAAAGGAACATTACACTGACCAGAAATAATAAAGTGATTAATAATCCAGAGGAAATAGCAAACACTTTTAATGACTATTTTCTGGAAATTCCGCAAAAATTATTAAATAAATCACAGGTAAATACACTAAATTCTAATAATAAAATAAATATATGCAGTGATTCTTTATTTATAAATCATGTCACAAGTGAAGAGGTAAGAATAGTTATAAAAGAGCTAAAAAATAAATTCTGTGCTGGCATTGATGGCATCCCTGATGCAATTTTAAAGAAATGTGCAGAAAATATAATAAATCCACTTACGCACTTAATAAACAGTTCAATTCTCTCAGGAACTTACCCGGATATTTTGAAGTTATCAAAAGTAATTCCAGTGCACAAAAACGGTTCAAAAGATGAATTAGATAACTATCGTCCTATTACCTTACCAACTGGTATTGCAAAAATTGTGGAAAAAATTATGTATAAGAGACTGATAAGTTTCATAGAAAAAAATAAAATATTATCAAACTCACAACATGGATTTAGAACGGAAAAATCTACACAGACAGCAATTTACGAATGTAGTAATAGTATACTGAAATTAATTGACAATAAGGAACATGTAACTGGCCTATTCTTGGATTTATCGAAAGCATTTGATGTAGTTGACCATAAAATCCTCCTTACCAAACTAAATCAATATGGTGTTAGAGGTCTAGCTAATAAATGGATCGAGTCTTACTTAACAAGGCGTAAACAAATAGTAAGCTTGAGACACAAGGATGATGGAACCAATGAAACATTGTCCAATGAGGGAATTATTGAATTTGGAGTACCCCAGGGATCGGTTTTGGGCCCACTACTCTTTCTTCTATATATCAATGATATAACACAGAACGTTCATTCACATAAGGAAATTTTGTTTGCGGACGATACAACACTCGTAATAAAAGGTGAAACTAAACAGGTCATACAGCAGTCTGCTGACTCCGTTACAGGAGAGTTAACCAAATGGTCACAAGATAATCGCCTCATAATAAACTATAAAAAGACAGTATGTCTAAATTTCCACACTATACAGAATAGGAATCCTGTGATGCCCAATATAACATTAAATGGTCATCAAATAGAAAATAAATCAGAAACAAAGTTTTTAGGACTATGGATACAACAAGACTTGAAATGGAATAAACATATACAATATCTGAATACTAAACTGAACTCGATGTGCTTTGCGTTACGTATTTTGAAAACCTGCACTAGCATGCACACATTAAGAAATACTTATTTTGCTTATTTCCATTCATACTTAAGATATGGGATCATATTTTGGGGTATGTCGCCAGATGTACTAAGCACGTTTAGGATACAAAAGAGAGCGATTAGAATTATGGCAAATGTAAACTCTAGAGAATCATGTAGACCTCTGTTTAAAGATTTAAACATTCTCCCACTGCCCTGCATATATATCTTTGAA
Source organism: Meconema thalassinum (assembly GCA_946902985.2). Taxonomy (NCBI): domain Eukaryota; kingdom Metazoa; phylum Arthropoda; class Insecta; order Orthoptera; family Tettigoniidae; genus Meconema; species Meconema thalassinum. The sequence goes on from OX336389.2 coordinate 151,291,122, forward strand.
AGTATTATGTTTTTTAAAAAGAATTTAATGAATAAAGATGTTTTTCTTAAAACAAACAATGATGTTCATAGGCATAACACAAGACAAAATCAAAACATTCATATTTCACACACACACACAAGCATATATCAAAAAGGAACTTTTCACACTGGAGTTAAATTATACAATAAACTACCCCAGTATATAAAACTGGCCCCAAAAATAAAAACCTTTGATAGAATGTTGAAAGCTTATCTGCAGTGCCATTGTTTTTACTCAGTAGTTGAATATTTTAGCGTATAGGAGTGATGGAATCTATAACTATATTTTACTTTTTAAATTTAATTTTAATACCTAGCTGTATGTTGTTGTATTTATAGAATTAAGTTTTCATATTATGATAATAGAGTGAGGTGTAAATAGTTGTGCAATAAGATTGTATCTATTAAGATTTGCTATTATAATAAGTTATAAATAGTTATAATCTTAGTAATATATACCTGTTAGTTCTTTTATTTTATGCATGTAAATTCTGACGTGTCCTATATCAAAAATGTATTGAATGCATGTATTTGATCAAATGGAATTAATAAAAATCTATCTATCTATCTATCATTACCTCTCTCCTAACATTTATTGATGCGTGTAACCTTACTTTTTAAATTTCGTACCTTTATGTGTGACCCGGTTGTGTTTATGTTTTAGGAAGTCGTCATTGTGGGTCAATTGACGTGAAGAATAGTTTCCCCGTCTCCATGGTTTCAATTTCCTTTTTTCGTTTTTTTTTGTTAACCCCATTTCTTTAATTTGTCGATGGTCCATCAAACCTTAATTACGCTCCGAACCTAGTTATTGGGTAAAAAGCTATTCGCTCTGCCCACAAAAACCCCCTTACAAGAAGAAGAAGAAGACGCTTCAGTTCTGTGGCTGGCACCAGTAATTCCGCATTATATCGCAATGATAGATCTTAATATTTTACTAGCTATTATACCCTAAAGCAGGCCGTCGTAAGTTAGATGGGATTGGCTAAACCTTATTTTGGGCCTGGTTTTTTATCACGCTCCGGTTATGCAACTTTGGAAACGTAATAGCACGAACGGACGATGTGTGTTGGTAGACCTAGCGCTCTGTTTTTTATCTCTTAAATGTGATTGGTTTACACTGATACTAACAGGATTACAACCGTATTATGTTTTAGACTTAGATTAAACTCCTTAAAAACAAAATCTATTGTTATGAATTTTAGAAGTTGATTGCATATAATCATAAACATCATTACAGTGTCTCATATAATTGCAAAGATTCAGTTATATGTAAAGAATTGCCCCTGTTTATATTAATACTATGATGGCAACCCTTGCTGCCGATTATCGTTTCTTTTTTTTTTTTTTTACAAGATGGCAGACTACGGCAGGTTGTTTTATTTAAAGATATTTGTAAATGGTGTGGATGTTTTAATAATGTTGATTCGTGAGCAAAAGAAAAGATGGAGGAAAATATGAGCAATTGTCATTTGTAATGAAATGTACATGCTGTTTAGTGATGAACTGTGGCGTGTCAGTCATGTGGAAGATTAACATAACCTAAACCCTCATATCTGGAACGCCGCCAGTTGTAGTTTTGAAATGCTCTCGATCCAATTTTCTGGAGTGTGTTATACCAATAATATAATTCTGCAGGTCTCATTCTATCATGTAAGTTTGTATAGTGCTTATTTGAGCAGTACTACATGGCTGGCATTTGTGTGTGGCAATGGTTCACTGTAGGGGCAGATGACCTCGTAGTTCCGCCCCCTTAAAACAACAATAACTTACTAACTAAAGGTTCACTGTGAGAGAGAATGAGAACCTGTAGGCCTAAACCATTCACCTGTCCTCTTTGCTTCCTAAGGAATTAACCTGTGTGATTCTAACTAATAATGCTAGTAAACCCTTATCTGTAGGCCTACTGTCTTTGCTTTCATCCTGTTTAGTCCGAAGAGGACATTATTTCACTTGCATTCTTAGCTGGCTATCACTTCTGCCTCTGGGTTGAAGGGCACTTGCAGCAATGTGTATGCTAGTCAGCGGTGAGGCATATGGAACACTTCCATGGAGTGATGAATCTTTCAGGTTCAGTAACAGTCTGTTTTCCTAGAGTTTTCAACTCTAATAATGAAGATTATTTCGGAGACATATTCGTTAAGAGTGGAGTTTACCTGAACCGAAGTAAAAAATTCTTAAACTACTGAAATTAGCCAAGATATCTGTAGTAGTGGGATCTGGAGATGATAGGCCTATAGTAATAGATGTTTACTCCTCCGCTGTCTGTAACTCACCCAGCCATGCCAAATAGGATCACGACCTATAGAGATGAAATTCCAGCTGACTCCGCCATTTTTAGCATCGTGTACAGTGTTGCCAACCCCACGCATTAGGTACTATATCGCATCCATCTGACCAATGGTTTTCGCCTAGACCAATAATTGTTAGGTAAGTAAGATCTCACCCCTGGTTTTTGTCACGCACAGTGGGGGTAGTCATGCATCAATAATCTTTATCCAAGCCCATGGTTGTGCCGATCATTTCTTTTTTCACATAATTACAAAGTTATGTGTGTTGTGTGACATGTTAGCAACGCAATATTACGTCGATTTTTTGGCCACAAACATCTGCCGTCGGCGAACGAGCTACAAATAAAAACCTTCTTGACTGTATATTAGTGATATTTGACAGTTTATTTAGTATGAAGCAGTGATATTTGACAGTATTTTCAATTCTTAATGACTCCCAGAAAGTAAGTGAATGGTATATGCTCAATAATCTACCACGTTCTCGTTTGGTTCCGGTTCTGGTAAACTCCACAATTAATGACATATTCTTAGAGCAGATGACAGTCTTTAGAAACGTTTAAAAATCTTTTTTTCTTTCAATTTATGATACCATTCAGTTGGAATGACATCCTGCAGCGCAGCCATGCTCGTTAAGTCATGCACTGTGGTCGTGATAGGCACCTGCAGTAAGTCGAGAAATCAACGGTTTATCCTGGCATTGATAGAGGCTATCATAAATGTGAAATTTCGACACTCCCTTGAGACAAATGCTGGGTTTGTACCGTACCTTATTTCAAATCCTGGGGCACTATTTCTTCCTTGTCCCAAATACATTTACATATACTACTACACTCATCACAGAAAAGTGATACACCCGAGTTCCTCAGGCTGATGAACACTATGTCCCAGGCTATTGAAATGAGAAATACATGTTGGTATGATCAAACTTTGATGCTTACTTATTGAGGCCAATTGTGTGAATGCCTACTTGGATGTTATTTTATTATCGAATTATATTTTTCTCCAGCCGTTAAATATTCACGTTGATATGTTACATAATACAATAGTTGTAACTTACTATGGATCCATATTTCTTGACATTTATGTCATAGATACCTCAGCTTGTAACTGCATAACTAATGTGTCACCCAGATAAGAAACTAGGATGGCTGGCATACAGTATTCCTGAAAATGTTCATGTCAAGGTTGTCAAAACAACATAAATGCCTACTATTGGGAGCATTGAAATAACTGTTTCAGAACAAATCATCAGTGAGCTGTTTTAACTTGGATGGACATTGGTGTCTGCTGCAAAACCATGTTATCAAGTATTGTTGTTGTTGCTGCTTGAATGTTGCCACCATTAGCCATATCAACTTGTGTACAGATGCCAGCATTCAGCTGTGCACTTGACCTTGAGAGGTAGGAGGTAGGTGTAGAGTGGTGCAGGAAGCAAGCCGAATACTTCTCTATCTGAGAACATCGACGTGTGTGACAGTAGATTGTCACAATCAGAAACAGACACACTCGGTGTGGCAAATGTTTTAAGTTTCAGTAGTATACCGGGAGAGTGGGATGGGGAAGTACAGAGCTACCTTCCCGGTAACTGTATGTATAGGTTGTATGTAGTGGTATATGCATATTTGTAGATGAGACTAGGATTGGGAAGGAGGCAATCATGGCCTTAATTTAGGAACCATCATTTGAGTCGATGATTGTGGTGTGAACTAAGCCAAACACGTCTCAATTTTGCATGTTCCAAACAGACTAGAATTAATTATTTGTTTGCAATAAAACCCAGGACCTTTAGGACATGAGTCTCAATATGTAGGCTACTCCTGAGATCACTGAAAGTGACTCATGTTTAAAGGATACCAAACAATTTTGACACATGTAAATTTATGAACAAGGGATACCTTTCAATATACTGTACTTTTGTGCCATACCAATAGGCCTACTGTTTTAAGGTGTAGCACGTTTTGTGCTCCTTAGGATATGCAGTTATTCGAGCGTAAGGACATGAGAGAGAAGCTGGTATTCAGAAAGGTGTAAGGCAAGGCTGCAACTTATCACCCATACTTTTCAATCTATATAATAATAATAACTGGCTCTACAGCCCATGAAGGGCCTAAGCCTACCAAACGACCGCTGCCCAGCCATTTGGCCTGCAGATATTGGGGTGATGCGTGATCAACGCATCGGGTCCCCTCGGCCGTTAATCTTGGTTTTTGTGATCGGGGCGCTGCCTCACTGTCAGGCAGCTACTCAGTTGTCCTCACGAGGCTGAGTGCACCCTGTTCCAGCACTCACGTCAGTTTCTAAAATCCCTGACAGAGCCGGGAATCGAACCCGGGGCCTCCGGACCCCAACACCACTGGGCCGGCATTTTCAATCTATACATTAAACAAGCAATGAAGGAAATTGGAGAAAAATTCAAAGTAGGAGTAAAGATTCAAGGAGAAATAATTTCAACTCTGAGATTTGCTGATATCGTCATCTTAGCTGACACACCAGAGGATTTGAATGAGTTTTTAAATGGTATGGATTCTGTCTTGAGGAAAGAATTAATGATGAAAATTAATAAATGTAAAACAAGAATATTGGATTGCAGTCAAAATAGATCGCTGAAATAACTGAAATCCTCCATGCCCATTTACAGAATATTTCCTTGAGAAGCTTAGCCTGCATTTTTCCATGTCTAGTGTCTTATAAATTACATTCCACATCTAATGTATTTATTGCTTGATGTTTGTATTCTTACAGAGCTGTCCACTGGATCCAGGTGAACAGCAAGTTGCAAGAGCAGAAATGGACGAGAACGCAATTTCAATAGTGTCGTTCTTTCTATACTAGACCTATACAATTATTTTATTTCTACATTGTGTATTGCAAAATAATAATTTTAAAAAAATGTTTCAATCACCTATGGTTTTCATTTATCTTTCTCCTTCCTTCTCATATCACATTTCCAAGAGGGTCATGGGGTTCAAACAGGAATTTGGAACCTGTGTAGGATAGCAGGTAGGGGGTGGGGGTGATTATATTATTCTATAGTCAGATTTGGAGGTTATGTAGGTTAGGGCGAAAAAGGGGGGGGGGGGGCGGGTATGGGATGTTCTGGAATTGGGAGGTTATGTTAGCAGACATGACTCGATATTTCATTTTATAGCATTCAACTTATAAAACGTGTTAGATAATTGATTTTTACGGTGAATAGTTGATGAACTAACGTCAATACATTATTATAATTATCAAAATATATAGCTGCATAAGTACGTTCACTACCAACATTACAAAGTGGACAACAAATTCCATAATGTATCAGTATATTGTTGATTGCTTGTGATACATTTTGTCAGAGCTAATATTGTCGAAGGTAGTAGCTATTAATGTTAATTGATCCACAAACGGACTAGCTCTGTGTAATATTCATAAAAATAAGCTGATATCTTAGGGATTTAGTTCCTTATGTTTCCCCTACCGAAGAGAAATGATTGTTTTTTTGAAGCCGGATTATGGGCGGATTTAAGAAAATTATTTAACATGGGAGCTGGGACTCTGGTATTATATTCTCTTTGCCCTAAAGTATAAAGTCGAGCGCCATCGTACCGTTAACCACTTCTCGCAGTCGCTCGTCCGCTGTGAACGCAGCAACATATCCGTCGCTTTCGTCTGGTGTTTGTGTGTGCGGTGAGCGGTGTGGTGTGCGATTTGCTATCCATATTTAAGTGTGTTGTTTTTCGTCTTTATTTCCTTGTGCTTGGTGACGATTTATGTAAGTACTATACATTCGGAAATTCTTCGCCGCAATGTCGGAGAAGAGTGGGGGAGGTCAAATAGGCCTCCCACCGGATAATCCATCGGCGGTTATTATTGATGGTTACGCCAACATTGAATCAATGCATATTGTGGATGAACATGAGAACACTAAAATGTCGGAAGTTCGGGCTATTCCTGTGGTCCAAACCCCTGTACAACCTCGTACTCCTCCTAGTGACTATCGCTACTACTCAAATCATACGGGACCGTATATAGTTTTCGTTCAAGGCGTTGAGCCTCAAGCGATTGGACATTTGCATCCAATGGCCTTGGGACGGTTGTTTTATGAACGTAAAATCCCAGGAATTCAAGAAATCCAACGAAAAGGGCGCAATCGGGTTCAAGTTCAATTTAAGTCACTACGAGATGCCAATTCATTTTTGGAACATCCGGTGTTAAAGGATAGAAATATGATGGCCTTTATACCATCGTCAAGCATACAACGAGTGGGACTCATTCGGGGGGTAGATACCTCCCTTACGCAGGAGGAACTAATGCGTTTCATTGACTCTCCTGTACCTATCGTACGTTTACAACGTTTTTTTCGTACTAAAACCGTAGATGGAAAATCGGAAAAAATAGCAACGGGCACGGTGAAAATTTTTTTCGAAACTCAAAACTTGCCTACTCATGTCAGCATCTTCAATGTTCTCTTAGAAGTAAGTTTGTACATTTTTTCACCTCTTCGATGTCAGAAGTGCCAGAGGTACGGGCATGTGCAACTTCACTGTAGGGCTCGGGGACCTAGATGTGGACAATGTGCGCAGGAGCATTTAACGAGTGACTGCAAAGAAGTGATATTCAAGTGCGTTAATTGTCAAGGCAATCATATGGCAGGGGCGGTGCGCTGTGAGGTGCATCAGCAGCAAATAGAGATAAAGAGGCTGATGTGTACTGAAAACAAATCATATAATGAAATTGTGAAGCGCCAGACAAGTACCCCTTTTCACCCTTTAGCACTTCCCCAACAATTCCCCCCATTGGCAGCATCACCTAGTGGGCAACGATTTGATCCTCCGCGTAAGCGTAAATTTTCAGAGTTGGTACATCCGGCTCCGAAATTGATTACACCTTTGGGATATGATAGGTCGGCATATTTGCAACTGATAGAAACCCCAAGCGTGGAACGGATATCACCACTTGAGAAGCCCAGCGAACCGGGCACATCCGGTGTCCGGCGACTGGAGCCCGATTCGGGGCCCGATAAAACTGCTCCTACCCAAAAAATCCTAGACGAATTTACAGAACTCATGGAGCTTTTAGGCCACAATGCACAGTGGGCGCACTGTGTTAAAAAGTTATTAGATAAAATACTGCCATTACTTCCACCCCTCGAAAAACCACTACCAAGGGGCACTGGTGCAGTTTGTCAATAGTTTTTTTTTTTTTTTTTTTTTTTTGGGTTGATTCGTTTCGTCTCTTTCTTCATCTCATGTCGTTCATAGGTGAAGGATGTGGCTGCTGCAATGGAACTGTCGGAGTGTGGTAAATAAGAAGCATGAATTGCTTCATTTAATATCGACATATCACCCTGAGATCGTTTTTATCCAAGAAACGTGGCTATACCCACATTACCGTTTTCAAATTCCCAATTATACGGTCTTTCGTGAAGATGGTCCGGGATACGGAGGCTTAATAACCCTCTGTAAATCGGATTTACAAATTACTCCGCTGTCTTTGCCGTATCACCTCCCTTTTTGTTATCATCAATTTTTTCGGGTGGGGGATATATATGTTAGTCATATCTATTGCCCACCACGTGTTCAGGGCACGCAACAACAGTGGCACATGTATTTTAAATACGTGTCACAAAGATCTAAGCATGTTATCCTAGGTGATTTTAATGCACACCATGGCCTCTGGGGCAGTGAACGAACAAATGCTAAAGGTAGACATATTGCTCATGCGATTGCCACATTTTCCTTAAATGTGTTAAACGACGGTTCTCCTACGAGATTGACACCCCCGGGCAGTCCAAAAAGTGCGGTAGATTTAACCCTCACTACCCCGGACTTGTCGCATAAATTAGATTGGAGCACGATCGGGGACACGCATCAGAGTGATCACTTCCCTATTTTAATTTTTTATGATCGCACTGGGGTCGCACCATCGATACACCGGGGCACTAAAATAACTCGTTCTTTAAAATACTTTGATTTCGACCTCTTTCAGACATTCATTCAGGATAATCTGGGCCGTATCCCACCCCTCCCACGTCAGAAATACTCTCTTTTGTATCACCTTATTCAACAATATTTGGATTGTTATCACCCGAAGCGTTCCATTCCGTATAGTAGGTTCCAACGCCCTGGGACTATACAGTGGTGGGATGCAGAGTGCGCCTTACTAGTAAAAAGACGGAAGGCGTGTTTACGAAAATATCGGAAACATGGTACACATGACAATTATATCTTGTATAAGCGCGTCACAGCCACGATCCAACGAGTATTTAATGAAAAGAGACGAGACGCATGGAAGAATCACATCAGCTCATTAAATGCCACAACCTCTTTAACTAAGTTATGGTCTACCATCAAAAGTTTGTCCAATACTCGTTATATGGGGCCGTCTACAGGACTTAGCCGGCAGGGTTTTCAAGAATTTTATATAAATCTCACGCCAGATACAGTTATCAATACGGGCCCGCTTCCGTCTTATACAGCTTCCGATCATTTCCATGTTCTACTGCAACCTATAACGCACGTGGAAGTTCAATCTGCTCTTCGAGGTACGAAATCGACAAGTCCTGGTGTCGATTCTATAACATATCAGATGGTTGCCTATCTTCCAGACAAGGCACTTGAGATACTTATTTCTGTATATAATGAAGTATTACGTTTTGGCACGTTTCCCACTGAGTGGAATATCTTTGAGGTCCTGCCTATCTTAAAAATCTCGAAGGACGCACGTGACCCTCAGAATTATCGTGGGATCAATTTAGGCTCCTGTGTGAGGAAGATATTTCAAAAAGTATTATTGCAACGTTTGCAATGGTGTATGGAATATTACAACTTATTCTCTAAGTATCAATTCGCATTTCGTAAACGTAGCAGTACTGTAGATGCTATTTCGATTTTCTTAACTGATGTTTTATTAGCTAAAGGACGTAAACATCATACTATTGCTGTTTGTCTGGATATTAAGGGGGCGTATGATGCAGTAGATCCCATGATTTTACAACGGAAACTGCAGGAGCTTCATTTCCCCTCTCCATTTCTTTGTATTGTTCACAATTTTTTAACTCATCGGCGTCTCATATTACGTACCCCCGAGGGGAAGCTGGACCACCGTCAGACGTCTCAGGGCTTGCCGCAAGGGGACATACTTAGTGGTTTTCTGTTTTCCATTTATACTCAACAATTAGAAGCGGTGATTTTGCCTTATGCCCGTATCATACAATATGCGGATGATTTTATGATTTATTGTTCCCGTGACACGTTGCATCAATGTCGAACAGATTTATATCTTGCATTAACTCTAGCCCATGAATGGCTAAGTAATCATGGCTTGGAAACATCTCCGGGTAAGAACTCTGCTATAATTATCACGCATCAACGGCGGTACGATCAGAGCCCTATTTTATTTCGACAGGGTACCATAGATGTTGTGCGCAATATCAAATATTTAGGCATTTATATTGATGATAAACTCCGGTGGACACGGCAGGTGCAATATCTTGAAGTTAAAATCGAAAAACGGTTACAGGTCCTTCGAGCTTTGACAAGGCGTCGTTGGGGTGCGGACCCCGCATTATTATTGACAGTGTACAAGAACATTATTCGTTCACAATTAGATTACGGCAGTTTCTTTTACGATCTCATGGCGAACAGTCGCTTGTTAATGTTAGATAGACTACAATATAAAGCCATCCGCATCATTCTAGGGGCTTTGGCCTCCACCCCCACGAGTGCATTGTTGGTGGAAGCCGGTGAGTTACCTTTGTCACATCGACGCACATTTATAGCGGGCAAATATTTGGCCTACAAATTGTCGTTAGTGGCGTCTCCGATTATCTCTAAATTACAACTTCTGATGGAATATTACGCACAAAATCGTTTAGATCGCTCACATAAACCGGCACTGGTCATAGCTTATGAGATTTTACAACCCTTCAGGAAGGATGTGTTACAAACCCGTTTAGCACTTCCATATACAATCCCCTACAAGGTTTTGCATACCCAACCTAAGATTCTGCATAATTCCTTTCCATTGCTATTTCAAATGTTCAAGCATCATCCGAATATCATTTCTCGTGCATTTCGAGATATTCAGGATTTGTATTCCGATTATAAGATTTTTTATACGGATGGTTCAAAGATGGTTCGACCGGATCGCGTGGGGTCGGCTTTTTACTCTCCTGATTTACAGGTTAGTCGCACTTATTGCCTCCCCCCTCATCTTACAATCTTTACAGCTGAACTCTTTGCTATACGCCAGGCTTGTCACTATATTCATGCCCATCGTTTACATCACGCGCTAATATGCACGGATTCTTTGAGTGTTATTAATGCCTTACCTCATTTTCTGCACTCAAATAATTGGTATCTCTATCAAATAGTGCAATATTTCCATACATTCACCCTCACAGGACAAGACGTGGTCATCATGTGGATTCCTGGGCATTGTCATATAGCAGGAAACGAAACAGTCGATCTCTGGGCTAAGAATGCGGCATGCGGTCAGGGAACAGTGTATAATATCGGGATACCGTATCCGGATATAGTACCGATAATTCATCAGCGAGTCGTTAGTGCTTGGCAAAATGAATGGACCGAGATAGCAAAATGTAAAGCAAAACATTTTTTCTTAATAAAACCATCCGTAACTACAGCGCCTTGGTTCCGGGTCGGAAAATATTCGCGGAGTCATATTATTACCATCATTCGAATGCGGTTCCAGCACGCTCTTACACCAGTAGCTTTGGAGCGCATGCATCTCAGGGACAATGATAGGTGTGTATGTGGTAGGGCACGAGGTACATTACATCACATATTGTTTCAGTGCGAAACCTTCAAACCGCAGCGGGACATTATGTTGGAGAAATTGAGGCGACTTGCTTATCCCTTGCCGTTAAACGTCGCGTCACTTGTACATAGTCCTACAGTTCCATTGGTGGATGCTATTATGTCATATTTGGATCACCTTCCATTTCAATTGTAAAATCTTAGGTGGGCTCCTAGGGGGTCCTTCCCGTTATTCTTTCTGGTGCTCCTGGGTGTGGTTTTCGGTTTTTTGGTCACCCATATAAATATACGGATAGATCTTGTTTCCCTGATTTCTCATATTTGGCGTGTGCGATAATTACATAAATTTAGACATCAGTGCTAAAGATCAGCTTCGATAGTGAAGAGGATAATGTGGACATCAGTTGCAATGTGATAAACGAAGTTCAAGAGATTAGTGGTTTTGAACATATGGACCAATTTGCTGCGGCATTTTACTGCGATGGCTACTGTAGACTATTCCCATGCCGGATGTTATTGGGCGAAGAAGCTTCTGTGTCCAGCAACGCAACACAAACAACAACAACAACCACTTCTCCTCACTGTGCACCCGGAGTGTTATATTCTAATTACTGTAGTCCTAGTTGAGTTCTGAGTACTGAAATTACCTCATTTGATGTGTTATGTATGATAATGATTTGGCGTACCGCACTGGTATAAGTGTGACTTCTTATAATCCTTAAGGGCACTTCGTGTGTCCTAGTTGGCCAGACATTATGGAGCAAAAACAACAAACCGTCATTAAGAGGGAGCCAGAATGGCTGTCTCGAGCAGATCAATTCCCTAATTTTGTAAGTTGTATTTATTATGTATATCGTGTAACATAGCAATCTTAGTGATGTGCCTGCTACCAAATTGTAGCCTAACCAGGACGTTTAATATTTTATTTTTACACATAACATAGTACAGTTATTCTGTCTGCATGTTTTACGTTGGCTCATACTTGATTAATCCTTTCTAGGAATCAATTGACCTGTCACCCTCTTATAATCTGTTGGATGAGTCTGGTGTTAAGTACGAAGATAAAAACTGGGCAATCAAATCTGAACATCAACTACAGGTGATCATTGGTTCTATATTTCCTGTTTTAAATATTTCCTATTTTAGCAGTGAGCAGTTGCTGATGTTATTGTAATCATAATGCGAGTTCCTGGGATCTATTGTACGTGAAGTCTACACCACACGCTGTGGTAACAGAAGTTAAGGTTGTAGTATATATCGCGAGTCCCGGGGTTTAGTGTGATGTTAGTGACCTCCATGACGTCACCTATGACGTATTTGTCGGAGGATGAAACAAAGTTTTAGTGACAACCTTTCTCATTAAAACACATAGTGTATGTCTGGAAAGTCTTATTAACAAGTAAATTACTGCTTGTGCTACAAGTAAGGGGGTCTGGGGTGTAAGCCACAGATTAGGTTCGTGTAGGCCTATGTATGGAAAGCCTTATTAAGAAACTGGCTGCAGTGATGAAGTATCTGTCAGGTTTCTTTGTTGATAGGGCATGGAATTATAGATTTAGTGTTAATGCATACAGTTTATTATACCATATGTGAATACAACTGTTAAGCTACACATTACCGTCCACCACATAACACCAGCTTGTTCTATCTACACTCACGACTACAGAGCAATACAGCTCTCAGCTCATGACCTGCTCACGACTGACTGACGACCCTGGCAGCAAAAGCAATGTCACATCTGAAGTTGTTTGCGATGAACAGTAAACTACCAACAACCTTCCTATAAAAGCGATCATCTTCAAATGGCTTATCAACTTCCTCTATCATGGATAGTGCAGCACTAAAGGGTCTGTCATATTACACTCTGACAACAATTTCTTGATGTACAGTGATTGGTTTATGAATAATGTACCATCACCTTGACACACATGCATTGACAAAAGTTCAGTAACCTTACCCAATTTTTTTGCAGTAAGTATTTCAGAGAATATTTTCTTGAAATCACACACTTTGTTTTCATCTCCCATTATGATCATGTCATCTACATACACTCCAATGATGCTTCCTCCCCCAACATATACACATGAATCACACTGTCAGTGTGATCGGTTGAAGTGCAACTCTTTCAACACACTATCGAGGCAAAAATTCCAGTCTTACCTTACACATGGTATCCTATGAATACTTTTCGTTAGCTTACATACAAATCCATCTCTTCCTTTATCCTTATCCTCATACAATTCTCCCGTGGGTCATGATCTCGAGATTAACGGTCACGTTAAACTACACGCTTTCTTCCTTTTCATACAATTCTGGCTGTTCCGTGGAAACTTCCTGAGAAATGTGACTGTAAAGGTATGCCCAAGTTAGGGCCAATTGTATAAAACATTTGATCTCAGTTCAATGGGTTCAGCTGATCTTGACGCGTGCTGAACTCAGAATTTCTGTTGTATAAACGTTAATCTAAGATCACCGCGTCTTGATCAGAGTTCATATTTAACCGGCGATAGTTCTCGGTTCATCGCAGTTGATCTTAGTTCACACGTCGTGTAATTACGTATCTCCTTTGAATCATATTATAATATTTTATTGAAAAGTTAAGTCTGGACGAGAAGAAATCACAAGACAATAGTAAGTTGGCATACTTGCAAATTATACAATAGTAATTAAACTTTTGTATAAGTATTTATATATTTATCCAATATTTTGCTTACGTACACGGTAGGCTATTGGCAAATAATTTATTATAAATTTTAATTTTTCAGGCAGTGGAATCAATCAAAGAGGAATAGCACGAAAAAACCAATCAAGGTGAGCTTACAATAATTACAACCTTTCTAGAAAATTTGGCTTATTTCGTACAGTGACCTAGTTTTTGAAGTTTGAGGTTATATACGGACTACCAGTTCGGTAGTGGACAATTATGTGCCTGTGTTTGAAGGCTGCGTCTACTCTAAACTTGATTGTAGTTACTATTAATTTTATAATCAGAAGATGTAATGACTACATTATAGAATACAAAGGCACAAGATCGACGATACCTATTTATTGTGCCGTACGGTATGGAAAGGAAACTTGCCAAATTTGTTGTCATAATGCGAGTTCGATGTTGGTCCAGGGTTCATCATATTGTTTGTAGATGCTATATTTCAGCCTAAATTGTAGGTATTGTTATAACATGTTAAATATGGTGGGCTACAGCAGTAGCCTTGTATTTATGTCCAGAATAATGATCTTCAAAAAGGTGATGTTCGATCTCTATTTCTGGGACATTATATAGGTCTACATTTCTTGCTATTTTCTGCCTGTGGCGTAGGCCTACATTTCACTATACATAGCCTACCGTTCTAGTCCTTTTGTGGATCCATGAATCAATTACCGTACACTGTTTACACCACTGCAGATTTGGGCCAGTGACCTAGAGATTGAAGTGAGTATAGGCCCTAGTACTAGCTGCTGAAAGGAGATGCTGAGAGCATTTCTCAGTTCTGCCGGCTGGTTGCAATTTTTACCTTCAGTCTGTTATTATGACCACTACTAAAAATAAAAGAAGTTGGTCAACGCATCCGGCAAAGGATATGAATATATGGTAGGCCTAATTCAGCTGACCTGCGTAATTAATACTTTATTGCGCACAATGTGCATTAACGTGGTTCTTACGATCCATCATTAGTACAAAATTTCATAAAAAGTGTTTCTACCCTCAGTTTACATGATAGTACGTGATATTGTTGACCTGCATAATAAAACTCTCATAATGAATCTCTTGTTATTTCACAAGTTAGGCTGGAATTTGATATGTGGAGCATTTAGTCACTGAGATCAGCGAACAGCTGATGTGCCATGCATCTCATGTAGTTCAATGCGACGCAAAGTGCTTAGTCACAGAATAATGATATTGCAATTGATGCGAGACATATTGCAGGCAGCTTCATAAATTATGGGCCTGCCCTCCTTCCTATACTGTATTGTTTTATCTATTCCACGTAAATATGAAACACGCCAGGATCGTATATCCTTCCTTTATATTGAAACCTCAGGAGTTTGGTTGTGAAGATATTTGCCACGAAGTTTTGATTGAATAACTTCGGTGGTATTTCACTCAGCCCACTATGCACAACACGCACACAAGGTACTAGAAAAAAATACAACTACGATAACGGTCTATTTCATTCATTATTATTCACCGGCAGAGCACACACGCGATGACAGCCTAGCTTTCAGCGGAACTGACAACTCATATAACAATTGCACATGCCTGAGGCTCGCCGGCTGTCCTCTGTACGTCTGCGCAACCGGGGCTGAGCTAGTTCATAAAAATTTAAAAAAACAGCATGCCTATTCCATGCTATTTGAATATATGGTATTCAAGCATACCATACAATCTTCAAGGTGTAGTGGTTAGAATTGTTAGCCACCACTCTAGGGGACCGGTTTTCATTATTAATTTAATTCTGGTTTAAGGCGCCCGAATTGCAATTTTGACATGTAAGTCAGCCGAGTGGTGTCAAATGTTTATAACTTACACCTGGCCAGTGGACTAGAACAGGTTTACTTTCACTGGTACATTGGCAATGTTGATCTTAAGGTGCTCCAAGGTGTTCTGAATGAGAACAGAACGTGGCTTTTGCACTTGCATCAGACATCATCGTAGCTTTTACATACCTTATTTCCTTGTTTCATCTTCTGGTGGACATTACCATTCCAATTAGTAACCCTGGTCACTACTGCACCTGAACTTATGTGCTAAATTAAGTAAATACATGTTTTTATTTATTGCTCTTTTAACAACGGCAGCCATGTTCCGACAGCGCATGATTCTCATTCAATTGCCAACAAGGTGCACACATTGTTGCCAACATGTGGGATACAAATTACACCACACTAATTCAAGATTATTGGTGCGTGAAAAAAGGGTGTATATATAGCTAACGCGGCCCGCAGGTTAAAACCATTGTCGAAAGCCATTGGATTGGACAAACCGGGTGAGATAGCCGTGGTCGTTACGGCATGACTGCTGGCAGTCGTTCACATCCGGGAGGCGAGGAGGTTTGAATCCGCCCGCCGGCATCCTTGAAGTTGGTCTTCTGTGGTTTCCCCATCTTCCTTCCAGGCAAATGCCGGGGTTGTTCCCTAACTATAGGCCACAGCCGCTCTCTTCCAACTCCAAAACCATTGGATTGGAAGTGTTAGGCTGTAACCATTGTCAAAACCAAAAGCCACGTAGCAGCATTCTGCACACTATCAAATGGGCACAGTACCGCTTATATACACAGTAGTACCGTAGGCACGGGTTGGCAATACTGTCATTGACTATAATTGATGCACATAATGGCGGACACAGCTGGACTTTTCCTATACAAGTCGTGATCTATAAAGAGGATGGTGGTTGGATATAGTCAGCGGAGGAGTACATATCTCTTATTACTACATCATTTCCAGATTTATTTTTCATAATTTGTAAAGGAATTTTTGGCTAATTTATGTACTCCTATGCACAGCTCAACACAATAGACCTTCGAGCATAAATACAATAGAGTGCGCATTGCCACACTGCGCCTGTACTGTGACGTGAAACCAACATCTCGATCAGCTGATTAAAGGGTAAACAGAGGACTTCGTAATGGAAGGTGATAGGAGTATGTGGGGAAATTATCTTTAATGAGGGTTTAAACACACATTTTCGTAATTTATACGCCATTGGGTAAAGCATTGCATGTTTCTTTACGTACCGGAAGGTAGCAAAGCTTAAGAATGTAACATATTTGGTGTTAAAAGTGGCTGTCTTGTTCCGTAATACTCATACATCCAGGATCCTATCTTGTAAATAATTAATAACATATCCAACTCTGAATTAGGCCTACTGATTTTTGAACAGAATTGTGTTTGTGTAAAAAGTGGCTGTCGTGTTCTGAAATACTCATTCATGCAGGATCCCCTCTAGTAAATACTTAATAACAAATCCAACTCTGAATTAGGCCTACTGATTTTTGAACAGAAATGTGTTTGTCTAGCTGGTCATTTTTGATTGTACGCCCGAAAGCTCCAAACAAGTTCAATCTATTAACTTACTACATCATTTCCCAAATTATTTTTCATCATTAGAAAATGTATTTTGGCTAATTTCAGTACCGGTACGTAAGAACATTTTATCGTACGATGAGCTCTCATTCAGCGTTACCTTCCACTTCAGTATTTTATGAATGTGAACAAAACAACATGGACAAATGGAAAGAAGGAAGTCTATCGATTTAGTAAGCGTTGGTTTTTAACAACTATGCATTATATTTGCTACATAAGAAAATATTTTAATCCATGAACTGCTTCCTTTTAAATTCCATTTTCCATGAATCATAGAAACCTTCGCAAAAATAACCCAGAATTTTGAAATTCTACGAATTGACTAATTTAGGGATGCAATGTAGCCTATCCTAGAAGAATCTCAAAATTCCCTCAACCAAACGCAATGTCCATAACTCACGTTTAATATTTATTATCGAAGACTACACCGTCACATCTGTAGCATAACCTGCAATTTGGCACTGGACATGATTGACGACTGCATTGTGTAGTCCACACTACATTTAATCCAGCATAGGGACATAAAGCATTTTTATGTTCAGAGATGCATTTACTAGCAGTCTCAACAAAATACGAAGAAAAACGTCTGGCCTATGGACATGTAAATACTTGATACCGTCGAGCATAAATGCAGGCCTGTTCAGTGGAGTATGGGATAGGGTAAATTATAATAATTTATAATAAATGCCAGCATTTCCATGTTTAATTGTTTTTCTTACATGTTTCGGAGTTAAGAGGAAACGTAGGTTAAAGAAATGCAAGTAATTAAGTCAAGAATTTTAGGGTTATTTAGCAATGAATTAACATACGTATGGAAAGAAATGCCCAATCCTTTTTTAAACGTCCCCTTACATCCATACGCGACACAGTAATACACCATTCTGGCTTAGTAATGAATAGAACTCAAATAACCCAATTCTATCATCACGTGTAGTATTTCAGTGCTCCAAACTACCCCAGTTCCCTTTAGTCAGCTGATCGAGATGTTGGTTTCAACAACGTGACGTCATCAGCAATCTATTGGATTTATGATCCAAGCAATAGACGAGCTGTTTATATTTAGATACTAATAAAGTTATGGGTTTTACGTCCCTTTTAACTACTACGGCTTTTAGAGACGCCAGGATGCCAGAATTTTGCCCAAAAAGGGATCTTTAACATGCCAGTATATCTACTGACATAGCTCCCTCACATTGAAGCACCGTCAAATGCCAACTGACTGTGCCAGGATTCGATCCCGCTATCGTGGGCTCAGCGGGTGAGAACGTTACAGCTGAGCCACGCAGCTAGTCAATTTAAATTTTTAATAGCACGTTATTAATAGAGATCCTTACGCCTTTTATCATTCAGTGTTGTGTGCTGGCCTCTGTTAGCAAGTTAGAATAAACCCTTATTTGAATCGCTTGATGTTGAAAGGGGACTTCTGACACTTTCTAGATTTTACAGAAGGAAAAAACTGTCTAGGTGATGGAAAATATCAATCTATGTTTAATGCTTCTGCCAGTGTACGACTCCTATATGCACACTTCAGTGCACGAAAATACAAAATCCAATTCATAGATTATGAAAAAATGACAGATGTTAGTATTGCAGAAGTACCCTTGATATATCAAATGGAATGAACTTTGTAACTTTGAATGCCAACTTCCACATGAAACCCTCAAATAATTAGAAAATGTATTGTTATTGCTTTTGAAATTTATAAATACAATTTTCAGTATGAACACTGATCCAATACTTAACTTAATAGTAATACGCTGCCGAAGTCAACGTCACTTCCGCTCCGTTGCTAAGCAACTGGAGCAATACAACATGGCTCCCTTGTAGCTTGCTTCAGTCTTTGAGTCATCATTATTTCCTATTTGTATCGTGTAAAACTGTACATGCATGGATGTCCAGAGGCAAGAAAGCATAGAAAAGTATATTTTCCACAGTAATTTAACATAGTTGTCTGGTAAAGTTGTAAAATATTGCGTACGGAATGCACATTAAGTCTTAGAACATAAGTCGTAGAGATGTGGCCTACGATATTTACCTTAAATTAAGTGAAAACATGAAAATATAACATTTCTGGATATTGTAAATCACGTCCCGTATGAATGACCAATATTACGGAAAATAAAGTACCGTAGGCCCTACCAGTAAGTGACGAATAAAATGAACTTAAGGTCTATCAATGCATAAGGGAACAGTTTAAAATATTTGGATGAGAGTTTAGGCCAAATCTCATCGACAGCTATAGAAGAAACAAAGACTGCATTTCAATACAATCTGTGTGTTTACCACAACGCCGCGTTTGTCTGAAAACTAATCAAATTAACAAAGCCTAACCTGTGTGCTCACTAACAGGTTAGAGAAGTCTACAATTAAGGCCTATCGTCCTACCTCATTTTAAATAATGGGGCACTTTTCGTATCCTAGCTCTAAATATAGTCACAACAATCACAACATGACTTGCCACTCCATCCCTTCAGAAATAAGCAGTATGCATTGGCTTGAATAATGTCACTATACGGTACTGTAACTTTGTTGCCTAGGCTACTGGTAGGCCTACATGATAATTGTTTTCTGAAAGTGCAAAAAATAAAATATTTAGGCAGAAATTTTCAGTCTGGGATAGGCCTAATTGTTATTTGGAAACACAATTCACAGCTTAAATAAATTAAGTGAAAAATCACCACTCAGAAAAGTTGTAGGATAAAATTTATTTGTGTTAGTGAATCAGCTCTAAGGTTATGTAGGTTGTCGTTTATAATACTTACAGTACAAACCTTATTTAATTACAACTACACTCCCCACATGAACCAAAAACCCCTTTATGTGACATATATGTTCTAAATATCTCTCTATATTAGATATACTCTATCCACTAAATGATAAATATTTACAATTTGTAGTACCCGCCATGCAATTCTTGCCTCAGGAGTGAGGTCAACTTTATTCATACTATCTCGCAAAATTCTCGTACTTTATCCATAAAATTTCACTTCTATTTTGTAGCCCCAACACTGTAGATGATCTTCACGGGAGGCGTTTGCCTTATTTCACGCGTATTACACATTTTTATCCACAATATTCAAGATGCTGCGCAGAGTTAATGCAGCTTCCTATGTATAAAAAACCTAGCAACCAGTTGTTTGGGTCCAATGTGGCTGCACCCATGTGGTTGCTAGGCGCGTCACTTCTGCAGCGTATATGAAAATGAAGTACAATGCAAGAATCATTGAAACACAGAAAGCAATAATTCCAATTCCAACGCAATTCAATGTAATGAAAAAAATGGATCTTGCTTACCTTCACTAGCTTTCATTACCTGCTGTTGACGTGTCTATAGAGTCAACTGTACCCATCAATCTGAAAATGTAGGTCTGTGCTCTGAAACTAGACTTGTCATCACCATTCTTAACCTAAATCTAACTTAATGACAACAGCTTTGACATTTCAAATGCACCTGCATCAGTGTGGAGAAACTTGTTTAATGAAACTTTTCTTTATTTCTCAGATGTCGGATTACTCAGACATTTCATCCGATGATGACCAAGAAGTTCGTCGAAGAGCACTTCGTGTGTTTGAAGAACGAAGGGACCCTCTTCTGGAGTTCACAGAAGAGAGATTTCGTATGAGGTTCCGTTTGTCAAAAGAGACAGTCAGGAATCTGGAGCTACGGATACGCCAACCTCTACAGGCAACAACTCGGCGAAACATGCCACTATCGCCAATATACATGCTTCTCCTAACACTGAGATTTTTTGCAACTGGGAGTTTCCAGATTGTTGTAGGGGATTTGTTTAAAATTGATCAAGCCACAGCATGCAGAGCTATCCACAGAGTTACAAGAGAAATTGCTTCACTTGCTGTGGAACTAATTAAAATGCCTCGTGAAGAAAATTAAATGGACAGGCTGAAAAGCGATTCCTACGAAATTGCAAATTTTCCAGATGTTATAGGTGCAATAGACTGTACACACAATCCAATAATTTCACCTGGGGGAGATAATGCTGAAGTGTTCCGAAATCGCCATGGATGGTTTTCGCTAAATGTGCAAGCCATCTGTGATGCGAAGTTGAGATATATAAATGTTGTGGCAAGATGGCCAGGATCGGCACACGACAGTAATATATTTCACAACTGTCGGGTCCACGCTCAGTTTGAAACGGGAGAATTTCCGCTCAGTATCATGGTAGGAGATAGCGGTTATCGCTGCAATGATTATCTGCTAACCCCGGTACTCAATGAACGGACACCCGCAGAAAGGAACTACAACGTGGCCCATAAAAGAACAAGATGTGTAATCGAGAGGTCTTTTGGGGTAGTAAAAAGACGGTTTCCCTGCCTAAGTATGGGCATCAGAGTGAAGTTACTTCGAGTGCCACCCATCATTGTGGCTTGCTTCGTTCTACACAACGTCGCCATCAACTCAATGGACAATATGCCGCAGGATGATGTCATCGCAGGGCACCTTTTTGCCGAATTACTTCAGCCTGCTGTGAATCAATTGGATAGGAGGGAGGACACAGCAATCAGGACAGCACTCATCAACAATAAGTTCAGGTATAAAAAACATTTTAATTACCATTGTTACTATTCGGACAATTTCTTTTCTTTTAATTTAAGATCTAATTCTAAATTTCTTAGAAATTTGTTCCCTTAACTTGCTTTCATTCTCTTCTTTCAAAAAACATATTTTCATTTCGTGCTCCGCTAGCAGCAGTTCTTTTTTCACTCTGTGTTCCTCTAGCAGCAGTTCTCTTCTTCTCTTTTTATAAAAGCCGACCCTTTCTGCCATGGCATCATCAGTATGGGTTGTTTTCGTTGCAGGTAATCTGCGTCTCTCTGGCTGCTTCGCCGTGGACTCCTGCAGCGGCTTCGCCGTGGGCTCCTGCAACATACAAAGGATATAATGAATGAAAATAAATTACACCATAGGATGGCGAGTGTAAGTCATTTCATGAAGCTACAAAGCTCATTATGAATTTTTTACTATTTCATTGTAAGCTGGAGTTTCATGAAGTGACTTAGGCCTACTTTCATAAAAATTCCAACAACATGGGTATTACTAAAATGTGTAATTCAAGTTGTATATAGCATAGCTCTTTTTTTGATTTTTTGTTTGTTTTGTACAGGGTGATTCTCTATGTAGTTTACAACTTCAATAATGTGTAATTATTTATTGGAACCACTTACAGACATAATTTATATGTCATTACATAGCAAAACACTCAAAGTTTTTTTTTTTTGACAAATCCATTACGGCTCAATGTGTGCACCAGTTGTCATCCTGGACACATCCCAACGGAAGTTGATTTCCTGCTAGGTATGAACCAGCATTTCCGGGGTAACAGGCGATGGCTGTTGTGATGCGATTTCTCTGTTCATCAAGATTTGCAGTTAGGGGAGGGATGTACACCCTATCTTTCACACAGCCCCACAGAAAGAAGTCCAGTGGTGTGTAATCTGGGGATCGTGGCGGCCAGGTAATTGTTTCTCTCGAAACAGTGCAGAAAACGTTCACTTTGGGGCTGTCACGTTGTGCCCATGTGGTTTTTCCATGCCCCAAATACGACAATTGTGTTGACTCGGCCAGAAAGGTGCAACGTTGATTCATCGCTCAAGACCACATTGTTCAAGAATGACTCATCACGGCTGATGCGATCCATCATTTCAACACAGAATTCATGTCTGGTATGTTTATCCGCTTCACTTAGTGCTTGAACCAAGGGCAATCGGTGTGCTTTCATGGCCAAATGTCGACGCAACACCCGCCAAACAGTGGCCTGAGGGATACCAGTTTCGATTTTTCCGAACTGCGGACGAACCTCTCCCTGTTTCCACCACATCGCCAGTCACAGGTGCGCGGCCTGGCACCTTTGTGTGTAGCACAGAACAACCTGTTTCGGTAAATGTCTGGTGCTATTTGTACACTGTTGGTCTGCTGGGTGGGTCGTTGCCAAATTCTGTGTGAAACCTCCGCTGTACACTCATTGCTGACTTGGTTTTTTCAAACCAGAACACGCACTTCGCTCTTTCCGCTCCAGTGAAAGACGCCATTTCCAACAGGTGACAGGTGGCGCGCGTGGCGGACAACTGTGCAACTACAAACTATGTGAGTCAAATCTTGAAGTATTTTGCAATATATTAACATATAAACCAAGTCTGTAAGTGGTTCCAATAAATAATTACACATTATTGAAGTTGTAAACTACATAGCGAATCACCCTGTATAATAAAAATAGTCATATACTTCAATATTGTTTATTCTTCTTTTCAAAATAGCAAGATTGTTCCAAATACCTAATAGAATCAGAGTGCAATTAATAAATTTATAAATAGATTTTCTACTCTGCAGTTCTTTAGTTTTCATAACCAAAACAAATTGTCACCAAACTAAGCAATATTCCTTGACCTTAATTGTAAGTAGTCTCACAGATTCCTGATTTGTTTACATCAAAGACTGATGGTGGTGGTTATAAGGGGAAGAACATGATATAATGATTACTAGTCTGCTAAGCCACTGCTATCAGATACTTGATACATTGTCAAGAATGCAACACTGAGAAAATGGGATCAAAGCTATCTATGCCATTAGAGTATGTCGCTGCACCATTCTCCCGATTTTCTACCGCTCCTTGTCGCAATTTTGGTGCAGAATTAAAGGTACGGTTTGGTTACGACGATGATCGCTGGGGATCTTCATTGCTTTATGAACGCATGTAAACAAATGGGACTGGTTTCCCTACAGCGATCAGCGCTGGCGTCAATTCATTGCAATTCGGCAGCGATGATCGCTGGCCATTCCACGAACAAAAGAATAACGATAAAGCTCTCGTCTCTTTGGGAAACAGTATCATGGCTTCCATACAGACAGTATTTTGTAATTTCTCAAAAGGAACTGATGATTTTTTAAATAAATTACGTTGCTTGTCACAGAAACGTGGTTAAATGATAAGCGAGGGTAGAAAGTGTGCTTATTCGTTCACCTGTAATTTAATACATGTTATTTAGGACAGACGGACGGTAACACAGATTATCATGTAACACACGGTATGATGATTTCATAGTCCTTATTCATAGAAGTCATCAATCCAAAGGTTGGTTCTATTCAATGTTAAAAACTTCATAAGTTTAATATTTTCATTAATTGGCTCTGGGGGGATTGATCCGAGTACAATTACTAAATTTATAAATAGATATCCTACTAAAAATCCCCCAGTATGCCTTCCTTCGGAGGGAAAGTAGAGCCGGCGGTCTCATTTCATAGATTTATGGCATGTTAAAGAACCTTCCACTAATTACACCTGTATGAAGCTAAATTGTATAGGTTAGGAATGTAAACAATGCTCTTAGGTTTCTACGTACGTTGCCAAGAACCGACTGCGGTGGCGTCTAGTAGCTAAGTTCTGAACTAGGCCTAGTAGTCGTTGACGGTGGAGCTTGGCGGCAAAAGTAGGAACTATTTGAAAAATTCAAAGTTGCAGTCCTTACTTGAATTAAAAAACAGATACACACACTAATACAGCCATCACAATTAACACCGGTTATCAGACAGATTCTACACACATCCAAAGTACACGGGGCTACATCGTGGTGTCCACAGGCAGGAAAAGTCAGGAATTTTGTTTTTGGTCAGGAAAAGTCAGGAAAAAGTGTGAAAAAGTGGTGTGAGTCAGGAAAAAATGCCAAAAAGTATTAGAAAGTCAGGAATTTTATATTAATCATACACATGGTGTCCACAGGCAGGAATAGTCAGGAATTTTGTTTTTGGTCAGGAAAAGTCAGGAAAAAGTGTGAAAAAATGGCGTGAGTCAGGAAAAAATGGCGAAAAGTATTAGAAAGTCCGGAATTTTATATTAACCATACAGTATTTTGTGTTTTACAGCCATTTTGATGTTACTAGTTAAACTAATCTCTGAAGATAAAAGCAATAACTCACTGGACATTATGGTAAGTTTCCATTTTTACAGTACATCATAGTAAAAACATCTTTTACCTATTTTGTATGCTTTTTTGGCGTTGGTGTGGTGACCCCATCACTATAGTTTAGGTTATTAAGTACTTTAGTTATATGTTAATTATTGTTGTTTTAAAGGGCGGAACTACGAGGTCATCTGCCCCTCAATAAGTACTTTGATTTATGTATTATTGCATTATAATTTACTTGTTTTCTATTTTAAATGAATAAAGAGGCGAGCGTTGGGCAAATTCTGCAAATGAAAAAAGATATATATATTTGCTCAATAAACCTTTTTTCCGAAGTTACGATGACTTCGAGAGTCAGGAATTTTGTTGAAAAGGGGTCAGGAAAAGTCAGGAAAATTGACATTGAAAATTCTGTGGACACCATGTACATGACCCCGTTGTCGCAGCCCCTTAACTGAGGAACAAACCAACCAGATTTTCTACTCCGCAGTTCTTAAGTTTTCATATCCATAACAAATTAATGTCGCCAAACTAAGCAACAATCCTTGACCTTTGACGTTAATTGTAATTATTTTCTCACAGATTCCAGGACATGATATGAATGATTAATAGTCTGCTCAAGTTGTGCACTGTAAATAGCTGTTTTTGTTTCTTGCTCATTGAAATACGGCAGCCATATTCGTCAAAGGCATGAGTTCTCTTCAACTGTTACCTAGGCGCACACATTGACGTCGCATTAGTGTTGCCAACATTAAGATACAAAGTACTCCACAACATAAGGTCGGTCATATGCGTGACTATTTCCTCTGTGCGTAACAAAAACCATGGGTGCATAAATGGCTAACGAGACCGGCAGTGCCGCGCTACCAAGTAATTCTTGGTCTTTTGTTTTACAACACTGCCTGTACAATTAGTACCGTTATGTGTGGGGTTGGCAATACTCTATTTGTGCATAATTCACGCGGATAATGGCAGACCCAGCTGGAATTTTACTATAGAAGTCGTGATCTAAATAGGGATGCCGGTTGGTTTATAGCCGGCTCGAGCTGTACTGCGGTTTGTCATCCGTCTAGCCCCAAGTCTTTGAGGTACCGACAATACGCTGGAAAGGCCAAGCAACCTCGAGCCAACCCGAGTAATAACGAGTCTTTGCGTTCCCACGGCGTAAGGTCTGGCGAACTACAGACCAGGCTCGCCAAGTCACAGGCCATGAGAACAAGGCTTTACTGATGTCAGGTAACGCTTTATTACTGCGGTACCTGTAATTGTGTATTTGTTATTGGGGTTAGGATTGAAGAATAAGGCTTTACATACAAACCCGAATCTAACCTGGGACATATGCCCTAGACCTTCTTGCTTGTAGTGCAAGCAGTACTTCTCGTCCAGAGTCTTCTAACCTAGTACTGGCCAATGGTTTCGTCCAGACCAATGAATTTGTCTTACCCAACTTTAGTACATCAGTAATTTTCATCCAGTCGGTCAGTGGTGCAGTCTGTCGAGAGCTATGACATGTTGGTATTCAAATACGTGTGTTGTGTGGTGTATTTTGTATCGAACATGTTGGCAACTAGTGACGTCAATGTGAACCCTTTGGCAGTAAGTTGAACATAATAAATACACTGTTGAACATGGCTGCAGTTGTTAAATGCACAATAAATTCTATTATATAAAACAAAGTGTCCTGTATGTTGAAAGCGTCCACTAAGGAAGGATTTTTGGATATTCAGGTTCTAAAGGAGTGTTAAGGGGGTAGACCTGCTTTTCATTGAATAACAATATCTCCCGATTGGTTTCATTGGGGCATGTGATACTCGGCATATAAACTCATCATTAATAATAAGAAGACACGTGTCTGAGGGTTTTTCGATGTGGTGTATATTATGAGGTGAAAAGTGGGGGTTGTGGGATTCCTAACGGAGCGTGTATCTCTTAAACGACATAGGCGAGGAGTTTGAAACTCGGCGGAAAAAAATCAGCTTAAAAAGAAGTAAATAGCTGTTTGACCGTTTTTTTCATAAATCCAATTTAAGGGGCCCATGGGGAGGGTGAAATTATGGGGGGAAAAACAGGTAATATGTAAAATTATACATGGCCTATGTTGTAGACAATAACATATTACATCTTTTTTGTCTCTTGCTATTTCAACATACGACGAATAGTCTCAGGAATGACAAAAAAATTGATTCGAATGAAATTTCAAAAAGTAGCTTTTTTTAATACTTTTATTATATTTTTCACGTCTTTTAGGGTCCGAAACCAACATGATATTTTGATGTTTTTTTTCGTCCCATGCATTTTTGGTTTCAGGTGATGCTTATCTATTATATATAATCCAAAATTGACTCATCACCGCAGGGCTCAAACCACTATACCTAAAAAGCTGAAATTTTGCATGTTGGTTGATCCGAGTATGTAGAGGCTCACTAAGAAACGGTTTTTGAAAATTCAATTTGTAAGTGACTTTTTTCGGCCCTTTGGCACTGAGCAAGGACAGTCGTTACAATGTTCGGATTTAGCTCATTTTAAGCCGCCAGATACGAGAAACAATACTCGGAGGTCCTGTAGGAATCCCGAAACACACTTTTTAAGTTCCTAAAATGAACGGTTTCGGAGATATTCCCAAATAACTGTGTTCCCTCTGAGAAACAGATCAACGTTACTACGGCAACCGCTGAAATTTCGCAGACCCGGGGATAGTTTTCTGGCAATATCTCGAAAACCGTTCGTTTTAGGGCCTTAAAACGCGTGGTTTGGTTCCCACTTCTAACCACGAACATTGCTCCTCGCATTGATACTCGTAAAATGAGACCTATTTTATTTATAGAGGTGGCTTTTGGGGTCGGATACGATCGTGATTTTGAGTCTAATTTTATACTCTTTGAGCTGGTTATTGTAAGCGAGCTTTCAGATCTTTACTCTAATTTACAATGTTAAGATGCCTTCTATTTTGCACGGTATGCTTTCATTTTCTTTATAATTTTTTTTTTTTGTTAACTGAATATTTTTGTTTGGCAATTTTGATCTGCCCTTTTTCGCATTTTACCATGATCAGCAACCTATATTCACAGTCGAATGTGTCGTATTTTACCGGCTGTCACTTTAATTATTATTTTTTCTTAATTACTTTTACTGAGGAATTGGGCAAACTTATTTCAATAAAGTTGGTATTTTGTCTTTCACGGCCATTGAATCCCCGCACAAGGCACGGCTTAGAGCTAGAAAAGTTGCTGAGTTGGACTAATGGTGCAGCAGAAAAGAGGAGAATTGAGCTTTTGAAATGTGGTGATACAGGAGAATGATGCTCAGATGGGTAGATAGGGTAACAAATGAAGAGGTATTAAGACGATTGGGAGAGGAGAGATGTTTCTGGCAACTGCTAATGACGAGAAGACATAGGAGGGTAGGACACGTATTAAGACACCCAGGAATGGCAAGCTTAATTATGGATGGGAGGGTCGCGGACAAGAACTGTAGGGGTAAACCAGGGTTAAACAGATTGCCTCGGATGTATGGTGTGGTAGCTATGTAGAGATGAAACTATTATCTCAGGAGAGGGAGACATGGAAAGCTGCATCTAACCAGTTAAAAAACTGAAGACTCAAACAACAACAATCAGGAATTTTAATTACTTAGAGAGGCATGTGAGGCAAAAGGGTGGTTGGAGAATTTCAATCCCTGGGATGAAACACTGGAAGAGACTGCATAATGTACATCAGCGGCCAAGGTGAGAGATATTTAACTATAGGTATATTAATAGCGATATGTTGACGTTCAAATCATCAATAAGTATGACCAAATTACATCCAGAATAGCATAAGTAAGAATACTTTGAATTCCCCATATTCCGATAGATTTGCCATTCCAGTGTGCAAGAGTGCAGTTCCCTCTTCAAACAATATTCGCAATTTCTTTAACAAAGCGCAATGACACACACTTAACAGTAGCACGTGTACATTTAGACAAAACCATATTTTCCCATGGGCAACTGTATGTGGCGTGCTCGCGAGCATCCGGACAACAAAATAGTTATGTCGCAGCAGAAAATGGCAAAACCCAAAACGTAATTTTAAAATGTGGTAACATAATGTCACATCGAACCCTGCAGACTTTCACAACTCCATAACATTCCCACTTTGCTGCTCATATCAATATACTGTATGTATCAGAATATTCAGAATTAGAATGGACCCACGTATAGCCGCGATTGCTGTAATATAATAGACCAATTATCAGCAATAATGCATCGTCTCCATTGTCTTGATCGCGGGCGAAGCCGCGGGTACCTGCTAGTAAAATATAAATAAATAATATTTACATGATTTAGCTCACATATCCCGTGCAGTCGATGCAGAAGTGATCAAGGTTCGTAGTTACAATTGATACTATTCCCCCAAAAGATGAAATAAGGTATGACAATTATATATTGTCACGGAAAAGTGTGATATGTTGGTCAGAATTAATAAATTGGCATGTTATAAGGAAATAAACAGTCGATTGATATTTTACCTGAATTTCAGAAGGAGAGTCCACATCGTGAGGTGGAGTTCCTGCAAGCTCATCCTCTGTTCGAATAACCTGCAATATGAAAATGTGTTTTTTAGGGGCATGGTGGCTCAGCGGTCCAGCTGTATGCCTCTCACCAAGGCGGTCCGGGTTCGATTCCCGCTCAATGCATGTGAGATTTTCGAAGTGAAATGCCATGTCCTGTGGTTCGGATTCCACGTAAAAAGGAGGTCCCGTGGCTCTTAATCACTAGATTCACGGTCACGTAAAACTACAATCTTCCTTCCTTTTGAAAATGTGTTTAAATTTGCATACCCTGGGATATCAAATGTATTGTGAAGTTGATTGTATTTTTGATCTTGGTAAGTTTACCTCAATTTTGCTACTGTTGCACGCCTGAACCTCGCAATCACCGGGTTCCAGGTTATTTATATCTGACAAAGGAAGACCACACTTCAATTAAACATGTTGCAGGGAAGGGCAAGGCATGCAGAACTAAGCTACGCCTCTTATTAATAGGTGACCCATACAAATTAGGCCAAAATTCACATCACTTAAGCTGGTCAATACATAACCAATACCGTATCTATAAAACTATCTGCAAAGTTTGTCATGTCACTAAAATTTAAATGACAATCATTTTGGTGAAGTGGATATTTGTTTGCTGCTGTTTTATTTCCTCCACAGCTAGGTACAGATGTAAATGCTTCATAGCTATCCACACAAATCCTACGCAGAAATATGCCTTACCTCTGGTACTAAATAAAAGACTTGACAACTTACCATGAATTTCGTCCACATGAAAACCAGCGTCTCCATCGAACGCGCTGTAGAGCGGAACAAACTGAGGTTTGAGAGCCGCAATCAGTTTCCTCCCAGTCTCATTGAGGGTAGGGTGAGCATACCCACCGCCGCCAGTTTTATGCACCTGAACCTAAAAGAAATGAATTTTGAAATAATACCGCCGCACTAATCAACAAAGTACGTTACCAAACACATCCTTTATCAGCAGTCGTTAATTGGACACTACTGCGAACTACAGACGTAACCTACCTTGTCCTTGGCATTGGATTTTTTTAGCCAGTTTCTTCGAATTCTCATAGCACAACTTGAGGCTTTTCCAATCTCGTGGGCTGGCTACGTCAATTCTTTTATTGAAGTCGTTGGCGACCTCCCGCCACGTGGCATCCTTCGCTGACCTGCTAACTGCGTCAGTCTTGTTTTCTATTACGTGTTTGTATTTATCTAAAACTAAATTGAGAACAACCGCCTTTTCATGTTCCGTAAAATTGGGAGCCCGGGACTTCTTTTCCGCCATTCTTCGGAGATATTGAATTACAACATTTACGGAAGACGAAAATGTTAACACTACTGGTACACCACAGAAGTTTTGTTTACCAATGAACAAGGTTATGTTACGAATTTCGATTATCTCCTTTTTTTTTCATAGATATAAACAGTTGACAACCAGACGGCGGAATTACATGAGTGCGCTCTATTGTCGAATTCTTCTACTATTTTGCACTGTTGCCATGTTGAAATCCTTGAACTTGAGATCAAATTGAACTCGGTTCTTGGAACCCGCGAATAGTTTTATACAACATGGACGCCGACTGAACTTGGTTCAGATTTTGAACTCCAGTTAATTTGATCCCCAGGCAAGCGATGTTTATACAATCGGCCCTAAATGTGTCTTCCCATGAAAATCCCGTATGACTTCTAAATCCATGACCCACTAACCTAGCTTTGTATCTTTCGATATTCACACATTCATCATACTTGACTTTAAAGACCCACTTTGAGCCAATTACCATGTGATCTACTGGCCGTTCAACTATTTCCCAAACTCCCAAATCTACCGTTTGTTTATACTGCATATCCGTGGCCTTCCTCAATTCAGCAGCATTTTCTCCAGACATAGCCTCCTTCATGTTTGAAGGTTCTATCACCTGATCAACACAATCAATCACATTCATTTCATAATCGCAAGTAGTTAGATTACAGCAGCCACATGTTTTGGGTTTTGGTGGCCTACTACTTCTCCGTGGACTCAAAACGTCAACATTCTCATTCACCCTATTGATAGGATCAACATTCAAGACATTTACATCAACATGATTAACATTCATGACATTCTCATTAACAACAGTTACATCGTCAATGTTCACATTATCATCATCACTCTCATTTGAATAATCATTCATGGAGATACATTTCTCCTTGCATTTTGCATTAGCTTGAAATGTGAACACACTCTCTTCAAACTTGACATTTTGTTCATTGCCTATAAACACATGTTCATCTGCCCTGGGCTCAAATTTACCCTTGTTCTGAGCTAGCCAAGCTCTACACCCAAATACATGCAATCTCAATACTTCCTGCGACTCATCTCACCCTTTCCATAACGCTGCACGTACACAGGAGTTCATAGCCTTAGATGGACATAAATTTCTTATCACACAAGCAGTGTTGGCTGCCTCAGCCCAAAATTTATCTAGTATACCTGACTCTTACAGTAGACACCATATCATGTCACCTATCACTCTGTTAATCGTTCTGCAATTTCGTTTTGATGGGGCGAGTGAGACACTGTGCATCTGTGAACAATACCCCTCTATGCTAAATACTCTTGAACTCATTACTGTAATATTCCCCCCACCATTCGTTTGGAATGCTTTCAGTTTGTTGCCATGAAACAACTCTGCCTCTGCCTTGTACTGTTCAAATTAAAAAAAAGCATCACTTTTTCTCTTCAATAATTTCACAACTGCGTACCTACTACATTCAGCAATAAAACTTATGAGATATCGTTCACCCCCATTTGACACAATAGGCAGACACATCAGATCACTGTGAACTAAGTCCAAGGGTTTTTCTGACTTTCTTTCACTTTTCTTAGGTACACTAGTTTTAGTAAGTTTATCTTGAATACAAATAGAACATTCAGTCTGCTCCTTACCACAAATCTTTACATTTTCCAGTCCTAGAATTTTCTGATTGGCATTAAAGTGAACATGCCCCTAAATTCGATGCCATGTACTTGCACTCCTCAATGCCACAGCTTCAAACGAACCATCAATGCACTCACACGCACTCTCTCTCACAATAGCTGCCACCAGATCACCCGAAATAACATCAGCACCTTCAAGCATATACATGACATATCTCCCAATTGCAGTAAATACAGAAATGTTTTCTTTGGTAGCTTCAGCTTTGTCGGTCAAGAAACATACATTTATACTATGTGCAGTAGGCTTAGATACAGATATCAAATTAATTCGAAGCTCAGGTACGTACAATACATCCTTCATTTACAAAGTACACCCTCCATTCACATCAGACAGCACAAGTAACACAGTGCCCTTCCCTTCAACAATAGTATAACCCATTCCAAAACTGACACGACCATTTAAAGGAACAAAGTTTTCAAACAATTCTTTCCTTGAAGATATATGCTCGGTTACAGCAGAGTCCAAACACCACTGATAATGATTACTTGATGACAACATTGCACATACACTTACAATGCTACAACTTGACCTTTCTGGTTAATTATCTTTTCATTACCGCTGGTTTCTACTTTCTCACTCTTACCATTTCTACAGTCAGAAGCCCAATGTCCCATTTTACCACATTTCTTGCAGTCAGCTGTTTGACAATATTTTCTGATGTGTCCTGTTTGATTGCACTTGAAGCAGACCCTTTCTGTTGCCTTACCTTCACTCTGGTTGGTCCTGTTAGGGTTCTGCTTTTTAAGGATACTGGTACTCTTGAAGTACCGGCCGTTCTTGGTCTTCACTGTTTATGCCGCCGCCTCGGTCTCGGACTCGGTCTGGGGCAGGCTCCTCCTCTCTTCATCAAGCATTCGGCCCTTCACCAATCTTGTAGTTAGGTTTTCATATTTGAGTACATTCTGGATGAACACCTCGTACTGTTTGGCAGGCAGACCATCGAATAATAAATTTTCCGACAATTCATCAGTAAACTCGATTCCTCCTTTCTTTACTTTCTTGTTCAGTCTTTATATATTAGCTGTGTACTCCTGCATTTCATATATTCGGTTTTGGAGACATTGACCATTTCCTATAGAGATTGCAAAGCATGAAATTTCATTGAGGTGTATGAATTTCCTCTAGTAACCTCCAACCAGTCTTTACTAACACACAGTTTTCAATATCTAGTAGGTAGTAATCACCCACGCTCCGATACAGTGTCGAGAGTGCCTTTCTATTAGTTCTTTGCTGATCGGCATTTAACAATTCTTCATATCCTGGATCAATCGCATTCCAACAGTTCTTTTCAACCATAAATGCCTGTACTCGCATATGCCATGCGAAATAATTTCCATTCTTAAGTTTCGGTATATGCAATGTCGAACCTTACGCTGCATCTGCCATCTTGCCACCAGTTGTTTTCGGAACAATTAATCAGTCACAATCTTCGTTCACGTTCAAATAATTCCACTCGCACTGGGCCCATAACCTGTTAGGTTTTTGTTTGTTGATAGAGCAGTGGAATTATACATTTAGTGTTGATACATACAGTTTATTATACAATATGTGAATACAATTGTTAGGCTACACATTACCGTCCACCACATAACACCAGCTTGTTCTATCTACACTCACGACTACAGAGCAATATAGCTCTCAGCTCACGACCTGCTCACGACTGACTGACGACCCTGGCAACTGCCGCCGACACTAGAATAAAACAAAATGCACAGGATTGATCACGCTCGCTACAGCGCGCCACCAAACAAGGATACAACCAATCCCTAGCGTGCAATTCAAATCAAATGACATCTGTTTGGGATACTGGCCACACTTATACCAACAGTATTGCCGATATCACGAAGGACACTGAATGTTTACCTGGCAAACTTATGGGAAAATGTCTGGGAATAAAGAGGTTTGGCTTGGTGAATGACATTAGAATAACACATAGAAATGAGTTGTGTATCTTTTTACAAATTTCCGTATTGTCGCATTTTTTTAATAAACTATGTATCCCATCTTTACTTGACCTATAGCCTATAAGTCTGGTAATGATCCCGATACACATCCAAATTTTGGTATTCGAGCTGATAATTGTAAAATATGTGTCCCCATCTTTACTTCACCTTAATACGATGTGTGGTAAAGATGGCGAATACACATCGGAATTTAGGCATTTTAGCCTATGTTTATAAAATACTAGCAATAGTACCGGGTGAGTTAGCCGAGGTCGTTGCGGCACGACTGTTGGCAGTCGCTCACATCCGGGAGGCGAGGAGGTTCGAATCCCCCCGCCGGCAACCTTGAAGATGGTCTTCTGTGGTTTCCCATCTTCCTTCCAGGCAAATGCCGGGGTTGGTCCTTAACTATAGGCCACAGCCGCTACCTTCCAACTCCTCGACCCTCCCTTCCAACTTTCCTCCTCAACGGTACTTGTAGCTCACCCATTGGGTGTCCGTCTCAAAGCAGCTACAAAACTGGCGAGCCGAACATGTCCTCGGACACTCCCGGCACTAAAAGCCATACGCTAAAAAAAAACTAGCAATAGTACCCGGCGTTGCGCGGGAGGTGTCTTTATATGTTATAGACAGATAAATACTAATATATTTCTCTGAATATATTAATATTGCCCCTAAGTGAGTTTAGAACATTGTTCTCCTGAACTCTGATATTACTCATGTGCAATATTATCTCACTGTAAACCTAGTCGTAAAGTACTGTGGAGTGCAATAACGTAGCAGAGCATGCAACAATAGTAGAATGGGATGTATATGCACAATTCTTCGAGAACTCGGTCTCGCATCACTTTCGTGATAGTGTTTATTTTTGATTTAATGGGGGTAATTAAGACGTCTTATAGCAGTGTTGATATAGTTATCGCTATTATTTTTCAAATGTAGCAACTACTTTCTTGATGGGAAATAATATTTAAATTATTCGATTATTGGAAGATTGAATCATCATTGCGGAGTCAAATATACATATGATTTTCAATCCCACACAAATTACGTGAATAATGAGTAATGACTTATTCCCGTACATAGCTCAGGGTGTACTATAGCAGCATATTAAGGAACAGTACTGATGTTAAAATAATTTGCATGCATATTATCTCATGCACATCAAGTTAAAGTAAATTAAGCAGCGTATAATCCCACTATAATGTCAAAAATATGATGCTTAGATACTTAACGCATTGGACTTCCTTAGCCTGTAAATTATTTCGTAAGATAAGAAATAAATTCTCTAAACTCCGTCCTTACTAATCTCTAAAATGCTATACCGGAATCCAGAGTGATTAGAACTCATCACAATATAACATTAGGCTATTCAACAACTTTTGTCAGGAAGCACTAAAATGGCTAATATAAATACATAAACATAGGAAAAAAATTGTGAACGAATAGAATCGAACTATATAATGTCCGCTATTCTTATGGCAAAGTATCATTACTTATTGTTTGGTCCTTATCAGCCGAAAATTATCGCATAATTCGTAGTTTTATTATGTTATTAACATGTTATCAACTAAATTGATAATTGAACATCCGGTTCCATTACCAATCAGCATAGTCCTAGAGCAGGATAATTACCAATATTATTACAATATAACCCGAATAACAAAGGCAAATACTATTCATAGAACAATGTGCAATTTCACGTACAAGTTACTGTATTTCCGATTTGTGATACAAAAGACAGCTTGTAGAGATAAACACTGTGAACAATAAAAACATGCTGCATAAAGACATTATGATTAATAATACATAAACGTCAACCTATCAGGAGAAGAACACACCTTAACGGAGTGTATAAAACTTCAGTTCTAGTACATATTACACACAATACAGGGTGAACGTAAAATGCCACACTTGGAGTTCAGCATGAGGTTTCTCGTCGAAATACACGACAAAAGTTTATCTTGCAAAACCTAGTCCTGCCAATAGGTTTAACAGAAATGGGTGTTAAGAAACGAGGCTCTGACAACGCTGTAACTGCATGCAGCGTGGCCAAAAGCTGGTCGCAGGAACTCGGCACTCTACCGGAGCTGTCTCATTAGCTCAGCCAGACGAGGTAATGCCATAAATGCCGGTTGTGCGGACGCGCCGATGTTCGAGTCGCGTTCAAGCCATTTTTTTTTCAGGTAATGTATCAAATTGCATCCAATGTACACCTCCACTATGTAATACACTATGTCTTACCGTTACAGTTACCTGTATTTAATCATTCAAACGTAACATGAACTTCTTACAGACGTAAACTACCCCTTGTTTCGTCCATGGCACAAATAAAGCCAATAGAAACATAATAGTGGATACAGTAACATCGTCTCTATCCAATGCGGTACAAAGAAGCACAATACTGTAGGTAGCCTACTCTAGATTGCCCATTATGCTACGCACCATAATTCCATAGTGTAAGTTTGACGTCCAGTCTTATCTTCACAGTGCCGGTACGTACACTTACGAGCAACGCCTTCACTTCACAGTAGATATTAAAAGCGACCTCCTTGCATTTGCAAACACTTCGCCACTCGTTGGAGCATACTTTGCCGGGTCTTATGCAACACACCTGCATCCAATATTACTGATGCAGCATGCCCGCGAGCTATCAGGTCTTGTGCATCCATGGGTTCCTTTAAGTGTCCCCACAAATAAAAATCTAGTGGATTAAGGTCCGTGGAACGTGGCGGCCAGAACATTGGACCTCCGTGACCAATCCATTTCCCTGAACACGCTTCATTTAAACAGTTACGCACAGTCATTCCAAACTGTGGCGGTGCAACATCATGCTGAAACCATAGCTGTCGCCGAACACCAAGTGGAACGTACGATAGAAGTGGGGTAATAAACTTTTCTGGCAATAGGTAAGGGGTTTAAAGCACTCCTCCCACGATTCCAACCCACAGGCTTATGCCAAAGCGTGCCTGAAAGCCACGCTCACGGGTGACCTGTGAGTTGTGGTCAGACCTATAATGACTGTTGTGATGGTTGAAAATACCTTCCCGAGTGAAGCTACATTCGTTACTCCATAGCACATTCTTGATAGAATATTCGTTATCTTCAACTTATTGCAAATGCAATTCACAGCACTGTACTCGTTGAATGTGGTCTTCTGGCCGCTGGTGTTCAGTTAACGTGTAAAGATATGGATTCAGTTCTTCGTCGTGCAACACGTCACAACCAGTGTTGGAGATACCTGGAACTGCCTTGAAATATCACGGGTACTTCGCCGAGGTGATTGGTGAGTGGTTTCAAGAATCGCGTCCTCCGTTCGTGGAGTAGGCTACGTCTAGTCCTTGGACGACCTCTGTCCACTACTTATGGGCGAAGATTACCGGTTTCCCACAGGCGTTGCTCAAGGCGACGAATAATATTCTTATCGGGATGGCGCCTTTGAGGGTACTGTGCCGCATACTCACGATCAGCACCCAACACTAAAAGCATATCGACGTATTCACCATTTGTGAACTCCATCATGAAGCCACCCTACATGACTTGACAGGACCAGTTATGGTTGTGCAATGCGTGGTTAGTCGACTCATGCATGCCGTTTAATGGATCACACTGTGCGTTCTTTTTACCGTTATCGTTTTACGGACTAAGCGAGGATCCCTCCATTACCGCCACTGAGGGCAGTGCCCTGGAGCTTGGGACTCTGATTCGGGGATACAACTGGGGAGTGTGACTAGCACATTGCTCAGGTGGCCTCACCTGCCAAGCGAACGGGGGCATGATGAAGCGATGGGAATAGTGGGAGGGTTAGGCAAGGAAAGGCGAAGGAGGCGGTCGTGGCCTTACGGTAGGTACCATCCCGGCATTTGCTCGAAGACGAAATGGGAAACCACCGAAAACCACTTCGAGGATTGCTGAGGTGGGAATCAAGACACCTCTACTCATTTGGACCACCCGAGTCTGAGTAGACCCAGTACCAGTCCTCAGACCACTTTTCAAATTTCGTGGCAGAGCCAGGAATCGAACCGCGGACCTCCGGGTTGGGAGCTAATCTCGCTGACCACTACGCAACGAAGGTGACTCACACTGTCATGTGACAAAATGATGTGATGTCATGCTTACAAACGCAGTTAAACGAAGGGAACTGACGTAACACGCAAAAAAAAACTGACGTAGATTCGAACCTTAGCTCGATGGTGCATGTGGGTTTGATATTCCAAAAGTCTACTCAGTGAGCTGCGACGAATAGTACGGTATTGCGGGTTGATACACATTTCTCTCTACATTCCGATGTGCTTCAGTATGTGACAGTGTTGCCAGCTCCTCGCTTTCATACTTGTGGTTTTAAACAGCACCCGATCCGATTTTGCTATAGGAACTTTTGTCTTGCGATTGGATGAGGAATCGCATGCCGACCTCCAAGTGCGGCATTTTACGTTCACCCTGTATAATGCGCGTGATATCTATCGTCATAATGTAAAGATTCAAAATCATCCGTAACAGCACCGGCATCAAGAGTGTAAAATTAGACACAAAATGTCACATAGGTTTTGGTGCCCTAAAGACTAAATATTACATAACATTATACATAAAATGCAAAAATCCTTTAGACGATCACGTGTATTAGCGGCGAAACTCGGTAATTGTTTTCCGTGATTTCCCACTTCTACTCGAAGCAAATCTCGGTCACGAAAACCAAGATTAACGACCTAGGGAGCCGATGCGCTGACCACGCGTCACCCCAAAATCCGCAGATACAACTGGGGATGGTGACAGGCTGACCACTATAGTTCATCTACTGTAAGTTTGCACTTTTTTGACAGTTCATGCGGG
Source organism: Meconema thalassinum (assembly GCA_946902985.2). NCBI lineage: Eukaryota > Metazoa > Arthropoda > Insecta > Orthoptera > Tettigoniidae > Meconema > Meconema thalassinum. The sequence continues at coordinate 151,330,480 of OX336389.2, forward strand.
AACAACTTGTCCAACAACATATCAATCCGCCGCTACAACGTGCATTCCCGCCAATGAGCCATCACCCACATGGCAGCCAGCAATGGCCGTTGTATTCCGAAAAGGGGTGAACAGCTGTTATGAGTTGCCTAAACCTACGTTCATCTCGCAATATCAATTCATTGCCCCTTTTAAAGGAAACTAGTATTTCTTTGTGGCATTTATCAAATAATCGTTCTAACAGCACAACTAAAACCCACTGACGGCTCGCTGACAGAATGTTACGTCATTGTGCGCGCTATGACACAGCAGTGGAATTATTTTTAGGCTCATTATTTCATATCTCGAGGAAAATGCTTACTAAGGTATGGTGTAAGATGTCCTTAAGACGATAACATCATTACTTGACCTGTTGGATTGATATTAAAATAAAACGTACGAAGAATTTCACCATGTAAGTTAACTTTTAGGGCTACGCTACAACTCATATTTTAGGCCTAATTTTTTGCACAAATAACTATTAAAACTATTCACCAGGGCAATGTCCTTGGTGAAATTAATAGTTCTGGTGCCTTCTCATTTACCTTCAAAATGAGAGATATAAAAATAAATATCTTGAGCAATATATTCCGTATCTGCTTCCGACTCTATAGTCAAAACAAAGATGTCTGACCTGGAGACCTCTCAGGCTACATATTTACTCAACATTTAAGATATCCACTATAAATTTATCTGAAAAGTGAACACGCGTTCAAATGGAAATAATACTTTCAGACGACTTTGCGCAATATTACGAGTTATAATAATTATTTTATCATTTCAAATGATCTTGTCGACTTCATCGTTATGCTTTGGTGTACCGTTATGCGTTACGGTCACGGCGTGTATGACGTCATCATGTTGTTCAGTGCATATGCACCGAGTCTGAGTTTACTCCTGGGGTCTGGCGTTATGCGATACGGACACGGCGTGTATGACGTCATCATGTTGTTCACTGCATATGCACTGATTCTGAGTTTAATCCTGGGGTCTGGCGTTATGCGATATGGACACGGTGAGTGCGTGACGTCATGCAGCAGAGTGGACCTCCCGCTCTCCGTTCCCCGTGCAGGAAGCCTAAGTTAATGGAATTCGCTTGCTCTCACGTTCTAGCTGCGTGATACTGAATGACTTGCAACTTGTTGATCATGAAGAATTCACGTGATTCTTGCTATCTCTGTACTTTCGGGTTCGTTCGTTAAACTTGCTTACTTTCAGTTTACAATTTGTGCAGGGTAGTAACGTGTGTTAATAATGGAGTCTGTGGATCGTTCGTTAAACTTGCTTACTTACAGTTTACGTAAAGTGTGTTAATAATGGAGTCTGTTCCTTCCCGCTCTCCGTTCCCCACGCGGGAAGCCTAAGTTAATGGGCAATGGAGTCTGTTGAAAGAGTCCTGGGGCTTCGAACGAAGCGAGAAGCCCTCCTGAGCCTTTCTAACATGTGTAGCCTTCGTAGCATGCGTCATTGAAATGATATAAAGTCTAGTCTCTCAGGCTGACTGTATTTTATTTAATATAACTATCACGTTATTTGAACAGGTGGATGAACACGATAAAGCGTCCATTACCAACCGCACACCCATGCCACGAGCACGTGGTAGTTCAGTTTGATAATGCAACTTTTCAGTCTGGCCGACAGAATATGTAGCCAATATATTCACAATTACTGGGACAAGCGAAAAATAACCTGAAAACTGACATGTGATTAAAACATGTATATATTTGTTAAGAACTACAGGTTGTAAATTGAGTCTTTCCTTATGAAGGTTGGCAACTCTAGCTGTCAAAAAAGTGCAAACTTACAGTAGATGAACTATACGACCGGCCTTGCCATTCACTCATCAGTTTATTTTCTGACATATTAGCCTTTACTCGAGTGCCAAAAGGCCGAAATCAGAAGAATGAGAAAGACTGTCCAAAATTCATGTAGCCAGTGGTTTCTTCTGGATCATGAACTATGTGCATGCAAAATTTGGTAGAAATTGGTGGAACGGTGTAGGTTTGTATAGTGAACAAATCCACTTGCATACCCTCATATACATACAGACTTTCACTTTTAGGTCTATGATGTATCGCCATATTTACTTGACCTATATGGTGTCTGGTAAAGATGGCGATACACATCGAAATTTTGGCATTTTAGATTATATCTATAAAATATGTATGCCCATCGTTACTTGACTTCCATAAAGGATGTCTGGTAAAGATCCCGATACACATGCATATATTTGCAATTTACATTTATACTTGGATATGACATGTTTATCAGGATCTTTTCCGTAAGCTTACTAGACAAATATCTACTGCCTTTCGTGACGTCGTCGATGACGTCTTCAACGCCACAATCTTGTTTCTACGGGAATTTTATACGGAAATTTATCGCGATCTATTCTACACCTTGAAAATGACAACCCCTGTCAAATCCTAGACTGACCTGTGAGACATGTGTGTTCTAGACCGCGTAGGATTTCTATTGTAAATCTAAATAAAGAGATCAGAAGTGTCTGAACACTCACATGAGACTTGGGGCGACCTTCACTGCTTGCCCTGTCAAAATGGTATGGGACCTCCTTGCACCTTGATGCCTCCCTCCGCAGGTAGCCATGGCTGTGAATTTATTGATGGCCCACTCTAGCTGTGACTGTCAGTATCTTCATCATAGCATCCAATGTTGCACACATATTTGATGGTTAGGGGTTGTTCGTTTTTCTAGGAGGGTTGAATGAAGGAGAAAGAGAGATGTGTCTTGTTTTGGACTGGTACGAAGTCTCCGCGGTAAACTCCCCAGAGATGGTCGGTCTATGCCAGTGTTTCTCATCATTTTATTAGACCCCGGGCAGCATTTTCGTTCAGAAAAGCTCAAGCTGTTGTCTATAAAATATTCTTATTCAGTTCTCTATTTATTAACTCACTAGCAGGAGTACCCATTCTTCGAACAGTCTTCAGTATTAATAACCAGACGTAATCAATTGAGCTACTGTTGCAATGGAACCTGTTTGTCGACAAAGAAAAATGATTAGTTAAAATATGCTCTGAAACTAAATTTACCTAACGTGTACTTCCTGACGTGAAAATAAAATTGAAAACCTCGTAGACGAAACGCAATACACGTCAAATAAAACTGACCTTCACTGTTGTGTCAAGTCCCCATACAGAGGAAGACTCCTTTAATAAATTATAAAGGCTTGTGTTGCATGAAAATTCAGGTTTTTAGTCTCCAATGGCTCAAATTCCTAAAAGCAAAAAAAAAAAAAAGAACGATTTCAATTCAGGAATTTTTGAAAATAATGTTTCTGTTTGGAGATATAATAGACCTTCTGTACGACATAACGCACATTTAAGTCATGTGAAATAATCTAGGATACCCCTTGACCCCTTAAGCGTATTGATTCATTTTACAGGTTTAGTTGATTCCGTAATAACCTTATAGCCATTTGCAAACATTCACAGAAATTTAATAAATTGAGTGGCTTTACTTCTTGCCAAAATAGATGGTAAGTTGGATGTCACCTTTTGAGATACGGTTGTCATGGTTACTGGCTTGCATTCCTTCATCAGTTTATTAAATGAAATTAGTTTTCTGGGAATATCTCAGAAACTTTTGTTTTTAGAGCCTTAAAATGTAGCTTTCGGGGACCCTTTACGGCTATTTAGGGGCACCGAGTTTTCTTTCTGACACCAAGGGGCTGAAAATAAGCTTTGTCTCTTCGTTGTAGGCCGTAGTATAATAATAATATAACAATACAGGGATAGTGATATAATAGACCTTCCATACCACACCCGCACGTGTAAATCGCGTGAAAAAATCTTGAGTACCCCTTGACCCCCTTAAGCGCATTGTATGACATTGATGTATTTTACAGCTTAATTTGTTTCCGTTATAACCTTAATAGCCGTTTGCAAACTATCTCAGTAATGTAATAAATGGAATTGTATTGCGTCTTACAGCAATAGATGGTCCAATGAGATTCCGTTGCCATGGTTACCGGCTTGCATTATTTCGTTATTGTATTAAAAGAAATTAGTTTTCTGGAAATATCTCAAAAACTGTTTGTTTTAGGGCCTTAAAATGTGGTTTTCGGGGGCCCTTCTCGTTTCTCACATTGAGGGGCTGAAAATGAGCTTTGTCTCGCCCTTCTACGCCTATTTCAGAAAGTATTTTAAGGGGCAGGCCCCCTATTATGAGAGGTACAGAGAAAAGTTACATCAATGATTAGTGTCGTGCCTCTGAAGGATATCTGTACCAAATTTTACGTTGATCCACCCAGCCGTTCTCGAGTTATAAGGGAACAACCACGTTGTCCACAGACAGACAGACAAAAAAATTATTTTCGCGCGCATCCGTCATAAAACAGTCTGAAACGCGTAAATAACGCAAATTTCCGTAGAAATTCAGAAAAAACAGACAAACGTTCATTTATATATAGAGAGAGATTGCGTAATCATTTTGATAAACACAATAACTCATGTATTATATATTACAAGTAGATTTATATGAAATGAGGCTTCAATTAGCTGCCACTGTACTCACAAATAAACCTGTATTTGTTTATCGATTAGGTTAAATTACTCCCTCCGTTTGGTATCCTTGAGATTTAAACTTGTTTTGTTAACGTATGGAATGGAATATCCTAACACAAAATTTAACAACGTAGCTTGTCCTTATTAACGTTATAAGTAACTGCTGCTACACTGCAACGTCGCAACACACACACTCATTGCTAATGACAATAAGCTAGGCCTACGTTTTGCGAGTGTGTTCTAACTGAAATGCTTTTTGTCAAAAACTGCACAATAACTGTTAGGTTTGTTTTGCTATGTAGCTAGGGACGAATGAAAACTAAGCATGCGGGGTTGAATTACCTTCAGTATGTTATTTTATTCCGGGATTCCTTCAGTGCAAGTTTACAACCCATCTGTAAATATAATTCCACCTACGCAAAGGAACATATATGTGAATCAAGTAATTTCTTTGCAGGACGATACAGACCATTATACGGATATTAAGATAGAGGAATCGTCTATACCGGATATCGATTCATGCTTCGAAACAGACATATCATCGTCAGATCTGAATGAGGTAAGTAACTTCATGCTTATTTAAAGTTGTTTTCTCACAATAATATTGCTGACAAACATAAGCGTTTGGCTGTTAGTACCTGCTCAAATCTCCTTTGCAAACTGTGTGATCCGTACACTAGCAGACACATAATTCTTAGGGCTACTAGCATGCTATACAATAGACTCCCCATGGAGGCATTTAATTGACTCAGTCTAACTTCTTTTTGAACTTGAGAATATTAAATTGCAGTGAATTATGAAGAAATGCCGTGTATAATATTCTAAAGAGTGATGCATTCATTCTCAAAAGTCGTGCACGTATTGGCAGCCTAGTAGCTTGTTACTCAATGATATGTGCACGTGTTGGACCGTAGGATTTGTTTTGGTCTGTTCTGTTGTTATTGTTTTAAGGGGTGGAACAGCGGGGTCATCTGTCCCTCTCTTACGGTCTTACGGCTAAAATAATTAAAAATAAATGTTCATTTGTCCTCAATCCTTAAAGTTATTACTTCCATTAAGGCACTGATTTTAGCATTTGCAATCGCTCTAAATTTAACTTGGTCTCTAAAAGTGTATTATATGTTTCAGAACTGAGGATTATAACCACTTATCTGTATAAAGCTTACCTCTTGCACTAGGATGTGATGGACAGTAGAAAGTCATTCAGCGAATGTATATTCACTTCAGCTGAGCAGTGTACAATTACTTGGGTTGTCATTTGTGTAAAAGTATAAGGTCATAACACTGACAAATTATTCCATCTTATCCCCAGGATGTAAAAGAAGAAATCAACAATGAAAAAGCAGATGAAAGTGGAAATCACTTAAATGAGTAAGTGTTAAATGTACAAACTACATGTTCTTGCGTTTACCTTATATTTATCCGCTTTGTTGGAATGTTTAGGCATTTCCATTTTTAAGGCGGGTGCTAAACATTTAGATTCAAAATGAATCTCAGGCATTTCCACACTATTAATTAATTAAGCGTTATTAATTCATTATTATTCGGGGCAAACCCAAAAAATATTTGTATAGAAAGACTAAATGCCACAAAGTTTTGAGTGAGATTCATTTTGTAACTAAAGGTGAAAGATCCACTTTAAAATTATAATGTTCATACCAAACTTAACATACCGTAATGTATGTTGGTATTAAATTAAGTCCTATTTCGCGAAACGCGTTGCACTTTCTTTTCGTTGGCATAGGTAAAACAATAATCAACCACTGTTTGCTAAAAATAACTTAACATAGTACAACTTAATTTCACTTTACAAAATGACACTATATTACTTTCGCTCACACGAAAATATTAGCAAAATGGCAACTGGGTAGTGGTGTAGGCCTATTTTATAAAGGAGATCAGGGTGGAGTGTTTTGCGGCCGTTTCGCTGACACTCTTTTGGTTAACGTAAAATTACATTACCACCATGGAGGATGAATTTTAAAACATAACCCTATATGAAAGATTAGATTACATTAAAACCCAAGCTTTGGGATGTAAACATAACGATAAAACTCAACTACAATTGATCACATCCACACAAAGCATGTATACCAGGTCAAGCCATCAACCATTGGCATCCACTTAGAAAAAAAATCACAACAACTAAGCTATCACTTCATTACATGGCACAAGCAAGACTGACAAAGGTTAATTGTAGAGGCTACGTCATTTCTGTAAGAAAATAATTAATGACGCACACTTTAACTACTTTTGGAAAGCTGGATTAAGCCAATATACAGAATTGAAATTTCATAATAAAATGTGCCAGTTGAATTGTTGGACGCTAGAGGGGTGGCATGCAGTGGTATGCCGAGAGTTGGATAAGTGTACGCTGCGTTGTGTGCCAACTTCTGTACATTATTACAGACCACACTGTGTGTACTATGTGCTATGTAATGTACTGACAATCATCTCTACACGATAGTGCTCTCCATTCATCCGTAATGTTTTCAATATTGAATTGTGTATATTCCAACTAGGCTAATATATAGCGAATTAATTTGTGTCACATGAACATTGCTAGTTACTTGGTGTACAGTGCCCGTGCTCGTAAGTGGAGGGGTCCTATCCCAGGGGTGAACTGCAATACATCCAGGGGCAAGGCCGTGCATACTCCCGAACGAGTAATCGGAGAAAGTCGTGTGAGGGCTCAATAGAAAATGGTCCATCCCCTCAATATAAAAGACAAGTCTTTTCTCCCTAAGATAATACCTCCCCCCACCCTATGGCGAAAATAGCGATTTTTAGTGTGCTTCTAAGATGGCGGGCGTTTCAATTGTTATGGTAGATGCCGCCATACCCCTTTCTCTACTCCCTACTCCCCCCCCCATTCCCTAAAATTCAAAATATATTTTTTCCAAATTTAATTACATTTAACCCAAAAGTCCACCATTGCGTCCGGTTCATATCCGTTGACGTACCTTGGTCAGTTTCTCTTCTTTTCCAGCCTTTCCTTCGATTTTTTAATTTAATATTTATTTGTTATTATTTATTGATGATCGATTACCAAAAATAGAACGGATATCACCCGAATGATGATCGGAGGAAGTCTTGTCAGGGCTTCGCCCCCTCTATCCATAGAACACTCCAATTTCAATTTTAATATTTTTTTAATGGTGGACGTTTCCAAGGTAGGTGAAGTTCGGAGTGGTTTCCACCATGTCACGTGACATGACACCTAGTTCCTCACGACAGGACAGCCTGAGCGGTCGATCCAACCTGGCTGCCGACTGATCGATTTTTTTTTAAATTTCATTCTATTTTATCCCCCAGGAGTTCACATCTAGTGGGACGTAGGTTGGCGACCACGGGACCCCAGCTGAGTCCGAATTGCTTACACTTACTCGTGCTGTCTTCTTTCCTGTCGACCTCACTTGGTCAACTCTTATTCTCTTCCGCTCTCGGCGGTATAAGGGTATCGGGGCCTAGGGATTGTCTTCCTTTCCAGCCTTAATTGGCCCTTGTCTCATCTTTCCTGATACCCTCCTTCTGCGAGTGGTCAGCCTTGTGAAGTTGAGACAAAGGGAGTTCTAGTAACTAACTGCTAGTATTATCGCACGGCGATTGCGAAATGAAAAAAAAAAAACCGTTTCTATAAAAACAAAACAGGCAAACGACATGTGCCTGGGATTTATTCCCAAAAATAAATATATACAAGAAACATCCCTGTCATCCATAATAAAACATGAAACTTGCAAAACAAATTATTACACTAGTAGATGAAATATCTACTTCCTAAATCTTCGAATAAGATCAAATAGTGAAACTTGCTAGTCATCCCGTGACTGGTTACTCGTGAGCTAGATTTACCATCAGCTGTTCGACTCGTAATAATAACAATCTTGAAATACCCTACGATATACAGCTATTTACAAACGTGAGCAAATCTAAAATAATAATGGGATATACAACTAACAATTATATACAATGTTGAATTACACGCGTCCAACGCGGTATTCGAATCTGGACTAGAATTGACGTGATATGTCAATCTAATGAGCTCTCCTGTTACAAACTTCACTTCTAGACAAACACTTGTTCACAAAAACGATAGCTTCTATAAGCTTCTGGTTATAAGTCAAAATAAATGAACTATGTTAACGAACAATGAAGTTAGTTAACGTTCTGTAGAGACAAATCCATTACATAAGAAGAATAATGACATTAAAGATCGAGACGGAACTACGCCAACTTAATACGACGATGACGTGGCTATAGCATTAACGCTAACTGACAAAACAATACAAACAAACACTCTTAAATGTCAGTGACTTTCTTAGCACTCTGTAGTAGTAAATTGCTCTCATGGCAATACTCAATTCGTTACCAAAACGTGAACTTCACATACAGCGTCTCCTCCTTCTCTAATTTTAAAATCATCGTGCTCATTACCTTCGACAATACATTTGTCTACAACAATATCTCTCGTTTGACATTCCACGTAAATGATCATAATGCAATCTAATGATAAACCATTGCATTGTACAACAATACCACGTTTACTTGAGTGTAAACATTAAAATGGTTGTAGTCCGCTCGTCTCAAAGGTTAATAACAATAGTAATACTTTCGTTTCTTTGTTACAAAACAAGAATGAGCAAAATCTTCATTTACCAACTTGCTTAAACATGTTACTGACTTTGCATAGACATACAAGTCTTCTTATCTTCATTTCGCATTGGCAATGTTATAACAAATAATTGTTGCTATAAATAGGCCTCACCTGACTTCAATTGTCACTGTAGTGATCCTTTGTTGACCTAAATAGTGGTTACATAAATTATCCATGACTTATCGTCACATAATAATGTATTCTTCAATTAGAATAATATTTGGTTAATGTTATTATTTATAACATTTTAAATTTGTTATTAAATGTTTATACATGTTGAACTTGTTATTTTCAGTATCATAGTGCCTCATCATAAATTTTATGGTGAGTAGTAATGTATTACAGCTATCTGAACGCATAACATGGTTTGAAAATGTATGTGTTACGATCGAAGCATTCTCCTTACATAGAACAGTTTTCGTTAAAATGAGAAGGTTAAAAACGACGCTGGGTAAAACCTGACCAAAACGGTAATCTAAATTCCAAATGCTAATAAAATCACGTCTAAACGACACACGGTGACGTGCAAAAAGTTAACTAACAATTTCTAAATAGACATACAATAACATGAGTTATATGAAAGAATTTATACATAATGAATAGGTCACCCTGCTACATCCTCAAGAAACTACAACAAACTACTGAGATCTTAGAGCTGTCAATTCTGTACCTTTCTGACTGTCTACGATGAAAATACCTCGAACGATGGCCTCGATGTTCCGCTCCGAAGTTGGCGCGTGTCGGTCGCATTCCACCCTTGCTCTGAACCGGCCGCTCTCCTCGCAGCTGATCCCCCCGAGCCTGCTTGACGGGTGCCCACCTGGCCTCAGTTAACTCGTGCTCTGCGGACAGCAATCTTCTGGCTTCACGACACTTGCAAGTCTAGATGCTCGTACCAGGAACAATGAACACCGCTTACCATCTTCTTCTCTCTTCTCCCCCACGTCAGAATAGTTGCTTTGAGAGTACGTAGTTAACATCTCTCCAAGTTCTTTATGGGCATTTGAACGTAGCTTTTGAAGTTCAGCAAACTGCATGGTGGTATCGCAGTGGTGGTGACGTCGATCTCAGGACTTCGGAATCCTCTCTGAATCTTCCCGTGTCATAGTGTTGATTATCCTCCTACCAGTCTTTAGTGAATCATTCCCATCATCTTAGAGGGTGCAGAATAAGAATATCCCCCTCGACTCGTCGGTTTTAGCATGTTGAAAATGTAAAGTAATATGCTTCTCGAATACTGCAGTTATAATGCTGCGATGTGTAGATTCGTTTTAAAAACGAAATTGCTTGCTTCTGTTGAATGTTGTAGATTATATAGCAATCTTCTTCTCTATTCACTGGTTCATTAGCTTGCTTCTTGATATATTACGCTGCTTGTCGATACTCAATGTTAAATTTGCGGAGTGCTGCACAACAGGTCCGCTCTCCTCGACGGTATCAAAAAGAGTCTCTGCTGTGTGTCCGTGGTTCGCGCGCGCGGACAAACTTGCCTCGCAACCGGTCCTCTTGTAATAGAATTATGCTAATTACTCTTGTCTGGGCCAAAATTATATAATTCTCTTCTTCATAATCAATGTTACATATTCTTCTTGACCTCTGGGAATGCTAATCTTTCTTAACAAAGCAAATATGTTTAAATAGCGTTTCCCACTCAAATTATGTGCTGAATCCTCATTGGCTGCAGATTTATTGCCAAAACTCTACCTCTCCTAGCCTCTTATCACAAAGTCGTGTGCAAAATTTTTTGTGTCGACCTGGCTGACAAAAACCGGTCTTGAGAGTGCTAACTTGAAGCCTATGACAATTTCCAGCTTCTTATGCTCAGGCACTCCCTTGGTTAAGTTTACATTCACCTCAAAACTTATAAATCCAAATAATCCAAAATCATCAAAAATTCTCCAAAAACGTTTCTAAAAGGTTCCAAACTCTTCCCAAAATATTTATTTCAATGAAATAATTTTCTATTTCCAATATCCACTTTATACTCGAAAAATTATCAGGTCGGTTCGATCCTCGTCTCTGTCCATAACTTGAGCTGGGTGTGAATTAGGGCTCAGTACTGTACCCGAAATTTACGTAACCACCACCTATTATCCGAAGGATGGAAAGGATCGCAAGGAACGCTGATCCCCAGCTGGTAAAACCAACAATTCCCTGTTAGATGGCAAGTTAGGAATCTCTCGATACATAGATATAAAATACGATTGTACTACTACTTAGCTACATACAATTGCTACAACAAAGTATTGGAGGACCAGATTCTCGGAATCTTGAGGGTGAACGGTTAACTTAAGGAAAGTGGGCGCCAGTATCTAACTAGAAGTACCACCGTTGCGAATTATTAAATGAAGAAATCGAAATTTCCATAAAAGGAACATGCAATCTAAAAAGCACCTGCTAAGATTTATTCAGTAAGGACAACAAATATAAATCATGTTCGAAAACAATTAAATAAAAATCACTCACTTAAAAATAAACCTTCTAACTGGAAATAAAATTTAACTTCACCTAGAAGTAAAATATATCGTGAATTTCTGCAACTGGACTTCAGCTTGTCCTCGTCAAGGAGTAAAGTAATATTATTTATAGACACCTCGTCTATCAATGTTTCTTAAAAATCATCTACTACTTGTTGATCATACTGTTTTCACTCTCGTTAAATAAATTTGTAGAACGATTGCATCTATTTACATTTCATTCCCTAATATATACAAAAATCTCCTCAATTCCTAATCCTATAGATTATATGCCTTAATAAATCCTTTAATTCTAACACGTATTATTATTTAAATATTTACAATGTTATTTTTTTATCGTTGTCAGAACGGTACTCCCTCACGCTACGATCATGTTATATTTCGCATTAGCTTTACATTCTTCACATATTATTGCCTTAAGCTTGTCAAATCCATGAAATATACAAAGAAAAATTTAACTAATTACAGTTCCATCATATGTCTTATTCTTTATAAATTACGATAAGGATGATATTATATCAGACTATCTTCTCGACTCTCTATTGCATAACCTGGATATTTTTGGAACTCTGGGACTAATGTACCGTTTCTGTTCTCGCTCGGAACATCTGATCCAGCGTGCTCGGGTAAACAGCTGATTGTCGCTCTCCGCTGTTCCTGGCGCTGCGTCAGTTGACTGAAGTCGAATGACCTCGCCTCTCGTGGCCCCTCCTGGATCTCGAATATGCCATCATTCGTTCGCTTCTTGAACCAGATGGTTCTGTTGTTCATACTTCATACGGCCCTTCTCTGGGAGTTATCCGATGAATGAAGTTTACATGATGGTGTTGGGAATTCATTTCTTTTGTCGTTCATGTAGTGATTTTCGTGTTGGATGTCCACAGTACCATTCCATGATTTCCCCAGAGCTCTACGTTATTCCGGGAATCCACATTTTGTAGTAGGCTAGTTTCCCTTTAGATGCTTAGTGTGGCTTAATGGATGCTTTCAAGAAGTTCACAAGAAACATCCTCGTCGACACAATTTGAAAAACCATTGAAAATATGTTTCAAATTCGCTGTAGTAAATGCCGAAATATTCAATTATTCTCCTTAGATTTGTTGCTTAATTTTCCAATAACTCATGCAGTTTATAAATTTTGGTTATTCTTCATTATGGTTTGAGTAAATACACACATCAAAAAAGTTTTGCATCACCTCGGTTCCCAGATCTCCGGCATATAGACGTTGACTGTGTATATTGTATCCAAGATACAGTCCCTTTGACTGTTCATAGATGTCACTAAAACTGCTCAAAGATGTAAACAACCATGCATGAGCAGGGCCTATTAGACGGAGGGGGTACGACAGCCGATCAGTTCCAGTCATTCCACCAGGACGAAGGTACGCTGCTCATGTTGTCTGTAGTTCTACCATGCCTAGAAGGTCAATACCGCAGTTCGATCGCGTCCGCATTGTTACTTTGTGTCAAGAAGGGCTCTCAACAAGGGAAGTTTCCAGGTGTCTCAGAGTGAACCAAAGCGATGTTGTTCGGACATGGAGGAGGTACAGAGATACAGGAACTGTCGATGACAGGCCTCGCTCAGGCCGCCCAAGGGCTACTACTGTAGTGGATGACCGCTACTTACGGATTGCCGCTCGGAGGAACCCTGACAGCAATGCCACCATGTTGAATAATGCGTTTCGTTCAGCCACAGGACGTCGTGTTTCAACTCAAACTGTGCGCAATAGGCTGCATGATGCGCAACTTCACTCCCGACGTCCATGGCGAGGTCCAGCTTTGCAACCCCGACACCATGCAGCGCGGTACAGATGGGCCCAACAACATGCTGAATGGACCCCACGGAATTGGCATCACGTTCTCTTCACCGATGAGTGTCGCATATGCCTTCAACCAGACAATCGTCGGAGACGTGTTTGGAGGCACCCTGGTCAGGCTGAACGTCTTAGACACACTGTCCAGCGAGTGCAGCAAGGTGGTGGTTCCCTGATGTTTTGGGGTGGCATTATGTGGGGCCGACGTACGCCACTGGTGGTCATGGAAGGCTCCGAAACGGCTTTACGATACCTGAATGACATCCTCCGACCCATAGTGCAACCATATCGGCAGAATATTGGAGAGGCATTTGTCTTCATGGACGACAATTCTCGACCTCATCGTGCACATCTTGTGAATGCGTTCCTTCAAGATAACGACATCGCTCGACTACAGTGGCCAGCATGTTCGCCAGACATGAACCCTATCGAACATGCCTGGGATATGTTGAAAAGGGCTGTTTATGGACGTCTTGACCCACCAACCACTCTGAGAGATTTACGCCGAATTGTCGTTGAGGAGTGGGACAATTTGGACCAACAGTGTCTTGATGAACTTGTGGATAGTATGCCACGACGAATACAGGCATGCATCAATGCAAGAGGACGTGCTACTGGGTATTAGAGGTAGTGGTGTGTACTGCAATCTGGACCACAAATGCTGAAAGTCTAGCTGTATGATGGTACAACATGCAATGTGTGGGTCTCATGAGCAATAAAACGAGCTGAAATGTTGTTTGTGTTGATCTCTATTCCCTTTGTATTTACAGGTTCCGGAACTCTTGGAACCGAGGTGATGCAAAACTTTTTTTGATGTGTGTATTCGTGGACTTTGTTTTAAGACTCTTATTTAGATACTTCACTTTGTCGTAATACTGTTCATTCGTGGCTTCAAAATATTCTAAGTTCTTTTTCTCTGCGATATCATCTCACCGTAAATTCAATTCAACTTGACCGAAGGTGGTTGCTGACCTCCTACGGTCCGATCCTCGCCTTGTGATTTACTCTGAGCTCTTTAAATATGGGTTTAGTATGTGATGGAATAAACCCCTGATTTTTAATACGGGTCTGGTTTATTTAAATTCCTGTTTTGCAGATGATTTCCGGTTGTCTTATTTGTTGTAAATGCTATTTTAATGTCTTGTTTTTGTACAGATTGTTGAATTTATACGTATTCGCGTTCACGTAATTGAAACGTTCGAATTCTTCCTCATTATTGTCCGGATTTTGAATAGTTTTATTTTTATATCCGGCTGCAATTTGATCTACTGTATTTTGCTGGGCGGAATGTTTTTTTCTTTTGCTATTTGCTTGATTATTCGAATCTCCTTGTTGTAGTTGTCCTTTTACATGGGCATGTTTAAAGGCCTGTGCACCATTGGATTGAAGCCCACCAATTTCCGCTTACTGGGGTGATTGGAATGATTGTCAATTTCATGCGATATTAGTGTCTGTTTTCGGAATATGCAGTATGAATGTTCATTATCATTCCGTTCGATCGTTATGTCGAGATAATTTCTTTGCTGATCGGTTTCAGATTCCTTAGTGAATTTAATAGAGTGGTGTAGGTTATTAACGGCTTGGAGTATTGTTCTTTCGTTTGTTAATTCAGTGTCATAGATGCAAATTACATCATCAACGAATCTTTTCCACTGCACTATTCCCGTTGTCGAGAACGTTTCTAGGAACGCATTTTCAAGTGAGTTAATGAAGATGTCGGCAATTAGCCCACTTAGCGGTGTTGCTATGGCTATGCCCTATGTTTGTGTATATATTTTATTGTCAAATTGAAACATGTTTTAGCTGTGTACGACCCTCAGTAATTTCACGATCTCTTCGGTTTCTTTTGCCGAGTTGTTTGTCATTAGATTATTTTCGATAATATTGATTGCTTCATTAATTGGAATTTTGGTGTAAATGTGAGTTATATCGAAGGATAATATCCGCAAGCTGTCCTTGAGAGGAATACCAAAAATTCACAAAAAGAAGTGCCCAATATGACCAATAGTTAATTGTATGTACGCGCCAATCCACAAGATCAGTAAGGAATTACTAAAACTTTTAAAATACCGTCTTTCCAATGACAAAAGCAATTCAATAAACAACACAATGGAACTAGTAACCGCATTGAACCTGTTGCAAATGAACCTAGCTTACGGCTTGTATCCTTCGATATAATTAACAAGTACACCAACATTCTATGCTGAGTCCGGCATTAACGGCACTATTAAAGATCCCGAGACATTCTCACGTGACCGTTTGCGCTTAAATATGGCTCTTTAGCTTATGCGTTGCGAGGATGAAAACTGGGCTTTAATAGATTAAGATTGTCGAGTATTACAATAATTTCACCCATATTTCCAGACATAGATTTTAAAGCCTAAGTGTAATGGATCTTATGACGATCGCTTGACGATCGAAATTGGTCATCGAAGTGTATTTGTTAATCTCATGTAAATTTATTTCAGGATTAGGGAATAACCCACAAAAGGGTACAATCGTGTTGACCGACTGTAAAATATCAAACTACATTTACTAAGGCAACACTGAAAAATGGCTTCAAACACCATAATATTTAATCTAATTTGTTGACTTTCGAGTATTTATTTTATTTATTATTTACAATCTATAACTATTATTTATTATTATTTAATACATGTTTTTATTATTTCATTTTTATTTATTAATTGAATATTTTTCTTCAAAAATCCATACAAATATACGAAAGTAGAGGGCCTACTGGAATTTAAAGCCCTAGAGTCAGCAGTTTTTAAATTGCGCGCACCTTAGCCAAGTAAGATTTACGATATCTCGCGAACCAATAATCTGATATCGCTGTGTGGGGTGTTGAATTACTTGAGGTAACGCCCTCTTTCCTATGGTCAACTCGTTATATTTAAAAAAATTGTTTTCGTTTTGGAAACGTAGGCTATATTTTGAAAACTAATAATGAGAGAGCGTTGTGCGATGACTCAACCAAAAGGTCCTTATGTCCTTTATGGTTAGAACAAAACTTAATATATTTTTTTTTCTAAAAAAGTTCAATTTTTAAAATTGGCTATATTTCGGAAACGAAGAATTTTACAAAGTTGTGTGCTTGACTTAAATTAAAGGTCTTTACCCCCTCTACCCGCTCAAATAAGTCCTAGTCCATGAGGTGAGAATATAAGCCAGCCAGCAAAGTGGATGTTAGTTTGCATAGGTTAATAATGGACACACGGGTTTACACAAAATCTAATTTATTGATCCAAGAAATAATGGCTGAGCTAAATCCCAACCATTTAACATACATTTTGTTTCCTTTTTGTTTCATCATTTTTTCCACAAGGTAATGTTTTGTAAAAGCTATCTTTAGGAGTTCCTGGAGTTAAAACCTGCCTTTTAAGGGTTGATAGTTGAGGTCCTCGAGTAAATAGGTGACTGGGCTGTCTAGGTTGACTTGACGAATACGAAATAGTCCCGTCCCCCAATTCGGGTTGTCGCCCTTGTCGAAGACAGACTTGAATTTTCTCACACAGACATGGTCGCCGATGTTAAGGTGGTGGCGTTTAGAATCAGCTGTTTTTATGGGGTTAAACAGTTTATCCAGCCGCGGAATATTTTTGTGACTAGTCGTGGCTTTGTGCTAATGGTTCGGTGTTTGTTATCATTGTAACGTGACACTATCTCTGGTATTATGTCTAGCCAGCGATAGGATCCCCGATCTGTTAACTTTTTCCACATATTAATTTTCAGCGTGCGATTAAACCGCTCAACGACACTGGCTTTTAGATTGCTGAACGTGGTGTAATGATGATTATCCAAAGATTTGAGAAAACTGGAGAAATCCTTGTTGAAAAATTATTTCCCCTGGCCTGCTTGCAACACCTGGGGTTGACGTTCAGATTGTTGAATAATACTTTTGAATGCACTGGTCACTAGAGGGCTCGACTTGCGACTTACAGGTTGAACAAAGGCCATTTTGGAATACACATCAAAAACAGTCAGCACATAGGGTACACCATCGTTAACGCTAGCATAGTGTATCATCGCCATCAAGTCGGCCTGCCAAAGTTCATCCACACCACGTGAAATAACTTTGAGTCGCTGATAGTTACGCCTGGCAGGCCGGTGCAACTCGCGAGCTATTTCCACTTTGATGGGTGATGGTTTAAACAATAGTTTTGGCACTTCGAAGTTCTTGTTCAATTTCTTGAATTTCGCAATCGTGACCGGTGTGACCAGCTTGACGTGAAGCATGCAAGAGCTGTAGCCGCTGGACTAGCTTACTGGGATTATGCCAGTAGGTAAAATCCTCAAGGGGTTTTAATGGTTTAAATGTCACTCCTGAAGCTGATACTGTACGACGAACATTTTCACAGGTTGAAAACATTTGAAATGATGGTTTTATACTTGATACTTTTATTGGCATTGACTGGTTCAGATCGTTTATATTCTCGCCTATAACCATGGGGGGGGGGGGGTAATATGGATTTATATTTGTTACGGTCGTCGAGCGTATAATGGTGTGAAGATTGTGTACGGGAAAATAACATCTTTAACAGACCTGGAGTTAATTTATATTTTATTGTATTAATTATGACAACATGTTGGTTAAATTTAACGGATGAATCACCAATTTAAAACAATCTTCTTTATATCGAACACTATGGTGGTATCGTTTTTTAAGAGCTTTTCTAAATAAGGTGCCACCACTGGTCCGTAATTTTTTAAATTAAAAGGTGTTTTAATTCAGCCTTAAATTGGGGTGTGGACAACATTTCTGACAACGTAGGCTATCTGGAAGTGAAAGGTGTTTCAGCATTGATAGATGTTTTAACATACTCGGGAAATCGTGGAAGGGCAGATGATTTTTGAGGAGTAACACTTCATCATCCTCATCCTCAAAATCGCTAGAACTAACCAATTCCTCTTGTACCTCTTCCACAGGGACCTCTTGTAGAGTCTGCGTTGCTCGTGAAACTATGGGTAGCGTTTCAGATAGCTTGGAAGGTGGTTTAAACATGGATTTTAGAGGAGGGGCTAAATGTTGTCGAATAAACAAAGCATTTTCCACACGTGATCGTTTCAACTGACGGAACTTTTGACGAATATTGTTTTTTGCTCTAATAATATGCTTTTTCAAATGCCTCACTGCTGTTGCGATTGTGCCTCGACAAATGACTTAAGAGGGAATGATACATCCCCTTATATAGTAATAAAATGATCAAACCCTAAGCGATAACGTCCCTGGTTAAGTTCACTTTGATTATCAATAACAAGACAGGCATGACGTTGCGTGTTCCAACACTTGGCCCACAATTCAGTAAACGTTTGTAAGGTCATATCTGGATTGACATGTTCATTATAAATGTGGCGACTATTCCTCTCATCCTGGCGAAATAAAACAATGATATTGGCATTGTTTGGACATTTTAGATTACATTTGTCCAAGATAAAAGCAATCGTTATGTTTGTGACGACCCATGCTGAAATAGCTTTCAATAATGGTTTGTCGTTCGGTGGATAAATCATCGAAAATCATGAGCGCATGAGGCCTCACAGCATCCAGGGCAATAACATTTTCTTGCATGGAAAACTTAAAATAACCCATATTCTTGGTCCGTAATTCAGACATGACTTGATCCAGGAACACGTAGAGCGGTTGGTAGAGATATTTCAAAAATATAAATATTTTGAAGAAGCCTCCGTGGCTTAGGCGGCAGCACGCCAGCCTCTCACCGCTGAGTCCGTGGTTCAAATCCCGGTCACTCTATGTGAGATCTGTGATGGACAAAACGGAGGCAGACAGGTTTTTCTCCGGGTACTCCGGTTTTCCCTGTCAACATTTCATTCCAGCAACCCTCTCCACTATCATTTCATTTCATCTGTCATTCATTTAATCATTTCCCCAGAGGAGTGCGTCAGGCCTCGGCAGCCGGCACAGTTCATATCCTCGCCGCTAGATGGGGGCTTCATTCATTCCATTCCTGACCCGGTCGGAGACTGGAAGCAGGTTGTGGATTTTCTTTTCAAATATTTTGAAAACGTAGACCATTTTGCGCTGTGATGAGTGAAGACAAAAGATTGGTCTTTCCACATCCTGAAGGTCCCACTACGATGCAGCGAATGGAAGACGGAAACAGTGAACCGTGACGTGATGGGAAACCATTTCCCCCACGGTGAACGACTCTTGTTGCTTATTAATCTGCATATCAACTAATGGTAAAAGAGGCTAGCAGGCTGTCTATATACATGGAACCAAGCCATGTGACAGGAAAAGTATGCCAGTACTACACTATGCCGATGGATGTCTTTGGACATGCGTTAATGGCCAAGGGCAAGACTGTCCCATTACCTGATCCTAAACAAGAGACAGGCCCTGCCAATAAACACTATGTGGATAGGTCAGTGGTGCGCGCACTTAACGAGGAGATTATGACTTTAATGGAAAGCGGTTAACCTATGCAAAACATCGTCAAGTATCTACTAATGCCACCACAAAAAAGTATGTGGATAACAAGGTGCGAGAGTTATATGACAAAGTGCCCCAGTTCACTGTGGATGGTTATATGGCTAATCATAACCGCATTACTCATGTTGCTGACCCTGTAAACCAGCAAGATGTCTGTACCAAACAGTTTTTAACTTCGGTAATGAACTGGTGGTGTGAAGTTAATGAGAAGAGTTTACACATGAAGCGAAGACGACTAGCCGACGTTTTAGATCCCATTGAACCCCATGAGGTGGCAACCCAACAATTTGCGGATGACTATGTATCCTCCATGATAAAACCACACCCTCATGTACTTCTTTTGACTATGACTCATCGACGTTTTGTAAAAGACATAGAAGATTTACCTTCAGGCTGAACGAGTTATCGTTTACCGTATAATGGACGTATTATTATTATAGACTATAAAAGAGATGTAAGACATTATTCGATACGATTAAATCATGGTGCCATGTTACTACTTAGTGATTGTGTACAGTCGGCGTGGGTGATAAACTATCCTTTCATTTGGTTCTACCTTAGAGGAAAAAGAAGCAGGAAACACGATAAACGATTTCTCGCTTTATGTGGAACTTGAATATGAAAATCCACAGCCTGCTTCCAGTCTCCGACCGGGTCAGGAATGGAATGAATGAAGCCCCCAACTAGCGGCGAGAATATGAACTGTGCCGGCTGCCGAGGCCTGACGCACTCCTCTGGGGCAATGATTAAATGAATGACAGATGAAATGAAATGATAGTGGAGAGTGTTGCTGGAATGAAATTTTGACAGGGAAAACCGGAGTACCCGGAGAAAAACCTGTCTGCCTCCGTTTTGTCCAGCACAGATCTCACATGGAGTGACAGGGATTTGAACCACGGACCCAGCGGTGAGAGGCCAGCGTGCTGCCGCCTAAGCCACGGAGGCTTGGGAACTTGAATATACAGCCACGAAATAATCGCCGCTCATTAGTTGTTACTCAAACTTTCTTGTGATAGGTTGTTCATGATCATCATGGTAAAACAAAGATACGTGTTGAAAAAGACTAAAAAGAAGACCCGGTCATCGCAAAAGAATGGGGTTAAAGCACTTGTTGACGAGCCCTTGCGAATAAAAAATAGTGTTGAATATAAAGAAAGTATTCCGAGCAGCACAGAGACGTGTCAATCCAAAAAGTAAACGACAAGTGTCAAACCATTGTCGAGTCATTCCTGTTCCAAAAGGAGCTGGAATTTTACCAGCTTTGTTTGCAGGCCTTGCAGCCCTGGGTTCACTTTTATGTGGTGCGAGCGCTGTTGCCAAAACGATAAAACCTGTACAACAGCAACAATTGAAAGAAAATCAACGTCTTAATTAAACGACGGAAGCCTTTGCTATAGGGCTATAAACGCAAATTTGAAACCAGCCTTCAATAAACAAGGGCTTGGTATTTACGTATCACCAAATAAAAAATAAAATTTTAACAACAGGTATATCGAGACATGCCCTGACCCATGATGAAGTCCAATGCTAGGCAAAACAACTAAAGATTTTCCATTTTTGGGACGTGTTTATGCGTAACCAATTACCCTCACAACCATGAAAATAGGAATGTGCCATTATTAATCTAGATGATCACCGAGGACCAGGAACCCATTATGTAGCCTATGTCAAAGAGGGTTCCACGGTGTGGTACTTTGGCAATCTCCCTCCGTCTATGGAACTATACAATATGTATTTGGAAACAGCTCAATGATATACTATAATTTGAAACGTCAGCAAATGTTCAACACCAAAAGTGTGGGCGTTTGGGTTTAATTTTCTTATATAAGACACAGCGTAAGCAAATAACGTAAGCAGTATACCAGCAGATAGTAAGACGTTTACACTGCTTGGACGTGGACCTGAAGTAAGCTTAGACTTCTACCCTCCTAGTGAATTGAGTGAATGACCTTATGTATCGGAGTTAGTTTCTCTTGAAACGTACAGTAGAATTTACAACATACGTCAAAATTATTCACATCGTAGTACACCAAATACGATTCTGGTCTGTCTTGTTAACAAGATGGCTAGTATGGATTATTCGCTTTGGCATGGGGCTGGTTAAGCGACACAAACACACCGCGAATGCCTTTCACAAAAACAAGACCATGTCTACATCAGTGGGTCAATCCAATTCCACTATGGTGTATTTAAAAGCTCCATCAACCGAGAGACCATGGCTCGTAAAATAATGAGCCGGGTCAAGTCCATAGATGTGTTGGTGCAACTCACGGTACTTTTCAAACACATCCGTGAGCAGCAATACATCAAGTTTTAGGTAATGCATAGCATAATCATCTGAGTTTTTATATTGAACACTCGACAAACTTGACGTACATGTGCATGGTCTTCATCGGAAACGGTACAGCGTGTAAGCATAGAGTAAAATTTCTCTTGCGGTGGCAGAGATTTTTGCTTTAACACGTCCCAGCTGTTACAAAAATCACATGGGAAAATATTTTTCCGAATGCATAATTTTAAATGCTCAGGATGTTTAAAATGGATCCTAGTGTATTTCAATTCCTTTTCATCCAAGCCGTTGATTAGGTTGTCTTGGGATGATGCCATAAACTTAAAGGAATCCAGAAATCGAATGCAAAATTTGCCCAACCACCATGTCAAAGCTGTAAAACGTTCATGGTTTTCAGGAATAATAGAAAAAGTCCCCTTGCCGACATGACCCAATTCACGAATCAGAAACTGAATATCATAATTTGCCAGATTGTGAAAAAAAAAACGCTAATAAATCGTTGAGCTGAGTACTTCACATTACATACTCTGTGGTCGGCTCCACGAAACTCACCTGTAAATTGTGAGTGGGTATGAACAGTGTCTTCATCATTCACCAGCGGCTTTTCACAAAAATGGCGTGTGGTTGCATGCTCATACTGTTAATGCAGTTCTCTACTTAAGCTCACGGGTGCTGGGTGGTCCAATAACTCTCGTACATGGTCAGCCTTCGCGACAAGTTGATTTAGAAACCATTTCGCACAATCTTGTTCCTGATAAGATTTAAAATAGGACTTTGAGGGGTCATAGGCACACACCACGTTTAATCCTATGGCAAAGAGTTCATGTTTTTGAATGGGTGTGGGTGAGCTCATGGCGGGATCTGGTTCGCATCCCGCCATGGGTATGATGAGAGCTTCAAAATCAGCATAGACCACAGAAGGCACTGTGTCATGCTTGTGGATATTTCTAAATTTTAACACAGCATTGTCCCATTGTGACAATACCAGTCTCACTGCTTCCTGCGACACACAATCTACCCTATGGCATTCCAAAATGGTAAGGCTAACAAAATACTGTAATCATCTATCACAAATATGCTTCTTATCATGATATTTTGACAGTTGACTGCCTACCAATCTACTAAGGCTTTTAATCAGGCAATAGTGATTTACCTCTCCGTCAAGCAAATATAAAAGATGAATGTGGTGTTGTTTTGGTTCTTTCGTGGCATAAAGAGGACCCATAATTTCATCTCCGTCAAGGCCATGAACCATAAAAGAATAATCTGGATTTTTTTGTTCAAACCTATGGATGTTGGTTAATTCGATGGGGAACGAAACATGAGTTAAATTTAAATTTTGTTCAATTGCTCAAATATGGCCTTGTACTTTCCTGCTTTGTAACTATGCTACTGTACTGGCTGTAAATACGCAGCCACCGGCTTGATAAAACATTCATCGTCCCTATTTTCAATGTTAACCACCGCTCTCCGGCAGGAAATCGCTGGTGGTGTCTGAATAAAGTTAGGTCCTGAATTAAAATGGTTGAATTTGCAAATGTTGATTTGCAAGTGATGAATTTTATCTAACGCAAGGCCACTGGGTCCTTCCTGCAGTTTATCAAATTTTGTTAGCAAGGCATTAAACACATTGGTTTCATACCACTGCTCTAAATTGTTTGCTATTAAAAGCTCTACATTTGGCTACAAATATAAATTTTGTCTTTATGTTCCACGTCATTTTCTGTATACAAAATCGCACACGAGTTCCGTATTTGCATTTAATGCTGTGTGCAACCCTTGAGCTCTACACATTTGTTCCCTAAATATTTCAAAGCAAGATTCTCAAAATTCCTTGGGAATAAACTTTCCGTACCATTTACCACGCGACCAGAGCACACACGTGATTTAAAACAACAGTCAAGAGGTTCCCAGGTTAAACTATTTGCCGCAGTAGAATAGAACATCATTGGAAGTTAATCTTACCTGAGTTTTCAGCTTTTGACTGCACGATAATGGTTCCACTCTAGCGCGTCTCACAAATATCTAAAAAAAACATAACTATATAAATTCAAATAAATACATGCATTTCATAAAAATATGGTATCAAACAAAAAACATTAAACGGGTTATTAAAAAATCTTACCTTTCGTTGTAAAGCCTGTTTTTTTCTTCTTTAAACATTAGTACTGTTTAAATACAGCAATATCTAAAAATCAAAACAAAAATCAATTAATAAATATTTCTTTAGCATATGGCTTTTAGTTGCGGGAGTGTCCGAGGACATGTTCGGCTCGCAAGAGGCAATTAATCAATAAATTCCAATCAATAACTTAAACATCAATTACCATTAAAACAAGTAGTTATGTGAAGAACTATACAGCTTATTTTCATGTATCCTACGTATGTAAATTACCTCTTATCAACATACAAAATTTCAGTTTGATTGTTGTATTAGATTCATAGATATTGAGAACCGTCTAAATATTTCTGTTGGTCGCCATGTTGGATTTTTATATGTGTAGGCAATAGAGGTATGTACTGTTAGATGACGATTTTTGGGTAGGTTCATTATTCAAAAATTCACTTCGATCGCATGATTAAAACACAAGAAATGTAAACTTAATTTTAAAATTTCGCACAGTCACCATCTTGAAGTTATGTAAACAATTGAACTTAATTAGATGCCAGTGCTTTACAATGTGTATAAACATTTACTGTACCAAATCTCACTGCACTCAAATGGTTAAATCGCGTGATAAGTATAATAAAATGTTTCACCTTCGCATGGCCACCATGTTTTTTTTTGTTTTTTTGTTTGTTTTGTATTTTACAGGTTTTTGGAAGTCTCATAGCTGAACTTCTAGTAGTACCCTTTATCACCATGCAAATGTTTAGGGTAATATCAGCAATAGTTTTAGAAATATAAATGTCAGTCAAATATTTCACACAGCCTCCATCATGAGGTTATGTAAGCAATTAAACTAAATTAGAAGCCAGTGCATTACATAGTGTTTAAACATTTGTTGTATTAAGTTTCATTACATTTGGATGGTGAAATTGCAAGAAAAATCTATTTAAAATGTCAACTTCGCTTGGCCGCCATGTTATTGAATGGAATGTATTTATTGATCGATTGATTTATTTGTTTACAGTCAGCTTACTGCTGCATGTACAATCTCCCGAGTTTAACATCGTAAGAACCTGTATTTCTCTTTCAGCAACAAGTGACTTTACTGTTCATAATGTTAAAATATCTCAAGCTGCTTTTTTAACTCATTAACAATCCTCTTCTCCCTTCGTCACCTTCGCTCTTACAGGTAGCTACCATTACATCTCAATCAAATAAATAATTAACTAATAATAATAATAATAAAACAATAAATCATCCACGTTAATCAAAGCTCATTCCGTTTAAAATAATGTATCACATGCCCTTATACAATTATAAATTCAGGGGCGTGGTGGCTCAGCGGTCTAGCTGTGTGCCTCTCACCAAGGCGGTCCGGGTTCAATTCCCGGTCAATGCATGTGAGATTTTCGAAGTGAAATGCCATGTCCTGTGGTTCGGATTCCACGTAAAACGGAGGTCCCGTGGCTCATGATCTCAAGATTAACGGTCACGTTAAACTACAAGCTTCCTTCCTTCCTTCAATTATAAATTCCCCAGGATCGATTCCCCGCTCTACCAAAAAAAAATCAGGTCTAAGGGGTGCAACGATGTACACTGAGCCTCGTGAGGCAAAACAAAAAAAAGCGGGTTCGACTCCCAAATCGGTCATCCTAAACATGGTTTTCAGTGGTTTCACACTTCTACTCCAGGCAAATGTTTAGCGCTTACAACCTAACACCCCCTTTGCTGGCGGGCTTATATTCTTACCTCATGGAATGAACATGGTCTAACACAACCACATTCCGCCTTAAACAATACAATTTTAATGTATTAATAATAATATTAATAATAATAATAATGATAGTAAACTTTTTGCCCTAGAGACCTGGGTGATATTTTAATCAGGTAGGGGGGGGGGGGGGGGGGGGTGTTAAAGACCTTTAATTTAAATCGAACACACAACTTTGTAAAATTCTTGGTTTTCAAAATATGGCCAATTTCCAAAATTGAACTTTTGTAGAAAAAAAAATTAAAAATATAAAGTTTTGTTCTAACAATAAAGGACATAAAGACCTTTTGTTTGAGTCGTTTCACAACGCTCTATCATTATTAGTTTTCAAAATACAGCCTACTTTTCTAAAAAAAATATTTGTCAATATAAAGAGTTCGCCATAGGAAAAAGGGCGTTACCTCAAGTAATTCAACATCCCACATAGCGATATCCGATTATTGGTTCGCGAGATATCGAAAAACTTACTTGGCTAAGGCGCGCGCAATGTAAAAACTGCTGACGCTAGGGCTTTGAATTCCTGTAGGCCCTCTACTTACAAAGACTGCCAGAAAACCTTCCAAATATATTAAGATTTCCCAAAGTCTTCAGATTACCTAAATTTCCCAAAATATTCTTCAAATCATACAATTCCAGAGCACACCAGACTTCCTCGTAAGAAACGGGTTATACTATTCGTTCAAATACATACTTCAACTACCTTCCAATGTAGGTAAGGAGTGGACGGTCAGGGTAGCCGCGAGTGGGTATCTGTCGACACGAGATGGTAGCAACACGTTTTTCCCCAAGTGCAGACGGGTGTTAGACAAATCACGAATTCAGTCACCATTGAACCCAAGTATCAATTCTTAAGGTAACATTACTTGGAACTAAAAGAAGCAATGCAGGTGATACACAAGTACCAATCTTAGTCCGGGCTAGATTAGGTTCTCATTCTTGGAGATGTGTTTCTAGGAAACACGTATATATTGGAAGCATGTGTTACGTATATATCGCAAGCATGTGTTAACAATATGAGATAGCCATTTCGGGTGGTGTATTCGTGAATGGATTTGACAATTAAGGATAGGATTGGGAAGGAGGCAGTCATGACCTTAATTTAGGAACCGTTTGTGGTATACTATATTTTTGAGATTGTCATTCTAATGTATGTGAGTTGTTGTTGGTTATTTTAGGGCAGATTGCAATGTTATGCTCCTTCCGCTTAGCTCAGCTTAGGATGGGATAGCCAAAAATACTCTGGAATTATCGCAATCTTGGTGTGTTGTTTTTGTTGCTTGCTTACGAACCTACCAGAGAGGTTAGATCATGGAATGTATATGGTTTCTCCAAAAAGCGACCAAGTTAGTAAGTGGCCATCCCAGGTTAATAAAAAGAACCATCACCAAAAAAGTTGTCAAATGAGCCGACAAATAAACCCCCATCAAATAAGCCATCAAATGAACCACCATCAAATAAGCCGCAAAATAGGTGACAACTGCAAGAGAGAAGTTCTTGTAGTAACGAAACTCTCCCTACAATGCTCTGTATTAACGCCAACTTTGCTTTATGGAAGTGAGGGCTGGGTAGATTCATGATATCTCGGGGATACGAAATAACCTAAGAGGTTAATGAGTTCGGCTGTAGAGGGTAGGAGAAGCAAAGGTAGACCTAGAATGCCATGGTCAGAACAATCCCAAAGTGTGAGGATTGGAAGCGCAGCATGCTGGTGGAATCCGAACCACAGAACATGGCATAATACTTCAAAAATCACACATGCATTGACTGGGAATCACTTGTTTGGACGTATGCAAGTATACCGTATATAAAATTGATCTGATAACCTGTGTTATTGTGGTATGTGTATTTAGAGTGTGTTTATTTGTAATTCAGAGTGATGATTGTGAAGGAGGTGGCCGTTAGGAATCATCTGTACATTTACCTGGAGCAGGAAGCGTAAACTGCTTCCAGGATGCTTGAGGTGGCAATCGAACTGTCACCTCTTCTCAGTTTTGCCTCACGAGGGTGAGTGCACTCGGATCCAATCCTCAGATCAGAATTTATCTGCTTGGTGGTGTTGGAATACTTGTGACAATGCAATAGGAGTGGGCATCTTTGCCATATGCACAGTCCGTGGCCCTCCTTGTGCTCGGGCAGGTAAACTCACCGGCTTGTTAGAGATGCAACTCGTGAGAACCTTATGTGTAAGTAGGAGCAAGCGTCCTGCTTCAATTGTATTTCTTAAACCTGCTAATGTGTCATGAGTAAACCTATGGGAGTGATGGAGTCGCACTTGAGGTCTCACTTTTTCTTATCTCATCTTTATGCCGACGTGAATTTCCATGATTTTCTTTTGGTAAAATTTTCTACTACTGTTGTATCGAATTTCAACCTGGGATCGCGATGAGTCGGTCCACGCAATCCAAGGCTGGAATATGGGGCACAGTGTAATTGAGGAAATTTATAGATCGACCGCTCATTTACCCTGTTTTAGGGAAGAAACACAAGAAAATAGAATGTCAGGTAGGAGAAAGTTTATTAGAGCAGTTTGATGATATTAAATACATGGCCGTGCATTCTTTCATGATGGTTGTGTTGGGTGATACAAAGAGTCGAAGTGTATAAAAGCCAATGCAGTGATTTCTCAGTTGGGATCAACAGTATAGTTCAAGAAAGAAGTTAGTGTAGCGACGAACTCTTTCGACATCGTTTGGTATTTGGACCACCCTTGCTGTATGGAAGTGAGTGATGAGCAGATTTAGGATATATGATACAAAAATAGAGGTAACTGATATGAGGCTAACACTAATGATTGCTGGGATGAATATGTGGTAACTATGGCAGGAGGGATATGCATTCTCGTAATGTGTGGTTAAAGATTACGTTAGAAATGGACATGTTAGATATAGCTGTTCATGTGAGCTGACTTAGATGGTGGATCCCGTGATTAGAAAGGCAGGAGACGAGATTAACTAAGATGTTAATAAATTCGGCTATAGAGGGTGAGAGTAACAGAGGTAAACCAGAGTTGAACGATCTCAAAGTGAGGGGTTTAGGGGAAAAGGAGGCTTCAGTACTAACTGATAACAGGAGATCATGGAGAAAATTCTCTGTCGGCCTATGACGTCATCCTGTGTCTCGCTTTCTGATCTCGATACAAGCATCCACGTGTTGGTACAGCTCAATGGGCTTGTGAAACCCCGTGTGGGTGTTCTTCACACTAATATAGGGGAATTTGTAGAGACTTGGTTAATTCCGAGCTGATTTCGTCAATTTGTGTGGAAATTTTGGGATTTGAATGTATTATGGGAAAGTTTGGAGGAAAATCTGAGGTATTTAGGTGTCTGTCAGATTTTCTGCGTTACTATGGTGTCTGTATTAGTGTGTGAATTTTACTATTAAGGATAGGCAAGGAAGCAGTGATGGCCTTCAGTTAGGATTCATCACAGCATTTGCCTGGAGTAGAAGCGGTAAACCATTTCCAGGATGGGTGAGGTCGGAATCGATCCCACCTCTTCTCCGTTTTGCCTCACGATGCAGAATGGGTCCTGTTCAAGCCTTTACAGAGAAGGGAATCGAACCAGAGTATTCGCTGTGAAAGCCATATCTATATGCTTAACATTGAATGCTGATCGCATGTTGTCA
This sequence comes from Meconema thalassinum, assembly GCA_946902985.2. NCBI lineage: Eukaryota > Metazoa > Arthropoda > Insecta > Orthoptera > Tettigoniidae > Meconema > Meconema thalassinum. Next base: position 151,360,215 of record OX336389.2, read on the forward strand.
CAAGTACGTGTTAGAAGCGGAGTTGTATTCCCGTTAAAATTGCATCTGTCACGGTCTGGAAATTGGTTGAATAGTGCGCTGTAGAGTGGACATGAAACACCTCGATCATTTAGATCTGTGTCCCTGAGTGCGAGTAACTCATTTTGAGGGATTGTTTCATCTCGGTCATCAGCCCCGTGTATTTGCGTGTGCGGAATTCATGTTGGGCGATTTTGACATTTTGGTCATCGGCACCGTGTGGATAGAAAGTTTGGGCAGCTCGGTCGTCCACCACGTGTCGTTGGATGTGGGAGGACTGGAGATCTCTTGGTCATTACGCTCCGTCTGGGTGGTAATTTGAAACATTTTGAGGTAGATCCTGGGGGTAAATCTGGTGGATTGATGAGTATTTTGTCAATTTGAAAAATTTAGGAGAACCTGTGGAATTCAGCAATTTTAAAGAAGTTTAGGTGAAATCTGTGGAAAATTTGGAGATTCTGTGTAAATTTAAGTAGGAATTGGTGAATTTTGTTAAGTTTGGAGAATTTTCGAGATTTCTTGTTGGAATTTAGAAACCTCATAGGCACCGTGTGAATGGTGTAGAGTAATGGGTCACCGTTTGTTGACTAGCATACCCTGATTACAATACAGCTGGTCGGGAACCCCCGGATGCACTCATACTCCGCTCTTAAAACATCACCAGATGAATTTTAAGAATTCAGTTAGTTACTGTAACTGCAGAAGCCTGACCATTGTGAGGTCATTTACCTTTCGATCGCAATACACCCTAGGCACCGAATAATTCCCTACCGTCGTTGTCGGAAGAGAGAACAAGAGTTGTCCCAAGGAGGTGGACATGAATGATGACAGCGAAGAACCTAGCCCCAAGTAAGTGAAAGCTATGCCATACACTGCTGGGGATCCATGGTCGCTAACCGACATTCCACTCGTTGAAGATTCCATGATGAGGAAATTTTAGAAACAGTTAGGGGAATCCCTCTGCGAGAATTAACATCCGTCTGCCCTTGTGGAAAGACATGTTGCAACCAGCTCCTGTCGACAGATACCCTCTCGTGGCGACTCTGACCATCCGCTCCGTACATCCTTTGGAAGGCAGTTGATATTTTGTATTTGAACGAATAGTATAGCCAGTTTCTTACGAGGAAGTCTGGTGTGATCTGGAATTGCAGTGTTTGGGGATTTTGTGGATTCTAGGTAATTTGATGAATTTAGGGAATCGTAGTATATTTGGAAGGGTTTTCGGGAATCTTGGTATATTTGTAAGTATTTTTGGGTAATCTGGTGAATTTGAAATAAATCGGGGAAATGTGGGTAATTTCATTTTTAAATGTATTGTGGGAGATTTTGGGGAATCATAGAATATTTGGAAAGATTTTGGTGGAATCTGGTTAATTTGATGGGTTCTATAGAATTTTGGTGGTATTAGGAAATATGGTGTTTTTTTTATTATGTTGGTAAGTTACAGGACTCTCAAATGGCATCTGGGTTGGAAGAGATTAAGAGATGAGCAAAGGAGGTTGACAGACAGGGGCCTCGCATAAGTGTAAGCAATGCTGGTCTTTGAGGAAAATATGGTAAATTTTGGTAAAATCTGTTAGTAATTTGAGGGAATTCTGGAGGTGGTGGTTTATGGAAATTGGGGAATAGGGTGTGAGAGAAGGGGTCAGGTGTATATTGTAGGTGGGACCGTCATCTTGGATGGGTCGTGAGAGAACGCTGCCATCGTGGCCGGCGTTGAAAGGCCTGGGATCGATCGCTCGGCTATGCTGCCCAGTGTTCTAACACCCGTAAACAAATTAATAATTATAATAATCAATATATACAGTATATAGAAGATTAAATTAATAAAAACTAAATAATACATAAATTAATATTAAACAATAGTACTAATACTAAAATCAAACAATAATAATAAAAAATTTGAAACAAAAAAATAAAAAATCCATAATCAATGAATAATATTAAATAAGTAAATAAATATTTAATACCTAATAAATAAATAAAATTTAATAATAATAATAAATAAATATTTCATAAGTCCACGTTATATGGATGAACACAACCCTCTGACGTCACGCAACAGGTTTGGTCTTGTTTGAAACGGTAACGGGAAACCCGCCACCTGCAACAGCTTGGCGTGTTAACTCGCGACAGGTATATTCTTGTTGAAACGACGGAGTGACCTTGTGTGAGCCACACATGCCGCTACCCGCATAGGTGTCATTATAATGTGAACCTATACGTTGGATAATAATAATTATAATAGATAATGAATATGAAATTAATTATAAATAGAAAAAATAAATAAATAAGAATTTATAATAAATACATATTAAATAATAAATTATCGAGAATTAAAAATAATAAATAGTAAATAAATACAAATTCAACAATAAATAAATATATATATTCGGTCGTTTGGGCCACCTATGGACCACGGTGCTTGTGCTTTATCTGTTATCTGCTCTCTGGTGTTTTTGGTGGATTGTTTTGCGGCTGCTTCTTTGCTGTAATCTCGAGCCTTTCTATTGGACCAGTAATCTTTCATGTTCCTGCTGAGCTCTATCTTACGTTCCTCGGAGCATTTCTTGTACGCGTTGTGGCGAACTTCTATAATGGATGTGAGGAAAGGCTAGCTTCAACTGACGGACGGTAGCGACTCCTTTCATTTATTGTGTCTGGCTGAATATTAAGTTCTGCAAGATCCTTTCAATTTTATTGATCCACCAGGATCCAGTGGCTTTACCCTTCTTGGCTACCTTGAAGATCTTATAAGACAGTCTGTGGTGGTCCATTCTGCACAGGTGGCCGTAGAAAGCCAGGCGTCTCCTACTGATGGCATCGGTGAGGTTTTCCTGGTGATTGTAGAGTACAAAACTCGGTTTGTACCATCGTCTTCCGTCTGGAAAGATCCTCCGTGCCACTATTTTCCGCAAGAATTTCCTTTCCTGTACCTCGAAGGCCCTTAGGGGGGGGGGTCTTCTTAGTTAGAAACATGCACTCAGCTGCGTAGAGGATTGGTGGTCTGACTTCTGCATTATAGTGTCCTAGTTTGACATTCATCGACAGATGTTACGAGGCGTATAGTTTTCTGCAAGCATAGTATGTCCTGTCTAGTTTGATCACCTTTGTTCGAGGGCCATTATTTCACTGTGATCATTTGAGATCCATTCTCCAAGGTAATTTACTGCTTTCACTCACTTGATATGGTTAGTATCACTAACTTTCATGGTTTTAGGGGCGTCTTGAATATTGGCAATGAACTCTGTCTTTCCGATGTTGATCAACAGACCCGTTTTCGCCGCTATTGAGCATAGTGTTTGGAGTGGTGTGGTGGCCTCTTGCATGACGTTTGCCAGCAAGGTTAGGTCGTCAGCGAAGGCTAGGCGAGGGATCCTTAGGTTATCTGCTTTGGTACCCATCCTTACTCCGGTGTCGACTGGTAGGTTTCTGGTCCATTCCCTGTCATGTTTTCCAGAACACAGTTAAATAATATGCAAGATATACCATCTTCTTGCCTCACCCCTGTTTTGATTGGGAAACTCTTCGAGAGCTGCCCTCGAAACTTTCCTCAGGAAGTAGTATTGCAAAGGGTGGCTTGTACCAACCTTATAATTTTGTTGTTAAGTCCCAGTTATCCTAGGATTCTGAAGAGAATGGTTCTATCCACAGAGTCATATGCATTCTGGAAGTCAACGAAGGTGACTACCCACTTTCTGGCTCGATTCTTTCTGTATTGGAGGATGGTTATAAGGTTTTATATTTTTTCAGTACAAGACCTTGATGATCTGAAACCAGCTTGGTATTCTCCTATCTGAATGTCTAATTGTCTCGTTTCATGCTGTTCTAAGATCATGGTAAATATCTTTCAAGTGACTGCTTAGAGCGATATACCTCTGTAATTTATTAAATAATAAATGATTTCTATAAAACCTTCAAACATAACCTCACTAAGTACTGTTCTCCATGTCTACACTTCAGAGATGACAATGGTAAACTCTCCTACAGCAGTAAGGACAACTGTCAGATCTTAGCAAAGTAGTTTGACTCTCTTCTTAACTGTGAGGAACCAAAATTTACAATTCGAAATTGAAGACACCACCCACTCCAAACCAGACTCCTCTCCACCCACAACAGATAAAATCAAGCAGATCATCCAGTCTCTAAAGAACAACAATGCACTTGGCAAACACACTATCATTTCCGAACTCTGGAAATCCACAGGTGATGAGGCGATTGACAAACTAACACAGATCATTTATGAGATCTGGGAAACCAAGAAACTCCCAAGTGACTGGACATCAGCCGTAACTTATCTCCTTCACATGAGAGGTGATAAAGCTGTTGTTATCAATTGCCGAGGCATCTCGCTCCGCTCGATAACATACAACATTCTCTCGAAAGCCTTTCAAACACAAGCAGAAAAGCAATTCGATTCACAACTGGAATAATATCAAGGAGGCTTTAGTAATAGCACGCTCATGTGCCTAGCAGGTCAATAACCTTAAATCTATTCTTCCACATCAGAAGATTAGCAACAGGAAGTTTGTAGTGACCTTCGGTGACTTCAAGAAGGCCTACGATTCTAATGATCGACATACACTCCTCCAAATTCTAAAGGAAATGGGCTTAAATAACAAAACGAGGACAATCATTCAACATACCTTGACCAAAACTACCTCCTGAGTGAAATTCAGGGGAGAGATTTCAGACGCCTTCGATTCAAGACAGGTGTTAGGCAAGGAGATGGACTGTCGCCTCTACTCTTCAACTGCGTACTAGAGAATGTCATCCGAGAATGGCACAAATATATATTTAATGAAGGGGACGGGAATGGACTTAGAATAGGCTGCAAGAGAATGCATCTCACAATTGACTGCTTTGCTTTTGCAGATGATCTTGAGATCTTCTCTGATTCCCAAGAAACTGCTACAACAACAAAAAACTAACTTAAATCCCAAGCATTAAAAGAAGGCCTTCAGATCTCCTTTCAGAAAATGGAGTTTATAACTAACATCAAGCTAACCCCCAAGGAGGTAATTGTAGAGCAGGGAATAATCGAGCGGAGAGAGACGTTTAAGTGTTTAGGTGAGTGGATAACACCAAACAATTCTGAGAATGAAGCATACACATCAAGGACCAACAAGGTGGAATTGGCATTTCAACCAACTAGGAATGTTTATAATAAACGATCAGTGTCACTCAATGCCAACCTTAGACATTATTGTTCAGTTATTCGTCCAGAAGTCCTGTACGTAGGAGAATGCCTTGCACTGAACAGGAAAGGTTTGACTGAAAAGGTAGACACTAAAGAACGAAAAATTCTAAGTAGATACTGGGACCAATCAGGGAAAATGGAGATTTCAGGAGGTGGCACAACAACGAACTCTGCCTATGTGTGGAAAGGACAACAGACATCGTAAGGAAAAGGAGGATTAATTTATATGGCCACATAACACGCATGAACTCTGAGAGACTGACCAACGGCACCTTTTCCCAGTTTGTAAACAAGAAAACTAAGGGAATTTGATTCACCGAGATTGAAGGAGGTATTCTAGAAGTTGGGATCACGTTTGAAGACATCCAGGAACGTACTCCTCTTCAGAGAAAACTTGGAACACACCGGCGATTCTCAGAAAAGCTGAAGCTGAAAACAGGGAAAGAGTGGACTGATGAAAGAAAGGAGGCTCACAGAAAATTCATGCGGGAATTCTGAGATAGAACTAAAGCTCAGGGACGGAAGCGGTTGAAGTAACGTGGTCCATAGTTGGCGGAATCGAATAATAGTAATAATAATAAATGAATAAACATTAATTAAATAAAAATAAAACATAATATATTGCGGGCCATCTTGGATCGACCGCTCGGGCTATTCTGTAGTGGGTCGCTAGGTTTCATGTTACATGACTTTGTGAAAACCGCTCCGAACCTCACCTACCCTTGGAAACGTCCATCATTTTAAAAAATATAAGTTGATGAGTCCTATGAATAGAGGGGGCCAGTACCTTTCGTTTTAGCCCTCACACGACTTTTTCCGATTATCGATCGTGTGATATCGACTATTTTCGGAAATTTCGGGTCGATGACCCTGTAGTTCATCAATAATCTGTAAATCGATAATCAATAAATAGTAAAAAATACATAAATATGAAACAATAAATAAATCGATAAATAAGTTGGAATGGAACGGAAACTTACCAAAGTAGGTCAACAGAGATGTGCCTAGCGCAAGTAAGTTGAAGCAATGCTGGACTTTTTTGTAAAATCTAATTGAATTTGGAAAATTTTGTTGGGAATCTTGGGGAATTCTGAGGGTGGTGGTGGGATGGCAGTGAGAGGTAGGGGAGTATGGAGGTATCTTCCATAAAGTGCGCATGTTCTTTAAAATTTTCTTAGTTCCTCGGGGGTGTGGTTATTTGTTATTTTAAGGTGGATTGGATTTTTCCTTTATATAGCGGGGAAGGGGCCCATTCGATTGAGCCCTCACATGACTTTCTCCCCTCTTACTCGTTCGGGAGTGCGCACGGCCTTGTCCGTGGATTGTGGGGTGCCTATTCAAATACCCCGTGGATAGGATCCTTCCCCTCAACTCTCGTACTTATAAGTATAGAGTGGTACCCATTTTTTTCTTATCCTCTTAATCGAGACGTTCGAAGATCATGTTGACTGGCACAAGTGCTTTTCTCTTGTTATGAAAGATTAACACGTTCATCCGTAAGATCTATAAATCCTAAAACACTGACATACAGTATAGAACAGTATTGTTTGTATAATATATCGATTGAACGAACACCACTCCACTTAAGAGTAGATACGAGCTCAGTTCCTAGTATCTAAGGAAAACTTGCAAATAAATGCAAATTGCTTAAAATGCACTTGTTAAGTTTTCACTAAATAGATGTCTTGACCTTAATGTTATTATTCCGTTTCTCTTGATCATCTAACATAGCGAAATAAAATGTTTTTGAGGAGGTCAACACGATTGTACCGAAATTGTAAATTCCTGAACCAAATTATCATCATCATACGCTCTTATATCCATGTCTACGAATACAGAAGATTATTAATTACTTATCCGGAATTGTGCTATGAAATTTCTATATTATAATGGTAGTGGGTATTTTATTTGTTCTAACATTAGAAATTCTTCACAGAAACGACCAGAATTCAGAGAACACTATATGTGGAGCAAACGTATCTCAGAAAGTCAGTTTGAAGAAACACATGATAATTCATAGTGGAATAAAGCCTTATTCCTGTAATGTATGCGGAGCAAAGTTCACTGAGGCAGGCAATTTAAAGAAACACATGATTATCCATAGTGATCTCAAGCCACATTCCTGTGGTACATGTGGAGAAAACTTTGCAGAGAAAGGTGTCCTGAAGACGCAAATGGTGATCCATAGTGGTCTCAAGCCACTTTCTTGTGGTACATGTAGAGCGTACTTTGCTCGGAAGGCTGACCTGAAGCAGCACATGGTGATTCATAGTGGTCTCAAACCATATTCTTGTGCTACATGTGGAGCGCACTTTGCTCGGAAAGGTGATATGAAACAGCACATGGTGATCCATAGTGGTCTCAAACCCCATTCATGTGCTACATGTGGAGCGCACTTTGCTCGGAAAATTGATATGAAGAGGCACATGCTGAACCATAGTGTTCTCAAGCTACATTCCTGTGGTACTTGCAAAGCAAAGTTTACTGCGAAGGGCAGTTTAAAGAGACACATGATGATTCATATTGCTCCCAAGGTACATTCCTGTGGTACATGCGAAGCAAAATTTAATCATGGAGACTATCTAAAAAAACACATGATGATCCATAGTGGTGTAAAGCCTCATTCATGCGATATATGCGGAGCAAAGTTTACGTTAAAAGGCAATTTAAAGAACCACATTATTATCCATAGTGTTCTCAAGCCACATTCCTGTGCTACATGCAAAGCAAAGTTTGCTGCGAAAGGCAGTTTAAAGAGACACATGATGATTCATATTGGTCCCAAGCCACATTCCTGTGGTACATGCGAGGCAAAATTAAATGGCAAAGACAATTTAAAGCAACACATGATGATCCATAGTGGTTTTAAGTCTTAGTCCTGTGATACATGCGTTTCTAAATATTTTTTCGCTGTATGATGCTACGGAACTATAACTTTCTAACGGTATATTTATATTACTCAACACTCATTAAATAGACTTATTTCTGTTTCAGTAAACCCAATAATTAACATGTATTTATTATCTCCCTATTTTTCTCGAGACATGTCTCTGGATTTTTTATTTTTCTCTCCATTAAACAAAATGTATTCCTTAGTATAACAATTACATTTTCTTATGGAACCTTTCAACATGCACAGCTGAGATGTGTAGATATAGTTTCTCCTTATGAGGGTTATATAATTAATGATCCGTTATTTTACTTTACTTCAGTTAAAATTGACAGATGGATATTTAAAAAATTGTATTTTTTAAAGTAGGGCGGGATCCTTAACAAATCATCCCTTAAATATTACGATTACTTCCTGTTAATCGCTTTTTGACAAATACGTAACTAAACTTTGTCAATTGCATGGGCTTTACAGGATATTTCGGAGCCCCTTAAATTGCTGACACGTGTTGCTGGGAGATGACGTAATGTATACACAACAGCTGCGCTCTCCTAGCTGTAACAATTCCCTGGTAGGGTAGTATACAGGGTGATGAAAAAATGCCGCACTTAGAGGTCGGCATGCGGTTCCTCGTCGAAATTCACGACAATGCTACAGTGTATCTTGCAAAACCTAGTCCTGCCAATAGGTTTAACTGAAATGCGTGTCAAGATACGAAGCCTTGGGAACGTTGTAACTGCATGCAGCATGGCCAAAAACTGGTCACAGGAACACTGCGCTCTGCCGGAGCTGACTCATTAGCTCTGTGAGGCGAGGTTTTGCCATAAATGCCTGTTGTGCGGGCGCACCGATGTTCGAGTCGCATTCGCGCCATTTTTTTTTTTGTCAGGTAATGTATCAAATTGCATCCAATGTACACCTCTACTATGTTTTACCGTTGCAGTGCCGTTTATTTAAACATTCAAACGTAATATGAACTACTTACAGACGTAAACGACCCCTTTGTTTAGTCCATGGGCCAAATAAAGCCAATAGAACATAATAGTGGATACAGTAACATCGTCTCTATCCAATGCGATACAAAGAAGCACAATACTGTAGGTAGCCTACACTAGATTGCCCATTATGCTACGCACCATAATTCCATAGTGTACGTTTGACGTCCAGTCTTAACTTCACTGAGCCGGTACGTTCACTTACGAGCAACGTCTTCGCTACAAAGCAGATGTTAAAAGCGACCACCTTAGTAGGGGAGTGAGGGGTTTTCTCTTACCCCCCACCACTACTCCCAATGCGAGCCGATAACTCCCGAACCCATGGTCGGAGATTCACGAATGAGGTGTCGTTGGACTCGAGCTGACGGGGGGCTTTTTTATGGACCATTCGTTATATTTTTCATTTTTTTTGAAAATTTTTGTTTTTGAAAGTAGGCGATAGTTTGAAATCCAAACATGTTAGAACGTTGTGCCAAGGTTCAAACCAATGGTCATTATGTCCTTTATATTTTATAATATAAAAATTATTTTTTATGTTTTTTTGAAAAAGTTCAATTTTGAAATTCCTATATATCTGAAACTAGGAAGTCTACAAAAACGTTTGTTTGACATAAATGAATGGTCCTACCCCCCCCCCCTCTACCCCCAAAATAAATTTCAAGTCTCTAGGATAAAAACTTTATGAGAGTAGTGGGATGACAGCGGTTCTACTTGCAGTCGCGTATGTGCTTGAATACGTGTGGCTATGTTGGAAAAAGTTTAGGTGGTGGGGGAGGACTATGGTTGAGTGAGGGGTCGTTTAGATGGTATTTTTCCGCTCTATTTGATGTTGAGGTTATTTATTAAAATGGGTGAAATTTGGAAACGCAATTTGAGGTAAACGTGCTTTTTTGACATTTTGGTGATATTTAATGAGCTTGTAAGGCCAGAGCGTTGTGTTGTTTAGGAACGGGGTGACGTCCTTTTTGCTAATAATGTGTTTTTTTTTTGTTTTTTTTTTTGTGAAAATTGTTGATGTTGAAATTGGCGCTATTTTGGAAACGGTGAATTTTGGAAAAAAGTTTGCTTGACGTTAATGAAAGGTGGCTATGCCCTCTAGGTGGACAGCAAGTGTCAAGTGTGTAGGATGAGAAAAATGATAGCCTACTTTCTCGCGAACATTGGCGATAATTGGCGAACGGATGGTCGGATTTTAACGAATGAGGTGTCGTTGGACTCGAGCTGACGGGCGCTTTTGCTCAGGACCACGTATTATATTTTTCATTTTTTTAAATTTTGTTTTAGAAAGTAGGTGATAGTTTGAAAACCAAACTTGATAGAACGTTGTCCAATAGGTCAAACGAATGGTCTCTATTGCCTTTATTTTTTATAATAAAACTTTTATTTTTTGAGATTTTTTGAAAACACTTACATTTTGAATTTCTATTATTTTGGAAACTAGGAATTTTACAAAAGAGTTTGTTATACATAAATAAAAGGTCCCTACCCCTCTACCAGGAAAAATAAATGTCAAGTCTCTAAGACAAAAACTAAGCATTTTGGAACTTTCTACCTGTTTTTTTTTCTTTAAATAAAGAGTGTTTGTAGACAGAGAGTGCCGGTAGTGCTTGACGTATGTTTCAACGAGGCTATGACTGGCCATGGTGGATACAGGAAATGGCTATTTCGACGGGGCGACAAAGCGAGGGAGCACTTTCTGATATTTTGTTATGACAAACGAATAAAGGCGAATATTTGAAAAAAAAAACCTCATGACGATCTTTAAAATATGCTAGTAAACACTGACCAGTAACATTACCAATGATAATAAATGTATGAGTTGAATGAAAGCGGGAAACGTTTGATAGTTGTCATTAAGAACTTTAAGAACTTGCTTGGTATGTATGTCTGACTGGCAGCAAGAACGGAAATACACAATATCTGCTCAAGAGGCCTGCTTGGAGCCTGGCTAGCCGGCTAAGAGAATGGAATGTGGGTGAGAGCTGACAACATTGGTGTCAGGTGATAACAGGTTGCAACAATCTGACAACTCTGTAACAGAGATGATATTTCACATCCTGTCAGCCAGGCCCCGAGCAGCAGCAGGCAGGGCCCCGCAGAGAGGGTGAGGGGAAAGGAGGGAAGACCGAGACATGCAACAGGAAATCACATGACTACTGCAGAGCCTGCCAAGAGCAGCGGTGAGGGACGAGACTAGAGGACCACGGGGAGGTGAGGGTTTGGGTAAGAGATTATTGAGCCTGGCATTGCACATTGCACGTCATTCCTATGGTAAATGTTACTGTGTTAACATAGGCTATGTCTTATTTGTATAAAATAATTGTATTCGTGTGCTTAACCCCATTTGGTTACTATATTGAATACATTATATATTTACAGGTAAGCGTGAGATTAACACTGTTTAATTTATTTTAATGCTAATGTATGTTTAAATTATTATTGGTTTACCATTTTATTGATGGATTGTTATTTTTGTTTTAGATAATCTGCATACCTGTTGTGGGAGACAGAAACCCCATTCCACTTGAACCTACAAAAAGGCAAACGCAGGGCTTTTATAAAGAGGAAGGTAAGATTTTTAAAATTATATACAGCGTGTGTCTTAATTATACCGACAAAAAAAATCAGGGACGCTCTGCGTGTCATGTATAAGACGATGCTGCAATCGGATTGGCGGAGAAAATTTTTCCCTCCGAGAAAATGAGGTTACTTTGTTACTTCCAGGCACGCGATTCAAATCTACGAACTCGCCGTATTTGCTGAGCATCGTCTTTTACATAACACGCAGAGCGTCCCTGATTTTTTTTGTCTGTATTATTAAGTTACACCATATATATATATATATATATATATAAAACCTGTTTGATATTAACTTCTTTTAGGTTGTACAAATTTGCTATTTGGAGTGGATATACTCATGGTAATTTATTTTATTTCTTTTTTAGAGTGTGAGCTTGATAACTGCTGAAAACCAGGAACGTGTGTGTTTGGAACCATTGTTTACCAGGCAGTCTACGGCTGAAAACTTGGGTGAGATTGGTTTTTTTAAATAAAAATCATGTCTTTTGCCACTGCAGATAGCTTAACTTGGGAGCCCCTTGAGTCCTGTTTTAAGAAACGTGTATGCTCTGGCCGCTTGGTAAATGTTAGGGAGAGTTTAATCCCAAAATACATTATCGAATCATGTTTTGACATTTTTAAAGAACAAATTTGTACAGCGCAAAGGTTGTATACGGCTTTAAAGGTCAATACACAACTCGTGTGCGATTTCATATATAAAAACAAGGACGGAGAGCATAAAGAATATTTTATATTGGCAGTAAAATGCAAGAGCTTTTGATAGCCAATAATCTGAACGAGTGGTATCAAAGACATGTGGTGAATGCCTTGTTATCAAAATTTGATAAACTGCAACAAGGACCCAGTGGTTTAGCGTTAGACAAAATCCGTTCCCTACAAATCAACACTTATTTCATCCCGTTGAATGCTGGGTCTAGCTATATTAAAACACCACCAGCAATAGCTCCCAAAAAGGCTGTGGTGAATATTCAAAATTTTGACAATGATTGCTTCCTGTGGTCTGTGGCTGCCTATTTGCAGCCAACACTACGTGCCTGTCACAGAACAAGAATGTACAAGGCCAAGTTTGAAGAATTAAAACAAACTTTAAGTTTAACTCGAGTGTCGTTCCCTATGGACTTAACCGAGGTCTATAGGTTAGAACAAGACAACCATGACTTTTCGTTCATGGTGTATGCCCTTGATGCTAATGAGATTGTGGGTCCTCTTTATGCCACAAAAGAACCGAAACAACATAACATTCATCTTTTATATCTGTCTTATGGAGAGGTGAATCATTATTGCCTAATTAAAAGCTTAAGTAGATTGCTAAGCAGTCAAATGTCTAAGAAAAAGTGTGCAAAACATATTTGTGATCAATGCTTGCAATATTTTACAACCCCTACGCTTTTGGAACGTCATAGAATAGATTGCGTTTCTCAGGAAGCGGTGAGGTCGATATTGCCACAAGGGGACAAGGCTGTGTTGAAATTTAACAACATTCTTAAGCGCCACACTGTTCGCTATATGGTATATGCAGATTTCGAAGCTCTTACCACGCCCATGGCGGGATGTGAACCACATCCCACCATCAGCTCAACCACACCCATTCAAAAACATGAACCCTTTGCCACATGATTTAATGTGGTGTGCGCCTATGACCCCACACAACCCGTTTATAAATACCGTGAGGGGATAGATTGTGCCAGATGGTTTTTGGATGAACTTGTAAAGTTGGCCGACCATGTACCACCCAGTACCCAGTACCCATGACCCTATCTCCAGAACAGCAGCAGCAGTATGAGCATGCCACGACATGTCATATTTGCGAAAAGCCACTGATCAGTGCTGAAGACACCGTTCGTGATCACTCGCACTTTACGGGAGAGTTTCGTGGAGCTGCGTGCAGCAAATGCAATTTGAACTTTCCAGCTCCTCGTTTTATCAGTGTCTTTTTCCACAATCTGGCGAATTATGACATTCAGTTATTGATTCGTGAATTGGGTCATGTCAACAAGGGCTCGTTTACCATTATTCCCCAAAACCATGAGCGTTTTATAGCCCTGACATGGCGGTTGAGCAACTTTAGCATTCGGTTTTTGGATTCCTTTAAGTTTATGTCATCCTCGCTAGACAGCCTTGTGAATGGCTTGAGGAGGAATTTAAAAAATACCAGAATGCATTTTAATGATCCTATGCAATTTCAATTGTGCATTCGGAAAGGTATATTCCCGTATGATTTCTCCAACAGCTGGGACGTGTTAAAGCAAAAAGAACTCCCATCACAAGACAAATTTTACTCGAAACTAACACGCAGTACCGTTTCCGATGAAGACTATGCACATGCATGACAAGTTTGGCGAGTATTTGACATTAAGACGCTGAGTGAATATGCTATGCATTACCTAAAACTGGATGTATTGCTGCTCACCGATGTGTTTCAGAAATTCCGTGAGTTGTGTCAACACATTTATGGTCTTGACCCGGCTCACTATTATACAAGTCCTGGATTCTCGTTGGATGCCGCTTTGAAATACACTCCAGTGGAATTGGATTGACTCACTGATGTAGACATGGTTCTATTTTTTGAAAAGGGCATTCGCGGTGGCATTGTGTCACTTAACCAGCGCCATGCCGAAGCGAACAATGTCTACATGCCTGATTATTCACCAGACAAACCAGAATCGTACTTAATGTACTATGACGTGAATAATTTGTATTGCTACGCCATGAGTCAGTCTTTGCCCTATGGGAAGTTTGCTTGGCTGACAGAGAAACAAGTGTCGGAATTTGATGTGAACATGGCTAGCCAAGAAACAGGTCGTAGATATGTCTTAGACGTGGATATTGAATATCCCTCATCCTTGTATGGTAAACATGCCGATTTCCCATTCTGCCTAGAGCAAATGGTCCCCCCTGACAGTAAAGTGAAGGTTGAAAAACACATGGGCACACATTACAACAAAAATCGGTATGTGCTACATATCCAAATGTTGGTGCAATGCCTAGCCCACGGCTTGGTGTTGAACAAAATCCATAGGGGTATTTCTTTTGCCCAAAAACCATGGCTCAAGACATACATGCAACTCGACACAGCACAGACAAATGGCAACACAACAGTTTGAAATTATTTTTTAAAATTAATGAACAACTGCATCTATGGCAAGTCCATGGAGAATGTCCGCAAATACCGCGACAAAAAATTGGTGAATATCTGGGAGGGGCAGTGGGGTGCCCGGCGGTAAATTGCCAAGCCAAATTTTAAATCAATCAAAATTATCGATGAGAATTTGGCCACCATTGAATTGAGTAAGACCAGCGTGACCATGGATAAACCCATTTACTTGCGCCAAGTCATTTTAGACCTTTCTAAATCGGTTATGTATCGATTCCACTATGAGTTTGCCAAACGCCATTTTGAGGACGTCTCTCTTTGTACATGGATACGGACTCATTCATTTACCACATTCGCCACTGCAACCCCTATGACGTCATGAGCCAGCATAGTGACTGGTTCGACACCTCTTGCTATAGCGCTGACAACGTGTTTCAGCTACCCATAAAACAAGAAGGAAATGGGTGTTTTAAAAGATGAATGCGGTGATTCTGTCATGACAGATTTTGTAGGGTTGGCCTCGAAAATGTATGCTTATCGCATATTAGACTGTAAGGAAGCCAAGAGAACAAATGGTGTAGGTAGGGCAGTGGTAAAATCGCTACGTGTCAACGACTACCTGGCGGTTTTACATACTGGCACAGCTATGTCCCATACACATTACAGGATACAATCCAGCAACCATCATTTGTATCTTGTGGAACAGAGAAAACGCACCCTCGCCTCGATGGATAACAAACGTGTGTGGGCTGATGACCTCATTACCAGCCTGCCGTGGGGTTATGATCGCAAGGAGGAGGAGGTTTGATTTTTCTGTTTGTTCGTTTAGGGACTTGGTTTTTTGTAACTCGTAGATTTAGTATTTTGTAAATATTGGTTTTTGACATTGTTAATAGTAGATTTTGTGAATAGTGGCAACCCACTTGGACCTTTTGCTCTTAAAAAAAGTTGTATGCAACCTTATTTTTATTTTAATTTTAAATTTAACAGAGTTGGGAATTGGAAAATGGTGTATAGATTATTTAAAGCTGTACAAAGTTGTAGTTTTTGTAAATGTAAAATAAGTAATATTTCTTTTTAGGAACTTTAACGAATAGTATTTAATTTTTGTAATATAAATGGTAAACTAAAAAGTTCTTTTGGGATAGGTGTGCATGTTAGAATGTGCTTTGGGAATAAATAAAGTGGTTGTGTTTGTTCCCAAAAGACAGGTATGGTTGTGTCATTAGACAGAAAGCTGTGTGTATGTATGACCAGAGCAAACACGGTGAGGTAGGGTGGGTGAGGATGGGGAAATTGTCACTTATATATATATTGAACCCTTATTGATTTGTCGATCAATAAGTCTTCATGATTTTATTATTATTATTAATGATGCCCAGGCAGAACATGTTGGAAGTTGACAAAGGGGAGTCAGGTCGTGTGTCGCAACGATTACAACAGAATCAGCTTGGTAGTTATTCCTGAAGATGACCGGTTAAGCCGAGTTCAAGGACAAATTCTGGACGAACGCCCACCTAAATCGGCGTCATTATAGGAGTGTCAGAAGTGAAGTTTCAATCGATCCACGATTGAATCAGCAAATCAGGAGAGAGGAAGCCAAAGCCACGCGGTGGATCGCGTACCTTAGAAAAAGGCGCGAAAACGCGTATCTAAAGAACCGCCGATACGTTATAACTCCGCATAAGTCCATTGAGACGTTTGGATGATAAGAAGAAGATTGATACTAGTCCCAAGTTTGTGAGGTGAAAACTACAGATTATTTTCACAAATTTCGCCCAGCCTACCCCATTCTGTCAGTTTCAAATAAATTGATCGGTGATGAGCTGTTTGAGACACAACTTTATTGACCTCTGGTGAGCAACGTTCACGCTAGTTTGCGTCACGATTTATCAAGCTCTAGTGAGCATACTTCACGTCTGTTTGACAAACATTTCATTTTGTGCTCAAGGGAGCAGAGTTCACGCTTAGCGGTGGAGATCTCTAGTCGAGATAAGCGCTACGTGATAGACATATTTGAGACTTGTTTGAAGCCAGTTGCGTTGAGATTGAAGAGTGTAATTTATGTAAATTTTTGTGTTATATTTTGAGTGATATATTGTGCGTGTGAATAAGCAAATGCTGAGATAGGATCAGTTCTACGTTAAGTAATCGCCTAGGACAGTATTGTGAGTGAAAGTAGTAGCTCATAGCGATTCTAGCTAGACAAACTAATAACTTTGAACATTTCTTTCCAAGAAGCTACGCCAAGATGTCTGCTGAAAGGTCGTGTGATGGAATGAAGTGCATCGCCTCTATCAATACGTCGACGAAGGACGACTAGATTTCCCGTAGGGAAATGTTTTGGGATGGAGATTAAGTTCTACAAGCTGAAACGGTGATGTACAAACCATTGATTTACTCAATATGTAGTTAGATTAGATGCGGGAACGTTGTAAATATTTTATTCATTGTTTTTCTTGTATTTAGATTTTTTTGTGTGCCGACACTATTATATTTAAATGTACGTTGGCACGTGGCCAAAGTTGTTTGATTGTATATTTTTTTCTTATGAGTCATATTTAGTGTACACGGCGTGTGTATTTGATTTTATCCATGCGAATGCGATACTCGTCACGGTCGACAAGTGGTGCTTTATTCAAGTTATTTTTTTATAGGAAAAGGGGGTAAATGTTGTAAGATGTTTTACGAACAGGTTTTTATTCATACTAGGGTTGCCGAGCGCAACAAATTAAGATGTCACTGTAGAACACCTTAGTTCTATTTTTTTTTTTTTGAGTCCTTTTCAGGTTCATTAGTCACGGACTAGATTGGGAGCGCAAGTTGGTGGAAAATATTTTATGTCTTTTATTACAGGTTTCTGTCAAACCCATACGTGTGATTCTGTGTGTGTTCTTGTGTCAGGTGTGTGTATTGATTCTTCGTGATGAGGGGTAGGATGTGCTACCGCCCTCAAATATTGTGGTTGTATTTTATGGATAGGCAGAGCACTCTCAGAGGCTACTGTACCTTGTCCAGTGCTGATTCTTGGATTTCCTTGGGAAATGCTGAGATATTTTTTTTGACACACACACGTATATTATGTGCTTTGGGAGCACGCTTCTTCGAGACTCGAACCAGTGCCACGGCAGGTCGAGGTTATTGACACGTGGGTTGACAGATGTGCAGATTCCACTTAGCGCCCGTCTATGTCTGGTGATTCATATTTTAGGCAGTCCAGCTGACCTACTGACCCTGTAAGCTATCAGTAGCAAACCTGTTCTTTTGCTCGTCATTGGACCATAATTAATTGGGAGTTCGCCATGTCCGTTACGGATTACTGCATATCGTATGAGATGAAATATTGTTTTATGATGTAAATGTTGGCTTTGAGCCTAGTGATTTCTATGACTCATTTCATGTTCGATTTTTCTGTTGTGACACCATTGGGTGTAACTTGTATATTTTCTTGTAAAAATGGCAAGCGGCCATATGTGTATTTTTCTTGTTTGGTCACGTGTTAATTTACTTGTGTTGATTTGAAAAGTCCTAATTTTAGGCGTTAATGTTGTTTGCTACGGCAGTTCCTTGATTCCAGTTTCATGCGGAAATTATTTGTTGTTTTATTTAGCGTAGGAAGTGTCTGATTAATTTAATTAGTGTTTAGTTGGTTCCCCGTGTCTGTCTAGCGCTAGACAATGCAGATTCGTCCTCTGAAGGTTTACTGGATGGTGACGAATCTCGCATTAATTTGTACACATCGTAACGCATGTAGAACAGCCGCACACGCACATGGTCATTGTAGTAATTTGGGACATTTGGTCCAGCTGTTTACAATCTCTCCTGAGATTAGGCCTAAATTTGGCAGTTTATTAATTCAAGAGGGAGTCACTTTGGGAGACCTTGTTTGTTTTGTTTTGTTTTTTTGTAAATAGTTGATCTGTTATTAAATTCATATGTTTTAACCCTGGTATTCACTTTTTCCTGCATGTTATTTTGTTATATGTTACCCTGCATGTTATAAGAAGCGCTTAACAACAACTTTACGAAATGGACTGTTACACCCCCGAAACTGAGTCTCATATGCTTCTTTGCAAGGGTTCATATATCAAAAATGGCTGCCCAAGTGGGGATTGTTGTTGTTGTTGCTTTGTTGACCTCATACTTATTTCGCTGAGAAATGATGCCAGGTCAGCAGGGCAGGAGTAAATTGAGGCGATGTTGTACCGCCATGTGTATTAGTAAAATCCACTGAGTTCTTAAAGTTAGAAATGTTGAACAAGGTTAGAAAATTAATAATAATATCGTATGGCCTCGGTGCCTGGTGAAAGCTTTGCTATTTGACACCCAGAGGGTAGCTTGCATGTCGAATTTCGTAGTTCCTTGACTATGAAAGTCAAGGAGGTTAGATGTTAGATATCTAATCTCCTTGAACACAATAGCGCTTTCTAGTAGAAAAATGAGGAACTTTGTGCTGGCGGAAACTCCCGAGATTAATTTTGCCATTATGAACTCGGCCTACTGAATTCAAATGGGTTCTTTGACATGCCAACATCGTATGACATGCGTATCGTATTTTTGCCGCCTTTCAAAAATCACTTACCACGGTCAGGGGCGAACCTGAAATCTTGGGGTTAGTAGACCGACACGCTATCCACTCACCCACCGTGGCAAGGTTAGAAGTTGAAATTGTATTTGTTGTTAACTTGTTCTGGCGCCTGGCTTAAAATTAGAAAATTTGCATATTTTGTGAACTCAGTCAAAGCAGGAAGGTTTTGCCTTACTTTACATTTAATTAACTTCGGTTAATTAAAGTATTGTCCGTAAATTCTGTTAGTTAGGAATTTAAAAGCAGATCACAAGGGAGTTAGTTTGTTGTTTGGAAATAAGAGTCGTTATTCAGTAAGATTTTGATTACTGAAAATTTATTTAAATTAGAATCAATGTAAGTTAAATATCAAGACATGTGCGTGTGTACGACTGAAATCCCATTTCATGACCCTGTTTTTCTCAGTATATATTTGTGTGTTTTGCGATGGCTAGCATCGAGGAGATTAAAGCGTTGATGGAGCAGATGTCTGTGCAATTGTCTGCAAAGACGGAAGAACAGTTAAAAGGCATGAGTGAACTGAGTGATAAACAATTACACGAGTTGCGTGAACACAGTGATAAACAATTACAGGATGTGAACAGTAACATTACGGTAAAATTGCAAATTCAGAAATTGGATAATGATAAACAATTAAATGACATAACTACTCAATTACGTGAACAGAGTGAACAGAGCGATAAACAATTACACGAGTTGCGAGAGCATAATGATAAAAAGTTAATCGAAATAGACCACAAGTTATCAGAGCAGGCAATATTACAAACAGTTCAGTTAGAGAAGATCACCCTTGAAATAAACCAGAGTACTAAAATAGAATTAGAGAAACTGGCAGGAGAGGTGGCAGAAAATAATTCGAGGCAATTAGGAGAAATTAAGAAGCTAGAATCTAAATTCGACGATAAACTAGTACAGTTAGATGGAATGGTAGCCGCCAAATTGAAACAAATTGAGACAGCATGCGTAAACAATACGGCAGGGATCAAAAGCACGCAGGATGAATTACAGGGTCAATTCAATAGAATAGAGGCGAAGAACGTAAACATACAGGAGCAGATTAATTCAGTCGACAACAATGTGTTAGAATTGATAAACGAACTTGACAAGCTGGAGATAAAAACGGAGAAAGAACGGATGCACTTGCGCGAAAACCTGGAAGACCAGTTAACTAAAACCCAAGAGCAAATACGAGAAGAGGTAGGAGAACAATTAATTAAAACTCAGCAGGTGATACAAGAGCAAATAGGGGAACAGCTTGAGAAAAATCAGGAGAGCAATGAAGAAAAAATTCATAATTTGAAGAATAGGATCCGGAAAGATTGAGAACAGCAGGTGAATGAGACTAAAGGAGATAGGCTGAATATATTAAAGCGGCTAGGCGAGAATAACTCTAGAATGCAGGCTCTGGAGGAAAGTATCACGTCCAAGTTCCAGGAACACGCAGACCTCATCGTTAAGAACGAGATAAGATCTTTAGAGAATGCTACTTTATTCTCTTCAGAAAACGCAGCAGGGAAACGGGGAAGTAATGGAAGTCCGGTGGGCTAGAAGCTACCTGATGATACGAGCCGAGGTCAGAGTCCAAAGATAACGTGCGACACATTCCAAAATTACAGAGGGGAGACATTAACTCCACAACCTGGTTTGGCACCTGCCCAAGTCATACAAGTAATTAGGGGAAACTACTTTAAACCCGACAAATTCAGGGAGAATTCAGGATCTACTCCAAAAGCATTTTTGCGCCAGCTGGATGATTACTTTAATGACCAACACGTCAGTCCCTCAAAACAGCTGCGACTGGTGGAAAAAATTTTAGAGGGCCCAAGTTTAATCTGGTTTCAAAGCTTCAAGTACACGTTTAATGACATGGCCCAGTTTAAAGAGGCATTCTTGAGGAAGTTCTGGAGTCCTTCACTGCAGCAGGGGTTGAGGATAGATTTATATACCAGGAAATAACATGGCACACACTCTACAAGGTTTTCTGAGTTCTTTAGCCAACAGCTAGTTAAATTCCGGGATTTTGACGAGCCCCCTACAGAGGAAAACATGGTTTTAACTATCGGCAAGCAGCTTCCGATGAACATTCAGCAATTTTTAGTCGCTGGAAACATCAAAACCGCAGTTCAGGCCGAGGAGATACTCCGCCACTTGGATGAGACGAGTATGGTCAGTCCGCAGACAGGGAGACGGAACATGGAGTGCGTAAACACTGCTGAAGTAGTTCAAGGGCATCAAAACGGCCACAATCAGAATAATCAGACGAAGACACAGTCCACCTGCACACAATTTACGCCCAGACGGCACGAGTTCGACGGCCGAAACCAATATAATAATAACAATAGGAACTTCCAGAATCGCCGTGATAATTATAATAATTGACACAGGGTGTGGGGGCCAGGGTGGTTGGGCCTACTTACCTGTCTTTAGCGGTCTGCCTCGCAACTGCAAACTCACCGCCAGTTGACATGCCCCAACAGAAGAACACCTAAAGGTGGAAGAAGGTGGAGAAGGAGAAGACCCACAGGTTCGTCTACAGGAAAAAAAACTGATAACCAACAGAAATGCCACCGACGAAATGATGCAACAACAGTAGCTTGCTTTAAAAGAAAATTTAATGTTAAATTTAAAAGAACACCTCCACCAGAGAAAAGAACATGCATCAGCCAGCATTAAATTACAAAAATAAAAATAAAAACCTCAGTTAGAATTCTCACTGTAGATTTAAAAAAAATTAAAGGTCGATATCAATTAACAATTACCTGTGGTCAGAGAATGAAAGGCCACAAACCAAATTTAAACACTTAATATGTACCTGACATACTCCCAACTGAACCTTGAGGTCCTTTGAGAATCAAAAAAGTAAATAGTGCAACATTTTACCATAAACAAGGTACCGAAAGAATAACGCATGAGTACAAAAAGAAAATTCCAAAAAAGGAAAACCAAAGGATAATTTAAAACCAAAATAAGTTAAACAACATCACCATGAACCATGAACGTGCACTTCAAACACACGCCAGAAACAAAAACCCACAATGCACTACTGTCAACAAGTTACCATGGCGACCAAGAACAGTTGAAGGTATATCAGCACGTATTTATGTCAAACGCCTAATTTTACATTTAAAAAAATCTTCTCCAGTAAGAAAACAGAAGGATCAAAAGTTTTTAAAAGGCAACGGGTCAAACTAAAAAACGACCGACTAATGATCAAAATTAGGCCTAGTGTTAATAGATTCGTCTGGTCAGTACAAGGATATGATAAGAAGAAAATGCCATAGCCAGACGCCAAATAATAAAATTAGAAGAAAAACAGTAGTGTTCCCTGGACTAATATTGTTTAACAAAATTTTTACGTATTCAGAGGTGACATATCTAGGCCAAAGTCAACCTTCAGAACAAAAACAAAACACTCAGTACACAATGAAAAATATGGAGCTCCAAAAATTTAAAATAAATAAAATACCAAAACATACCTTAATAAAGCCTTTTGGGGAGACACTAATTTTTACAACACTACTTAAGACATCCTTAAAGGATAATTATCACCAAAAATAAAATAAAATATGAGATGGCTGCCAACCGCCGTCGAAGAGAAGCACACCAAACATCGCATTTCCATATTAAGGCCCAAGAAAATACTTTCACGATTATCACAGATGATAGTTGCACAGATAATTTTTCATGTATCATCAAATACTGGGATATATTCCCAAGTTAGCGGGGTCCACAATTTGCGTACTTCTTCTACCAGCAATCAGTAACAACTAAAAATTCACAAGATGGTGGTCAATCGCGAAGAAGGCCGCCCAACATGCACCAGGTTTATTTAAATTAGACCAATCAAATTTAGCCACATATTACGACAATGTGAATAACCAAATAATATTCACACGACACCATTAAAATGTTTTGGCGGCATGATGCATATATAGTCTTTTGTTTAATGACGTAGAATAATATACTTTTTCTCAAATATGTCACGATGAGACGGGATCAGAAGGCACCAAAGTCTCACTCTAGCGGCAGAAGACACAACTCCAGCCCGAGGAGCCGAGAGATGCTGCCACCTCAAGTTCATTAGGCAAACCAAGGCATCTTAGCGGGCACTTTAAATGGAAGGGAATACATATACGTAGAGGAGATGCATATTAATAACGTTTGGACGGGCTTTGCACGTAACAGTCTCCCTCCCTTAAGCGTGAACACCGTTCACGAACACGCCTAGGTTATGCATAGGCAGTACTCCATAACGAGTCGATTCACCAAACATGTTTCCAGAAGATTAAGTTCACCAGTTAACTCCAATTGATGGATAAAACCACATCGTTTTGGTTAGGAAGAGTGCAGGGTCAGATTATCAGTGATGGGATAATTGATCACCTCGCAAACCACTTAGTCAACAGCATCACTGTGTCCATAACTCTTCAGAAACGCATTACACCAGGACCTGCAGTGCTTTCAGAGTCCGAGACACGTTAGGTAAATGTTCAATAAGTCCAATGTTGTTAGCTTTTGACGAAGTAGGTGGATGCAATGTGCAAGATACCATGCGACGAGTGGGCAGCCATTTACAAAACAGTAGTTAATCTTATTTCAAAAATAAAAGTTTACAGAAATTACTAATTCTTAATACATTTTACATATGAGAAACAAGGTTGAATATATATGAAAAAAATCCTGACCATGCCCTAGATCCGTGCTCACAATACTTCATTAAATAACAAGATATACGAAAGTAAGGTTTATTACCAAAGTTACGTTTTTACAGACTAGTTAGACTTTTCTAGAATACACGAGTTGAACGACTATACATTCAGAAGGAGCTACGGTAGAGAAATGACCACTCAAATTCCCAAGGAAACGGGTATACAAGATCACCATGAGTTAGGTCTCCCACCGAGTCCTACTTACATGCTAGCATCTTCTACGTGAACATCAAAATTAGTTCCAATTTCACAAAGGTAGGCTATTACACAATGTTAACATTTTACCATTAAATGGGAATTACCCAACAGTTACAAGCTGTATCCCAGTAGAGTTTGCAAATCCAATTCAAAATTCCAGAAGGAACAGATGCCTGAAGGCTTCAATGAAGGTTAGGGATACTCTACATTATACAAAATATCAGTTTACAAATTTATGGTAGCATTTCTTCATTACAAATCTCTCCACCTCGTTTTATGTGCGACAGATGCACTCTGGCTATTTGTTTGCCTTAGGGCTTAGAAAAAGAAAAATTAATTAAGCTGACATGTATGCATCTACATTTGTTGGTTCGTGATCGCACACATTGCTTGGCATGGGGACAGTGAGAAATAAAACACCGTTACAGAAACAACAAAAAACGAAGGGGAAATGGCAGCGCAGAAAACAAAACACCAGTACACTAACACAAGGAACGAAATTGAAGTTCGACACCCGATGACTATACAGCCGAAATCCGCCTGGGTGAGAAAAACCCAACATAAAAAGAACTAACTTCAACAGTACAAGGTGTACAAATGAGGTTTCCTCGTTCAGGTTTAAGACACGAACACGTACAACCAAAGGATGCCTAACATGGCCCGAAAATACGGTTAGATGAGAAAACAAGCCGCTCTTGTCGAAAGACGAGGCTAACAGAGAACACTTACGCACCATTCCTAACGATTTAAGCTGAAAAAATTTAGAATTACCAGTCAAAAGCAGAAAATTTCACTCAAGTTACAGAGGCTGATGACCGTGATTGCCATAGCATGAACTAAACAGAAGGCCTATGTCATTTACAGTTAACATGAGGAAACTGATGACCCTGATTTCCAGCAACAACAGATAACGAGCTTTAAACGCAAAACAAGCTGACTTACAGAAGCTGATGACCACAATTTCCAACAGAAATTTAACCCCAGTAAATTTTGACGACCCTATATTAATTAATTAAGCAGAAAAGCACATTACATTATGGCTGTTCACGAACTGAGACCTCATATTCACCACAAAATATTCATCGCACAACATACTCAAATAGCAGCAATATATAATTTTTAGCCACCCACAAAAATAATTCCCATTAATACTCAAATATGCAAGTTATGTAGTCGTAGAGATATCATGACACAAACAAATACAATTAAAAACACAATACCCTTACAATTAAATTACATGACACATACTCGCATGTCATCGAACAGACCAGTCCCATACCTGAGCGATTCGGATCGTGCAAGTCCTATATACAACCTGCCCAGGGATCAAACCAAGAAAGAATCCCATACTTCTAACCTAGCTAACCCCAGACAGTAGATATCTCCACGTAAAACACACCTACATATTAGCTTTAGTTCAAAATTACAAGGAAAGCAACTAATAAAAATACGATCCTAGACTTACTTTTGCAAACAAAACAACGCCTGAATTACCCCACCCTACAAATCTAAATCTAAATCTACGTTAACACATACAGACAGACACTATTTGCACTACATACACACTTATCCCAGAACGATTGCAGTATAATGTAAGTGTGAGAACAAAAATTTACAAATCGCACATTGCTATAAAAACATCTAAAAACAAACACTTACCTTGAATGAGTTGGGAAGAATTCCTAGCCAATAAATAGTGGCATGCACGTTAAATGTGCCATTTGGCACCACAGTAGGGACATAGGGAGGGCTGATTTCCATAGTTTAGCCCTTTTAATCGGACTATACTTCTCCATAACACCAGTAGGCGTGATAGTTGCATAATAAATATATCACAAGGACAACATATCACAACAGAATTTCATGCAAAGGAAGCATATAGGCACACACCAGTCTTCTTAAACACTAACACTGCCCCGATACCTGAAATTTCGACAAATAAAATCATGCACAATACTGCCCAGGACAGCAGACGTCATCCCTTGCTAGGCTCCAGAACAGGAAGCTAAATTACAACAAATTGCTACAAATCACAGGGCGAACAGCTTCAGACAGGGCTCCTCGATGCCTTCACTCGCAGCATGTAGGCTAACAGAATATCAACAAACCCACATTTCCCATGCCAAGAATACAAGCCAATCACTTACCAAACCTCTTCTTCATTGGGAATGTTGCATCATAAATAGGATAATATTCAGCACAGAAACCTTGCTTGGAACAGGTCACATCACATGTCACCACATGGATTTTTAGAGGCAAACATGAAACCAAACAAACGACAAGGATTAACATAAAATAACATAAAGCACGCTGACATGACACATCTCATCAGTAACCGTCCTATCAGCACCAGAAGGGTCCATAAACGTGCCTCCGGGTACGGGGGAGGGGATAGCTGCAGAAGCGATACACAACCACGCTCTGCTACCTACTTACCTGTCTTTAGAGGTCCGCCTCGCAACTGCAAACTCACCGCCAGTTGACATGCCCCAACAGAAGAACACCTAAAGGTGGAAGAAGGTGGAGAAGGAGAAGACCCACAGGTTCGTCTACAGAAAAAAAACCCGATAACCAACAGAAATGCCACCGACGAAATGATGCAACAACAGTAGCTTGCTTTAAAAGAAAATTTAATGTTAAATTTAAAAGAACACCTCCACCAGAGAAAAGAACATGCATCAGCCAGCATTAAATTACAAAAATAAAAATAAAAACCTCAGAATTCTCACTGTAGATTTTTTTAAAATAAAGGTCGATATCAATTAACAATTACCTGTGGTCAGAGAATGAAAGGCCACAAGCCAAATTTAAACACTTAATATGTACCTGACATACTCCCAACTGAACCTTGAGGTCCTTGGAGAATCAAAATAAGTAAATAGTGCAAAATTTTACCATAAACAAGGTACCGAAAGAATAACGCAAGAGTACAAAAAGAAAACTCCAAAAAAGGAAAACCAAAGGATAATTTAAAACCAAAATAAGTTAAACAACATCACCATGACCCATGAACGTGCACTTCAAACACACGCCAGAAACAAAAACCTACACTGCACTACTGTCAACAAGTTACCATGGCGACCAAGAACAGTTGAAGGTATATCAGCAAGTATTTATGTCAAACGCCTAATTTTACATTTAAAAAAATCTTCTCCAGTGAGAAAACAGAAAGATATAAACAAACTCTAGACATTACGAGATCAAAAGTTTTTAAAAGGCAACGGATCAAACTAAAAAACGACCGACTAATGATCAAAATTAGGCCTAGTGTTAATAGATTCGTCTGGTCAGTACAAGAATATGATAAGAAGAAAATGCCATAGCCAGACGCCAAATAATAAAATTAGAAGAAAAACAGTAGTGTTCCCCGGACTAATATTGTTTAACAAAATGTTTACGTATTCAGAGGTGACATATCTAGGCCAAAGTCAACCTTCAGAACAAAAACAAAACACTCAGTACACAATGAAAAATATGGAGCTCCAAAAATTTAAAATAAATAAAATACCAAAACATACCTTAATAAAGCCTTTTGGGGAGACACTAATTTTTACAACACTACTTAGACATCCTTAAAGGATAATTATCACCAAAAATAAAATAAAATATGAGATGGCTGCCAACCGCCGTCGAAGAGAAGCACACCAAACATCGCATTTCCATATTAAGGCCCAAGAAAATACTTTCACGATTATCACAGATGATAGTTGCACAGATAATTCTTCATGTATCATCAAATACTGGGATATATTCCCAAGTTAGCGGGGACGAGGGCCGTAGCCCTCGTCCCTGATGAGGTCCACAATTTGCGTACTTCTTCTACCAGCAATCAGTAACAACTAAAAATTCACAAGATGGAGGTCAATCGCGAAGAAGGCCGCCCAACATGCACCAGGTTTATTTAAATTAGACCAATCAAATTTAGCCACATATTACGACAATGTGAATAACCAAATAATATTCACACGACACCATTAAAATGTTTTGGCGGCATGATGCATATAGAGTCCTTTGTTTAATGACGTAGAATAATAATATACTTTTTCTCAAATATGTCACGATGAGACGGGATCAGAGGCACCAAAGTCTCACTCTAGCGGCAGAAAACACAACTCCAGCCCGAGGAGCCGAGAGATGCTGCCACCTCAAGTTCATTAGGCAAACCAAGGCATCTTAGCGGGCACTTTAAATGGAAGGGAATACATATACGTAGAGGAGATGCATATTAATAACGTTTGGACGGGCTTTGCACGTAACAATAATAATCAGAACAACAATCACAACCAGAGGACGTACCAGCGGGAATATACTAACTGGAGGGGAAACCAAAGACAGGGTAGACCTTACCAAAGGAACGGGGACGGCAGATGGAATAATCAGAGGAATTATCGGCAAGATAACCAGGGAGATTATCGTAATGACTGGAACGAGCGGTACGCTGAGTCACAAAAATATTTGGACGAATTAAATGCAGAAGAAACAGAGAAAGAGAAGTGGGGGCGTGCGATGGCAAATAGACAAAGTCCAGATAATCACCAGGAAGCGGGGGCGGAAAGTTTATTACGGCAGCAGGGGAGACACGATGACAACCGGCGAAACTCAACAAATGGGTCGCAGGATTAAAAAACCACGATTAAATCAAAACCAGATAGCCTGAGAATGGAGGACACCAGGGAACGGGAGGAGTTGATTGTTGCGAACATTGAAGAGTGGGTAGCATTCCCGGACGATTGCCTGGAGGAAGTGGTGAAGGACCGGGAGAATGTAATCAGAAAATTACCAATTATTTATGCTCATATTGGAGGTCTTAGAGTGAGGTGCCTGATCGATACGGGTAGCCAGGTGAGCTTAGTCACGGAAGCATTGTTGAAAGAAATTGGATATAAAAAAACCATTCCAATTATGCCTGTACCATTAATGAAAATCCGAGGGGTCATTCCTGATAAGACCATAGTTTGCAAGCACCAAGCATATTTAGATCTGGAGATATTAAACCACACATTTTCACAAACTTTCATCGTGATACCAAAGATGAATTATAATGTCATTCTGGGAGCCAACTTCATTTGTGATTTTCACGCTATAATTGACTTACATAATAACACTGTGAGTTTTAAACAAGTTGAGGGGTTGAGTCATGTTGGTCTGAACATGGAAGAAAGTCCACTAGAGAGAGAGGCGAATACTTGGGTCATTGAAGAATGCACTAATGAGGCGATCGAAGATAAGAACTCGACGGAGGGACGAGTAAGCCAGACAGCAGTTATTGAAATTGACGGTCAAGATATTTCGCAAGAACTTTGGATACATTTGGCGGAGGAAGAAATTAGCGGGTCCAAATTTGCGATTTTACTTCAGGAGCAACTTAAGGAGGCAATAGTAGGGGAACCTGACAGAAGAAAATTAGAAGAGATTTTGAGACATCATAAGGGAGTTTTCGACACGATCCCTGGAAAGGTATTAAATTTCCAGTATGCCATGCAAATTACCGATTGGACCCCATTTAAGAGTAAATTGTACCCGATCCCAGAGAAACATTTTTCTCAGGTCAAGGACATTATTACTAACCTACTAGATTCTGGAATGATCAGAAAAGCAGCAACCCCATATTCAAATGCAATATTGGCTGTGACCAAGCCAAACGGATCAATCAGATTATGCCTAGACGCACGGGTTTTAAATAGCAAACTGTTAGTCGAGCACGACCAAGCACCAAGGATCAAGGACGTATTGAAGGGCTTCCGTGGAAAGAAGATATATTCTAGCGTCGATTTAGCGAATAGTTTCCACCATCTGGAACTTGAGGAAAAATCCCAATTATTGACGGGGTTTTTATTTGATAACCAAAGCTATATCTGGTCTCGCATGCCCTTTGGCGTAAAAACAGCAGGATGTGCATTGATAAGAGCACTAGACAGGAATCTAAGTGAAGAGGTCAAGAGCTTCACTACAAGATATGTTGATGACATACTCATAGCATCGGAAACAATGGAGGAACATTTGGAAAACCTAAACAAACTTTTGGATAATTTGAGAACCATGAATTTCAAAATTAATTTGAAGAAATCGCACTTTTGCCAGAGCGAGATTCTGTATTTGGGTCACATAATTGGTGTTGAAGGCGTGAGACCAAATCCGGCAAAAATTGACGCAATTAAGAAATTCCCTACACCAACTAAAGTGAAACATGTTAGAGCATTTTTGGGAGTGACAGGTTTCTTTAAGGAGAATTGTCCTGGGTACACGGAAACAGTAGCACCGATGCAAGAGATGCTAAAGAAATCAAATCGATGGTCATGGAATGAGGAGTGCGACAGGTCCTTTAGAGCCACGAAAGACCTACTGGAGAATTGTGTGAAGCTAGGGTATCCAGACTTCGCGAAGAAATTTGTAATTCAGGCGGACGCTTCATTGATTGGAATCGGCGCCATGCTTTACCAAGAGGACGCTGATGAACCCAAGAATCGATCATATTTGGCATTTACTAGTCGTAAACTTAGGAAGCACGAGAGGAACTACACTGTTACAGAACTTGAGTTGTTAGCGATTTTGTACTCACTTCAACAATGGCGCAAGATGATCTTCGGGTACTCCATTGTTGTCAGAACTGACCACCATGCACTGACCTTATTCAAAACAACGATGGCAAGCGAAAGAGTTACGCGTTGGTCCATTTTTATACAGCAGTTCGATATTACCATAGAACACTGCCCTGGAAGGATGAACATCATACCAGATGTTTTAAGCAGGAACCCTGAAGATGAGAACGAGACAGCAGTAGAAGTACAACACATAGCATTGACACCTAAGGCTCGTGAGTTTTTGGACAAGTTGAAAGAAATTCAGAAGGAACAAGAAAAGGACCCATCGATGATGATGATGATCAAGTTTTACAAGAAGGAACTACAGCCAGATTCACCTGAATATCGAGAAGCCCGTGCCAAGGAAGCGAAATTCCACTACCTCAATAATCTTCTTCACAAGTTCGTGGATGATGATCACACCAAACTTCGAATTCTAGTTCCAGCATCGTTACAGAGAGGACTGACGTGGCATGTCCATGAAAGCCTAGCACATATCGGCACTGACAAAACAGAAGCAACAACAGGAGAAACTTTTACTTGGCCAAAGATGCGATATACCATTGTTGAAGTAATTAGAACTTGTGACGCGTGTCAGCGTACTAAGCCCAATAATTTCATACTGAAACAGCTTCCAAAACCTTTATTACCACAGAAACCGTGCGAGCTGGTCGCTATTGACGGTTTTGGCCCTCTAGTTGAGGGAAAACGAGGATGCCGACACCTTCTTGTATGTGTCGATGTATTTTCCAAGATGGTGGTATTATGTCCAATCCAGAAGACGACATCAAAGCAAGTCCTCAGCCGAATCCAGAACAAAGTCATTCCGACGCTTGGGAAGCCGGAATTCATGTTATCGGACCATGGGACATATTTTACAAGCAATGTTTTAGACAAGGTCTAGAGAGCTTAGGAATAAAGCATGTTCTATCTAGCATTCGCCACCCTTGTGGAAATCCAAGCGAGAGAACGATTCACTGTGATGCCAAGTATTACCGCGTCATGATTCCAAATGATCATAATAAGTGGGTCGACAGAGTAGGAGATATTGAGATGTGCATGAATACTACGAAGCACGAGTCGACAGGTCAAGTCCCACTAGTTGTACACCGCAACAGGATGCCTGAAAGATCTTGGGACAAGATTATTCCATGCCCAAGGGACCCGTTATTAGCACATGAGCTGCGAATTCAGCGAACCAGAGAACACATGAGGAGCCAAGCGGACCGAAGACTGAGGAGATACAGAGGAAAGAAATTTCATCGTGAACTACAGGAACAGGAACTAGTGCTTGTTCGGAGACCACCGATATCAGATCCTAAGAACAAAGTATTTGCCAAGTTCTGTCCAAAATTTATCGGCCCGTTCCGTATTATCAAGAATTTGGGTAATAATGCTTACAGACTTGAAGAATTGAGCACTGGCGCTAAATCTGTTTTCAATAGCGCTAATTTCAAGCCGTATTACAGAAGGGAACCATTTGATGAGTGATAAGGACTATGAATGCAAAATCATTATTGCAAAAATTTAATTTGAGAACACACTCAAATGTACGTGGCTACGTGGTACCTGGGAGAGCGAGCTTTGTTTGTAAACAAGACGGCCGGTCCGGCAGAAGTTGTAATTGTGTGAGTGAGAGGGGAAAGTCTGGCGAGACGTGTGAATGACATTGCAGCGAGGAGCGCACACTAATTGGGACAGACGAGTGAGGTACTTAAGAGATGTTATCTATACTACTGTGGATATTGTTTTTAAAATACAAATCAATCACTTGCTTCGAATTTCAAAACCTTGCTGAGGATAAATGAACCCTTATTGATTTGTCGATCAATAAGTCTTCATGATTTTATTATTATTATTATTACTGATGCCCAGGCAGAACATGTTGGAAGTTGACAAAGGGGAGTCAGGTCGTGTGTCGCTACGATTACAACAGAAGCAGCTTGGTAGTTATTCCTGAAGATGACCGGTTAAGCCGAGTTCAAGGACAAATTCTGGATGAACGCGCACCTAAATCGGCGTCATTATGGGAGTGTCAGAAGTGATGTTTCAACCGATCCACGATTGAATCAGCAAATCAGGAGAGAGGAAGCCAAAGCCACGCGGTGGATCGCGTACCTTAGAAAAAAACGCGAAAACGCGTCCATTGAGACGTTTGGATGAAAAAAAGAAGATTGATACTAGTCCCAAGTTTGTGAGGTGAAAACTACAGATTATTTTCACAAATTTCCCCCAGCCTACCCCATTCTGTCAGTTTCAAATAAATTGATCGGTGATGAGCTGTTTGACACACAACTTTATTGAGCTCTGGTGAGCAACGTTCACGCTAGTTTGCGTCACGATTTATCAAGCTCTAGTGAGCATACTTCACGTCTGTTTGACAAACATTTCATTTTGTGCTCAAGGGAGCAGAGTTCACGCTTAGGGGTGGAGATCTCTAGTCGAGATAAGCGCTACGTGATAGACATATTTGAGACTTGTTTGAAGCCAGTTGAGATCGAAGAGTGCAATTTATGTAAATTTTTGTGTTATATTTTGAGTGGTATATTGTGCGTGTGAATAAGCAAATGCTGAGATAGGGCCAGTTCTACGTTAAGTAATCGCCTAGGACATTATTGTGAGTGAAAGTAGTAGCTCATAGCGATTCTAGCTAGCCAACTAATAACTTTGAACATTTCTTTCCAAGAAGCTACGCCAAGATGTTTGCTGAAAGGTCGTGTGATGGAATGAAGTGCATCGCCTCTACCAATACGTCGACGATGAACGACTAGATTTCCCGTAGGGAAATGTTTTGGGATGGAGGTTAAGTTCTACAAGCTGAAACGGTGATGTACAAACCATTGATTTACTCAATATGTAGTTAGATTAGACGCGGGAACGTTGTAAATATTTTATTCATTGTTTTTCTTGTATTTAGATTTTTTTGTGTGCCGACACTATTATATTTAAATGTACGTTGGCACGTGGCCAAAGTTGTTTGATTGTATTTTTTTTCTTATGAGTCATATTTAGGGTACACGGCGTGTGTATTTGATTTTATCCATGCGAATGCGAAACTCGTCACGGTCGACAAGTGGTGCTTTATTCAAGTTCATTTTTTTATAGGAAAAGGGGGTAAATGTTGTATGATGTTTACGAACAGGTTTTTATTCATACTAGGGTTGCCGAGCGCAACAAATTAAGATGTCACTGTAGAACACCTTAGTTCTATTTTTTTGAGTTTTTTTGAGTCCTTTTCAGGTTCTTTAGTCACGGACTAGATTGGGAGCGCAAGTTGGTGGAAAATATTTTATGTCTTTTATTACAGGTTTCTGTCAAACCCATACGTGTGATTCTGTGTGTGTTCTTGTGTCAGGTGTGTGTATTGATTCTTCGTGATGAGGGGTAGGATGTGCTACCGCCCTCAAATATTGTGGTTGTATTTTATGGAAAGGCAGAGCACTCTCAGAGGCTACTGTACCTTGTCCAGTGCTGATTCTTGGATTTCCTTGGGAAATGCTGAGATATATTTTTTTGACACACACACACGTATATTATGTGCTTTGGGAGCACGCTTCTTCGAGACTCGAACCAGTGCCACGGCAGGTCGAGGTTATTGACACGTGGGTTGACAGATGTGAAGATTCCACTTAGCGCCCGTCTATGTCTGGTGATTCATATTTTAGGCAGTCCAGCTGACCGACTGACCCTGTAACCTATCAGTAGCAAACCTGTTCTTTTGCTGGTCATTGGACCATAATTAATTGGGAGTTCACCTTGTCCGTTACGGATTACTGCATATCGTATGAGATGAAATATTGTTTTATGATGTAAATGTTGGCTTTGAGCCTAGTGATTTCTATGACTCATTTCATGTTAGATTTGTCTGTTGTGACACCATTGGGTGTACCTTGTATATTTTCTTGTAAAAATGGCAAGCGGCCATATGTGTATTTTTCTTGTTTGGTCACGTGTGAATTTACTTGTGTTGATTTGAAAAGTCCTAATTTTAGGCGTTAATGTTGTTTGCTACGGCAGTTCCTTGATTCCAGTTTCATGCGGAAATTATTTGTTGTTTTATTTAGCGTAGGAAGTGTCTGATTAATTTAATTAGTGTTTAGTTGGTTCCCCGTGTCTGTCTAGCTCTAGACAATGTAGATTCGTCCTCTGAAAGTTTACTGGATGGTGACGAATCTCGCATTAATTTGTACATATCGTAACGCATGTAGAACAGCCGCACACGCACATGGTCATTGTAGTAATTTGGGACATTTGGTCCAGCTGTTTACAATCTCTCCTGAGATTAGGCCTAAATTTGGCAGTTTATTAATTCAAGTGGGAGTCACTTTGGGAGACCTTGTTTGTTTTGTTAAGTTTCCTGTAAATAGTTGATCTGTTATTAAATTCATATGTTTTAACCCTGGTATTCACTTTTCCTGCATGTTATTTTGTTATATGTTACCCTGCATGTTATAAGAAGCGCTTAACAACAACTTTACGAAATGGACTGTTACACCCCCCGAAACTGAGTCTCATATGCTTCTTTGCAAGGGTTCAATATATAACAAATGGTCAATATTCATTTTGTTTTGTCAATAGTTTTTTTTTGAAATGTAGCAGTCAATAGACATTATATTTTGTAAAACAGTCTTACCTGCACTAGTCGTAGACCTCCACGTTTTCGCAGTCCCATAAACTCACTGCAGCATCGTCATGGTCAAACACACACATGAACATTATTGACAAATCTCAACTTTCGATATACACCAAATGAAAAAAATGTGAAAACAGCAAAATGGAAAATCCATGTTTCGATATCAGCAAAATTCAGAAAACGAAAAACTTGAAACGGACATTAAAAAAAAACTGGAATTGGCCATGTGTGAATTATAAAAATTCAAAAATGTCTAACAGACATTGTTTAAAAGTGTAATCAACAAAATGGACAATCCATATCATCAAAAACACAAAACTTGAAACAGTCATTTTTAAAAACTGTAAATGGCAAATTGGCAAATGGTAATGTGTGAATTCATCATGTGTGAAATGTGAAAATGGAAAATCAGCCCATCAACATCATGATTTTTTAATTAAAGAAACATCATGCTCTGGTAAACCTTTGTTTTTATTTCATAGCCATAGGGATTGACAAAAGAAAAAATAGAATACAAACAAATCCCAGCTCCTCAATCCTCAATTCCTCAATGTTTATGTCCACGCATCATCAACTTTCCTTTCATAGCACTCATCACAATCAGGGCTGCCATCCTTTCACCCACTGAGGCATCACAGGATGTGAAACGTTGTTTAGCATTTTTCAATAACAATTTATCTGCCACATGTCTTAAACCAGGATGACTATGGAGATAAGAAAGATCATGTTCTTTGCATGCTTGATCCAAAACATTAATGGGTGCATCACCACGCTGCAAATGTTTTTCAAGATGAGTTCCAGGGCCACAAAAAGGATGGATTTCGAAAGGTAAGTATTGAATCACTTTGTCAATGACGCCGTTACCAGTACAAGTCTGGCATATCCATTTCCACCGATGGTGAAAAGGTTCGGTCTTCCTCCTCTTCTGTGGACGATGTTTGTGTTTGTATTTGTTGTTGTTGTTGCTTTTTCTCGCCATGACACCCGTGGAATGATTCAACAAAGTCTTTACATGGACGTTTATGACCGTGATACAGTTTCACTACCTGACAAGTCGCGCACTGATGCATAGAGGGTATTTTGCCATGGCCACTTGATTATGATGACCGTAATCCGTACAGGGTTGCAATTCACTCAACACAGGGTCTTGAGTCCATGATTTTGGTACATATTGCCAGATTTCTTTCACTGCGTTGGCGGCCACATAATAAATGAACGACTTGGGCAGCGCTAAGAGTTCCTCTTTGGTAAAACTGTCTAGTCTTTTTTGCACACAAAGAACATGCCGATGGCTTTGTCCGTAGCATTGCCTTTCTCCATGGTATCGCGTGCTGTAGATGTTTACACGTCGCTTGTAGAAATCTCACTGGCGTCATTCACAGGTAAATCTTGATTTTTAATTTTGTTCAGCAACTCCCAACAGACATGCGTGGTTAACCAATGAAAGAGATGCCACTCATGGGCTAGGGCTGTATGGGTAATGCTGCCACAGGAACAAGTATCCATGAGCGTTTGCAGGGATGGGCAGCCCAAGTCGATGAGGTCGTAAATGGTTGCAAACATTGACGTTTTTCATTACCTTTCACAAATACCACATTGGCTGAAGACAAGTGCGCTGTCATGACCACGTCCAAATATTTATAGGAAATGGTTCCTTGATTCCAGTCTAGTTGCATATGATTTTCAATCCACTGGGTTTGTTTACGGTCTTTTTCACACAACAAATCAATAGCATGGGGTGGTTTAAATAGCAAATGCGTAGCTTGCGATATCCAAAACGTGGTACAATCGATCATGTCCACTTGTTTAAATATAAATTTGTTGTCACCAATTTTAAACCCTTGGCAATCCACAATGAGTGTGCGCAACATGTTGACGCTTGCCTGGACCAAGTTCAACTGACGACTGACTGACGATCGACCACTAAAGTGTGATCATGGCATGGGCTTACCTGCCATGCTAGTTTCAAATTGAGGTTAGGGTAGGACAGAGGGACATGCAAAAATAAGAATTTAAGAATTACATCATTTTATTATCATAAAACGTCTTACAGGCTTTTGTCATTTTGGGATAAGGACGATACCTACTGATACAACAATATAGTCTCTTGTGTTTGTAACGTCCATAACAC
The DNA here is from genome assembly GCA_946902985.2 of Meconema thalassinum. NCBI lineage: Eukaryota > Metazoa > Arthropoda > Insecta > Orthoptera > Tettigoniidae > Meconema > Meconema thalassinum. The sequence continues at coordinate 151,397,832 of OX336389.2, forward strand.
CGATGATGTCCCAATGTCTCTAAACTAGGCGTTTTTGATGGTGAGCTGCTCACCGAAGCACCATGGACACCATACGGTCCACTCGTATCGTAACTTGTTTTTTCATCACTCAGAGACACAAGTGAGGGATAGCTTGAATGACAGGGTATATTTCCCACTTCCATACTGCACAGGTAGGGGCAAGTGGGTGACCAGCGCTGATGTTCCTGCATGGGTTCATCGCCCTCCTGCCATTGGTCTATGATGATGGGACAAAAGGCACATTTCACTTCATCTCTTGTTTTTAAATAGTAGAATCCAGCGGCCGCCAAGGCTTGAGGGTTTATGAAAGGCACCGGCCACGTGGCAAAAGTCTTGAAACGTTGTTCCTCAGAGTTTAAATTCATGGATGTAACGTCTCTTGAGGCTTTGAAGCAAGACATGACTGAGCGGCTTGACGTGGGTTGACCTGTTATTTATACACTTGTCAGTTGGTTGGACAGTGGATATTAGTTGACTTGTTTGTGATGAATAATCAAACAGTAGGCCGTGGTATTGGCTGGTACATTGTCATGCGTTTCAAAATCTAGTCGAATGTGAATATTGGATGGCTTGACAGACTCTTCCAGGTAAGAACAGTCAAAGACAATCAGTGGTGCTCTTGCCTTAAACGCTTGGGGTAGCAGCATGGGGCCGTTCTCTTTTTGATAATACGACCATCGAAATTTAGAAAACAAGTCGTACAGGGGGCCAAACTTATTTTTTGAAAAATCCAAATCCAGTCCTTCATAGGGAAACACAGCTCCGTTCAGGAGAAGACGTGCATTTCTCAATTGCAGGTGATCAAATTGCGTGGCATCTTTGGTTTGTTGATACTTGCGATTCGTTTGAAAACCCACGATCAGGTAGAGAGGTATCTCTGTATAGCGAGCTGTTTTTACAGACCAACTGTGTGTGTTGGTGGTGGGCAATAGCGGATACTCATGGAGTTCCCAGCTTCTAAATTCCATGGGTAGAGGCATATCTCTCTTTACCACTTTGAGTATGTCCAGTTTTTTGCTATCTTCAAGGGTCACATGAGCACTTTCCATAGCAAGCGTTGTAGTTGAATTTTTGAATCTATGGGGGCATTGTCAGCTCCCTTGAGTGCATTATTATCACTCCTGTCTCTCACTAGGTAAAGCACTTGCCTTGCGTTGATCACAATGCGTTGGTGATCTTCGGCAAAGCCTAAAATCAGTTTAAGAGGTAAATATCCAGTAAAGGTCCCATCGGTGTGTACCATCCAGTCATTGGTCGAGTCAGGACACCAACCTGCCATGCAAAGTGTTTAACCTTCTCCCTCACTATAAGAGGGGTATAGTTTCATGACACTGGAAATGCCCACATTTCGAGTGCTATCCACCACGATATCGTTAATGACATACCGCACTTCAGAAAACAGAAAGGCCAAACCATGGTTGGCCAACTTGGATGTGGTGGGTGTAGAGCCATCGGATTTGGTGAGCCGACCTTCAATCTGAATGACACTTTCATGCGGTAGGGTGTAAATATCTTGGTTGTTGATAACAAATTGAATTTCATCATTGTTATTGAGACCAGGTGTTTGAGCTTGATAGGAATGGAGATCAATTCTTACCACTCCTGGTGGCTCCTCGATGCGGTTCGCTATCTCTAGGATAGAATTCATCATGAGGGTTGATGTGGTAACCCAAATGCTGTAAAATCTGCTTGTCTTGAGATGTTAACGTGTATTCACGTGGCAAACAACTAACACCATTCCTAGACGGTGTTGTTGCTTTATACACAAACTTCATAGTGGCTTTAGCACCAACTTGTAAGTCACAGGTGTGGTAGAATCTAGATCAATGAGTTGTTGATCTCTATTGATCAGTCTTAATGTTATATTACTAATACTATCGACAGCCACAGAATGAAAAAGCACCACTGGAGGGTTTTCACGAATAATATACCCATTGGGCGATGTCACAATAAAGTCATAAAGCGAATGCGATGGTTCTTGATTGGTGTACACTTGGCTAATAATATTACATGTCATCGACACATGATGGTCCTCAATGAATTTCACTTCATGGTCCGAATCATGTTTTTGTTGGGCTCAAACACACGTGGGGTTTAAATCCTAGTAATGGGCCAATGGAATCGGGGTGAGTTTTAAAGTCAATGTTAAAGGTAGAGAAAATACTGCAGCGATGAGTGTTGGTTTTTCCTACAAGTTCAAACTTGCGCGTTCCATCAAGAAATGACTTTAAACTATATTGATTGATCAATGTGTTCATAAATACCATCGATCGTGTATCCACCAGAGTTCAGGGTGAGCACAGAATCATCATAGTAAAACTTGTTGTTCACATTTTCTCGTATGTTGTATATTCGATTGTACGTTTCAAGAGAAACAAGTCCTAAACCATCGGGTTTTTCACTCAATTCGATAGGCGGGTAAAAGTCTAGGCTGACTTCAGGTCCACGTCCATGCAGTGTAAACGTTTTACTTTCTGCCGACATACTGGTGGCGTTTTTGCTTATGCTGCGTCTTATATAAAAAAAAAAAAAACACAAACGTCCACACTGTTGGCTGTTAAACGTTTGCTCTCGTTTCACATTATAATATATCTTGATCCTGTTTCCAAAATAGGTCACTAGTTCCATGGGCGGAGGCAAATTCCCAAAACTGTCTAAGTACCATACGATGGATCCCTCTTTGACATAAGCTACATAATGCGTTCCTGGTCCTCGGTGATCATCCAAATTGACAACAGCACATTCCTGTTTCCAGGGTCGAGGGGGTAATTGGTTTCTCATAAACACACCTCGAAAATGAGAAAGCTTTAGTTGTTTAGCATAGCTTTCCACTTGTTGATGCGTCAGGGCATGTCTCGCTATGGCTGAGGTAAAAAAAGAAATCTTATATTTCGAAATGGTGAAATCCCAAATCCTTGTTGATAAAAGGCTGGCTTTAAATTGGCATTTCTAGCCCCCATGGCAATCGCTTCCATCGTTTCATTGTGTCGCTGACTTTCTTTGAGTTGTTGCTTGCCCTGCTGCGCGGCTTTAATGGTTTTCGCCACTGCACTGGCACCACCCAAAAGTGAACCTAGAGCAGCCAAACCGGCAAATAATGCAGGTAAAAATCCCGCTCGTTTGGGGACGGTAATCACTCGCCCTTGGTTTGAAACCTGTTGCCGACGTTTTGGAATAACATGTCTCTGTGCTGCTCGAAAGGCTTTCCTTATGGTCAATACATTATTTTTTCTTTTTTTCTTTCGCAAGGGCTTGTCCACGAATGTCTTAAGCCCAGGCTTTGCCAAGGACAAGGTCCTTTTTTTAGTCTTTCTCACCGCATACCTTTGTTTCACCATGATGATAATGACCAACAACCTTTCACAAGAAAGTTTAAATCACAACTAACGTCAGATGGTTATTTCATGGCTGTATATTCCAATTCCATATAAGTGGGAAATCGTTTATGGTTTTTCCCGCTTGCTTTTCATCCCATGTCAACATGAGATGAAAGGATAATTCGTCACCTGCATTGACCATTTCATGGTTATGGACCAACATCCTATGACCATTTATCTGTATTTGTAAATGGTTCTCATCAGGTATGGCATATTTGATGTGAATGGTTCCATCATAGTGTAATCGATAGTGGCTTAATCCTGAAGCAAGCACATAGGTCAAGTGCTGATCATGGACTAGCGGTGAATGGTTTCTGTCATTCACAGGTTTTTCATTTGTCAGATACACTAAAAATACAGATGGGATAAGTTTATAAAGCCTTTTAATTTCATAGGTCATGTAACGCTTGGTACAAACATAGTCTTCGTCTTGTGGGTCTTCCACGTGAATAATCCGATGGTGATTAGCGCTATAGCCATTCACCGTAAGCTGGGGCACTTTGTCACAAAACTCATACACTTTGTTATCCACTTTCTTTTTCGTAGTAACGTCTGTAGACACTTGAGGATGTTTTACATGGGTTAACCGCTTTCTCTTAAAGTCATAATCTCCCTGTTTTGTGCGTGGCACTACTGACCTATCCACATAGTGTTTATTAGCAGGATCTGTTTCTTGTTTAGGATCATGTATGGGGACAGGCCTAGCTTTGGCCATCAACGCACGTCCAAAGACAGCCATCGTCAACCTGTAGTACGAGTCTACTGTTTCTATGACAAGGCTCGGTGTCCTGTATATAGACAACCTGCTAGCCTGTCTAAGCCTTAGTTGAATTGAAGATTATTAAGCAGCAAGAGTTATTCCCCGTGGGGGACATGGTTTCCCATCTCTGTCCCACATCACGTGAACAACGCCATGGTTCACTGTTTCCATCTTCCATTCGCTGCATCATTGTGGGGCCTTCCGGCTGTGGAAAGACTAATCTTTTGCTAACGCTCATTACAGCGCCCAATGGTCTGCGTTTTCAAAATATTTATATTTTTGCAAAATCTCTCTACCAACCCCTCTACGTGTTTCTGGATCAAGTCATGTCTGGATTACAAAAAGAGAATATGGGTTATTTCACATTTTCCATGCAAGAAAATGTGATTTCACCGGATGAGGTAATGCCAGATTCACTCATGATTTTCGATCATGTATCCACTGAACAAGACAAGACATCATTCAAAGCTATTTCAGCATGGGTCGTCACAAATATATCGATTGCTTCTATCTTGGACAAACGTATTCTAAAATGTCCAAGCAGTTGATTCGTGACAATGCCAATGTCATTGTTTTATTTCGTCAGGACGAGAGGAACAGTCGTCACATTTATAATGAACATGTGAATCCGGATATGACCTTTCAAATGTTTACAGAATTGTGTGCCAAGTGCTGGAACACTCAACGTCATGCCTGTTTAGTGATTGACAAACAAAGTGAACTCAACCAAGGACGGTATCGCTTAGGGTTTGATCATTTTATTGCTATTTAAGGCCCTGTCTCATTCCCCGTCAAGTCATTTGTCAAGACGCCATGGCGTTAGCAGAGAGTCAATTGAAAAAGCATATTATTAGAGAAAAAAATACTATTCGCCAAAAGTTTCGTCAATTGAAACGATCACGTGCAAATCATGCTTTGTTTATTCAGCAACATTTAGCACCTCCACTAAAAGCCATGTTGAAACCCTCTTTCAAGCCATCTGAAACGCTACCCACCGTTTCACAAGCCACGCAGACGTTGCACGAGGACCCTGAGAAAGAGGAAGAGGAACAGGAAGATTTGACTAGTGTTAGCGAAGTTGAGGATGAGGAGGAACAAGTGTTTATGCCTCAAAAAAAAAAAAAAAAACCGAACCCCTTGCAGAGTTTTTGAGAAAAAAGAAATCCTTGGCCATGGTCGATACACCTTGCCCTTCCAGAGCGTCTCCGTTTTCACAACCCTTGGCCACCCCTCAACATAAAGCTCAACTGAAAACCATATTAATAAAATATTATGGATCAACATTGGAACCCTATTTCACTGATCTATTTATTGGAAACACTGATACCACGTATGGTGTTCGCTATGAGGATGATAGTTTTAAAATTGGCGATTCATCCATTAAATTTGCTCGTACTAAAGCTGTCATTAAAAACATCAACTATAAATTAACGCCAGGACTGTTAAAGCTGCTCTTTTCTCGGACCCCCTCTTCCCATGATTATACGTCAAGAGGATCTTGACAAATATAAATCCATTTTATTGGATACCCATGCCCACAAAAGACAGTATGATCCCGCTCAACAAGTGAATGCCAATATATCTCAAAAATATAAAACCATCATTGCAAAAATGTTTCCCACCAGTCAAAGTAATCGTCGTAAAGCGTCCGCTTCGGGAGTGACATTTAAACCATTAAAACCCCTTGTGGATGTTACCTACTGGCACAATCCCAATAAGCTCGTCCAGCGGCTACAGTTGTTGCATGCCTCACGTCAAGCTGGCCATACCGGTCACGATTGGGAAATTCTAGAAATTGAACAAGAACTTCGAAATGCCAAAATTATTGTTTAAGCCCTCGCCCATTAAGATGGGTATTGCTCACGAGTTGCATCGCCCAGCTAGGCGGCACTATCTGCGACTCAAGGTGATTTCACGAGGTGTGGATGAACTTTGGCAGGCTGACTTGGTTGAAATGATACCCTATGCTGACGTTAACGACGGTGTACGCTATATGTTTACCGTCATTGATGTCTATTCCAAAATGGCCTTTGTTGAACCTGTGCGTCGCAAGTCTGGTCCACTAGTTACCAAGGCCTTTCAACATATTATTCAACACTCCAAACATCAACCTCAGCTGCTACAAACTGACCAGGGAAAGGAATTTTTCAACAAGGATTTCTCCAGTTTTCTCAAATCTAAGGATATTCACCATTACACCACGTACAGCAACCTCAAGGCCAGTGTGGTCGAGCTGTTCAACCGAACATTGAAAACCCATATGTGGAAAGCGTTTACCGCTCAGGGCACGTATCGCTGGTTGGACATGTTGCCAGAGCTAGTATCACGTTACAATGACACCAAACATAAAACGATTGGGACCAAGCCACGCCTCGTGACCAAAAATATTCAGCGATTGGATAAACTGTTTAACCCCATAAAAACAGCCGATCCTAAACGTCACCGACTGAAAATTGGGGATTTTGTTCGTGTGAGCAAATTTAAGTCTGCCTTCAATAAGGGCTACATGCCTCAGTGGGGGACTGAACTATTTCGAATTCGTCAAGTCAACTTGGACACTCCAGTCACCTATTTACTCGAGGACCTCAACCATCAACCCATAAAAGATAGATTTTATCTCCATGAACTTCAGAAAACAGCATTTCCTCAGCATTAACTTGTGGAAAAAGTGTTGAAACAAAAAGGAAATAAACTCTATGTCAAATGGTTAGGGTTTAACTCTACGTTTAATTCTTGGATCAATAAATTACATGTTGTGTGAACCTGTGCAATTTTTAATTTATTCACACATGTTGTACACCACCTATAGCTCTATGTGTACAGTCCTCAGCTCCACATATTTCTTTCTCTATCCACCTGTGGTCTCTCATACATCCCCCCCCCTCCCCTCTCCCTCCCTTCACCTCCCACCACTGCTGTTTGCAGCTCTTGCCTATCTATTGGTTGCGACATCATTCCCACAAGTTGCATCATACTTTTTACTGATTCAGCGATTCCCACGCCTTGAACATTCTGTTATCAGACACGTGGACAGCTAACGTCCCAGGCGAACACCTGTGGCAGATCAAATTTCACATGGACTTACATTTTGTCACGTACGAAGCAAGACAGGATGTAACTTGTTTAGCCTACATGTGGTTTCACACATGTTCACATGCATTTCGCACTCCCCTGCCACCACGATGGTCAGATTATTTCACCTTCAAGCGTCTTGGTCATTTTCCATTGCACCTGTTGTCAAGTCAGATCAACGCCTTCCAATAAGCTCAAATGACATTCACCTCCTGCTCGTCTGCAAGTTTGTTTTCTCTACTCGCTTCGACCAACATAGAACCAAGTTCTCATCACCATTTACACGTCAAAGAGCCCCTTCGAGGGTAAAAAGTGTGAAAAAACCGCACCCTCGCTCTGTCATAAACCGACCTGTCGAAATAGCGATTGATCTATTGAGCACAGCCACCGTGGTCAGCGACAGGTTCGTTGAAACACACACACCCAGCAGTATCGTCTCTCTCAACCACCACGCTTCATGAACATTATAAACAGGTATCGGTAAAGAATTTTTTTTCAACATGTATGGCGTTAGGCCCTTTGTCAAAATGTCAAACATAGTTTCTAAAAGGGGGCGTGATCCCGAGTCCTAGTACACCTCGTACACGTCTCTAGCGTTATGGGTTTGCGAAATAAAGCAAAAAGTCTAAAATCATGGTTTTACCTCAACATGGTTCTTCATTCCTGCTCAACACGAACATCCTCGGCAAGAGGGCAACGCAATGAAAAAAATGACACCTCGCACTTGACTCTAGGCTTATTGGTTCGTGAGTTATCAGCAAAAATCACAAAAAACACTTGTTTACCCCAAAATCGAGTTTCCAATTATTTTTTAAATATAACGAGTGGTCTATAGTAAAGAGGACGTCAGCCCGAGTCCTTGGAACCCTCGTACACGCCTCTAGCATCATTGGTTCGCGAAATATAGCAAAAAGTTTAAAATCACGGTTTTACCCCAAAACATTCTGTTTCACTCATTCTCAAAAACTTGAACCTATTACCAAAATAAACAGGGTTTCAAGACAAGCCATTCGACACGTCATAGGACCAAATCCGACCAGGCATTCGTGAAATATCGGAAAAAGTCTAAAATCACGGTTTTACCACCAAAAAGCCTGTTTCCCTCATTCTCAAAACTTTAACCTACTAATAACATGTATAGGGATTCGAGACAAGCGATTTTACACGTCACACGTCCAAATCCGACCTTGCGTTCGAGAGATATCGGCAAACTTCGTAGGAAAGTAGGCGACTATCTGGTTCTCTCCTCACCACCAAAACCCATTCTTATCAATCATTTTCTTACAAAAATCCCAAGTGCGCATGCGTAAAAAACAAAAACAAAAATGTTAATCCATAGCGGCAGCTGGAAAAACGCATGCGCGATATGAGCAACAACGTTTTAGTTCATTTTAGCAGCGCACCTTATACATGTCCATTTAAAAAGAGACTTTCACTAAAAAAATACAATTTCACTCCCTAGTAGGGGGTAGGTTTTATTTAGGGGTTGAAATGAGTGGTTCATTGGAAAGAGGGCGTCAACCCGAGTCCAACGATATGTCGCATGTCAACATCGGACCATGGGGTCGCGAGATATTAATTATTTTAACATGTACAGTCGGGTACAAATAAAATGAGTGCGTTAGAATCGGCCTCACCCCCCTACTATTACATCATTTTATTATCATAACACGTCTTACATGCTTTTGTCATTTTGGGATAAGGACGATACCAACTGATACAACAATATAGCCTCGTGTGTTTGTAACGTCCATAACACCGATGATGTCCCAATATCTCTAAACTAGGCGTTTTTGACGGTGAGCTGCTCGCCGAAGCATCGTTGACACCATACAGTCCACACATATCGCAACTTGTTGTTTCATCTCCCAGCGGCACGAGTGAGGGGTAGCTTGAATGACAGGGTATATTTCCCACCTGCATTATGCACAGGTAGGGGCAGGCAGGTGACCAGCGCTGATGTTCCTGCATGGGTTCATCGCTCTCTTGCCATTGGTGTATGATGATGGGACAAAAGGCACATTTCACTTCATCTCTTGTTTTTAAATAATAGAAGCCAGCGGCCGCCAAGACTTGACGGCTTATGAACGGCACCGGCCACGTTGCAAAAGTCTTGAAACGTTGGTCCTCAGAGTTTAAATTCATGGATGTAACGTCTATTGATGCTTTAAAGCCAGACATGACTGAGCGGCATGACGTGGGTTGACTTGTTATTTATACACTCGTCACTTGGTTGGACAGTGGATAATAGTTGACTTGTTTGTGATGAATAATCAAACAGTAGGCTGTGGTATTGGCTGGTACATTGTCATGCGTTTCAAAATCTAGTAGGATGTCAATATTGGATGGCTTGACAGGCTCTTCCAGGTAAGAACAGTCAAAGACAATCAGTGGCGCCCTTGCCTTAAACGCTTGTGGTAACAGCATGGGGCCGTTCTCTTTTTGATAATACGACCATCGAAATTTAGAAAACAAGTCGTACAGGGGACCAAACTTATTTTTTGAAAAATCTAAATCCAGTCCTTCATAGGGAAACACAGCTCTGTTGAGGAAAAGACGTGCATTTCTCAATTGCAGGTGATCAAATTGCGTGGCATCTTTGGTTTTTGTTAATTGCGATTCGTTTGAAAACCCACGTTTATGTACAGAGGTCTCTCTGTATAGTGGGCTGTTTTACAGACCAACTGTGTGTGTTGGTGGTGGGTAATAGCGGGTACTCATGGAGGGCCCAGCTTCTAAATTCCATGGGTAGAGGTATATCTCTCTTTACCATTTTGAGTATGTCCAGTTTTTTTTGCTATCGTCAAGGGTTACATCAGACACTTTTCATAGCAAGCGTTGTAGTTGAATTTTTGAATCTATGGGGGCATTGTCGGCTCCGTTGAATGCATTATTATCACTTCTGTCTCTCACCAGATAAAGCACTTGCCTTGCGTTGACCACAATGCGCTGGTGATCTTCGGCAAAGCCTAAAATCAGTTTAAGAGGTAAATATCCAGTAAAGGTGCCATCGGTGTGTACCATCCAGTCATTGGTCGAGTCAGGGCACCAACCTGCCATGCAAAGTGTTTTACCTTCTTCGTTACTATAAGAGGGGTATAGTTTCATGACACTGGAAATGCCCACATTTCGAGTGCTATCCACCACGATATCGTTAATGATATACCGCACCTCAAAAAACAGAAAGGCAAAAGCATGGTTGCCCAACTTGTATGTGGTGGGTGTAGAGCCATCGGCTTTGGCGAGCCGACCTTCAATCTGAATGATACTTTCATGCGGAAGGGTGTAAATATCTTGATTGTTGATAACAAATGGAATGTCATCATTGTTATTGAGTCCAGGTGTTTGAGCTTGATAGGGATGGAGATCAATTCTTACCACTCCTGGTGGCTCCTCGATGCGGTTCGCTATCTCTAGGATAGAATTCATCATGAGGGTTGATGTGGTAACCCAAATGCTGTAAAATCTGCTTGTCTTGAGATGTTAACGTGTATTCACGTGGCAAACAACTAACACCATTCCTAGACGGTGTTGTTGCTTTATACACAAACTTCATAGTGGCTTTAGCACCAACTTGTAAGTCACAGGTGTGGTAGAATCTAGATCAATGAGTTGTTGATCTCTATTGATCAGTCTTAATGTTATATTACTAATACTATCGACAGCCACAGAATGAAAAAGCACCACTGGAGGGTTTTCACGAATAATATACCCATTGGGCGATGTCACAATAAAGTCATAAAGCGAATGCGATGGTTCTTGATTGGTGTACACTTGGCTAATAATATTACATGTCATCGACACATGATGGTCCTCAATGAATTTCACTTCATGGTCTGATTCATGTTTTTTGTTGGGCTCCAACACGCGGGGTTTAAATCCTAGTAATGGACCAATGGAATCGGGGCGTGTTTTAAAGTCAATGTTGAATGTGGAGAAAATACTGCAGCGATGAGTGTTGGTATTTCCTACAAGTTCAAACTTGCGCGTTCCATCGAGAAATGGCTTTAAACCATATTCATTAATCAACACCACATAAATGTGTTCATAAATATCATCGATCGTATATCCACCAGAGTTCAGGGTGAACACACAATCATCAAAGTAAAACTTATAATTCAGATTTTCACGTATGTTGTATATTCGATTGTACGTTTCAAGTGAAACAAGTCCCAAACCATAAGGTCTTTCAGTCAATTCGATAGGCGGGTAAAAGTCTAGGTTGACTTCAGGTCCGCGTCCATGCAGTGTAAACGTTTTACTTTCTGCCGACATACTGGTGGCGTTTTTGCTTATGCTGCATCTTATATTAAAAAAATAACACAAACGTCCACACTATTGGTTGTTAAACGTCTGCTCGCGTTTCACATTATAATATATCTTGTTCCTCTTTCCAAAATAGGTCACTAGTTCCATGGGCGGGGGCTAATTCCCAAAAATGTCAAAGTTCCATACAGTGGATCCCTCTTTGACATAAGCTACATAATGCGTTCCTGGTCCTCGGTGATCATCGAAATTGACAACAGCGCATTCCTGTTTCCAGGGTCGTGGGGGTAATTGGTTTCGCATAAACACACCTTGAAAATGAGAAAGCTTTAGTTGTTAAGCATAGCTTTCCACTGGTTGATGCGTCAGGGCATGTCTTGCCATGGCTGAGGTTATTTTTATATATATATATATTTCGAAATGATGAAATCCCAAATCCTTGTTGATAAAAGGCTGGCTTTAAATTGGCATTTCTAGCCCTCACAGCAATCGCTTCCATCGTTTTATTATGTCGCTGATTTTCTTTTAGTTGTTGCTTGCCCTGCTGCGCGGCTTTAATGGTTTTCGCCACCACTCTGGCACCGCCCAAAAGTGAACCCAGAGCAGCCAGACCGACAAATAAAGCAGGTAAAAATCCCGCTCGTTTGGGGACGGTAATCACTCGCCCTTGTTTTGAACCCTGTCGCTGACGTTTTGGAATAACATGTCTCTGTGCTGCTCGAAGGGCTTTCCTTATGGTCAATACATTATTTTTTATTATTTTCTTTCTCAAGGGCTTGTCCACGAATGTCTTAAGCCCAGGCCTTGCCAAGGACAAAGTCTTATTTTTAGTCTATTTAGTCTTTTTACCACATATCTTTGTTTTACCATTATGATGACCAACTACCTTACAAGAGAAAGTTTAAGTCACGACTAACGTCAGATTGTTATTTCATGGCTGTATATTCCAATTCCACATAAAGTGGGAAATCGTTTATGGTTTTTCCCGCTTGCTTTTCATCCCATGTCAACATGAGATGAAAGGATAATTCGTCACCTGCATTGACCATTTCATGGTTATGGACCAACATCCTATGACCATTGGTCTCTATTTGTAAATGGTTCTCATCAGGCATCGCGTATTTCATGTGAATGGTTCCATCATTATGCAATCGATAGTGGCTTAAACCCGAAGCAAGCACATAGGTCAGGTGCTGGACATGGATTAGTGGTAAATGGTTTCTGTCATTCACAGGTTTTTCATTTGTCAGATACACTAAAAATACAGATGGGATAAATTTATAAAGCCTTTTCATTTCATATGTCACGTAAAGCTTGGTACAGACATCGTCTTCGTCTTGCGAGTCTTCCACGTGAATAATCCGATGGTGATCAGCGCAATACCCATTCACTGTAAGCTGAGTCACTTTATCATAAAATTCATACACTTTGTTATCCACATACTTTTTGTAGTAACATCTGTAGACATTTGAGGATGTTTTACGTGGGTTAACCGCTTTCCCTTAAAATCATAATCTCCCTGTTGTGTGAGTGGCACTACTGACCTATCCACATAGTGTTTAATACCAGGATCTGTTTCTTGTTTATGATCATGTATGGGAACAGACCTAGCTTTGGCCATCAACGTACGTCCAAAGACATCAATCGTCAACCTGTAGTACGAGTCTACTGTTTCTATGACATGGCTCGGTGCCATGTATGTAGACAGCCTGCTAGTCTGGCTAAGCCTTAGTTGAAATGAAGATTATTAAGCAGCAAGAGTCATTCCCCGTGGGGGACATGGTTTCCCGTCTCTGTCCCACATCACGTGAACAACGCCATGGTTCTCTCTTTCCATCTTCCATTCGCTGCATCATTGTGGGACCTTCCGGCTGTGGGAAGACCAATCTTTTGCTGACGCTCATCACAGCGCCCAGTGGTCTGCGTTTTCAAAATATTTATATTTTGGAAAATCTCTCTACCAAACCCTCTACGTGTTTCTGGATCAAGTCATGTCTGGATTACAAAATGAGAATATGGGTTATTTTACATTTTCCATGCAAGAAAATGTTATTTCACCGGATGAGGTAAAGCCTGATTCACTCATGATTTTCGATGATGTATCCACTGAACGACAAGGCATCTTTCAAAGCTATTTCAGCATGGGTCGTCACAAACATATCGATTGCTTCTATCTTGGACAAACGTATTCTAAAATGTCTAAACAGTTGATTCGTGTCAATGCCAATGTCACTGTTTTATTTCGCCAGGACGAGAGGAATAGTCGTCGCATTTATAATGAACATGTGAATCCGGATATGACCTTTCAAATTTTTACTGAATTGTGTGCCAAGTGCTGGAACACTCAACGTCATGCCTGTTTGGTCATTGACAAACAAAGTGAACTCAACCAAGGACGGTATCGATTAGGGTTTGATCATTTTATTGCTATTTAAGGCACTGTCTCATTCCCTCTCAATTCATTTGTCAACACACCATGGTGTTAGCAGAGAGTCAATTGAAAAAGCAGATTATTGAAGCAAAACATAATATTCGCCAAAAGTTTCGTCAATTGAAACGATCACGTGCAGATCATGCTTTGTTTATTCAACAACATTTAGCACCTCCGCTAAAAGCCATGCTGAAACCCTCTTTCAAGCCACTCAGATGCACCACGAGGACCCTGAGGAAGAGGAACAGGAACAGGAAAATTTGACAAGTGTTAGCGAAGTTGAGGATGAGGAGGAACAAGTGTTTACACCTCAAAAAAAGTCATAACCCCTTGCAGAGTTTTTAAGAAAAAAGAACTCCTTGGTCATGGTCGAAACACCTTGCCCTTCCAGATCGTCTCCGTTTTCACAACTCTTGGCCACCCCTCAACATAAAGCTCAACTGAAAAACATTTTAATAAAATATTATGGATCAACACTAGAACCCTATTTCACTAATCTATTTATTAAACGCAGATACCACGTATGTTGTTCGCTATGAGGATGATAGTTTTAAAATTGGAGATTCATCCATTACATTTTCTCGTACTAAAGCTGTCATTAAAAATATCAATTATAAATTAACGCCAGGACTGTTAATGCTGCTATTCTCTCGTACACCCTCTTCTCATGATTATACGTTAGAGGACCTTGGAAAATATAAATCCATTTTATTGGACACCCATGCCCACAAAATACAGTATGATCCCGCTGAACAAGTGAATGTCAATATGTCTCAAAAATATAAAACCATCATTGCAAAAATATTTCCCACCAGTCAACGTACTCGTCGTAAAGCGTCCGCTTCGGGAGTGACATTTAAACCATTAAAACCCCTTGTGGATGTTACCTACTGGCACAATCCCAATAAGCTCGTCCAACGACTACAGCTGTTGCATGCTTCATGTCAAGCCGGTCATACCGGTCACGATTGGGAAATTCAAGAAATTGAACTAGAATTTCGAAATGCCGAAATTATTGTTTAAGCCCTCACCCATTAAAATGGGTATTGCTCACGAGTTGCATCGCTCAGCTAGGCGTCACTATCTACGACTCAAGGTGATTTCACGAGGTGTGGATGAACTTTGGCAGGCTGACTTGGTTGAAATGATACCCTATGCTGACGTTAACGACGGTGTACGCTATATGTTTACCGTCATTGATGTCTATTCCAAAATGGCCTTTGTTGAACCTGTGCGTCGCAAGTCTGGTCCACTAGTTACCAAGGCCTTTCATTATATTATTCAACACTCCAAACATCAACCTCAGCTGCTACAAACTGACCAGGGAAAGGAATTTTTCAACAAGGATTTCTCCAGTTTTCTCAAATCTAAGGATATTCACCATTACACCACGTACAGCAACCTCAAGGCCAGTGTGGTCGAGCTGTTCAACCGAACATTGAAAACCCATATGTGGAAAGCGTTTACCGCTCAGGGCAGTTATCGCTGTTTGGACATGTTACCAGAGCTAGTGTCACGTTGCAATGGCACCCAACATAGAACGATTGGAACCAATCCACGTCTCGTGAACAAAAATATTCAGCGACTGGATAAACTGTTTAACCCCATAAAAACAGCAGATCCTAAACGTCACCGACTGATAATTGGGGATTTTGTTCGTGTGAGCAAATTTAAGTCTGCCTTCAATAAGGGCTACACACCTTAGTGGGGGACTGAACTATTTCGAATTCGTCAAGTCAACTTGGACTGTCCAGTCACCTATTTACTGGAGGACCTCAACCATCAACCCATAAAAGGTAGATTTTAACTCAATGAACTTCAGAAAACAGCGTTTCCTAAACATTATCTTATGGAAAAAGTGTTGAAACAAAAAGGAAATAAACTATATGTCAAATTGTTAAGATTTAACTCTACCTTTAATTCTTGGATCAATAAAGTACATGTTGTGTGAACCTGTGCACTTTTGTACTCAATTTAATGTTTATCTTTGATTACTTCATTTGTCCTTTTAAAATCTTACTAAGATTTTAGTATGTATAAGGTTTGAAACCTCATAAATTGTTAATTGCCTGGAGCAACCATTTAATGTGAGGAGGTCTGCGACCCCATTTGTTAAAAAGTTTAAACGAACTATGTTTGTCAAAAATATATTACATACTTGTTAATTTCCTTAAACTTCTTTGAATTGTTAAATAAATTAAGCGTTTCTTTTCGCTTTTTCATTTTTCTAATACAAAGTTTAGGCAAAATCCTGTCTTCCTTGGCTCTCCCTACTTAATGCCATTAAAACCATTAATAGGTCTTTCACCACTCGTTGCATTTGAGCAAGAACTCTTAGTAGTAACCTCACTAAAGATTCTTTTAGCTTTAATAGCTAATTCTAATTGGCCAGTAAGGCAAGTAAAGCTCGCTACGCCAGCTACCTGCTTGTGGAGATCCTCTCCGAAAACTTATGGTCAGTTTTCCAAAAGATAAGTGTTTCTTTTTGTCTAAACTTTTAGCCGGCTCCTCGCTGAGTAAAAGCTTAGCCATTTCTAAATGCAACCATTGGTTCATTCAACAAAATTACTCCCCAGGGTATAATCTTTTATCATTTTCCTTCTTGGAAACACTTGGTCGCCTTTTCAGAAACTCCATAACTTTGAAAATTGGAAATACCAAACCTGATTTAAATTATTGGCATTCTTCGAATTATTTTGCAAAAACGAATTTCTTTGAACAAACATACAACAAATTTGTTACTCTCAGTCTTGCCAGACCATCACTCTTCCCCATAGTAGTGTTATACATGCTTGAGAGGGATTATACTAAAGCCACTCTCTTGCAAACCGCCCAAGTTCTAGCTGTGTTTCCCGTCAGCTTAGACCAAGCCCTTACTCATTTTAGGTATCCGAGAGCGGATTTGCGGAGGCAACCGCCACTAAGTGTGTTTAAGGTTAAACTTATAAATTTTGTGGGACTCTCCTCCTATTTTTCTATCCTTTTTCTCCAATCCAAAATCTACTTCCTTCTCTTAATCATCTTCCCTTGGTGGGTGGGTTATTCCTCAGCCAATAATCTACCCACCTAGGAGTCCCAATGGATCATAAATGGACGCTACATTGGCCACCACTGATCTCTTTGTCCAAGTCACATTCTTGTGGTTGCGGGCTCCCACAGTGAATTGAAATGAGTCCCTACTCGAATGCCTTAACAAATCAAGAGTTTTCACAGCGCCATCAAGAGGAAGACTGCAAGGCACCTGGTTCTCGAGAAGTGTTGGTTGGATGGCCTCCAAAACATCAGGATTGTTGGACCGCCTCCGGTTATCAGGGGCGATGTGAGGTCTTTGTGCAAATGTATGGCTTCTTGAACGGTTTCTGTCCCTGTTAAAAGACCATCAACGTAACTTCGGCTGGTGTAGGGTATATGTCTTGACCATCGAGTGCCACCTGCAGTAAGCAACGGGTAGCTTGATAAGGAGCTGCTGCAGTACCATAGGTTACCGTAGTCAATCGGTACATGTCCAGTTGTTATTCGGAGAACTATGCCACAAGATTCTCTGGAAGTCTCTGTCTGCATCATGAATCAGGTTCTGTCGGTACATCTGCTCGATATCTGCTGTTAGCGTATACTTGTGTGTGCGGAAGCGAAGAACGATCTAAATTAGATCCTGCTGAACAGTTGACCCAACCAACATCACGTCATTCAGGGTGATCGACGAAGTAGTTTTAGCCGACGCATTGTAGAAAACTCTGACCTTGGTAGTGCTGCTCGTGTCCTTGATTACTGCGTGATGAGGCTTCAAATAACCAGATGGTCACTAGGGTCGTCAAGTTCCATGTGTCCTAGTTGTAAATATTCATCCATGAATTTGATGTACTCATTCTTCAGGTCAGGTTGTCGATGCAATTTTCTCTCTATAAAGCCAAAGCTCCTGCTGGCATTGACACACGAGTCACCAAGTTCTCCTAATCCTTGCCGTAGTGGCAGTCTCGCTATGAACCTGCCTGACTCTTCGCGCGTGAAACATTTCCGAAAATGCTCCTCGCATTGACTTTCTTCCTTGGAATGGCTACGAGTCGTAAGCTCCTCCTGTTCCCAAAAGCGTTCCACCTGAGTGTGCAAGGCTTCATCCGTAGACAACAATGAAGTTGTTCCATTCTTTCGATGTTGAACTGAGTGGGGAGGTAATCATCCAGATAGCACCCAACCAAGTCGTGTATTTTGAAGAGTAGGGTAACCATCCCTTGATTGTTGTTCGGGTCTTCAGACTTCAAAGAACATAGTAGCACCTAACAGCAGATCTATCTCCTTAGGCTGGTTGAAATTAGGGTCGCCTAGTGGAATGTTGGCGATCAGTTGCCAGCTCTCGTACTCTATTCTTTATGAAGGCAGCGGGCCAATAATCTGACGCAGGACAGAACATACTATATGCCGACTATAAGTTCCAACTCTCGACTCTATCTGATGTTGACAGAAGTAAGAGGATTCAGTCGCTCGCGTGTTGCTAATACCATTGATGGGTATCGAATGAGGATTCAGCTTGATACCCAAACGGTCTACTAAGTCTCTAGACACGATGTTCATCTGTGATGCACTGTCTAATAGTGCTCGGCATTGATGCATTCGATCTTAGCTATCCCTAATGTTAACAATGGCAGTAGATAACAAGACTTCATTGTGCGGGCAAGCGCATCTGAGTGCTTCGTGTTGGGATGCACTGTGTGACGTGGTTGTAGTACGGTTCATATTCGGGTCTATATGTAACAAAGTGTGGTGACTTTTATTGCATCATCTGCAGTTACCTGAGTTGCAATTGTTGGCTACATGGTCACTTCTCAAGCAATTGAAACAATAATTATGTTCCCTCACAACACCTATACGGCTACTTACGTCCATGTACTTGAATTTTGGGCATTTATGCAGACTGTGAGATGTCTTACATAGCACGCAATAAGGTTACGTGGTGACGAAGGCTTGGTGTGGTCCCCTTGAACTTGTACCATGCTTGACCTCATCTTGGGTTACAGTAGCTGTCTTGTTGGACGTAACTATTTCTAAAGTTTGGCAATTATTTTCCAAGAATTGAATTAAGTCCTTCAAGTTGGCGTGCAATTCATTTGACGTACCGTTCTCCCATTGTTTCCTGAGATTGAGACTGATTCTTACCAAAACTAAGTGCGAGAGCATAAGGTCATGCAAGGGCGTTTCAATTTTTAGAGCTTCTACGGCATTTACTGTAATTTGCTGTTAAGTTGATTTAATAGCAAACGCAGCTCTTTAGGAAAATCATGCTTTACGTTCGGGAGTGACAATAATTCCTTGATGTGTAGGTCTGATATAAGTCTCGGATTGTGATACCAACTGCGAATCAAGTCCTAATCGACTTGAAGTTAGTAGTGTGTTTTGGATGGTTCTAATGCCACCGCCACCGCTCCACCGCTGGAATACTAAAATGGCAATATCTCGCGAACCAATCAGGCTAGAGACTTGTACGAGGTGTCATTGAACTCGGGCTAACACTCCCTTTCCAATGGACATCATATTTCCACCCCAAAATAAAACCTACCCCTACTAGGGGGGTGAAATAGTAATTTTTTAGAGAATCTCTCTTTCCAATTGCAACATGTGAGAGTTTGAACGTCAATATGGAATTAAACGTTGTTCTACATAAAGTGCATGTGTTCGGTGAAAAAGCCACTATGAATTAACATGCTTGTTTTCCGTTTTTTACGCATGCCCACTCATGACTTTTGTAAGAGGGCGGGCTTTTTAAAAGATGGTGGCTGTAGTGTAACCTAACCTAACCCAACCCACGAGGGGTGATCAAAACGTTTTCCAAGTGGTGCTGGTCGATAGGCAAACTGATAAACAAAGAGGGGCATGTTAGGCCTTGAGGCGAGAGCCCCTGTTATTGTTGATGAGCCCCTGTGGTCGGGCCCCTGTTGATGGGTTATTGTTGACAGGTCATTGTTGACGGGTCAATGTTGACAGGTCCTTGTGGACAAGTCCTTGTTGACAAGTCATTGATGACAGGTCATTGTCCTTGTGGACGAGTCCTTATGGACAAGTCCTTGTTGACAGGTCATTGATGACAGGTCATTGTTGACGGGTCCTTGTTGACGGGTCATTGTTGACGAGTCCCTGTGGACGGGTCATTGTTGACGAGTCCTTGTGGGCAGGTCCTTGTGGATGAGCCCCTTTGGACTGGTCCCTTTGGACTGGTCCCTAATGATATGATGAAATTAAACGTTGTTCCACATGAAACGCATGTGAAGAGCCGATTGCTACTATGAATTATCATGTCTGTTTTCTGTTTTTACGCATGCGCACTTGGGGTTTTCGTAAGAGGGCGGACTTCTAAAATAATATTTATAGATGAGTTATTAAAAAAATAACCAAAAGATCCAAAACTAATAGGTCATTGGCTTTTTAATATTTCATGAACCAATAAAGCTAGGGACTTGTATGAGGGGTCGTTGGACTTGGTATGACGCCCCGTTTTTCAATGTATTTTTGATTTTTGTCAAAAGGGCCTAAGTACACTTTTGTTAATATCTCGTGAACCAATAAGGCTAGGGACTTGTATGAGGGGTCGTAGCACATGGGATGACATTCCCTTTTTAAATGTATTTTTTGAAATTTTGACAAGGGGCCTAACTACACTTTTGTTGATATTTCCTGAACCCATGACGGGATTTTGCCCTGTGAGATGTCGTTGGACTTGGGCAGACACTCTCTTTTTGAATGTATTTTTGACATTTTAACAAAGGGCCTAACTACACTTTTGTTTAATATCTCGCGAACCAATAAGGCTAGGGACTTGTATGTGGGGTCCTAGCACTTGGGGTGACGCTCTGGTTTTAAATACATATTTAATGTCTGTCAAAAGGGCCTAACTGCACAGTTGTTAATATCTCGATAACTAATAATGGGAGAGAGTCAAGTGAGGTGTTATAATACTAAGGATGGCCAACCCTTTCCCATGACCAATGAATTTACCTAAAATATCCAAAATATTAAGGTCATTGACCTGAGATTTTATAAATTAATAATTGGATACGGACATGTGAGTTGTTTACCGTGAGTGATGAAACATAGCTAGGTAGAGAAAGAACTAGTGTAGGCTACATGTATGGTGACTGACAAGTCTTTCACTATTGGAACTTGTTTTCAGATCAGACTGTAGTACAGAGAGAGTATAGGTTGCAGGCATGGGTTAATAAATGACAAACGGTGTATACAAAATCGGATTTATTGATTCAAGAATTAAGAGTAGACTATCTTCAATTGATTGGTTAAAGAGGATAGCTAATGAAACAAAATGGTGACTACATTGAACTAAACTGAACCAAGCTGAATCAAACCCAACCAAACCGAACCAAACATAATCGAAAACAAGCCAAGGGTTTAAGTGTAAAACTTGTGGGTGGATGTGGTCATTGGTAATGTCAAAAAGGAAAGGGATAACGCTCTACCTATAGAGGCTAAGGTAAAGCTAGTGCATGGTGCTAATGCACACACCCAAGTCCATGAACCTCACACAACTATCCTATGCAGTTTTATGGGTTGACTGTTAAAACTTGCTCAGTGGTTACTGGGACAAGATGGTCGCTACACACAACAAGCTTTAAATATCTGAGGCTAATAATCTATACACACACTCACACACACTTGTTCTAAACTAAACTGTCTAGCTGGCAGAGCTCACACAGTAGGCAAATGACAGAAATGCTTGGCTAACAGAAATACAATCATTTTCGGTTGTCTAATGTTACCAGCTAAACATTACGTGCTATAGTGGTGAGCACATGTGCCTCTTTCACTGGAGATCTTAATTCGATTTCTAGCTCTAAGGCCTAGAACGAATCAAACTAAGAAAAAAGGGTATGGTAACGCAGTGGTTAAACTGTTAACCTTTCACTAAGGTAGACTAGGGTTTGATTTTAGGTTAATATGCATGTCATAAACAAACAAATAAAAGCAGAGATAATGTTTAAAACTGATTACACTTGTCTCTTTTCAAATTATTACTTAGATTACAAATACAAACGTGGACTGGGTTTGACATACAGTTAATGCTTCCTATCACATACTAGACTGTAAGAAAGCCAAACAAGCAAAAGGCGTAGGTAAAGCAGTGGTAAAATCGTTATATGTAGAGAAATACCTAACGGTTTTATGAACTGGCAAAGGTATGTCGCATAAACAGTGCAGGATACAATCCAGCAACCATAATTTTTATCTTGTGGACAAGAGAAAACATATATATAGAGAGAGATATAAAGAAAGCTTGTGCATGTGTGGGTGGCATTGGTTGTTTGACCAGAGAAAATACGGTGAGGTAGGGTGCGGAGAGCGAGAATTAGCACTTATATATGAATGGAAAATAGATTTTTTCAATCGTTTTGTTTTTCAAATGCAGTGGTAGATAGTCGTTATTTTGTAAAACATTCTTACTTGCAGTAGTATAAACCTCTATGGTTCCGCTAACACATAGATAGACTGTATTATTGCCATGGTCAAGCACTCACATTAAGATTATTTACAAAATCATAAAATGAAAAATAAAAAATCTTGTTTTGGAAATATCGTTTTTCAACATACACAAAATAAATATATAAAAAAATTGTAAACAGCAAAATGGAAAATCCATGTTTCCATATAGACAAATTTTAAAAACCTTAAACGGACATTTATGAAAATATATGCAAATGGGATATTGACAAATGTGTAAATATGAAAATGGAAAAATCCATGTTTCCATATCATGAAATTGAAAAACATCAAACTGTCATTTAAAAAAATGCAAAATGGAAAATTGACGAATTGCAATGTGTGAAATGTGAAATTGAACAAATGGTTATCATAATTTTTCTTAAAGAACATGGTGCTCTATGGTTGAGGTGTGAATCAAACCCTCTCTACTTATTTGGACCACTCGAGACTGAGTAGACTAGTTTTAGATGTCATACCACTTTTAAAAGTTTGTGTTAAATCTAGGAATTGAACCCAAGAGCTTGTAGGGGAGATCCAAGGTTATAATATGTTAAACAGATAGCCTAGAATGTAGGGTGTGGTAGCTATATAGAGATGAGACGTTTCGCTCGGGGCAGGGAGGCATGGAGATCTGCATCAAACCAGTCAAAAGACTGACGACTCAAACAACAACATGTAGAACTCACCAAAATAATGTTGTGTAACGGTAAATGTTAGTCAACGAACAGTAATGCATTACTAAAACCCATGACACGATACCTAAGAGCTTTTCTAAAATTATTTTAAAATGCCTTTAACCCTATATTAAACACCCAGTTCACAAGACTCATAACTGCAATGTTATGGTCAAACAAAACAAAATCTATATTTCAAAACAAACAAGTGGTTTAGTCAATGTATACTGGAAAAAGTTTTATAAACACTCAAGTCCACAAAAATAATTAAATTAGTAACTGTCAGGTTGACCTAGTGGTTATGGTGTTTGACTTAAGTTCAAATTTTCTGTACAAGAAAGCAAGGGTTCGAATCCCTTACCTGATATAACTATTGCCTCAACATGGCTTGACCACACTGTATTATTGTGTACTCGGTACACAAACCATAGATAGAGTGTATTGTTTAAGGTCACTCTCTTTGCGAACATAGTCAGAGACTGTTGATGGTTAACAATTGCATTAATAGTGGGACATAGGGATAGCAATTAAGAAAAACAGACAATACCCATACACTATTTTTATTTATTTAATGTAAGTACTTGTACAATAGTTATATACAAACTACAACTCTATTTTGTCTATTACTATCTAGTCCTTTTCGATCCACTTGCATATCAAGGGCAGATGACTTTGTAGTTCAGCCCCTTAAAACAACAACAACAACACTACCTCTTGCATAGTCTGTGATGTTGATGATTCTTGGGGCGTGGAAGATGGATACAACATAACATTTACAACAGGGGTTAAACGTTGCTCAACAAACAATGCAATATTTTGAGTAGCAACATCTTTCTCTTGTACTAACTTTTTAACATTCTGATGATTTTTTGTCAACACCATCAGTGTTTTGTCTGGAGAACTACATTGATGATCACTCACACTTAAAACCACACCATTTCTACTTTTCATTTTGCCTCGACATTTTGTTGACCTCTGTTTTGAGCATCGCCAGAATAGTATTCCTTTTACATTTTGTCGTCTATAGTTATAAGAGTAGCCTTTATAGAGTACACGTTGTTTACCTCGGTTAGTTGTAGTAAGTTCCATAGTAGTAACTAACCTGTTAGTATGATTTGCACACTACAAAGGTTATCTCTGTTCTGGTAATAGAATTATTTAGCGTTGGCTAAATATTTAATATGTACAGTTTAAAGTGATAGAAAAGTGGTAGAAACGTGGTAGCAAAGTGGTAGACAAGTGGTAGACAAATGGTAACATAGTGGTGGAAAAGTGGTAGCAAGTGGTAGAAAAGTGGTAGAAAAGTGGCAGAAAAGTAATAGAAAAGTGGTAGCAAAGTGGTAGAAAAGTGGTAGCAAACTAGAAAAGTGGTGGAAAAGTGGCAGAAAAGTAGTAGAAAAGTGAGCAAAGTGGTAGAAAAGTGGTAGCAAACTAGAAAAGTGGTAGCAAAGTGGTAGAAAATATTACATGTATTGTTAAGAAATAGTTTAAGCGGTTACATGGATTCATTACACTATAATTTTAGCATCACGAAGCTCATTTTCTATATCCAAAAGTTCTTCCTCATATTTAGTATGACCAGCCTGTTCACAGGTTTGAAAGTACTGAAGCCGCTGGATTAGCTTATTGGGATTGTTCCAGTAAACAAATTTAACAAATGATTTTTTGGTGTAAACCATTATCATCATCATCATCATAATCATCATCATCATCATCATCATCATGGTTATCATCATCAATATAATTATCATCAATATAAACATCATCACTATTACTATCTAATCCTTTTTGTTTATCTTGCAATGCAACAACCTTTGGCATAGTTTGTGTTGTCTTTGATAGTGTTAGAGGTTTCTTAGACGTTAACGACTGTCCTAACATGTCTTTTTCAGGAGATAATAAATGCTCTTTAACAAACAAAGCACTATCTTGAGCCACGCTATTCTTTTCTTGGTCTTGTTTTTTTTACATTGGTTCGATTATTTTGTCCATTTAAATGAGTATTATTTTGAGATTTACAATGATGATCGATTGAAATAAGTATGTTGGAGCCTTTTGTTTTAATCATTCCTCGACACTTTTTAGATCGTTGTTTCGAACAGCACCAAATAACAGTTCCATTTTTATTAGTTCTTTTTACAATATATGCATATCCTTTATAGTAAGCACATGGCTTACCATAGCTAGTCGTTGATACTTCCATGTCAACTGTTAAGCATAAACTAATCTCTAGTAAAGTTAACTCGATAATAAAAATGATAGTTTGTAGTATGTGCAGTTTAAAGTAAGAGCAAAAGTGAGAGTCAAATGGTAGAAAAGTGTTAGCAAAGTGGTGTAAGAGTGGTAGCAGTTTATAGTAGTCATGATCTTTTCTTACCAGAATGTGATTTGAGTAAATGTAATTTCTAAACCTTAGCAGTGAGTAGTCAGTTAGTCTTGGTTCAGACAAGCGTAAACAGTTCTCCAATGAATCAGAGATCAAGATTTTCATTATGAAACAGTTGTGTAACCAATTAGGTATCGGTACTTGATAGCTTCACACATGAACAAAAATTCCAACATATCTGACATGAATTACATGATTTGAAAGTTGACAAAGAATACCCAATCAACCTTTGTAGTTACAATGTCAAACACAAAGACAAAATCAGCATGAACTTTTAAGTTACAGGAAAATTCTATTAAATAGACTATGCAGGAAATTTGGAAATACACATCAGAAGTTTGCAACACCATCCTTCTAGCCTATATAAATTATCGACATGGAAAGTGTGCACTGCCCCTAACATTAAACCAATTTATCAATAACACAAGTCAACAATCAAAACATTTTGTGTTGAGTCTATCATTTAATGCATATATTCTGTCTACATTGAACAGTAACAAAAAACGCCATTCATAATTAATTAAGTTTGCTTTAATTCTTTATGTAATGATAAATACATATCTAAAGTTTTGGCTGACTGTTCAGGGTGAATCGGCTTTGAACACATAAGAGAGGGAATATTTTAAGACTTAACCTCAGCTCACCTAACATAACCTAAGTTTACCTAACCTAACCTTGTCGTATAGGTAAGAAACGGGTCAAGCTATGCTTTCTACTACCGAGTTTCAGCTACTTTTCAAGGTTACTTTCCCGAACATTGCCGGAGACAACTGATAAACACCTATGTTCCCACGGCGGCGGCGCGCAACGACTTACATGACGCGCTGCCCCCTTTTCATTGAAGATGGCGGCCGTAGCTTAACTTAACCTAGCCTAACCTAACGAGATGGCGGCCGTAGCTTAACTTAACCTAGCCTAACGTAACAAGATGGCGGCTGTAGCTTAACTTAACCTAACCTAACCTACGAGGTGTGATCAAAAAGTTCCAAAAATGTGGCTGCGACTTAACCTAACCTAACCTAACCTACCCTACAAGGTGTGTTCAAAAAGTTTCAAAATGGCGGCCGTAGCTTTACTTAACCTAACCTAACATAACATAACCTAAACCTACGAGGTGTGATCAAAAAATTTTCAAAATAGTGGTCATTAGTTAACTGAACCTAGCCTAACCTAACCTAACCTAAACCTACGAGGTGTGATCATAAAGTTCCAAGATGGCGGTCGTAGCTTAACTCAACCTAACCCTACGAGGTGTGATCAAAAAGTTCCAAAATGGCTGCCGTAGCTTAACTTAACCTTTGATTGATCCCTGTTGATTGACCCCTTTTGATTGATCCCTGTTGATTGACCCCTTTTGATTGATCTCTGTTGATGTATCCCTTTGGACTGGTCCCTGTTGTCTAGCCCCTTTGGACGGGTCCTTTTTGAAGGGAGTCATTTTTTACGGGTCCCAGAGGACGGGTCCTTGTTGATGGGTCCCCTGTGGGCGGGTCCCTTTGACATAATTTGGATAAAATGCATGGGCCATTCCATGGGGATAAGTTCAAAGGACTCCGCCCACTGGGACCCGTCAACAAGGACCCGTCCTCCGTGACCCGTAAAAAAAATGACTCCCTTCAAAAAGGACCCGTCCAAAGGGGCTAGTCAACAGGGACCAGTCCAAAGGGATACATCAACAGAGATCAATCAAAAGGGGTCAATCAACAGGGATCAATCAAAGTTTAAGTTAAGCTACGGGAGCCATTTTGGAACTTTTTGATCACACCTCGTAGGGTTAGGTTAGGTTGAGTTAAGCTAAGACCGCCATCTTGGAACGTTATGATCACACCTCGTAGGTTTAGGTTAGGTTAGGTTAGGCTAGGTTCAGTTAAGCTATGACCACTATTTTGAAAAAAATTTGATCACACCTCGTAGGTTTAGGTTAAGTTAGGTTAGGTTAGGTTAAGTGAAGCTACGGCTGCCATTTTGAAACTTTTTGAACACTCCTTGTAGGTTAGGTTAGGCTAGGTTAGGTTAAGTCGCAGCCACATTTTTGGAACTTTTTGATCACACCTCGTAGGTTAGGTTAGGTTAAGTAAAGCTACAGCCGCCATCTTGTTACGTTAGGCTAGGTTAAGTTAAGCTATGGCCGCCATCTTGTTAGGTTAGGCTAGGTTAAGTTAAGCTACGGCCGCCATCTTCAACGAAAAGGGGGAAGCGCGTCATGTAAGTCGTTGCGCGCAGCCGCCGTGGGAACATAGGTGTTTATCAGCAGTCTCCGGCAATGTTCGGGAGAGTAACCTTGAAAAGTAGCTGAAACTCGGTAGTCGAAAGCATAGCTTGACCCGTTTCTTACCTATATGACAAGGTTAGGTTAGGTAAATTTAGGTTATGTTAGGTGAGCTGAGGTTAAGTCTTAAAATATTCCCTCTCTTATGTGTTCAAAGCCGATTCACCCTGAACAGTCAGCCAAAACTTTAGATATGTATTTATCATTACATAAAGAATTAAAGCAAACTTAATTAATTATGAATGGCGTTTTTTGTTACTGTTCAATGTAGAGAGTATATATGCATTAAATGATAGACTCAACACAAAATGTTTTGATTGTTGACTTGTGTTATTGATAAATTGGTTTAATGTTAGGGGCAGTGCACACTTTCCATGTCGATAATTTATATAGGCTAGAAGGATGGTGTTGCAAACTTCTGATGTGTATTTCCAAATTTCCTGCATAGACTATTTAATAGAATTTTCCTGTAACTTAAAAGTTCATGCTGATTTTGTCTTTGTGTTTGACATTGTAACTACAAAGGTTGATTGGATATTCTTTGTCAACTTTCAAATCATGTAATTCATGTCAGATATGTTGGAATTTTTGTTCATGTGTGAAGCTATCAAGTACCGATACCTAATTGGTTACACAACTGTTTCATAATGAAAATCTTGATCTCTGATTCATTGGAGAACTGTTTACGCTTGTCTGAACCAAGACTAACTGACTACTCACTGCTAAGGTTTAGAAATTACATTTACTCAAATCACATTCTGGTAAGAAAAGATCATGACTACTATAAACTGCTACCACTCTTCCACCACTTTGTTAACACTTTTCTACCATTTGACTCTCACTTTTGCTCTTACTTTAAACTGCACATACTACAAACTATCATTTTTATTATCGAGTTAACTTTACTAGAGATTAGTTTATGCTTAACAGTTGACATGGAAGTATCAACGACTAGCTATGGTAAGCCATGTGCTTACTATAAAGGATATGCATATATTGTAAAAAGAACTAATAAAAATGGAACTGTTATTTGGTGTTGTTCGAAACAACGATCTAAAAAGTGTCGAGGAATGATTAAAACAAAAGGCTCCAACATACTTCTTTCAATCGATCATCATTGTAAATCTCAAAATAATACTCATTTAAATGGACAAAATAATCGAACCAATGTAAAAAAAGCAAGACCAAGAAAAGAATAGTGTGGCTCAAGATAGTGCTTTGTTTGTTAAAGAGCATTTATTATCTCCTGAAAAAGACATGTTAGGACAGTCGTTAACGTCTAAGAAACCTCTAACACTATCAAAGACAACACAAACTATGCCAAAGGTTGTTGCATTGCAAGATGAACAAAAAGGATTAGATATTAATAGTGATGATGTTTATATTGATGATAATTATATTGATGATGATAACCATGATGATGATGATGATGATGATGATGATGATGATAATGGTTTACACCCAAAAAATCATTTGTTAAATTTGTTTACTGGAACAATCCCAATAAGCTAATCCAACGGCTTCAGTACTTGCACACCTGTAAACAGGCTGGTCATACTAAATATGAGGAAGAACTTTTGGATATAGAAAATGAGCTTCGTGATGCTAAAATTATAGTGTAATGAATCCATGTAACTGCTTAAACTATTTCTTAATAATATATGTAATATTTTCTACCACTTTGCTAGTTTGCTACCACTTTTCTACCACTTTGCTCACTTTTCTACTACTTTTCTGCCACTTTTCCACCACTTTTCTAGTTTGCTACCACTTTTCTACCACTTTGCTACCACTTTTCTATTACTTTTCTGCCACTTTTCTACCACTTTTCTACCACTTTTCTACCACTTTGCTACCACTTTTCCACCACTATGTTACCAATTGTCTACCACTTGTCTACCACTTTGCTACCACGTTTCTACCACTTTTCTATCACTTTAAACTGTACATATTAAATATAAAAGCCAACGCTAAATAATTCTATTACCAGAACAGAGATAACCTTTGTAGTGTGCAAATCATACTAACAGGTTAGTTACTACTATGGAACTTACTACAACTAACCGAGGTAAACAGCGTGTACTCTATAAAGGCTACTCTTATAACAATAGACGACAAAATATAAAAGGAATACTATTCTGGCGATGCTCAAAACAGAGGTCAACAAAATGTCGAGGCAAAATGAAAAGTAGAAATGGTGTGGTTTTAAAGTGTGAGTGATCATCAATGTAGTGCTCCAGACAAAACACTGATGGTGTTGACAAAAAATCATCAGAATGTTAAAAAGTTAGTACAAGAGAAAGATGTTGCTACTCAAGATAGTGCATTGTTTGTTGAGCAACGTTTAACCCCCGTTGTAAAAGTTATGTTGTATCCATCTTCCACGCCTCAAGAATCATCAACATCACAGACTATGCAAGAGGTAGTGTTGTTGTTGTTTTAAGGGGCTGAACTACAAAGTCATCTGCCCTTGATATGCAAGTGGATCGAAAAGGACTAGATAGTAATAGACAAAATAGAGTTGTAGTTTGTATATAACTATTGTACAAGTACTTACATTAAATAAATAAAAATAGTATATAGGTATTGTCTGTTTTTCTTAATTGCTATCCCTATGTCCCACTATTAATGCAATTGTTAACCATCAACAGTCTCTGACTATGTTCGCAAAGAGAGTGACCTTAAACAATACACTCTATCTATGGTTTGTGTACCGAGTACACAATAATACAGTGTGGTCAAGCCATGTTGAGGCAATAGTTATATCAGGTAAGGGATTCGAACCCTTGCTTTCTTGTACAGAAAATTTGAACTTAAGTCAAACACCATAACCACTCGGTCAACCTGACAGTTACTAATTTAATTATTTTTGTGGACTTGAGTGTTTATAAAACTTTTTCCAGTATACATTGACTAAACCACTTGTTTGTTTTGAAATATAGATTTTGTTTTGTTTGGCCATAACATTGCAGTTATGAGTCTTGTGAACTGGGTGTTTAATATAGGGTTAAAGGCATTTTAAAATAATTTTAGAAAAGCTCTTAGGTATCGTGTCATGGGTTTTAGTAATGCATTACTGTTCGTTGACTAACATTTACCGTTACACAACATTATTTTGGTGAGTTCTACATGTTGTTGTTTTAGTCGTCAGTCTTTTGACTGGTTTGATGCAGATCTCCATGCCTCCCTGCCCCGAGCGAAACGTCTCATCTCTATATAGCTACCACACCCTACATTCAAGGCTATCTGTTTAACATATTATAACCTTGGATCTCCCCTACAAGCTCTTGGGTTCAATTCCTAGATTTAACACAAACTTTTAAAAGTGGTATGACATCTAAAACTAGTCTACTCAGTCTCGAGTGGTCCAAATAAGTAGAGAGGGTTTGATTCACACCTCAACCATAGAGCAACATGTTCTTTAAGAAAAATTATGATAACCATTTGTTCAATTTCACATTTCACACATTGCAATTCGTCAATTTTCCATTTTGCATTTTTTTAAATGACAGTTTGATGTTTTTCAATTTCATGATATGGAAACATGGATTTTCCATTTTGCTGTTTACAAATTTTTTATATATTTATTTTGTGTATGTTGAAAAACGATATTTCCAAAACAAGATTTTTTATTTTTCATTTTATGATTTTGTAAATAATCTTAATGTGAGTGCTTGACCATGGCAATAATACAGTCTATCTATGTGTTAGCGGAACCATAGAGGTTTATACTACTGCAAGTAAGAATGTTTTACAAAATAACGACTATCTACCACTGCATTTGAAAAACAAAACGATTGAAAAAATCTATTTTCCATTCATATATAAGTGCTAATTCTCGCTCTCCGCACCCTACCTCACCGTATTTTCTCTGGTCAAACAACCAATGCTACCCACACATGCACAAGCTTTCTATATATCTCTCTCTCTCTCTATATATGTTTTCTCTTGTCCACAAGATAAAAATTATGGTTGCTGGATTGTATCCTGCACTGTTTATGCGACATACCTTTGCCAGTTCATAAAACCGTTAGGTATTTCTCTACATATAACGATTTTACCACTGCTTTACCTACGCCTTTTGCTTGTTTGGCTTTCTTACAGTCTAGTATGTGATAGGAAGCATTAACTGTATGTCAAACCCAGTCCACGTTTGTATTTGTAATCTAAGTAATAATTTGAAAAGAGACAAGTGTAATCAGTTTTAAACATTATCTCTGCTTTTATTTGTTTGTTTATGACATGCATATTAACCTAAAATCAAACCCTGGTCTACCTTAGTGAAAGTCTAACAGTTTAACCACTGCGTTACCATACCCTTTTTTCTTAGTTTGATTCGTTCTAGGCCTTAGAGCTAGAAATCGAATTAAGATCTCCAGTGAAAGAGGCACATGTGCTCACCACTATAGCACGTAATGTTTAGCTGGTAACATTAGACAACCGAAAATGATTGTATTTCTGTTAGCCAAGCATTTCTGTCATTTGCCTACTGTGTGAGCTCTGCCAGCTAGACAGTTTAGTTTAGAACAAGTGTGTGTGAGTGTGTGTATAGATTATTAGCCTCAGATATTTAAAGCTTGTTGTGTGTAGCGACCATCTTGTCCCAGTAACCACTGAGCAAGTTTTAACAGCCAACCCATAAAACTGCATAGGATAGTTGTGTGAGGTTCATGGACTTGGGTGTGTGCATTAGCACCATGCACTTGCTTTACCTTAGCCTCTATAGGTAGAGCGTTATCCCTTTCCTTTTTGACATTACCAATGACCACATCCACCCACAAGTTTTACACTTAAACCCTTGGCTTGTTTTCGATTAGGTTTGGTTCGGTTTGGTTGGGTTTGATTCAGCTTGGTTCAGTTTAGTTCAATGTAGTCACCATTTTGTTTCATTAGCTATCCTCTTTAACTAATCAATTAAAGATAGTCTACTCTTAATTCTTGAATCAATAAATCCGATTTTGTATACACCGTTTGTCATTTATTAACCCATGCCTGCAACCTATACTCTCTCTGTACTACAGTCTGATCTGAAAACAAGTTCCAATAGTGAAAGACTTGTCAGTCACCATACATGTAGCCTACACTAGTTCTTTCTCTACCTAGCTATGTTTCATCACTCACGGTAAACAACTCACATGTCCGTATCCAATTATTAATTTATAAAATCTCAGATCAATGACCTTAATATTTTGGATATTTTAGGTAAATTCATTGGTCATGGTAAAGAGTTGACCATTCTAAGTCCTATGACACCTCACATGTCGATATCCAAGTATTAGATTATATAATCTCAGGTCATTGTCCTTGTTGTTTTAAATATTTGGGGTAAATTCGTTGGTCATGGGAAAGGGTTGACCATCCTTAGTATTATAACACCTCACTTGACTCTCTCCCATTATTAGTTATCGAGATATTAACAACAGTGCAGTTAGGCCCTTTTGACAAACATTAAATATATATTTAAAAACAGAGCGTCACCCCGAGTGCTAGGACCCCACATACAAGTCCCTAGCCTTATTGGTTCGCGAGATATTAAACAAAAGTGTAGTTAGGCCCTTTGTTAAAATGTCAAAAATACATTCAAAAAGAGAGTGTCTGCCCATGTCCAACGACACCTCACAGGTCAAAATCCCATCATGGGTTCAGGAAATATCAACAAAAGTGCAGTTAGGCACCTTTTCAAAATTTCTAAAAATACATTTAAAAAGGGAATGTCATCCCATGTGCTACGACCCCTCATACAAGTCCCTAGCCTTATTGGTTCACGAGATATTAACAAAAGTGTACTTAGGCCCTTTTGACAAAAATCAAAAATACATTGAAAAACGGGGCGTCATACCAAGTCCAACGACCCCTCATACAAGTCCCTAGCTTTATTGGTTCATGAAATATTAAAAAGCCAATGACCTATTAGTTTTGGATCTTTTGGTTATTTTTTTAATAACTCATCTATAAATCATTATTTAAAAAGTCCGCCCTCTTACGAAAACCCCAAGTGCGCATGCGTAAAAACAGAAAACAAACATGTTAATTCATAGTAGCAATCGGCTCTTCGCATGCATTTCATGTGGAACAACGTTTAATTTCATCATATCATTAGGGACCAGTCCAAAGGGACCAGTCCAAAGGGGCTCATCCACAAGGACCTGGCCACAAGGACTCGTCAACAATGACCCGTCAACAAGGACCCGTCAACAATGACCTGTCAACAATGACCTGTCAACAAGGACTTGTCCATAAGGACTCGTCCACAAGGACAATGACCTGTGAACAACGACTTGTCCACAAGGACCTGTCAACTATGACCCGTCAACAATGACCTGTCAACAATAACCCATCAACAGGGGCCCGACCACAGGGGCTCATCAACAATAACAGGGGCTCTCGCCTCAAGGCCTAACATGCCCCTCTTTGTTTATCAGTTTGCCTATCGACAAGCACCACTTGGAAAACGTTTTGATCACCCCTCGTGGGTTGGGTTAGGTTAGGTTACACTACAGCCACCATCTTTTAAAAAGCCCGCCCTCTTACAAAAGTCATGAGTGGGCATGCGTAAAAAACGGAAAACAAGCATGTTAATTCATAGTGGCTTTTTCACCGAACACATGCACTTTATGTAGAACAACGTTTAATTCCATATTGACATTCAAACTGTCACATGTTGCAATTGGAAGGAGAGATTCTCTAAAAAATTACAATTTCACCCCCCTAGTAGGGGTAGGTTTCATTTTGGGGTGGAAATATATTGTCCATTGGAAAGGGAGTGTTAGACCGAGTTCAATGACATCTCGTACAAGTCTCTAGCCTGATTGGTTCGCGAGAAATTGCCATTTTAGTATTCCAGCGGTGGAGCGGTGGCGGCGCCATTAGAACCATCCAAAACACACTACTGAAGTAATCCTGTGAAATGGGAAAATTCTCAATGAGGCGGTGAGGTTCACCAGACAAGCATGATAGAAGATAATAATATCTTTGAATGTCTGTGATTGTTTCATTGTTGATGATCAGCGCTACAAAAGTTTCATAGAAATGCATGAAATCTTGTAGAGCGCCACTGAACTTGGGTAGTGAAATAGTTGGAAATTTTAGTGTGCAACTATTGTTCATGTTATCACAATTTACAGGCGGAGGTGGGTGTGTACGTTCAGGACACAATAGCGTTTCCATTTTTGACTTAATATCCAAACTTAAATCATCAAAGGCTGCTCTATCTACTTCATGTGATTCTTTTTCAGGAACATCGATTTTCAATTGTGTCTGAATGTCATTATATAATGTACCCGCTTAGGCGGAGGATGTTTAGTTAGTACTCGGCTTAGCTACTTCGGTATCGGAGCGCGTTACGTTCCCTCCACCACTAACTTCACATCCGATATGTAAACACAATCAGGTTACCAAGATTTAGGAAAAACTCAACATTACAGTTATAAATTATTTTATTCATATAAAAAGAAATAATCACTCAAAAACATATCAAAAATAAAGATCATTTGGCATTGTCTCTTCAAATGTCTCTCATAAAAATCACTAAAAATCATCAACATTCAAGATCATTTGTTATTGTCTCTTCAAATGTCACTCATAAAGATCACTAAAAGAGCATCACAATTCACCATAATGTCTTTTCATTGTTTCGTGAAGTTCTGAATACTCTGTCTTGCTTAATGTATCATTTCCACACATCATATCATTATTTAAGTTTTACACTACTCAAGCGTAGAGCGCGCCTATCATTTTAGTCATATCATTCATCTAAGGCTTTGGATATTTACGTTTTCGTTATTACCCTTCAGGGCTTCCTTTATTCATTATATTTATATGATCCTTATTTGATTAAATTCTTTGGATCTTCACACAACTCTCCACAAAGCCTTAGGTTTTTAAAATGCAATACAATACTATACAAAAATGTGCCATGTCTATCGATCGAACCCCCAATCATCCAGTTACCATCCATACATCTAGGCGATTTGTTTTTGTACTGTACTGTGCACCATTTGTTTATAAAAATGGGATATTTATTTATAACAAAACTTTATTATTCCTTAACCCGCTATATCATTATTTATGAAAGAAGGAATTTCTTTTACCAACAATTGACTATTTGACAAAATCCGTCAAATTTTACATAATATTTCAGAAATAGGATTGGGACAATTTCTTTAATTCCCGCCTGATAATTTTATATTCAGTTTAAGCTTGCACCTTTTATTTTGAATTTTATTATTTCCGTGTAACAGTTTCCCTTTCCACCAGTCTCTGCTAGACCTCACTTAGCTACCGAACTCATTAAGATGTGTCTCTTTCTCCCTCGCAAGCCCCCCCCCCCCTCTTTCTGTGGAACTTTAAAACGAGATATATGATGGCTTGCTAGCCCTTCTTGCTTTCACGCTAGTGTAACTTTTCAACCATATGATTTCCAAGACTTACAAATTCATTTCACAACGGATATTTGTTCCGTCTTTTATTTATTATTATTATTTATCTTTCGTTCCAAGTATATTAGTATTTAATTCGGATAGGCTGTACAGTAGTTCCTTATTATAACTTCTCACGACGCTTATAATGCCTCTTCATAACAATAATCCGTTCAACAATACCAAGCTGGGATA
Source organism: Meconema thalassinum (assembly GCA_946902985.2). Lineage (NCBI taxonomy): Eukaryota > Metazoa > Arthropoda > Insecta > Orthoptera > Tettigoniidae > Meconema > Meconema thalassinum. The sequence goes on from OX336389.2 coordinate 151,434,181, forward strand.
TCCATCCTACAACTGGATTTGTACGACGATTCATTCAACTACATTTTCGGTGGGGATTTGCACATCCATCATATACAACAATATAACGCTTCCTTAAGCAATAACTCGGTGGGAATTTTATTCACCCACAATACACAACAATACAACGCTTTATTAGGCAATAACTCGGTGGGAATTTATTCATCCACAACATACAATACGAGGCTTCTTCATTACAACAATACATTCGGTGGGAATTTACCTCCACGCATTTCGACGATTGTTACTACATTTTCCATCTCACGAATAAATATATCCTGGTTTAACGCATATTATATTCAGCTTGAAACTATACTTTTATTATTTTTATCAACCCTTACGGTAATAAAACTTGCTTGGATAACTTTACAATATTGGCTCTACTTCGGCGATCCTACTATTTATTTCACGACCTTGGCCTAATAGCCTATAAGGTAATATTATTATTATTAGGGTAATACATTCGTTTTTGGGTGTTTGGTTCCACCATTTATTCTATACTTTTTTATTATTAACATATTATTTCTCGCTCTATTTTTACTTTGAGTTCCTAAACACGGATCTTTAAATATAACTTTGTTATTAACTTGATCATCATTATTCGCGATCTCATTATTTCAGATTTTAATTCGTTTTATTATAACGCTTTACTCTTTCATTATTTGTTATTTGGTATAAATTTTAACCATTATTATTGTTACGGCTGTGAGTTTGTTTCATCGCTCGCCGCATAAGTCACAACTGCCCCAGGGCTGGGCTGCTCTGCCTCTATTGCGTGCGCCTTATGCAACAGGACTACTGGGACAAAGGTATGGTCCAGAATATTCGTGACTGAGCCAGTGAAGGAAGCCTCGAGAATCCGTGAACCCTGGATGGGTCTAGAAGCATTTATTGAGTCACTGGCCTGCTATATAAGAGCGACCTGTCAAGCAGTTGTGGTTGTGTTTTACGAGCTAGTGCGAGCGTTTATCGTGAGCGACAGAAGTGTGGTGATTTGCGAAACCCCTAGTGAAGCCGTTTCTCTTGACAGCGAGGAAGTGAGAAGCATATAGGGGACTGCCTGTGTTTTCGTAAGTAACTGAAATTTGTGTACATAGGGGAGAGTTGCATGTAGTTCTGTCAAGGCCACCAGACTCATTAGCGAGAAGATTAACTGTTGACAAGTGAAAGAGAGCAAGGGAACTCCATAAGCAAGAGACTTGAGGAAACTGGAGTAAGGTTCCAATTGCTTGTATTTGCTGATGAGTAGTGTATCTTCCTGCAAGCAATAAAACTAACTTCTCTTTAAAGCAGTAATTGGTGCTTTCTACCCACCGTAATCCAGTTAACAAAAGTGCCACTAGGGGTGGCACGTAACAACTGGTGTCAGAAGCCGGATTACGAACTCAAACACAAGCACAACACCTGACGGTCCTGGTTTCAAAACCCGAGCAGGTCATTTTTTAAAAATTTTCCTGTGAGTGCATGCCCTTTACAAGACAAGCATTTAAAATGGAAGCGCAATTGGCAGCATTGATAGAAAAGTTAAGTGGCATGGAAACCAAGATGGAGGACGGCCAGAAGAAGATGGAGGACGGCCAGAAGAAGTTAGCCGAGGACCTAACTGCTAAATTAGAAGATGGCCAGAATAATTTAACCAAGAAGATAGAGGACGGCCAGAAGAAGATGGAAGACGGGCAGAATAAGTTAGCACAGGACCTGAAGAAATTAGAACTGGGTCTGCGTGAGGAAGTCACGGCAGTGGAAAAGAAGTTCGACGCCTTAAGAGAAGAAGTTGCCGAGCTACGCCGACGCCCGCTGACGGAGGTGGATGAGAGATTCAACGCTCTACAAAAGGAATTTGCTGAGCTGCGCCGACACCCGCCGACAGGGATGGAAGATAGATTCACAGCCCTACAAGAGGAAGTTGCCGAACAGCGCCAACGCCCACTCACGGGGGCGGAAGAGAAATTCAACGCTCTTCAAGAGGAAGTTGCCGAGCTGCGCCGACGCCCGCCCACAGGTACACCGGGGACATCAGGAACGGGACAGAGCAGAGTGACGCCCCCAACTTTCGGCGGAAAGGTCCCGTGGAGCACCTATTTACGTCAGTTCGAGGCAGCCTGTTCCATAAACCACTGGAACAGCACGGAAAAGGCTTCAGCTCTCATTGTAGCGCTGAGAGGGGACGCCCTTAACGTCCTTCAGGCCATCCCGACTGGATCCCAGGACTACGCTTCACTGATCGCCCATATGGAGTCCCGATATGGAGATAGCCATCTTCAGCAGGCCTACCAGATGCAGCTCCGGACCCGGATACAGAAGAACGCGGAAACCCTGCAGGAGTTCGAGATGGACATCGCACGCCTCGTAAGGCTCGCCTATCCAACAGCGTCGGCCGACTTTTTGGAGCAGATAACGGCGCAGACCTTCACCGACGGGCTACGGGACTTGGACACTCAACAGGCGCTGCGACTCGCGCGCAATAAGACCCTGGCAGATGCGCTGAGCCACGCACTTGAGTTCGAGACGGCAAAGCAGGTATCTAGAATGCGCGCGCGGGTGCGTCAGGTGGACGTCGACGAACCAGCCAAAACCGACAAGACCAAGCCCCTGGCCGATGAACTGATGGAGGCGCTAGGCCGGTTCTTCAAGAGTCGCAGTACCACCAACAAAAACGTAGTCGAAGGACATCCGGAGAGGCGGCCCGGAAGAGGACTACCGACCTGCTGGACCTGCCGTAAGAGAGGCCACCTGAGCAAGGACTGCGTTGATCGCCGCCGCCAAGGGTTTCCGTCGGAACAGTCAGTCGTAGGGAAACCGCGCGGCCCAGGAAAGCAAGTATCAGCCAGCCTTGGGGGGCATAGATTGGCTTGTGACAGTCGTCAAGCCCCGGCAGTCCAAGTTCGTGTGACGCAGTTACGGAGGGATAATAGAAGCCTGATAGTCGACGGAGTCGTCAACGGAGTGAGTTGGTCCATGCTGATCGACACGGGAGCATCGAGGACCATCGTCAGTCCCACCGTGATCCCGAAGTGGAGAGTGCAACCCACACAAAGGAACCTCCAGCTAATAACCGCGACCGGAGAGACCGCACCGGTACATGGCGAAGCATCACTGGAGTTCGTCATAGGTCGACGGGCGATAAAGCATCCAGTGCTTGTGGCTGACGTATCAAATGGAGTGATCATCGGACTGGACTTCCTGGACCAGAACAACAACATCTTGGATCTGAGTACCAACACTCTGCACTTCGGAGGTGAGGAACCTGCTTTGCAACCAGCACACGAGGCCATCACCGCACGACGAGTAAGGCTGGGAGAGGACATCATCGTTCCCGCCAGGACGGAAGTCGGCGCTGCCGTAATTGTCGACGGAACAGCTGAGGGAGGGGCGGCTGTCATCGAGCCAAAATATGAGGACATCCAGACAAAACGATTGCTAGTTGCCAAGACTCTCATCAACACGACGTCTCGGCCATACGTCCGCCTGTCCAACCTGAACGACTACGATATTACGGTTCACCGGGACACCAACCTAGGAGTCTGCGAGCCCGTTACCTGGATTGCCCGCATCACAGACACGACGGACGGACACCTGCAGACGGACAACCGAAGAAGACGCGCCCTGCCAGAGGAACTACAGAAGCTGTACCAAGGATCCCAGGATCATTTAGACGAGGAACAATCACGCCAACTTCGGGACCTGATACATGAATTCCAGGATGTCTTCTCCGTGGGGAGCAAAGATTACGGCAGGACAAGCTTGGTCCAGCACAGAATCGACGTTGGGAACAGCGCACCGATTAGGGCCCCATTCCGACGTGTCCCGCTCGCCAAGAAAGCCGACGTCGACCGGATGGTAGAAGAGATCAAGGAGCAAGGGGTGATCGAGCCATCACATAGTCCTTGGAGTTCTCCGGTCGTGCTAGTGAAGAAGAAGGACGGTTCCACCAGGTTCTGCGTGGACTACAGGAGGGTGAACGACGTCACGAAGAAGGACATCTACCCTCTACCCCGGATCGACGACACGCTAGACACCATATCAGGACCAAGATGGTTCTCCACCTTGGATTTGAAGAGTGGCTACTGGCAGGTGGAGGTCCACCCTAAGGACCGCGAGAAAACGGCGTTCTCTGTTGGCAGTAGGCTCTGGCAGTTCACCGTCATGCCATTCGGTCCGTGCGACGCCCCTGCGACCTTCGAAAGGCTAATGGAGTCCATTCTGAGGGGACTACACTGGAAGACCTGCCTGGTCTACCTAGACGACGTCATCGTTCTGGGAAGAAGCTTCGAGGAGCACTACAGCAACCTGAAGGAGATCTTGACGAAGCTACGGGCTGCCCAGCTGAAGTTGAGCCCCAAGAAGTGTCAGCTCTTCCAGAAGCAGGTCCAGTACCTTGGGCATATTGTCTCCGAGGAAGGGGTGCGCACCGACCCAGAAAAGACCACAGCTGTGAGGGAGTGGCCAGTTCCGAAGGACAAGTCCCAACTACGAAACTTCCTGGGACTCTGCACTTATTACCGTCGCTTCGTGAGAGGATTCGCCGACATCGCCAAACCTGTACATCGACTGACTGTGAAGGACTAACTCTTCACGTGGACAGCAGAATGCCACAGTGCCTTCGAACAACTCAAGCAGGCTCTGTGCACCGCGCCTATTCTGGCCTACCCAGACCTGGGACAAGGTTCATCGTCGATACCGATGCCAGCGACTTTGGCATAGGGGGAAACCTGTCGCAAGTAGTGGACGGCGAGGAGAGAGTAGTGGCCTACTTCAGCAAGGTCTTGTCAAAGCCAGAAAGGAACTACTGCGTCACCGGGAAGGAGCTGCTCGCCAGCGTGAAGACCATTGAACACTTCCACAAGTACCTGTACGGGCAAGAATTTCTCATCAGGACCGACCATGCATCCCTGCGGTGGCTCCTGAACTTCAAGCAGCCCGAGGGTCAAATCGCGCGGTGGTTAGAGAGGCTTCAACAGTACAACTTTGAGATTCAGCACAGGAAAGGCCAACTGCATTCTAACGCCGACGCCCTGTCACGAAGACCGTGCCCCGAAGACTGCACCTTCTGTGCCCGAAGGGAGGAGAACACCGGGATACAATGCCGAAGGACTACCGTGGAACTTCAAGGGAGCTGGAGCCGCGTATCTTTCACGCGGGCACAAGCAGAAGATGATGACCTGGGACTGATAGCCGAATGGAAGAGGGCCTGTGTCCCCAGACCCGGGTGGAACATTGTGAGTGACTGCAGCCCAGTGCAGCGCAGTGGGACTCGCTGGTTGTGAGGGATGGCCTCATATGCCGTACCTGGGAAAGCACCGACGGGAAGACATCTCGGGAACAAGTCGTCGTTCCAAAGGCTATGACGGAGGAAGTCCTGAAGGAAGTCCATGGAGGATCATCTGGTGGACACCTAGGGATAAAGAAGACCCTGGAGAAGCTGAGAGAGCGGTTCTACCGGATCGGATGCCGAACTGACGTAGAGAACCACTGCGCGAGGTGCCACGATTGCACAGCCAACAAGGGCCCAGGACGAAGACGACGGGGTCCACTGAAGACCTACAACGTGGGCGGCCCCATGGAGAGAGTGGCCATCGATGTTGCTGGGCCATTCCCGTTAAGTGAGGCAGGGAACCGCTACATATTGGTCGTCAGCGACTACTTTACCAAATGGCCGGAGGCGTATGCGTTCCCTAACCAAGAAGCCGCGACGATTGCAGAGACCCTGGTGAAGGAATTCGTCAGCCGGTACGGAGTACCCCTGGAGCTGCACTCCGACCAAGGGAGGAACTTCGAGTCGCAGGTGTTCCAGAACCTATGCCAGCTGCTGGGAATCCGGAAGACAAGGACAACGACGCTACACCCTCAGTCCGACGGGATGGTAGAGCGATTCAATCGCACCATCGAGAACCATCTCCGAATAGTCGTCAGCGAGCACCAGAGCGATTGGGACAAGCATCTTCCACTATTTCTCCTGGCCTACCGCGCCGCCGTGCATGAAGCCACCGGGTGCACACCAGCCCGGACCATGTTTGGAAGGGAGCTCCGTCTACCTGTCGATCTTGCCTTCGGCCGACCTGGGAATGATCCGGTCCCGGTAAGCCAGTATTGTCAAGAACTGGTCGACCAACTGGAGGACGTGCACGCGTTCGCGAGGAGGAAACTGCGGATCGAGACCGACCGAATGAAGAACCGATACGACCAGCAGACGGATGCCGGCGGATTCCACGAGGACGAAGGTCTGGCTCTTCAACCCATTACGGAAGAAAGGCCTGTCACCCAAACTGCAGAAGTCCTGGGCGGGTCCGTACCGAGTCGTGAAACGGATCAACGATGTCGTCTACAGGATCCAGCGGAGCCCGAGGGCGAAGAAGAAGGTCGTGCATCGAGATCGCCTGGCAGCCTACGGTGGGACACAGACGGACCAATGATTGATCGGGACGATCAGCCTTTTAGGAAGTGGGTGGTGTTACGGCTGTGAGTTTGTTTCATCGCTCGCCGCATGAGTCACAACTGCCCCAGGGCTGGGCTGCTCTGCCTCAGTGTATTGCGTGCCCCTTATACAACAGGACTACTAGGACAAAGGGATGGTCCAGAATATTCGTGACTGAGCCAGTGAAGGAAGCCTCGAGAATCCGTGAACCCTGGATGGGTCTAGTAGCATTTATTGAGTCACCGGCCTGCTATATAAGAGCGACCTGTCAAGCAGTTGTGGTTGTGTTTTACGAGCTAGTGCGAGCGTTTATCGTGAGCGACAGAAGTGTGGTGACTTGCGAAACCCCTAGTGAAGCCGTTTCTCTTGACAGCGAGGAAGTGAGATGCATACAGGGGACTGCCTGTGTTTTCGTAGGTAACTGTAATTTGTGTACATAGGGGAGAGTTGCATGTAGTTCTGTCAAGGCCACCAGACTCATTAGCGAGAAGATTAACTGTTGACAAGTGAAAGAGGGCAAGGGCTCTCCATAAGCAAGAGACTTGAGGAAACTGGAGTAAGGTTCCAATTGCTTGTATTTGCTGATGAGTAGTGTATCTTCCTGCAAGCAATAAAGCTAACTTCTCTTTAAAGCAGTAATTGGTGTTGTGCTTTCTACCCACCGTAATCCAGTTAACAAAAGTGCCACTAGGGTGTGGCACGTAACATTATTCAACTTATCCCTTCAATTTTTATACTTTTATTACGGTGCGCACTTACTTCTTAACTAGGCAACAATTTAAGCCATTTATGTTATTATTTTATTCCTTCTTTCAAATTCATTTATTTATCATATATTTCTTTATCGGGCTTCCATTTCTTTATCTTTACTGACCACAACAATGCTTTATTTTCACCGAGGCGATCCTCGTGATTAACAATTATCATTTTTTCCAACATTTCAATTATTTGCACATTCATTTCATCAATGAATCGCCCATCAAACTCCCCAGTCGATGAATGATTCTATTGATATCAGTACACAGTACAACAGAAAAATATTAATGAAATTTCAACTCACCCGTGCGATGATTCCATTCCTAGATAGGCTCACCCATCAAGTTGTATTTCTAGCACTCCCTCACAACAGTTTTCCCTAACATTTCTATATTACACTGATACATTATTACACTGGCACAAAAAATATTATAATACTTTAACACTATAACACTTTATTTCTCAACACACGACCTCATCTCAGAGCTTCGGCAATGATTTTTCGCACTGGCTGATCCCTGACAATCCCTTACGTTTTCTGCTTTGAACGTGCTAATTCGCTCCTTGCCCGTTCCTTGAAACTCCTGGTTTCCTGTTCTCCGTGAAAGTCTCTAACTCCACGTCCCTGCTCACTCGTTCCTACTCGATCCTAGTTGTAAATGTTCCTCGTACTCGCCTTCACTCGTTCCGTACTTTTGCTTCGCGTAAATGTTCTAGTTCCTAGCTTGGTCTCCAATTCGAGAACCTTAACTTGTCTAGCTCGTATTCCTGACGCTTTATAACTTGAGTCTCGAACCCGCAGTCTCCTAGGTTCCTACTGGTTTAGTTTGTACTTCGTGATCAATACTCGTTTCTATTTTTCCTTTCTAGGATTCACTGCTTTGACGCACTCTTATCTGTATTTCGGGTTCCTAATACACCGATTTCTAGTTTTTGAACTACCGTCCCTTCAAAACTCCAAGTTCCTTAATTATCGCTCTTGCTTCACGTATTTCTGTATACTTTCGACTTGCGTAATTTATTTATACTAGCCCACACTTTTTGACAGTATTAATGTACCTTTACTTAACGCGGCGTAACTTATTCTCGTCGCGATTCTTACTTGATCCAGCGCCAAGCGCAATAGTGATCACTTTGAATAACGGTATGATGACCCGTATGTTCCGTTACTGCGAACATAATGTACTTGATAATTTCATGCTGCGATCCAGCATATTTACTCTAACGTGGGCTGGAGTATGACATTCATCACCCGACCTCTCAAAGGTCCGTTGTAGAACTGAGTGACTGAGTTCCGTTCGGCCTCATATTTATACTAGTTTATCAAAACGTAGTTCCCTCACGCAAGTGCGGAGTCTATTTTTCACGTTTGAGCCCCTATTTGATTGAAACTTTATTTGCGGATGTAAAACATGTTTACTTTGACGTTCATTTCGTGCGGAATCCCATTTAATCGTCTACTTATTTTTAATTAATTCAAATGTTCTTATGCTCCCTCCGTGGCCAGCGGAATGGTACATTCAACCTCCGTATACCTGCGTTTTAATTGACAATGACGCCACTGCTAATGCCGCCATTAAAACCTGTGCCAGCATTTATGATTACCAACCTCTAAACAGACCTAGTCCCTGTGAGAGTTTTAACGCATGTTATCAATGTATAGTGTTTTATCTTAGTCATGTTGTACCCTAAGACTGATTCGCTACTGTCTGGGACTTCTGTAATTTCTGTATCATAATTTATCGCGGCCTCAGCTCTAGTTTGGGCCAGCCTGAATCATGCAATAGTCCTTAATCACTAGGTTCAATCTCATTAAATCTGTCAGTTATGCCCCCGTAAATTTGATAAACAGTGCTTGCTTAGAAGGTTTTTAATGATTCCTGGTTGATGTACTAACAGCTCATGAGTGTGCAGAACCTCGCTTATCTGTTTATACTTTCTTGACACTTATTAATGATTACAATGTTTATAGCTCTCTTAATTACTCCCAATCTCGCCGCTGGATGATGTGAGTCACGCTTGGCTTGCATAACCTTTAACAATATTTCTTCCTCGGCAGGGCTTAGGCCATACTAGCATATTATATATCCAGCGTTCGACCCTTGGGCCAAAACTTCAGTTGGGCACAATACATCAATTAAACTCGCCAACGATTGCTTCCTAACCTTAATGTCGTTAAGATTCCCACCTACTGCAAATGCATTCACGAATGTACTTAAGTGAATCACGCGAGATTTGATGACTGCTCTTTTCTTTATTAATACACGTTTCTGATCGGCATCCATAATGACCCGAGAAACAAAGAATGACAAATGTGTTGAATCAGATCGTACTTACTGGTGCTGTTCTGTGCTCTTAAAACTCAAACCAAGATAGCTATTTTCTTAGATGTATTCGTAGTTCACTTTGTGTTCTCTTTATTCCGGCAATCAGGAGGACCAAAAATATTGTTGGTTCAACATGTCTCTGGTAGCAGTTTAAAAGGGAACTCCTCATATATCAATTTATGATGATTTATTATCTTAATTCTAAAACAAGGAAAACATCTGATCTAATACGCCAATAAACTCCGTGATCCCAAAAGAAAAAAACATCACACACAAGAATACCCAAAGACCCTCGACTCTGCTACGGGCGCTGCCGTCCGTGGGCACTGGGTGAACCACATAGTCCAGGGCGCAGCACCGTACAGAGGGTATATTGTTTCCTTAACTTTTAGCCCACTCTCATTTTGCAAAAATGAGAAAAAGTAGACTTATGAGATCGATCCGGGTAAATGTGTCTGTTTGTCTGTCCTTCTGCCTGTCTAGGTGTGTCCCCTCCCCCCCCCTCCCTATCAAATCCTAAACGGCTGCAGGTATCGAATCCAAATTTGGTAAGAGTAAAGATCTATGCCTGAATATCTCACGGCCATATTTGAAATTGACGTCAGTGCTACCAACTGCTGAAAAATCGCAATTGAAATTTGACCTCTATGTTGGATATCTCAGATGTTATGCATGCAAACTATTCCAAAATTGGCACACATATAGATGATGACATTTCAGATTACTCTTCAGAAGTCCATACATGCCAATGTTGCCAACATGATTCTAAGCCTGCCGATAGGTCCAATTTCTAAATGCATGTAACTTTTATACTATTGATTGGATTTCAACCAAATTTCATATGTACTATGTGTACTACAACATATATGACTGTGCGTATTCTAAAGCGCCACCAGGGCTGCCAACTGTTAATAAATGCTCTCTGTATGTTTATATCCCAATATCAATATATCAGAAGTTATGCAAGCCAACAGCTCTAAACTTTGCACACGTATAATACCTGACATTCTACCTTAGTTTGGTGTAACTTATATACATCAGTACTGCCAACACGATGCTAAGCCTACTGATAGGTCCAGTTTTTAAATATTTATAACTTCTATACTAACAAATGGATTTCGACCAAATTTCGTATGTGCTTTGTGTACCATAACAGTTATGAATATATGTATTCGTAAGAACCAGCAAGGCTGCCAACTGTTAATAAATGCTGTCTCTATTTGTTCAATCGTAATATCAATATATCAGAAAGTATGCAAGCCATCAGCTCTAAACTTTGCACACGTATAGTACCTAACATTCTAGATTCATTTGGAGTAACTAATATACCTCAGTTCTGCCGACATGGTTCTAAGCTTTCTGATAGTTTCAATTTTTAATTACTTGTAACTTCTATATTAACAAATGGATTTTATACAAAATTGGCGCAATAATAGATCGCAATATATAAAATTAATTCTCAGCATTACATACATGACATTGTTCCCAACATGATTTTACGTGCACTGATAAATAAAATATCAAACAGCATACAACGTCCATACTATCCATTAGACTTCAACCAAATTTTGTATATGCATTCTATACCTTAATAGATGGAATAACGAATATATTATTCAGAGTCACCAGGGCTGCCAACTGTAGTAAGTTACTCTATTAGGCTACACTATTTCAGGTGCATTTCACATTGCAGTACTTGGAAATGTTAGTATTACCAACTTGATTTCGTCATTATTCTAGGTAGGTCTATGTAAATTGGCATGAATCTTAAATTTTGAGAAAAGTAGGCTCTTTATTTCGTCACGGAACTACTTGTTTCTTCCCTTTTCCCTTCCACTTAGTTCCACATAGCCACAGGATTGCTATTTCCCTTCCCTCCATGAGATCCACCAGTTCTTCACCCTTCCCTGTTAGGCTGAGTATGTTGATGGTTCAAATTCGTGTTTTGTTACCTTGTTTCCTCCGGTGTTGATGCATGGACACACAACCCTGTTTGTCATCTAACTGTAAGCCATCATACCTGTCATGGGTCTGCTCATGCTGGCATCTTAATCGGTTATTAATATGCGTTCCGAGGCTCGTATTTGTATTGAAAGCGTATTCAAAATGTCTCTCCTACTGGCTTGCTAGGCCTAACGTAATTCAAGAATTTTCTGTCGGAGTTTGCTCCTTTAGCCTTTAGGATCCCTCCTCATCGCACATGGCAGTGGGCTCTATCTGTACTACCCTCAGAAATATAGGTTGCCTCCTCCGCCAGCTCCGCCGTACTGATTTCCACATTCTCCGCCTTCACCGCCGTTGAGGTCTTCACACATCACCCTGTGCAAGGGGCCTATGTTATACCCCACAGGACTGGGTCCCCACCAACACTCAGCCGCTACTATAGTTCCGACTATAGTACCGTTGCCCACCCCCGGGACTTGGACTTGCCTGATGAAAATTATCCATGTAAATACAGATTTCATGGACTGGATTAAGGAGACTGTGGTTATAAGCCTCAATGGCATATGGCGGTAAACATGCCCACAATTTTAAGCTCATAGCTACTTATAAATAGTCCCTTGTGTAATTTTAGATACATGCATATTTCAATGGCCTAAATTTATGCAAAACATTGATCAAGAAATCTATGCTACATAAAATTATTTTTATTGAGAAAATGTTTTTTAACATTTACATCAATCTTATTTTGCATCCATTCACCCCCACTCCCCACCCGTTACTGTGCTCGTGTGTTTTGTTTCCAAATACCAGAAGTTCAATGGACACAGTTCATCCAACCACCCCCACTCTATTTCAAACTTTAGGTCTCAGGGTTCTCTGTGATTCAGACAATGCTGGGAAAAGTTTCATGTCAGACAATGTTCAAACTCATCTACAGTGGTGGTACCGGTACCTACTAAGTTTTCCCCTTAACAACCATTTTTATTATACTCCTGTGCATGTATGGCGTTTGAATAGGTCAGTTTTTAAGGATTAAAAACTAATAAAATAAATTAATTAAATAAAGAAGCTTAATTCCTATTATTTTGTTACTATTCCCTTACCGGCAGCTTCTAAATACGTGATAACTGTGAGCTACCACAATATTCTCAACATGTTAATGGGTATGAGATGAAACCTTTCTGATTCTTCAGTGGTCAACTGACAACCTCCTTAACCTACAAGGCCACATACTATTGTATGAAATACATAAGCCTTACATTGATCATAACAAACATTCTATGCATCATGTATAGAAAACTTACTAAATCTGCTGTTGATTATTCAGTGAACAGATACCTTAGGTACAATAAGGTCAAACATGTGGATTGGGTATCAGTTTAGAGCACATTCCACAAACAACCGTGCTGTAGCCAACTGCATCACAATATTGTAATAGATCACCAGCCTTAGCTATAGGGTGTACATTCTCACATTCCTTTTTATTTGTAAAAAAAGCGTTTTTCTATGATAGTCAACAGAGGATAATATTGTGGCAACAGTTTCAGGAACTATTAGGGCCTGCAGTATTAACAACTACTTCAGAATAAACATTACTTACTTACTTAATTCCTGCCGCTCCTTCCGGAGCATAGGGCCTTGGTGAAATTTCTCCACGCAGTACGGTTCCTGGCCATTCTCTTCACTTGACTCCAGTTCTTGTCCACCTCTGCAATTTTATTTTCGATCGTCCTCTTCCAGGTCTTCTTAGGTCGACCTCGCTTCCTGGCGCCTTGAGGATTCCAGTCTAGCGCCGCCCTCTCAATAGCTCCGTCCGGCTTCCTTAGTGTGTGACCAATCCAGCGCCATTTCCTCTCCTTGATCTGGATGCTAATCGGTTGTTGATTGGTGATGGTCCAAAGATCTTCATTTGAGATTATGTCCGGCCACCTCACATTCATGATGCGACGAAGACATCTGTTAATGAACACCTGTAGCTGGTTGTTGATCGGTTTTGTGACTTTCCATGTTTCACAGCCGTAGAGAAGATTCGACTTTACGTTGCTATTGAAGAGGCGGAGCTTGGTCTTCCTGGAAATGTTTCTATTTCTCCAGATGGGGTAGAGCTGGACAAAGGTACCATTTGCCTTCCTGATACGGCTTCGAACATCTTCCTCTGCTCCCCCATCATTTGTGACTATACTTCCAATGTAGAGGAAGGACTCAACTTGCTCAATTTTCTTTCCGTTGACTGTCAAACTAGTCGTGATGTCAGAATTTATCCTCATCTCTTTGGTCTTGTTGGTGTTGATCAACAGTCCTGCACGTTCTGCTTCTCTCTGCAACCTCCCCAGCTTATCTTCTATGTCTCGGTACCGTTGTGCCATAAGACAAATGTCGTCTGCGAAATCCAGATCTTCAAGCCTGTCATTTATACCCCATTGAATACCCCTCTTCCGTCCTCCCATTACCTTCTTCATCACACTATCCAGGACCAACAGGAACAGAGTGGGGGAAAGGAAACACCCCTGTCTCACTCCGGAACTGACCTTTATCTTTTCTGTTAATTTGCCTTCGTGAAGAACCTGGCACTCATACCCTTCGTACATCTCTTCCATGATTCTGATGATCTTTGTTGGAATTTTATATTCCTCGAGGGTCTTCCACATGATTCTTTGATTTACGGAGTCGAAGGCTTTCTCGAAGTCAACAAATGTGAGGTAAAGAGTACTCCGCCACTCCACACTCTGTTCCAGGATGATTCGGAGGGTGTTGATGAGATCCACACAGCTGCGATGTTGTCGAAATCCAGCCTGTTCCTTCCGAAGCCTTTTTTCTACGCAGTCTTTTATACGGTTCAGGATGACTCTCGCCAGCACTTTGCTTGGAATGGACAGCAAGGTGATACCCCTCCAGTTGTTACAGTTTGTGGTGTCCCCTTTCTTCGGCAACTTGACTATCAACCCCTTCTTCCAGTCGGTTGGTATTTCCTCCTCCTTCCAGATCTTCTCCAACAGCGGGTGCAGCAGATCGATCGTAATATCCAGGTCTGCTTTCAGTACTTCCGCTGGGATATTATCCAGACCTGGTGCCTTCCCGCATTTCATCTGCTTCAACGCTGTCCGTATTTCGCCCCGAGTTGGGGAGTCGAGGCTGATGCATGGGTCACTTTCTGCTTCCTCTTCATCTTCTCCTCGCTGCTTACTTTCTGGTCCTCTATCTCTATTAAGAACGTCCGCAAAGTGTTCTCTCCATCTTGTCAGCTGCTGTTCACACGTCGTGAGGATCTCGCCCGTCTTGCTCTTCACAGGCCTAGTTTTATTAAAACCTTTATTCGAAAGCATCTTTGTGATGCCATAGAGTTCCTTAACGTCCCCCCTTCTTGCCGCTTCTTCTGCTTTCTCCGCCTGCTCATCAATCCACCTCCTATGATCCTTCCGTACACTCCTCTTTACCTCCCTGTTTGCTGTTGAATACTTTGCTTGTGTGAGAGCCTTCTGCTGTCTAGTCTTGCAGGTGTTGAGCTTGGCCTTAATCTCCTTCCTATAATTTATCTTGTCCCAGGTCTGATCGGATATCCATTCTTTCCGCAGGTAGTTCTTGTACCCGAGCTGCATCTCACTGGTTTCCACGAAGATATTCTTTATCTCGCTCCACACAGTCTCCACGTCCTTCTCTGTCTCGGAGTCAAACACCTGGAATTTATTTCTGAGCTCCAGTTTAAATTGGTCCAATCTCTGCTGGTCCTTAAGCTTGCCCACATCAAACTTGTTGTGCCGAGTGTTAAACTTTCGGCGGACTGCGACGATCTTCATGCGGAAGTTGGCAACCACAAGATGATGGTCACTACCAACGTCCACTCCTCTCTTGTTCCTAACATCTTCCAAGCTTCTTCTGAACCTCCTGCTCACCGCGATGCGATCAATTTGATTTTCTGTGACTTGATCAGGAGACACCCAGGTGACCTTGTGGCACCGTCTATGAGGAAATACCGTGCCACCCATCACCAAATCCTGACTGGCGCAATATTCCGTAAATTTCTCCCCATTGTCATTCATCTTACCAAGGCCATGTTTACCCATGATCTGCTCCAACCCCTCATTGTTTGAGCCCACCTTAGCGTTGAAGTCTCCCATAACAATGAGAATGTCCTTTTTACTTGTTTGTCTTGTGACATCTCGCAGCATTTGGTAGAATTCTTCCTTCTTCTCTGGCTCCGATTGTTCTGTAGGCGCATAGCATTGGATCACATTCCTGATCTTTGTCTTGAACCTAGCAAACACGAGCCTACTAGAAATTGGCTTCCACTCCATAAGGCTTCTCTTTGCATTTCTGTTGAGCAGCAACCCCACTCCATCCCTGTGTTCTTCATCATCGCCCCCAGAATAGAGAAATGTAATTCCATCTGTTGTCTGTATTTCACCAAATCCTGGCCACCTCACTTCACTCAATCCTAGGATATCCAGCCCATAGTCCTTCATCTCCCGTGTCACTTGTTTCAGTCTGGTTTTCTCCATCAAGGTCCTCACATTCCATAAACCGATTTTCGTAATCCTCTTCATGCCAAAAGTCGTTATCAGGTTATCCGTCCGGTTTTGTAATTTCGCTTCAGTTTCCGTAATCAGTTTATTTAAGAGGAGCGAGTGATTAACCCGCTGCCTCCGAGTGCCTTGGAGGGGCTGCCACCTTAAGCCTGAGGCACCAGGCTGATTTTCTGTCAAGGTTTCTTCCCTTAGCCTTTGAAGAACCAACTCCAAACTACAAGGCAGCAGTTGTTTCACCAGAGCCCTGTTAGCCGTAATTTCTTCAGGGTTCCTGTAGGGCCTTCACAGCTACCGTAGCGGTCTTGAGGCACACAAAGTCCCCACTGTACTTCACCCCTACAGGCAATCCCCTACTTAATTACTTTGCCCATCTCCCACGACGAGGACGAGGGGTTGGATTTGTGGAAGACCAGAATAAACATTAGATACTTTAAAAGAAGATTGGATATTGGCTCAGCAATTTTTCTAGGTCTGTGCCGTGTCTTCTGTGGATTTTCGCCTAGGCCCTAGGACTCCAAGCTGGCTCATCAGCGGGCTCTAGGTGTCCCAGCCCGGACCCCCACAGGAGTAGCGAACTGCGCGCTACCTCCCTTTTTATGAAGCGTACCTGCGCCTCTTCACTCCGAGAACTAAAAGCTCAAGCAGCCGTAACTTCCCTAGGAAGGCTTCTAAAAGAATGGTATATTGGCTTGCACGGCCAGTGAACTAAAACTCGGCAATTTTTCTAGGATTGTGCCGTATTTTGTGTGGTGATTTGCCTAGGGCATCAAGCTGGCTCATCAGCGGGCTCTTGGTGTCCCGGCCTGACCCCCACAGGAGTAGCAAACTGCCTGCTACCTCCCTTTTTATGAAGCGTACCTGCGCCTCTTCACTCCGAGAACTAAAAGCTCAAGTAGCCGTAACCTCCCTATGAAGGCTTCCAAAAAGATGGTATATTGGCTTTTCCGGCCAGTGAATTAAAACTCAGTAATTTTTTAGGTTTGTGCCGTGTCTTGTGTGGTGATTCGCCTAGGGCACCTAGCTGACTCATCAGCGGTGTCTTGGTGTCCCCGCCCGGACCACCACAGGACAAGCTAACTGCGTGCTACCTCCCTTTTTATGAAGCGCACCTGTGCCTCTTCACTACGAGAACTTAACGCTCAAGCAGCCATAACCTCCGTATAAAGGCGGGAACACCAAGAGCCCTCTTATGAGCCAGTTTGGTGTCCTAGGCAAAAGCCCACACAAGACACGGCACAAACCTAGAAAAATTGCTGACAATTTTTGTTACATATTTTATTTTTATTTTTATTGAGTTAGTAGCAACCCGACCCGGCTTCGCCCGGGAGAATGCATTACGTGATAAGCGATTTTTTTGTTATCCAGTGTCAATGAACAACGACCAACGCCCGTTTTACGTCTCGGCTTGATGGGTTAAAATCACTGACTGGACTATTATCATGGATATGCATGTGCAACAAATTCTTGTCAGACGTAATTTAAGAATGGCGACGTGCATGAAACACAAATCCCCCTTCCGTCCAATCTTAACTCGACTGTGAATTTTTCGGAACGAAAAGTCCACAGGCGAAATGAAGAAAAGCCGAGTTGCACTTCTAGGGAAACTCCAAACACAACCACCCTTCTCAGAAGTCTTAACTCAACACGACTCAACGCTTTGCTGCTGGCTGTATCTGGGGCAATAGTTCGCCCGCTAGCTAGGCTGCAACAGGGATGATAGATTCGCCCTTAGATAGCTCGTAAACTGTTGCCTCAGTATTTGAATGTACATGGTTGGAAGAAATTAAAACGTAAAAACACTCATAGTGGGCGATGTATTTAAGATAGACATATGCTCTCGCGGACTTTTTGTAGAACTTTTCATGCTGAACAATTCTTACATTCATAGTATTTAGATATTTTTAACAGTTTGCCCAGCGTAAGCTTACAAAGCGCTCGGACGCCAGTTTTTTTTTACTTCTCCACCGAAATCGTTACTGCTCGGCTTTCTTTTATCATAAATAAATTATTTTCTATAGAAATCATCCTCGAGATATCCTTTACAGAATGGTGAAAACCGCATGAAAATCCATCCAGGGGTTCTCGAGTTTACCCGTAACATCCAAGAACCGGGGACTTTGTTTTACACTAAGTAGAGATATATTAGCACATTTCATTTTCTTCAGTTTCTGCCTGCTCAACATTTCATATTCTAATTATTCTTTCATATTTCATTTTCCCCTTTGTCCTCTGTGCTGTTGTCAGAGGATCCTCCAAAGCTACCAGCAACAATAACACATGTCAGAAAATAACAAATGATGTTTAGAGTGTACATTAAAAGAGGTGAATTCTCACCATGGCTAAGCATTCATGTAGCCTTAGGGCATAAAGTGCACTTGTAAATAAATAATAGGTAAAAGTCCAGGAAATAATCATGCTAAGTAATTTGTTTTATTTTTATTATTATTATTAGGGCATGTTTTAAGTTTATTGCTTGGTAATGTGTAGCTTCTTCCTGTGTTTGATGCTGGAACTAATCAGCTGCCATCACAAGATTTCATTCCTCCCCCTTTCAATTAAATGTGGGTCTGGTGTAACAAATTCCACAGAGGTTTACTTATCATTATATCAAAATGTAGCCATAATTTAATTTGAGACAGTGGTGAGAATGAGGTAGATCTTATGACATTTGTGACACGTGATCTGTGCGCAGGTGTTGTTGAGGGGTCTATGACAAGTGAAATAATTGATGAATCTTAAGAAACGTCAGCATTATTAGGGATGGAAGACTTGGGTCATGACGCAGAAAGTGAAGAAGTCAATCACGATGCAATTGAATATATTGCAGGCTACCTGGCAAATCTGGGGGTTAGAGGGGAAAAGTGTAACTTTTTACAAGAAGTGACTCACAACTGGATCGCAATCAATTCGAAGGGAGGACTAACTTGGCCAACCGAAGAATGGACCCAAAGAGTTATGCAGTTTGAGGTGTTGTTCGGCAATTTTCATGGATTTGACATCTCGAAATGTGAAAGAGTGATAAAAACTTTGACTTCCGTGATAAAATCTAAATTCCCCGAGCTCGACAAGAAAATCATCTCCTTGAACGGCAGCACACGTACTCTCATCCAAATACGTCACCTCAAGAAGAGACGCAAAATACAGGTCATGTAAAAGTATTCGTTGAGGAAGAGACGAATGTGGGTAGCTTTGGCCTCCTTAAACAAGTAATAAGTCATCAAAATGTGAGTTGGAAACACACTTATACTGACAGCTGTTCTAGTGTTTATATTGAGACCTTTATGCATAATCCAATTTTCATTCGGTCTCATGTGAACAATGTCCAAGTATATTTCAGACTTCAGGGAGGGTCCAACCCATATTTTAGCGACACCGTTTGTTGTATAGTGAAGAGAGGTGGACGTGACTGAGAGGATGCGGGCCGGATATTGAGCCATAAATGCACTTAGCCATAGAGCTGTTTCGCGGCAGAGAAGGGCGGCCGTGGGAATTACGGTTGCGGAGAACGGTCAGGATCGTTGACCTCTCTAGAGACAGAAGAGAGAGAACCAGAATATTTTAGAAGGACAGAGGATAAATTGTATTCGTCCACAAGTGACCTACTTGGGAATTAATAAAAGGACCACTTTGAAATTTACATTTCTGAAATCACAAGAGTTTTAACCTTTGATCGCGGTATTTTATTTATGAAAAATGTGGAAGGATGAATTAATTAAGTTCAAAACAGAGGGGGGGGGGGGGGGGTAGCGTGTTTAAAGCAGCCAATCATCGATAAGGCGTAACCCTCGCTAAATTTTGCACGCCAAATGTAAGGACAATAAAGGTAGATTGCGGACCGATATAAAAGTTAAACCTTCGATCGAATCGGGGAATTAATTAGACCTACGAGACGATATGAATGTCACGAGCCTAGTGATATGAGATATTTTGTCCTGAGGGGATTATTATGGAAATTGAGTTTAAATTTCCTTCTCCTGTGCCTACTCCTGCAGCCGACACTTAAGTAGGACTCTCTGAGTGGAAGCAAATCAGTCAATTTTGGGTGCTCTTGCGGCGAAAGCGTGCGACGCTTTGCACTCTGCAATCGTGAAAATTTTACAAGTGCGAAAGACAAACTATACCACGAATAATATGAGGTCACATGAGTATATTTCTGTGCGCAAAGCAGAAGTCCGAACCGAGTGTGCTAATAAGTTCAGTATAGTTAGGACTGGCCTCCGTGCTAGAAAGTTTAGGAACGTTACTGCGATAATAGGTGCTACACAGGATGGTTGGATGAATGTAGTAGTCCAACAACGTAGCTAGTACAGCCAGTTAGGGTCGTGTTCATACAGCGTGTTCACGCATTGCAAATGTGTGGTCCCTTGTACAGTTTAAGTGTAATAACTTGTAAACTTTGTTTGTCCACCCGCATCACGAGGTCCGTGTGGAAGAAGAAACCAGCATTCGCCAGAACAAGTAGATGGGAATGATGCAGCGGTCCAGTTTTGCCATGGGGATGAATATGGAGTGAGAAACCACGGAAGGGAAGCGGAGATGACAGTGACATGGCGTACAGGCGAAGGCTAAGTACAGTGCAGAATTATACTCGTATAATTTAGTCGGGGCTGCCCTCGAAGTAACAAGGGATACGGTTTTTGTATATATTTATTTTGTTGTCACGTATCAATCGGTGCTGATTTTTTGTTGTTCTTCAACGTGCTTTGTAAATGTGTGATGCGTGGTCATGGGGTGTCATCGGAATTTTCTACGGAAAGTATTTATGGAAGAACTGGTCATTAGCCCTAGGTGTTGTACATACTGTTAAGAATAGAAGGGTGGTGGACGAGATTTACTGTGTTTAAACAAACCAGGAGTTTTAGATGCTGTAAGTGAAGCATATTTTGTGTTTTGAGTGGGATCATTGGACCACCACAGTAATTGTAAAGTAAAAGCAGGTTTTAGCTGGATTCATCCTGAATAATAGTTTGGTGGAAGGCAATAGTGACCCTACGTGTAGTTGATGATGAGAGAGTTATGGGAGGCTGACTGTATTGTGTGTGTAATTTAGTGGAGGAGATAATGCCCACTGTGCGTCGAGGGTAAGTAATGGAGGTTTTGTCCATTTTGGTAAGTAGTGGAGGTGGTAATTCCTACTGCGTGTGCTGTGACTGTGATGCTGGGGAACGTCGGTTTGACGCCCTGTAGGCAGCGAATCGTATATTAAGCGTCGTAGCTTGAAGGAATGTTCCTTACGGGCCATTGTAAGCACATGTTCATGTCAATCACCCCAGCTGTTGTTGGTTTGGAGCACGGTAGGCTACCCGCCATGTAGGGGTGACTCACCCGGCCTTCGGTCCTTTCACTTGTGTTATTGTTTGAGGTTGAGGATTTAAGTAGAAACTGGTTTGTTTAAACGTTTGCTTTGAGTTAATTTAAGATTTAGGGATGTGTGTATTTTTTTGTTTGTTTGTGTTGATACTCTCGTTCTTGCCTTGATGACCCGTGTTACCAGTGTTCATTTGTGTTTGAACCTGTTGAGGTTCCCGCTTTTGCGGATGTTCATTTTATTTGTCTATGTTTAACTCAGAATCATCTTGTTCTACAGTCATTTAGAATAGACACGTTGGTTTACTATTGATTTATTTATTTCTTTGTCGTATTCCACTTGTTAATCGGCCAGTACCTGACACAGAATCAATACCGGAGGCATGTGGCCGAAGGAATTGATCTGGATATACTGTACTAGGTCTTAGTCGCCATACAATAGCGTTGAAATTAGTTCACCTGAAATGAGGTAAATTTTTGAAATTAGTTCACCTGAAATGAGGTAAATTTTGAAATATGTTAATTTGATGTAATTTTGAGATGAGTTAAATTTCTTTTGACTGAGTTAAATTTTGGGATATCAAGTTATCATTTGAAATAATTCTTTGGAGGTGGGTTAAGGTTAATAGTGTTCCACTATTTGTGTTCCATTGAACTGAATTACGGGCAAGCTGAGGTTTGGCCCGAGCACCGAGGATAGTTAGGTACAATACCGTGTACCGCCTCTGTGGACATTTGGCCGAGTGAGAGAGGCTTGACACATTTTATATATTGCATTTGCATTTTATCTGGTGATTTTGTTGTTTAAGGTAATTTCTGGGATGTTTGGTTTTGGGTTTTGATTTAAATTCAATGTGTTTTCATGAATAAATTCTAGGTTTTAATGTTTCTCATGCATATGATTTATAGAATAAGTTCCCACGATCCATATCTAAATCCCTGGGATGCTATTAATGCTAGCCACCCGAACCGAGCATCCCCTGAGAAGAGAGTCTACATCCTAGAAAACCTGCATTAAAGGGTACAATATGCACGCAGTCTTTAATTCTAATACCTGGTTGTTTTGCTTCTTAATGCTGTACCATATTTATAATCTATTACATGTACAGTTGCGATTATCGTTTACTCTCATTGGACCAATCATTGAGGTATTGTGAATTATTGAGTGTACCATCCTTGGGGCTACTGTTGAAATCACGCACGGTTAGCCAATGAGAGCGAAGCGGACTCAGTGACAGCTTCACAGTCGTCCTTGAAAGGGTTTTCCGTGGTTCCCCATTTTTAACTCCATGCAAATGCTGGCACGTTACATTCTGACAGGCCGTGGCCATTTCCTTGCCTAGTTTTATTCATCTTTATTCATACCGTTTTGCTAAAAAAAAAAACACTAGTAAAAGTGAGGCAATGAATGCACACGGGAAGGGATAATTGAGAAATATGTCATAGGAGCAGGATGCACCATGTGTCTATTTTCAACAAACCAAGACCTGAATTTAGGTAGTTTCGTCGGGTCCTATAGCATCTAATAGTCCGGGCGGCTACCAACATGGGCAGATGCCTTTGTTTTGCAGACGATTTAAATGGCCAATGAAAAAAGTTCCAAGAGTCAATAACATACATTTTTCATAATTCATTCCAACCTCAGTCAGTTTGATCACTTACAACGATGATTAATTCCAAACTCAGTTACAACGTTCGATAACAAATGTCGCTTTTTACATCATTCAAACTGAGCTATGTCCAGAGCTCACCTCGCCAATAACAGTGAGTTAGTTGGGCGACAACTCAGCACTGCTGTGAGGAGTACCTTAGTAAGATAAATAGCCATTAGAATTGGATATCTCTAGTGCATGCTAAATTTGTTAATTTATTTATTATTATTACAGTGTGTTATTATAAATTCTATACAAGTGCATACTCACCTATACTCACGTAATTCATAAAACCGTTAAATGAAAACAAACCTAACTTACATCGAGATTCAAATTCTGAGCCGTATTATAATCACCTAAGACTACCTACAATAGACGTGCATTTACATTAGTGAAAAAAGAAATTAACCTCATCACAGTGATCAGGATATGATGATGGCCACTCAGGGTAATCCTAAGTTGCGCCCTTTAATAATGCATGTATTTTTTTCCAGGAGTGTATTTACATATTTATACTTCGTACCCCGCCCATTCATTGGGCAAATCAGTGTTGCCCGACTGAAGAGCTACAAATGACAGCTACTCCTCTCAGGAATTTGGCGTAAGGAAGGGCATCCGGGTGTAAAAACATCCGCCACATAGAATTTCATCGCATCTCATCCCCGACCCCTTACGAAACGGGAATAATACCGGGTATTTATGTATTTATTTATTTACCGGCCGAGGTGACCAAGAGCGCTGACGCGCTAACTCGTGCCTCGCTAGCATCTGTAGAGTGTGGGTTCAAATCCCACCTCGGCCGTCCTGAATATGGTTTTCGTGGTTTCCCATTTTCACCACCAGGCAAATCCGAGGACAGTTCCTTTCAATAGGTCCATGGCCGACTTCCTTCCAAAATTCCTTCCCTGACCCGTCCTGAAAATAAAATTAATGGTCATTGGCTGTATTAATTCAAATAGAAAAACGATGTAGTTACAAGAGGTTCTTTTCTTGTCGTGTGGCCTGCTGAAAGGCCGAGTGCAGGTCTTTCTAGTCGACGCCCATGGGCGACCTGCGCGTCGGGATGAGAGATGGAATGGATGAAGATGAATGAAACTGGGCAAGGATGTGGAAGGAAGCGACCGTGGCCTGTCAGAAGGTACCGTCCCAGAATTTGCCTGGCATTGAAAATGGGGGAAACCACGGAAAACCATTTTAAGGACGGCCGACGGTGGGGCTCGAACCCACGCTTCTACTGAGTCAGCAGAGAGCTTGGCCCCAACACTTAACGCTGCGCTTAGCGAGCGTAGCCATTGCTGTCGGTATTACAAGAGTTATAATATGTGATGCATGCACTAACAATGTCCTGAATTGTCAACTATTTCATCTTCCTTAATCTTTGTCAAAATTCAAGCATTTCCGAACAGGTTCGGCAGATGGTGCTGGTTTTTTAGTTCTTTTCACGGTTAAAACAAAGGAATGCGTTTTGCAAGGAATGTGCGACCCGATAAATTTCAATATACTAGGAATTCCAAATTTCACACTTCCATCAAAGTTGGGAATATAATAGTCTACGTTCTTCTCCTCCTCCTCAAGCATAACATACCTGCTCGGAGTGTCTGTTTTCCCTATAACTTGCTCGTCAGAAATCGTAGGCGGTCGATCACTGACAGCCAATGTTACGAAGAGATTCCCTGCTATAAGTTATAGAATGACATGGAACCATGATGGTGAACGGGTCGTAGTAGCGCGATTGGCTAAAGTGGATGTAGAAAATCAGCGTGATCATCTACCTTGGCTAACCTACTGTATATAATGTAGGCCAGGCATGTGTATGTACCTAACACGATTAAGCAATCCCTGAAGATGGCTTAAATGAATTTTGGGAAGAAATAGCATCACAGATTGTTTCTCTGAAACCTGACTAATATATAAGGAAAGTTCAGCGAGATCGGGAAATTCTCAGTCCTGATATTCCCTTGTCAGTAATACTATCGAGGCTGAGTGCACTCCATTCTAGTCCTCTGACCAGAATTTAAAAAAAAACGAGCCTTACAATAGTCGCATATGATGTGTAACATCTGACATAGAAGAAACCTCGTGTGAGATTGTTGATACACCGGTATTTTATACTATTATTGGCACAAATATTCATCTATTATAAAAGGGAGTGTTTTACAGATATTGTAGTTTATAATACGGAACTCGTTTTATTAGATGATTTGTAGCTTCAACCAGCACTAGCCTAAATAAAGAATACGATATGGATCAACTAGATTAATAGACGCGACACCGCTCATAACCTTAAATTCCTTATAAATAGGCCAACTTGCGAGTAAATGCAATGTGCACAGCAGTAGATCATGAAAGGCTTGCCCAGTTCCCGGACCTCTTGATTCACGGACCAACACGTAATTGCATATGGATTCTGTTAAAATGGGTCATATTGATATGATAAGCTAATACAAAGACCAACACATAAGATGCTGTTAGCCTTGAATAGGGTATATTAGGAGACCCTTAGAAAGAATACAATCAGTAGACTACTACCTCTTACAGTATTCACATCGTAAAAGACCGTCTCATCGACCAGTGTACAGCCTTGTCACAAGCAGTAAGCAGCTGTAACACCTGACCAGGTTATATTAGGTGACCCTTAGCAAGAATATCGTCATTCAATTACCAGAACACTTGTAACCTTTATTCTGACAGGTCAGTTACTACTATGAAACTTACTACAACAAACAAGGGTAGCCAACTGGCACTCTATCAAGGCTACTGTTAAAACTATAATCATGGAATAATATTCTGGCGATGCTTAAAAGAAAGGTCAAAAGGGTGTCACGGTGACCTAAAATGTAAAAATGGAAAGTTGTTAAGTGTGAGTGTTCATCAATGTAGTGCTCCAAACGAATCACGGTTGCTGTTTACAATCATGAAAATGCTAAAAAGCAAGTTCGAGAAAACGATATTGCTGCTCAAGATAGTTCAACGTTCAAAAAACCCTTAATACTATCAAAAGCCACGCAGACTCTACACGAGGACCCTGTGGAAGAGAAACAAGAGGAATTGGATAGTTCTGGGGATGATGAGGATGATGTTGGTGATTATAATGATAGTGATAAAGATGATGATGATGCTGCTGCTGCTGCTGCTGCTGATGATGATGATGATGATGATGGTGATGATGAAAAAGAAGAGGATGAGGGTTTTTCGTCTATAAAACCATTGCGGCTTACCCAGTTTTGAAGAACAAGAGTGAATGGACATTGGTATAAAAGGATCTACAACAAGCCTTGTGTTAAAAAAAAACTATAACAATCAAAGGGAAAAATGGTACTCATACTTAAGAATAAAAAATAGAAAACAAATAAAACCAATTGTACAATTTATAACAAAAAATGTATTATGTGTAAATATTGTAAATGTATATAAAATAATTTAAAAATATTGTATGGGCACTGCTTGTACTTTTCTATTGACTACCCACCTGCCACTCCTAATCCAAACTGTTAACCTATAGTAATCTTAAGAAATTGCCCTTAGTTAGCTAAAACTAGGTGGTCAAATGTATAGTATAACCCATGTATTACCTATATGCTTTGGGATAAGGTATAGAGCTTGTTATATGCAATGAACAATCATGATTTGCAAATATGAACATTCGACATGGACTAAATCAAAAACATGAAACAACAAAATTTGAAAATCCCTATTTCAATATTGACAAAATTCAAAAACTTTAAACTGACCTTTTTAAAAACTGGAAATTGGAAATTGGCGAATTGCAATGTGGGGAAATATGAAAAGGAAAAGGAAAAAAATGAATAGAAGCTTTTACCTTTTGAAACTTAACTGAGTTTGTAATCCTAAGCTCGCTGTGTGTAGCGAACATGTTGCACAGTAGCCACAGTGCAGGAGTTAGCTTTACCTTACTCTCTATAAGACTAGCATAGAGATAGTTGCGTATGGCCTTATATACTTTGAGTGTGTGCATTAGCCCTTGTCTTAGCTTTAAAGGTTCCGTTAGGTGAAGTTAGGTGAGGTTAGGTAAGGTTAGGTTAGGTAGGGTTAGGTAGGGTTAGGTTACGTAAACTGA
Source organism: Meconema thalassinum (assembly GCA_946902985.2). Lineage (NCBI taxonomy): Eukaryota > Metazoa > Arthropoda > Insecta > Orthoptera > Tettigoniidae > Meconema > Meconema thalassinum. The sequence goes on from OX336389.2 coordinate 151,461,201, forward strand.
GGTTAGGTAAAGTTAGGTTAGGTTATGTAAAGTTAGGTAAGGTGAAGTTATATGATGACATGTTTGGTTAGGTGAACTGAAGTTGGGTGAAGTTATGTTAGGTAAAGTTGAGTTAGATGAAGTTAGGTTAGGTAAAGTTAGGTTAGGTCAGGTTGTGTTAGGTAAAGTTAGGTTAGGTTAAGTAAAGTTAGGTTAGGTAAAGTTAGGTTAGGTCAGGTCAGGTTAGGTTAGGTAAAGTTAGGTTAAGTGAAGTTAGGTTAGGTTACGTTAGGTAAAGTTAGGTTAGGTTAGTTTAGGTAAGGTTAGGTAAGGTTAGGTTAGGTAAAGTTAGGTTAAGTGAGGCTAGGTTAGGTAAAGTTAGGTTAGATTAGGTTATGTAAAGTTAGGTTAGGTGAAGTTATATGATGACATGTTTGGTTAGGTGAACTGAAATCGGGTGATGTTAGGTTAGGTAAAGTTAGGTTAGAAGAAGTTAGGTTAGGTTAGGTAAAGTTAGGTTATGTCAGGTTAGGTTAGGTTAGGTTAGGTTAGGTAAAGTTACGTTAGGTCAGTTTAAGTTAGGTAAAGTTTGGTTAGATAAAGTTAGGTTAGGTGAAGTTAGGTTAGGTAAAGTTAGGTTAGGTTAGTTTAGGTTAGGTAAGGTTAGGTTGGGTTAGGTTAGGTCAGGTTAGGTTAGCATGCCATATGTGTAAGTGGTTGCGTGCAGTGACCATTTTGTGTATTAGCCCTGTGCTAAAATAATAAATAAAATATTAAATAAAAATTTATAAGTGAAAAAAAATTAAAGATATAACATAGGTCAGTGACCTTGTAGTTTGGTCTTTTTTACAAAATATAAAATTTTATATCTAAAATGAAAAAGATCTAAAACTAAAGTCTTAAAATGTAAAATCTAAAAATCTAAACTCTAAAATCTAAAATTTAAATTCTAAAATGTAGAAATGGAAAATCTTACATGCATTTTATTCAAATCTTAAAATGGGGTTTGTATGGGTTAGAGAATTGTTGGGTTAATGATCTTATAGTTTAGTGCTTTGACACTGTAAATAATAATATATAATAACTTAAATATTAAAATAAAGAATAATTAAAAATATTAAAAAATAAATGATAAATAATTACATAAATAATAAATAAAATAATGCATCGTTAATAGAAAATAAAAAATATTTGAAAAGCCCTCCTTTGCACGCGGCGGCCATCCTACGTATTAGCCCCTGACCCAGTTTCGGCTAATATTACCTACTATATGGAAACCTCCCCATATATTGCGACTTTCCTCTAGTCTCACAAAGAAGGCGCTCTCTGCAGAATGCGCAAGATAAACGATTCCATGCATTCAAGATGGTGAATGGGCGTACTTTTCTAATGATACAATCAATTGCTCTGGGTGCAAAAGAGAAAAACAACGAAACTTGGTAAATGGGGAGGTATTTTATATGACACAACTCTTAACGTTAATCACAAATATATTCAAATAAACCCCTTGTTAAGGACAAGGAGTTATACTGTAACTCTACCCCTAAAGAAAGTAGGCTATATGTTCTTTACTGAACATCTTGTTATATCTCATTTCTTTGACACTAAAGCTTTCTGAACACTAAATATTAATCATCATTTTGGTGTTAAATTGTAAAATAATGAATTGTGTTTGTAAAGAGATGAACCTTTCAGTGAGCCAATCAAAGAAGAATATGTCCTAATTGACTACATTAAAAAAAGAGGTCGTCCATTGTGGCCGATCAAAATACTTAAGTTAAACACAAAAAGAGTCTCAAAATAAATTACATCTATTTTATCGCTATTTGGACACATACATAGATTCTACTAAATTTGATTCTTGACATTATGGTATACATATTAAGTACAGGCATTACAGTTTTTGGCTTCCGTGATAATTTAAACTGATGTGACTGAACACCATCTGAATGTCACCTCCTCCAGTATCGCGCATGTTGTCATGGTAACTTGCTACTTGTTGCAACTAGGTATCGGATTTTTTTTTTCAGGCTAATTCCAAATAGACCCCAGCCCAAAACATCAAGTCAAGTCAAGTCAATCCCTGGCACTATACAGCCCATGACGGGCTAAGGCCGACCAAGCGACCGCTGCCCAGCCATTCGGCCTGCAGATATTGGGGAGACGCGTGATCAGCGCGTCGGGTCCCCTCGGCCGTTAATCTTGGTTTTCGTGATCGGGGCGCTGTCTCACTGTCAGACAGCTACTCAATTGTCCTCACGAGGCTGATTGCACCCCGTTCCAACCCTCACGTCAGTTTCAAAATCCCTGACGGAGCCGGGGATCGAACCCGGGGCCTCCGGGTGAGAGGCAGGCGCGCTACCTCAACACCACGGGGCCGGCTTAGCCCAAAACATATCCATGCTAAAAGTCCACGATAGCACACATCTCTCTTGAGTACATAGCGGTGTTGCGATATCACTGTTGTGTTCTTTGCTAAGTTTTTTCGTCATCTTGCCTATTTACAGACAGTGTTCAACTATTTGAATATGAAAGGTGTATGGGCCGTGTAGGTCACAATGCTAACTGTTAATAGGGATCATACTAGATGTTAAAAGACAGAGCAGTCTCAAAGGAAAATTAAAAAATATCACAAAAATTATCTCAATACGCAGAAAACATCAGGCTTGATGCGGCAGATGACCATCTAGGCGGTGCTGCCTAAAATACCATGAAGAAACTAATATCAAGACCAGTACCATCCCAAAGAAAATGCCCACAAAACAGAACGCAAGATGATGCAGATTACCTCGATGTTCTAACTTTAACTCAACAATTACATAACATCCAACCAATTCTGTCTGTACCAACAGAAATGAACTGATATTACAATGATTCCCCAAAGGAAAAATCGCACACTTAAGTAAGCACCATCTAGGCGTTGCTGCCTTAACTAGCAGAAGTGAATGAATATCAATAATTAGATTATCATCCCAAATAAAAACAAAAAGTTTAGTCATGAACATGTAGCCTACTTTCTCCTAAATGTATTGGTGTAGTTGTTACTCTACCTCCTTATTATAATGGAATTTTCGTTAAGAGTTGTACGCTACATAAAAAGTTTCGTTTAGTATGTTTGGTTATAATTCAGCATTTGCCTCCAGAGATGGAAAATAATATACAATATATGCCCATCCACCTTCTTGAATGTATGAAATCTTTTATCTTTTGACTTCTGCCGATAAAGCCTTTTATGTGAGCCTACATATGATCTTCGTTTTGTCACTGTAATTGTAATGAATAGTAGATTTTCGATATGAATGTCTTAAGTAGTCGACTGCGTGCTCTACGCAGTGTGATAGTCGTACGACTAATAGAAGCGCGATATCACATCTGTTACAAAGTTTCGTGGTAACTGTGTAATTGGATCACATGTTATTGATTTTGTAGTCCAAGCCATCGCCGGAAAAATTTAGCGTAGGTGCCCTTTTAACTTTGGTAGCCTATGACATTCCACATATGGTTCTACATTAATGATAATTCATTTCAGTTATTGTATCTCTAAAAAACTGTATATAGTTATTTGCTTGAATATTTTTTAAATTCCATATGGCGGCTGCGCACTATATCGTAATATTTGTACGGTACTCCTCCCTCACTAAATTTCCCTTGTATATTATATCGTGCGATGAATATATTTAAGTCTTAGGAATATGCCCAGACGCCATCCTGAACTTATGGAGACGTTGTTCTGTTGACTTAGTCAAAGTAGCCATGTGAAAAGCTAATTTTTGTTGTCTCTTAAAAATATATCTGGTCATTCATTATCATATTCTGTATTTTCATGATGGCCGCCACGCGTTGTGTGTTATAACATAGGCTAATTTCAGCAAGGTCCCATAAAAGTTACTTCTATGCTGCTTAATTTCGTTCTAATTGCCCAATTACGTTCTAATTTTACGATCAACCGCCAATGTGAAAATTTAATGTCGCGGTTGTTTTGCTTTAGGCTTTCAGTACACCGCAGGTTTTAACCTTATGACTTATTTTCGTTATTGTTGTTCAAACGTATAAAGAGTTATCTATTTTTAAACAATGCAATTTCAGTGCTATATTCACAGTGATAATTTTATCACTAACGCAACTGACGCATCTAATATACTCGTATTACCCGTCTTCAACAAGTTTCGCGTTAATTGTGCAATAACATCTTCAGTTATCTTTTGACTAATGCAAGTGAGTGGTCTTATAAGATGGTAAGAGTTGTGTTAGTTGCCCAATTTAATTCAGAGTTGTCGATTATTATGTTTTAAGTTCACTCAGTCACCATCTTGAAAGTATGGAGAGACTATTCTGTAGCTTTCGTGATACATGGCTACACATACGGTCATAACTTGTCGCTAATTATTTCTCCTGTAGGTCTTAAGTACAGTGTTGATAATTATATACTTTATAGGTTTATAACATCAAGATATTCGTGATCATAAAGTCTCCACGTTGGATACAGAGGGTCCCTATTTAAATGTATCGGAATGAGAAGCACTGTTAATGATTCTGTGGATCATAAGTCATGTATTATAAAGCTTGGCTGATTCGTGCAACCATCATCATGAAAACATTTCTACCGATAAACTAGTAGTTTGGGAGCAAACCTCTTCCCACACTGAAGTTTTTTTCCCCCAAATTTAGTTGAGTTGCTTAATCCTAATTACATTTGAGATTTAATATTGGGGTTTCAGCCATTTTTTTAACAAAATGGCGGTGATACAAATAGGACACTCAGGTGCCTTGAACTATGTAACCTTGATCTAGACAGTGCTGCCTGAACTACAAGATACAAATGAAAATCACGAAGATGACCACCCCGAGGAAAAATACGCACAAACAATAAAATATGACATAGAGGAAAATTAAATCGACCACGGCGTCGCGCTATTTCTGGAGAATGTGGGTATGAATTTCACCTTGGCCATACTAAAAATTGTTTTCGAGGTTTCCCATTTCCACCCCCAGGCATATAAACAGCCCACTTTCTCCTAAACGCATAGATATAGTTATAAATCTTGTCCTTATCAAGGAGAATGTCGGTTGTAGTAGCTTGAATGTTGTTATGAGGGGCGGATCAGTGAGGTTATCAGCCCTTGTATTATACGTTGTAATATTTTCCCTATTTCCAATCATTACGGTACTTCCTTGTTGTTGTTATTATTCCATTTGAGAGGATTGGACATCACGGTCATTTAGCCCCGTGTACTTTGGTGCGTGTGTGTAATTTTAACTGATAACCTGTGATATTGTGATGGCTGTATTAATGAGTTCAATTAAAGTGATAATTAGGAAGGAGGTGGTCGAGGCCTTAAGTTAGGAAACTTCCCGGCACTCTCCTGGAGTAGAAGTGGGAAACCACCAAAAACCACTTCAAGGATGGCTGAGGTGGTAATCGTACCCGCCTCTTATCTGCATTCCCCACTCCAGTCTTCAGGCCAGAAATAAATCTCTTGGCAGAGCTGGTAATCGAACACGGACCTCAGGGATGACAACCATGAATGCTAGCCACTGCGCCACGAGCCGCCAAAAAATAAGTTTGGCAGTTGGTATTGGTAAATTTTATCATGTAATTGTGTTTGTTAATTTTTCTGATAACCTGTGTTTGTGTCGTGTCTTAGTAGTTTGCCTGGCTGTTTTCATTGTGGCATAGAAATGATGATGCCCCGGGACTTGAAGTATGTTACCATTCCCACATTTGCCTAGACGGAGAGTGGGAAGAATCCTGCAAATATCACACTGATGATGGCCGCTGTCAGTGCCAGAGTTCGAACCTTGAATCTCTTAAAATTCCTTACATAATTGTGTACGTTAAGAAACAGTGATAATAATAATAATAATAATAATAATAATAATAATAATAATTGGCGTAGGGATGTGGCGACCCCATCGCCCAGTGGGAAACCACTGCAATCAGCCACCCGAGTATTTGCGGGAAAACCATATCTAATCGGGTTAGGAGGAAATGCCTGCCCACCGCCGGATAACACCTTGAGGCCCTCCAAGGCTAACAACCTTGGTTGCATTCATAATGAGCAATTTGCTCCAAGCTAAACTAAAGCTTCTTAAGCATGATGGTAAAACAAATACAGGAGATTAATACCCCAGGTGGCAACTTTTCGAAGAAATTCACCGTCGCCCACGAGCGACGCATGCATTCCATTCGGACTCTGGGGAGGATGCAACGTCATGCTAAAGACGAGTTGGAAATCCTGAAGAGTCATGAAAGCTGAAACCCAAATCGAAGAGTTGTTTGGCAACGTTCAACATCAACTCTCTAATACAAACTGGTAAGATGAAACAGCTGACCAATGACCTTCACGAAAACAAAATCGCAATAATGGCCTTGCAAGAAACTCGCTTCACTGACGAAGATACGTTTGAGTCTGATGGGTATCGGTTCATCAAGAGCAAATCTCGTAAGAGGGTAATGAAGAACACCCCTATCTTTGGTACAGCCTTTGCTGTCAACAACAGAATCCTTAGGTCAGTCTCGAATTTTGAAGCTGTTAACGATAGGTTGTGCCTGCTATCTCTGCGTTGTGCAAACAAAACATATACGCTAGTCAATGTACATACTCCAACTAATGAACAAAACAAAAAATAGTTGGAAGACACTGATCGACTTTGGAACCTCTTGGATGCTAGATTGCCAGAAATCCCGAAACACCACGTCAAGATCCTAATGGGTGATTTCAACGCACGGGTAGGGCGTGAACGGAAATACAGGAATGTCGTTGGGCTCTATCCAGCGCACAATAGAACTAACAAGAATGGAGAACGCCTCATTGAACTATGTAATAACCATAACCTCCAGCTGATGTCAACACACTTTCGTCACCTACCTAGAAAACAGACTACATGGAAATGCCCGAACAAAACATTAGGAGAGTTCCAAATAGACCATGTTGCTATATCTCGAAGATCTAGTCCAGAAATAATGAACGTTACCGTAAAAAAAGGGAATGAACATAGACTCAGGTCACCATGTATCGGTAATAAAGTTCTGGCCCATTCCACTCAACAAAAAGAAAAAGAAACCTACCATAATCCGCTTCGACACAAATATGCTCAGAGATAGTGAGAATGAATTCAAAGAACTTGCCCAACTAGTGGAAAAAGACTTCGACAGCACGAGAAAGCAGATTATAAACGCTGCAAAAGAAGTAGCAGAAACAAAGAACAGGAAGAAACACACATGGTGGAACAATAATTGCGAGAAGACCTTAAAGGATCGTCTAAATGCTCCTCCAAAGAGGAAGAAAATTGGAACATCTATATAGACCAACGAGCACAAACAGCAAAAATAATACGCAGCGAGAAACGCAAGTATGAAAAAGAACAACTAGACAGAATTGAACAAAACTATCACAGAAATGTGACCCGTGAATACTACAGGGATTTTAAAAAGAAGATACAAGGATACAAGGCACCTTGCCTTGTTTTCTAAGAAAAGATGGAACTCTAGTAACATCTAATGAAGAAAACTGCGAAATTTTAGCCGGGCATTTTAACGACCTCCTAAATTGTGAAAAGCCACCCAACCCCATCAAAACAAACAAACAAACAAACAAACAAACAAATGAACCACAATTTGCCATCTTTTCCACCAAATCGCGATGAAATCAAACGTCACATAAAGAGGTTGAAAAATAACAAAGCTCCTGGTGAAGACTCCATGATTGCAGTACTGTGGAAACATGCCCCAGAAGAAGCAATTGACATCCTACACCAAACCATTGTAGATATATGGGAGACAGAACAACTCTCAGAGGACTGGAAGTTAGCTTTGATCCATCTTTTACACAAGAAAGGAAATATAAGAGATGTGAACAACTACCGTGGTATTTCACTTCTGTCAGTAGCTTACAAGATCCTGTCACTTTCCATCCTTGAAAGACTGGAACAGCAAGTTGAACACAAACTCGGAGAATACCAAGGGGGTTTTAGGAAAGGCCGATCCACTGCAGAACAAATCATTAACCTAAAAGCCATAATTAGATACTGTGCCCAATTACGGAAGCCACCGTAATTATGTTTTGTATTTCGGATGAGCAGAACGCTAGCTTGAAGTTTTGAACCGAGCGCGAAGTCAGCTAGTTCGCCGAGCGATTCAGAGGATACGCTAGGAGAGGTACCTGTGGCGCTAGCGGACGAGTTGCTGAAACTTATTGATGAGAAATATTAAGCGACGACTTGAGGTCTAGAATCTAGTGGATAATATTGGCTATGAAATTCCAGGAATGCCAGAATAAATTTGAGAACAATCGGACCAGTCGTTTGGAAGTTATAGGTATTTTTGTAAAGCACATGTTTTAACTGGAAGTATGGTGTGTGCTGGAGTTTTGAAGAGCGGGGCGTGCTCGCCGCCCGGAACAGCGAACGCACGGCGGTTCAGCGCTGTACCTGTATATATAGCAGTGAGTCTGAAGCATGAGTATGTCATTACAAGGTAAGTAGACTATAAGGTAGGACACTCCGGTGCCTCTCGCTCCCATTGGCTGATAAGCTGTGACGCAGCTCGGATGAAGCAGGCGCATGCCAGCTGATATTTACAATGCATTCTTACGGGAAACACAGTCATATTTCGCTTCTCTTTTCCGCTCGTGGTATTCAATCACAATAATGGCAATATGCGCATTATAAAGAGAAAGGTATAAACAATATATTGAAGTGGTTTATAATGCGAAATATACTTCATAAACACACACAAAAAATATTTTAGATTAACTACGCTACCGCAACTTAGTATCAGCTGAGCTTAAAAGAAGCCTCACAAAACACAATAAAAGACGTGCAAAGGATGGAAATACGAAATTTAGCAATAGCGATAGGCTACATAATCATGCTTTAGCGATCCTGCGGTGTAGCCAAGCGCGTTATATTGCTCATTACGGCCGCGATGGGAAGCTGTAGTAAGTCAGGAGTTCAGAGGTTCAAATCCCGGCACTGACAGCGGCTTTCCACACTCTCTCCAGGCAAATGCCGAGAGAGTAGCCTACCTTGTTTCAAGTTCCGGAGCACTTACCCCATTTCCGTCCCTAATAATTACGGTCACACACACATTACAACAGTCACCTTAAAATCACGGATTACAAATTGAAGACAAGTACACGGAGCTGATGATCAAGATGTCCCAGTCCCAACAACATACATTATTAATGTAACATTGGTATGAAAATGATCAGTTTATAAACACTTACCTTTTATGCGACTTGAGTTTTAGATGACAAAACTACCCAGAATTTGTTCTTTATTGCTGCATATTTCTCCAGTAATTTAATCTTGACATGCCTATTCAGGTGACGGATTCTGATAATAGTCCTTGTCCTCACGTATAAACGAATTATCTTCTCATACACTTCCGGAAATTTTGATTTTATTAAGATGGTCAGGTAGGTCATTACATTTTTCTTTTTGATATAGTTCGTCCATGAAAAGAAACGAACAAAACTTCAAATTCAATCATTTTATGGAGCCACTCATGTGTTGGACGAATAATCCCCTTTGAAATGATGGGTATCCAATCATCCCTGCTCTCGTCTGTTACACACAAATTTTCCCCCTTCACACTTAAACTCTCATCAATGAACCTACTCTTGAATGCCACATAACCGGCAAAGTACTTAAGTGCATCTAGCGAAACGTCATCTTCACTGGAGAAATATTACCGATGCAACTGGTAGCAAGTTTTAATTTTCAGCTTCTGCCGAGCACGTTAGATGACTCAATACCAAGATAAGTAGACTATAACTCAGATGCTCACAATATTACAAAGACATTTTTATCGGTCTAGCAATAAAGCGGGGACCGGCAAAATGCGCACGTAGCCGGGTGACTAACAGCCGAGAGATTACATTAATGTAGCTGCTATATTGCTAGATAATATAATTAATGTTATTGGTTGAACGTCCCTTTTAACTGTTGCTTTTAGAGACGCCGGGATGCCAGAATTTTGCCTCTAAGGGGATCATTATCTTGCCAGTAAATCTGTTAACACGGCTCCCTCGCATTTGCTTACCCTCAAATGCCAGCCGACTGCACCAGGATTCGATCCAGCAACCTTGGGCATAGCAGGAGAGAACGTTGCCGCTGAGCCTCGCAGCCAGCCTATATATTACTACACCGATAAGAAAGACCCTATAGTTTCGTAAGCGTGAGAGTCCTTTTGTAACTGTACCACAACTTCCTGCGAGGGTGTGCTTGATCCTAGAAAATGTTAAGAACTGAGAACTACGATATTTAACCTATTTAAAAGATGTGCATTTGTATGATCTATGCATATTATGAGAGTCCAGAATACTCTCACGTTTCAAGTTATTTGCACGATACAATGCCAAAGAATTTAAGTGTCCAATGCAATTAGCTTATTGATTATTTAGCATTTTATTATATTCCTTATTTAAAACTACAGTACTTTTCAAGAAGTAGTAAATCAGTTGGGTGCAGCCCAAAATATTCATTTGAGGAGTTTGGACATCGTGGCCATTTAGCCCCGTGCACTTGGGTGTGTGTTAAATTTGTCTGGTAACCTGTGTTATTGTGGTGTCTTTGTGTAGTTGTAAATCAGATGAGGATTGAGAAGAAGGCAGCCGTGGCCTAAGTTAGGAACCAACCCGGCAGTGGCAACCCATGGAAAACCACGTCCAGGCTGGCTGAGGTGGGAATCGAACCCACATCTTCTCAGATTTGCCTCACGAGGCTGAGTGTACCCGGACAGCCACGAATACTAACCGCTACACTACGTGGTGGTCACACAGTAGTCTGACTAGGGACTCCGATAACCGTTTAGCACTTGGTTCAATGTTGTTTACCTCACTGATTAATTTTCAACATTATCATTTTGGAGTTCTGTTTATTAGTTTCACGTAAACGTGAATCTTGGGATTATGAGCCACAGGACCTCCTTTTTACGTGGAATCCGAACCACTGGACACGGCATTTCACTTCGAAAATCTCACATGCATTGACCGGGTTATTTTATCAGTCTCCTGGCAGGAGGGTAGCAAGTTTAATGGTACAGACTGTAGTGATACACCCTTTATAGGGTATTAGTTGACTGCAGAAGGGCATGCGAGGACTACCACATGCATATTTCTCTTCAAAAGCGTCCCTTTTTGTTGCTAGAGACAGCTGAGAACTGTTTGTTATACATGGTCGCCACGACAGTACCCAACCGATGACGTCACGCAGCAGCCTATGCTCTGGCAAGCCGAAGCGCGGAGCCCGGAGTGGCTCCCCCTGATGTCATTATTACATCAATCTTCGAAGAGATACCGTCGTAACGTCACCATAACACGTGCTACGCTGTTATAGACCGTCATTATCACCGATCGAGTGGGACTTAGTCTCTGGAGCTAAGCTTGCGGACTTAGTATTTATAGCTGAGCCAGTTGTCTCGAGTGGAAAGTACTCAGAATTATCGCGTCATACCGGTCAGGAGATGGACCTTAGTTTATGACTTTGGGGTCATTTGTTTCAAACAAACAGTGTGGGAAAATATTCCATCTATGTTTCCATATACTCCACTGACTGTAAGAGTATGTTCGCAGATGTTGGGTAACTTTTCCATCTTTGAGTGGCATCAGAATCAGACTAGACGGTATATTTTTCATGCGGTTATAAACATTGAGCTGTTTAAACAAGTGTTTAAAATAATAGGACAGTCAACGATGACGTTAATAGTCATGTCGAACAGTTGTGCAAATTATCGCGGAGTGGAAAAGTGCGTATTCTTGAACGCGAATATGGGTCACTAGATACCACGTAGATAGGATCCAATAGCCGAACGCGAGGCGGATGGCCAAGGACTGGTGCCATGCTAATGGAGGGAGGAATGTTCCATTAGATTTCGACATCAACCAAAGATCTGCAACGATGTGAACTTCAAGAATATGTAAGCTACATTCTTGTGTACTTTTTCTAGAATAGAGTAGTTGAGAAGTTGAATTTCTATTTCGCTTAGAAATTACCAACACTTTAATTTAATTTGTTTTTGCTTCGTTCTGACAGCTAAGTCTATCGAGACTATAGTCAGAGATACCAGTGGTAGTTGACAGCGATAGTACAGTCATGAGAAAATTTATTTCAGTCCAAGTAACATAAATAAAGAGGTTTTTCGTTGATTTAAATATTTTTGTAGTAGATGGTAGCTTGGATCTTCAAATTATTCAACTTGAAGATTTAAACAGTATTAAAGACAAATTTCATAACGATCATGAGTAAATCCATTTGAAAATAATAATAATAATAATAACATATTTCTATAATAATCATAAACAAATCATAAAATAATTATAAATAATCAAATTCAGGGAAGTGATAAAATACTTTTTGTTTAATGCAGTAATAATAATAACAATAGAGTTTATTTAACATTATAAACAGTTGAAGATTTCAGAATGTATAGTTTAATAATAATAATAAATTCGAGTAAATATTATAAACCATTGAGAAGTTGAGGAGTTAGGTGTATAGTTAACGGTAATAATAATAATAATAATAATAATAATAACAGTGATTATTTGAATATGTTTGTAGGGAATAAATATCATATCAGTCAGTAAATAAATGGAGAAGTTAATGGCATATTTGTGAAATGCACCACAATATTAAGAAAGAGTAGAGGAACGGTAGGTGAATTAAGGATGAACATGTATAAAATAGGGCGTGGAGTTGTTAAATGAAGGTAGAAAGAAAATGACCAGGAATAAATATTAACAATATTTCCTTATGAAAAGTTTTTGTTTAAATCAGATCTTGGAAAAGTTGAAGACAAATGTGTGTTGTTTAAAGGCAGGAATAGTGCACAGAATAAAAGAATAAATCATATGTTGATTTATTTATTGAAAAAAATATATATAAAATAATAATAATAAATATGCGACTTGAAGGTCAGCATTTAAAGAAAGAGTGTGGAGGCTAGAGGCCGTCCATTGGAATATGTATTTTCATGTTGTTAAAGTGATGTGGGAGCATTTGCTGCTTAATTGTGAAAAGAAGGGTTCAGTCGTGTAACCACCCCATATTTCTGTCCAACTTCATTTTCGTCAGACACATTATCGCCTAAATACCTGAGTCAATCATTCTAATTTTCAATCATGGAGCCTACTGATTATTTAGTTTTGTTAAAGCCTAGCCGGATCCTCAAATGAAATAAAATAAATACAGATATGTCAGTGTATAAAATAAATTTCGAATTACAAGTTGAATAGGAGTGATGCTTATGTAGTGATAAATAATGATAACTGTTGATATTCCTTAGCTTAGATATTGTTTATAAAAGAAAGATAATTACCGATGTTCTTTTTGAATATTATTAATAATAATAATACTGATAATTTTGAAAGTTTAATAGTTGTGTGAATTTATGGTATATAACATTTAAAAATTTAAAGGAATGAGTAAATGACATGATGTCAACAACAATTAACACATTGAGTCATCCAATATGGTTATTCAAAGAAAAAAAGATGAAAATTCTATTTTTTTACAATGTTAAATTGAATTATGAATATGTGAGCATGGATTAAGACGACAGTCCATAGAAACAAATGTTTTGAAAAGAATCAATTAGGACATTGAGGTCATATAAAGACTGTTAATATTCTGACGTCATGTTGTCGAATATTGATATTTTCCTACAACCCAATGTTCCTACACGAAAGAACTCTAATTATTCTAACACTGATACATTTCGATATCACATGAGGTGATACCTTTTACCATGTTTATAAACAATTAATTTTCAACCTGAGCCATGAATGAACAATGATTTTCAAAGCCATGAGTGATTTTGTTTTTGTGAAAACACAAAGTGGAAGTGAACAGTGTACAGGTAGGGGTCTATAAACAATGAGCCGCCTATCGTTTAAATACAACAATTTAGAGTAGGGACCGATACCCAGATGGACTATTAATTTCTGGTTATCCACAATTTAGAGTAGGGAGTGTTTTGGCATGTGTTGGTATTTTTCTGGTGAAGTTTTTTTAGTGCTTTTGCATAATATCTTAGTATTTTTATTGTTAATAAAATGAGATAATTTTAAGGAATTGTGATATTTCATTTCTCCTTTCTCGTCTCCATTGCTTGATAATTGCCTTAATCAGTCATGCCTGCGATAAATTTAGTTTTGCCCGGATGGACCCTGAGATTTTAGTTCTTTTGCTAGACTGATTTTGGGAATTGGCAAATGTGTTCGTTAGACTTCCGTCGAAATGGGCACAGTACTATGTGTTGAGAGGTCGAACGTATGTATCGACATTTGTAGACTTTAAGAAAGCGTACAACTGCATCGACCGTGATGTGTTAAATAACATACTTGCAGAAATGGGAGTAGATATGAAACTGCTGGCGATAATAAGGGCAACCCTAATTAATACCACATCCAAAGTCAAATTCCAAGGATGTATCTCTGAACCCTTTGAAATCAAGACAGGCGTTCGACAGGGAGGTAGCCTGTCACCTCTGTTGTTCAACTGCGTGCTTGAAAAGGTAATACAGAATTGGCGACAGAAGTTAAAAGAAGGAGGCCTTTACAAACCTTTAAGGATATGGACAAAGAAAAACGAAGTGGAAATAGATTGCTTAGCATTCGCTGATGATATAGCCCTGATGACAGAAGATTTCGAAAGTGCAACAGAACAGGTAAATATATTTAAAGAAGTAGCAGAACAAACAGGATTACAAATTTCCTTTCAAACGACAGAAGTAATGTCGAACATCAAGGATGATACAGCACAACTAAACACCAAATATCGAACGATAAACCGTGTTAATAAATTTAAATATCTTGGGAAATGGATCCAGCAAAATGGCCTTGACAAGAAAGCCATAGAAGCAAGAATCAAGAAAATGGAAGTCGCTTTTCAAACCACCCGCAACATATATAACAAAAAGTGCTTTTCTATGAACACAAAAATTCGTCACTACAACACTGTCATCAAACCAGTACCGCTATATGCATCTGCATGCCTTATCCTATCCGAGAAATGTTTGCTCGCGAAGTTAGAGAGACAAGAAAGAAAGAAAGAAAGAAAGAAAGAAAGAAAGAAAGATCCTACACATCACACTTGGCCCGGACTACAAAAATGGCATCTACATCAGAAAATCCAGGCAAGAAATTTACTCGAGGATAGAGAAGATCACAGACACAATGCGAAAACGCAGAGTTTGCTTCTACGGTCGTATACGACGGATGATCGACTCCCGATCGACGAAACGTATCTTCAGTATATTCGACTCTAAACCAAAAACGACAATGCCATGGTATGTTAACGACCAGAAAGATCTGAAAGAAATGGGGATACGAGCAGAAGACGCACAAGACCGAAATCTTTATAGAGCAGCCATCAAGACGTTTGGGACTTTCCGGGACGAAAAACGGACAACTGGTGAGAAATGGACAGAGGAACATCGTGCTAAGCACAGAGCTCATGAAGACAATGTGGATCAAGCGAAAAATGAGCAAATGCCAGAACGTAAAATGAGGCTTATCGTGGTCCCTAGTTGGCCGATTAGCAAAATTGAATGAATAATAATAATAATAATAGTCATATGTCTACCGTTTATTATTCCCGTTTCAACGAGGTTGGGGATGGGATGTAATGATTTCCTTCTACCTTGTGAGGGGTGATTTTACGGCCAGATGCCCTAACTGACGCCAACCTCATGTGGGGAGTCAAGAAGAGATGAAATACGTGAAGGAGGATGACACTAGGCAAGGCATTGGAAGGAAGCTACCTTGACCTATTATGAAGTACCGTTCTAGCATTTGCTTGGTGTTGAAAATGGGGAAACCACCGAAAACGGCTCGAGCTCACGTCTCTCAAAGTCCGCAAAAAAACTGAGCCACAGCGATAATAATAATAAAAATGACATTTGGCCCAACCTTTTCCAGGTCTGGATTTCAACAAACCTTTCGAAGTTTGATTGATTTATTTGTTTTATTACACATGTCGCAAAGTCCCTAAATCAATCAACAACCACAAACTATTTATCAAACTGGGGAACAGTGTTCAGCGATAGAAGAGCGTGTTGGTGCAGGACCCTAAATGGTACCACAATGGTTCCGTGGCTGGGGTTTGGAAGCAGTCTTTCTTAGATAACAGCGTTCTGTCAAGAGTTACACCCAGTGTTAACAGTACATACTACGATAGCGCAGTGGATCATTGGTAGTTTGATTCCCGGCGATCTCATAAAAGATCTCTCGTATCACATTTGATGATTACAAGACAAAAGCCACAGACTACCCAATTCAGTGCTGGTTTCGCTGTGTTGAATTTGGGGAGTAGATCGCCTAGTAATAACAATAAAAATAATTCCCAGATACTATGACAAAGAGAGGATAAATCTTTTCGGTGATGTACTCAGAATGAACTCAGATAGATTAAACAAACAAATCGTTGATTTCTTCCGTAACAGCGAAACAAAATCCACATAGTTTAAAAAAACAGAAAAAGACCTAGCAGAATTTTAAAAAATACAGAAAATTCACTGCTCAATTGACAAACAAAACTAATTATTAAAAACATATATAGATGGTTCCAAGACAAATCTACATTAAATCCAAACCCATCATCTCAGAAGAAGAGAGGAAAAGATAAGAAAGAATGATGAGATAAGGGGCACAAATGAAAGAACAACACACAGGGAAATGATTGATTCAACGTACCCCAAAGAGGGTGAATAGAAATAATATTAATTATAATAATAGCCAGCTGGCCGTATTACATGTTACAGATATGTGCACTAATTAAATTTGTTGTCCCAGATGGGTCTCCAATTAAATATGCAGATCCCTTATAAACAAGTAATATGTAAGGTATCACAAAAAACAGGGTACTTTGAATGTACTCACAGCCAGGAAATGATGATCAGCAGGACTGCATTCCGGTCTGCGTAGTCGGTTGGTCTTCCTTCTGCGATGTCGTGCTATCGAAAGGCCCCTTCTCGGAGTTGTCGGTGCGCACGTACAGCAGCAACGGATGGCGATAGATGGCGGTCAAAAGGCGCTTGTTTCAGCGTTGTCGGCTCACCTCCTCTCGTTCCGTAGTCGGCTGGGTTCCTCCGATGTCTTTTGAGCGATCGAAGGGCCCCTTAACGGAGTTGCCGGTATACTCGCACGGCGATGGCGGTTGCTTACTGTCGAAAGGCGCTTATTTCAGCGTTGTCGGCTAGCTTCCTCCCTTAGAACTGTCTGGTTAGTTATGGACGAAAGTCCTCCAGTGAGGTTGTTAGTACCACTTCCTTCCAATCGGCTTGGTTCAGATGATCAAGATGACTTCAGTATTTTTCGGGATGATACTGGCTTCTTTGATAGGCAACGAAAGGCGCCACTTGAAGTCTTGTCTTCGTTGAGCGTTTTCAGTATACCTGGTCCAATCAGCACGTAGATCTAGTGGCAATCATGAATCATTTCCGGATAAACGGGCTCCCAATTAAATTTGTTGTACCAGATGGGTCTCCAATTAAATATGCAGATCCCTTTCGAATCCCGGACGGGACTCCAATTACGTACACTGCTTCCAGGCGGGACAGCAATTACGACAAGATCCACAAAGGTTCTCCTCGAGTCTGAGTATATCTTGAATCAACTGCACACGAAGATTCCCAAAGAATGTTGTTTATTTCCAGAAGACCACCAAATAATACATTCACAGTAGTCGTTAGTTATGTACAAGGCATGTAACCTGACTGCGGAGCAGTCTAGTTTATATATTTATTTATTTAATAATTATTAGATACAACCATGATAGGTCATTTTACACTAATATTTTAACAATTTCAAATAATATTAACAAAAATAGCAACATCAATAACAGATAACAATTGGCAGTGATGGCAGCAAGGGACAAATCTCGGGAAAGACGCAGGGAATGAGTTGGGTAGTGGGTGATTAGGAGGGTGAGGGGGTAGGAATTGAGGATAAAAGGGATCTTCTAATGTTGTGTTTGAATATTCTATAGGGAGAGAATATGTCAATATTTGGAAGGGAGTTGCTAAGGGTAGGTAGACGGTGGAAGATAGAGCGCTTCTGTACTTCAAGACGTGGGCGAGGTATGTGGTGTAAATGGTTCTGACGTGTTGAACGGGAGGGAACTTGGAGTGGGAAGTAGCTTAAGAGCATATTACATTTTGTGTAACCATTCATAATTTTATGTAAGAAACACAGGTCAGTAAATTGTAAGCGGCTTCTCAGGTCGAGTACATTGAGCTGACTTAGAATGTCGGATTTGGCAAACTGCCTTAGTGATGGATTGCGAGCTTTGACTATTGATATGAAGAAATTAAAGACACTGTTCAATTTAGAAATATTGGTTATAGCCGAAGTAGACCAAATTGGAGAAGAGAAATCTAGGATAGGGAGAACATAAGTGGTGAAGTATAATTTGAGTGCAGTGAGGTCTTTAATTTCTGTGAATCTGTATAGAATGCCGAGACTACGCATTGCGCGAGATTTGATATGGTCAATGTGGGGAGAGAATGTCAGTTTATCATCGTGAGTAATACCTAAAGCTCTTACCTGAGAAACCGTATCCAATTTATTTCCACATATTTTATAGTCCACTTGATTTCCAGATTTCAGTAGTGAGAAAGAAACTTTGAAGCACGTTTTGGGATTTGGAGATAACCTTCATTTGTTGAACCAATCGGTACATGTATTCACTGCTTCCTGGAGCTCACCGTGGTCGTCAGAACTGGAAATTTCTCTGACTATCTTGAGGTCATCAGCGTACAGAAGAAGGGAACATGGAGAATTTTGCACGCATGTGTTTATATCGTCCATATACAGCACGAAGAGAAGGGGTCCCAGGATACTGCCCTGAGTTACTCCTGATAAGACAGGGAGCCAGGACGATACAGACCCTGGAAGCACTACCCGTTGTTGCCTATTGGACAGGAAGCTTTGTATTAGGGATAGGAAGGATCAATGTACGTTGTATCGTGAAGCAAGCTTGTGGAGGAGAAGGAAATGGTTCACGGAATCAAATGCTTTGGTCAGGTCAACGTAGATAACATCTAGCTGAGTTTTTTGATCTATTGCAGAAATTATGTGATGGTTCAAAACAGTCAGATTTGTTAAACATGGTTTTCCAGGGACGAAGCCATGTTATTCTTCTGAGAGGTGTGGTTTGGTGAAAGTGAGGAGACGGCAATGTATTATTGTTTCGAAGACTGAAGAGAGTATAGGGACGATAGATATAGGTCTGTTTGAGGAAATTTCGTGCTTGCTGCCTGATTTAAAGACAGGTGTGACATCAGCTCTTTTCCATGAGTCAGGAAAAGTGCCGGAAGTCATGCACCAGTTGAGTATTATGGACAAGGGGATGCTGAGAGATGCAGAGGTGTTTTTCAGGAATATAGGGCTTATGTCTAATGGTCCAGTAGATCAGTTTGTGGGCAGACTTTTTAAAATAGTATGGATTTCATCGGGGGTCGTTGAAATTTGAGACAGTGAATCAGAACAGACGCTAGTAAGTTGAGAGAGACTGGGGATTGGTACGGGAACTGAAAAAGTTGAGTGAAAATATATTGAAATGAGTGGACCTCAATTCAAACGGGATTTCTTCATTATGGAGGTTTAGGTTAAGTGGAATTCCAGGAGTCTTTCTACGGGACGATATAAGTGTCCAGAACTACTTCGGGTTATTCTTGAGATTTTTCCTGTTATGGAAGAAATGTAGCGGTTGTAATCTTCTGTCATATGAACTCTTGAAATTTTCCGTAGGTGAATAAATACATTGCGTGTATGAGGATTAGGAACTGATTTCCACAGCGACCATGCTCTAGTTTTATTTTGGAGAAGAAATTTGGTGTTTTGACTTAGCCAGTTCGAATATTTGTTGGATTTGGGTAGGGAGAAAGGAACGTGTTGTTTAATAGCCGAGTAGAGTAAATCCTCAAACAAGGTCACTGCACTATTTACGTCTCTCTCAGCCGTTAGAAGGCTCCAGGGCAGAGATGATAAATCCTGATTGACAGCTTGCCAGTCGACCTTTCTCCAAAGAGGGAAAGCTTTCTTCTCGGAGGGTGGGCAGTTTTTATGTCTGCTGGCTGGGACGGGGAGGGTAGCTTCTATTGAACTATGATCGGTGTTCAGGATATTCCTTCCAACGGTCACGATGACATTACGCAGGGTAGAAAATATGAGGTCCAGTGTTTCGGATTTCCTTGTTGGGTGCCGGTTGAACTGTTTCAAGTGTAGACCGTTTATAAAATTTGATAAGATGAAAGTATCTATTGGGGGAGAGTGTATGGTACCATTGTCTATTGATGTCCAGGAGATATGGGAGTTAAAATCACCTAGTAACACTATTTCATTTTCTTGGTTGAGGGCAAGAACAGTAGAGTTGAAACATTCTTGTAAGGTGTCAATTTTGCTGCTAGGTGGGCGGTAGAAGCAACCTACGAGTAAATTCTTACTTTAGGGGATATTAATCTCAACCCATATTATTTCACAGCAAGTTTCTAAATCAGGCCGATGTTTTGCCTTCAATTTGCTATGAACTGCGATTGCTACTCCACCACCCCTTGAAGACCTATTGAACCCGCTGAGCTAAGGTTCATGTGATATTTTTTATAACAGCACATTTATGATGGGATGTAGTACCTTTGAACACACCCAGAAAGCCACGTGGAGCTGAGAGCTCACTCTATGCTCTTTGAAGTAGCGGAGAATCGCACTTTTGACTTTGGTGAAGTCTGCTAATTATTTATCTGAGGTCTTATTAATCAATTTTATCTTTCCACGAGACTCAGAATATTCCATTTCATCATTTAGCATTATTAAAACATTTTGGAGAATGTTTCTTTCGTTTAAGGTAAGGTAATATCCTTGCAGATACGCAAACAGGAATGTAAGTAGTCGCTCAACGACTTTGGTTTGACGACCTACTTCCTCGAGACACTCAGTGCCTTGCACTACGTCTGGAGAATCCGCCCCGTGTAGGCGTGAAGTTACATCCGTCGTGTTAGACGTAGAAAATATCCGCTTTTTAGCGAAGAAATTATTATCAGCTGCCATCGAGCACAGATAAGTTACGATACGAGTGATAAGTAAGAATTGTATAGTGAATTATTTGCACTACGTCTGGAAAATCCGCCCTGTGAAGGCATGCAACCATATCCGTCGTGTCAGACGTGGAAAATATCCGCTGTTTAGCGTGGAAGTTATTATCAGGTGACATCGTGCACGAATATTCTAAAAATCACTGTTTATTGATGCACAGTGAACAACAAGAATCATACTGTAAAGTAATTGGCAAGGATAGTGAATTTTTCAACATTATCGTAACACCACATTTTTATACCCACGTGTCTGTGGAGGGCCGAGAGCCTAGTGAAAAATATAGAGGTAAACGTGTTGTAATTATTTTAAGCAATTGTGATTATGAAAGTATAATATATTTGAATTGCCACAGTGAATTTTTAATTACAAAACGACGCACATTTCACGGATGCCACGTGATGTAAAAAGTGGCGTCAGTACACGTGAAGAACTACAGAACAGTGCTTGGTCACGTATTATTCAATATCTGCGAAGTAAAGGCTGTGTTATCAATTGTATTAAAGCCTGTAACATTTACTACGAACATTGTGATTTTTGAATTGAAAGAATGAACTACCACACGATTTATTCCCCCACCCACGTGATCGACTTATTCTACACCATGTTCGAGACCGAGATCATGGGCTAATACCACTATGGTATGAGAGTGATGTATCTGATGGGACCAGCATGATGGTGGAACTTCCAGAACAACGAACGAGGGGGAAGGAACCCAGGATGCAATTCCCAGGCATGTCCAGTACATTCACGAGGTCATCGACGGGGACAGATCGAACCCTGGTCTTTGGTAGAGTCCAGATGGGAGTCCTGATGAGGACGATGCCGTTCCGGAAAGCCAGAGGTGAATTTGTCCAACCCTTGTCGTTGGACAGAGGGCTGAGTGAGAGCTCCTCCATTTCGTGAGTTTTTGTACACCCATTCTTGTTCTAGTTTCTGGTAGTATAGTAGGTTTAATGTAGTTTGTGAACCAACCGAACTCAGTGACAGCCATTTTTATAGGTAGGGAATGTAATTAGTCTAATTAGATGTCATTTATTTCAGTTAGAGTGAGTCACCCTTGGGTCAGACATTTTGGTCAACCCTGGTGCAGCTTGATGGACGTCGTAGAGCGTCAATGCCTATCTTTTGCTAAGCGTGACCGTAGTCATTTGAGGCTACTTTGTTTAACCCTATCTGGGGTGATTTTTCAAGTCTTTGCTGACTTTAGTTATGGCAATCAGATGCCATGGTTATATTTCTTTAACTGCATTTTTTGCAACCAGTCTTTGTTACACCCCTGACTTCGTTAGAGCAGTCGTATCATTTAGGTAATCGACTGTAATTACCAGTTTTGTAACTGCATTGTATTTCATTTGAGATGTTGCTCAGAAGCCATCTGGACAAGTGTGGACCTTATAAGTAAAAGGGATATTTCGTTGTTGTCTAGCATCGAACTCAGTTCCCAACGTATCATTAAGCAGATACAGAGTATGGAATCTGCGTCACAATTATTATTTTGTTAGTGTCATGTGAAGACACGTACTTATTTGAAGTTATACAAGCAACTACTGAAGTATTACCTTTGAGAGCAAAGAGCTCCAGCAATGTGACATTGCTACCATTTAGATGTCTTTGGTGTAGAAGACAGAATTATATTATTGTATTCAGATTTATAGCGTGTTTTTTATGCACGTATTCTTCGAGGTTTATAACCTATAGTAAAGGTTTTATGATGCGGCCAGTTGTACAGTTTTTATTTTGCTTAAATCGCCGGCCTTGATAGTTAGTGTGTGTTGTGTCAGACAGCGCAGGAATGTTGTAGCCTGCAGCGAAACAAACTGGTTTGTGACCCAGTGCCCTTGAGACAGACATATTTTGACAGAGGGCAGAATACTTGTTGTATTCGCTCTTCCCTTCATTGCAATTTAGCTCATGGAACCCAGTTTATAACCTATAGTAAAGGTTTTATGATGCGGCCAGTTGTACAGTTTTTATTTTGCTTAAATCGCCGGCCTTGATAGTTAGTGTGTGTTGTGTCAGACAGCGCAGGAATGTTGTAGCCTGCAGCGACACAAACTGGTTTGTGACCCAGTGCCCTTGAGCCAGACATATTTTGACAGAGGGCAGAATACTTGTTGTATTCGCTCTTCCCTTCATTGCAATTTAGCTCATGGAACCCAGTGTCCAACCTTGTATCTGATCACATGTTTTATAGATTGTCTTTTGTTAGTTAAGCGCACTTTTGCGTGTACCGTCGTTTGACGTGTACAGTTATGTCAGGTTTTCTATAGTACGTTGTAGGCTGCCCTGTTAAAGGAGGTATTTCATGTATGAAGGTATTTTTGTGTACCTTGTCCGGGATTGTTCCCGTTGACCAGATGTTATGGAGGGTGACTGAGTGTGCAGGCCCATCCCAGAGTTATTGAACGCGAGCTGCACGCCACTGGTAACTTGTGTTATTGTGTGTTCGAGTTGTTATTGCTCGTTGATTGTATTCCGACTTTTGAGTCGAGGCTTTTGGTGGAGATTGATCTCAGTGGAGACACTCCGTGCCCAGGCTATTGTCAGTATTATTCGCCATAAACCAACGATAAACCTAAACCGACATCTTAATAATAAAACGCATAATTTTGGTAAAACAAAAGCTAACTAACGAATTCTTTCTATCTAACCTTGTTCTTTTGCATTTGGAACCTGCTGACATGGCCGTGCTAATGAAGGTATTTCCTTTTGAGTAAATGACTTAGAACAGCTGACACTTTTGTAGCGACCTGAAGCTTGCTCTAACCTTGAGTTCGTAGCTTGTGGAGCGCAGGCCATGCGATGTTAGACGTAGTCTTTACTACGCAGTCGTCACCGTAACTACACACATTAGATGACTATGGCTTACAAAGAGTAAACCAAGGTGCAGGCAGGCATTTTAATAAAACTTTTGTCTCTTATTAATTATTCATGATGTATAAATGTATGAATCCTACATGTTACCTTCTTGTGTGCTGTTAGCACTTAGTTCCTAAGAATAATTAGATTTTTTTTACATGGCTGTTCACTTAGCTTTGAATGTAATTGTTTTCTGTTACGGACGTCATCGCCGTAAATTTTGTTATTAATTGATAGGACTTAGCTAGATGAATTAACGTTAAATGTAAATGTGGAGATGGTATCATCCTAACTTAGATTTGTTTTGCTACCCTGTTAAATGTAAATTCTGATATTAGCTTGATCTTGTAACCTGACCTAGGGATTTGCGTCATACCATTTTCCTAGCGTTGCTGTTGTTGCTTTGTTATTGTGAGATAGATCTTTCGCGAGGGTTTTCCTAACTTCTCAGGTTGGGACCTGCTCTTTATTTTTGATTGTTTATTAGCTTGCGGATTAGCCGATTGAAACCCTCCGAATTAGGCTAGGGGCTTGTGAATTTTAACAATAAATTTTCGCGGTGTTTTACATAAGTCTGGATGTTTATTTTCTCAGTCTAGTTTTTAAGGTGAACCTTTCCTTAGGCGGTCTATGACCATCGTCACCATGTACCACGATCCCTGTGGACTATAGATTCTCGTGCCGCTTTGGCCTATTAGGAAGTTCACCTGATCCTCACGGCAGTTAAGTCCGACGGATGAGATGTTAGGGAAGTCATTGCGGTTGTTGGCTATCCTGGCAGCTCCACCGACGGTCTCACTATCGCGGCGAAACACATTGAATTCAGATGAAAACGGAAGTTCCCCACATGATACGAAGTCTGACAACCATGTTTCTGAGAGGCAGAGGATATCAAATTGATTAAATTCCATTACATTTACTAAACAGTCACTTAGTTTGTTTTTGATGCTCTGTGCGTTTTGATAGTAGAGGTTAAGGGGTCCTGCGTTCAAATGTATGTCACCTGATAGCAGTAGCAGTATCAAGCAAACTGCACTGGAGGAAGCACGGCAACGCTGTACCGGTCCACGAGGTGTGGCGAGAACATGGTGGAGCACTGGGAGACCACAAGCCGCCGCCCACGAGAAAGTAAAATGTCTCTCTGCACAGCACCACCGAACTTCTTGATCACACGACACATCACTACTCAAAAGTTACAATCAAGAAGAAGAGCTCGATCTGCTCTCGTGCACCAAGTTAAATACTGGATAATACCTGGTGGGGATTATGGGTTTCCCTGAAGGACTTAGCCAATCAGAAGATTGCTTCTTTAAAAGGGAGTTGTCTCTCTGAGTGGGGAAACAATAATGTGTAAATGTTGAAGGGTAGCTAAAGATTCCTTCTGGTTCTTTCTAAAACTCCATAGTAAATAACTCTCAAGGCTTTCTTAAGAAAAGAGAGCCGTTTAATGGCGGTTTCCATGTCTTTAAATGGAGACAGCTTGTTTCAAGTTATCTATCGAAGATATCTTTTTTTAGATGGATAACTCTTGTAAGGAAGAGATGGACTACAAGGTTCATCCTTTAACTTTATGGCTTGACGAGGCCCTTTCTTAAATGGTATGTCAACAGACTTTGTTTCTAATGACAAGAAAGTGATAATAATAATACATTTTAGAAGCCAAACTCATTGGAGCACATAGGCCTCGGTTCTGTACTTGATGGGGAATATGACTCACTTACTAGATACTATGATTCAATTCTAGTCCTTATTATAAGCCGCTATTAACAAAGTTCTGCTAGGGCATGTCATGATAATATGGTGCCTTCCACATTCGTTCCTACACACCTCACATATACATCTCTCATCCGGATCATGGAATGTCTTTTGTGAGCAGACCTTAAGGTGCAACACATGAACTACGAGACTCGTCACGACGTGTCTCATTTCGGATAGGGGTTGCATCCATCGTTTGTCCACCATGACGTCAGTCACGTAGAATTCCTTCGGAATATCAAGCCTTTTGCTCTGCACACCCTGGGGTAATTTTCTATAGATTTCTGTGGATGGCAGCAGTAGAAGAGACCGAAGGTCCTCTATAAGGGGCGTTTCTCTCGCCAGTTTATATACCAGCTGAGATTGGGCTGAGTTGGAGACTCCGAGGGCTCTTTTGAGGAACCGGATTGCACCTTTTTGAGTTCCGCCAGTTGTTTGTAGTTGAGAAACTCCCATGTTAGCTCCAGACCGTATGTTAGTACGGGCATGACTTGGTTCGGAAGAGCATCATTGCTGTTTCCAGCGATATTTGGGTAATATGCCTTATGCCGTTTATGGCCTTTACTGCTGTGGCCGCTTTCGCTCTTATATGTATTCTGAAGCTTCGGCCTGTAACCTGGAGCGTGAGGCCGAGGTATTTGAAATTGTTTACTTTCTTCAGTTCCTTGCCGTTGCATAGCACTTGGTGTGATTCCGCTGGCCTGCCACTGTCCCGGAAGACGACCATCTCAGTCTTGTCCTCGTTGATTGTTAATTCGTTTTCCTGGGCCCGTTCGCTTATGATGTTGATTGCATCTTGCAAATCCTTTATCTACTCCGAGGCGATTGCCATGTCGTCTGCCTATATGTACTGTTTGGACTTGGTTGATTAATTTATTTTGTCCCCTGCATTGTGTGAGAGCGCATTGAATAGAAAGGGGCTGAGGGAGTCCCCTTGATGTACTCCATTCCTTTCTTTCATCCATTTTGTTTGTCGAACTCCGTCCTGCACGTGTATATAGTTTTCTGCCAACATGTTCGATATAAGGGTTGTCAGCTTTGATCTACCTATGAGTGTTTCCAATTTATGTATCATCAGCTTTCTGTTCACCAGGTCAAAAGCCTTCGAAAAGTCAACAAAGACTACATAGAGTTTGCTCTTGCGTTTCACTAGTGTTGTTGTTACGTGCCGTAATAGACTTCCTGCAGCCATAGTTGTCGATCTGTGCTTCCTGAATCTGGTAGTATTGGGTCTATTTTTTCGTCTATTCTCGCTGTCAATATTCCTGTTAATAGCTTTAGGGCTGCGGATATCAGCGCTAGTCCTCCGTATGAATTTGGGTCGTAGTACTCCCTTTTCCTTTGTATAGTAGCTTAATGGTTGACTTCTTCCATTCGTTTGGTATCTGCCCGACTTCTAAGCATTTGTTTAGTAGGGCCGTCCATATCGGTGCCAGTTCCTCAGTAGTTTGTTCTAGATGCTCATTCCTGAGTCCATCTGGACCGGGGTATCTATTACTTCTTTTTTCTGTGTGACCATGGTGATCTCTCCTTCTGTGATGGGTTCTGACACATCGCGGTCTTCTGGGGGTCTGGTTTCGGGTCTAGACTCCTTTGCACAGGTGACGTTCTTGATATGCTCCTCCCTTGTTTCCAATGATATGTTAGGTTGGAAGCTTTGGATCTTTGGCCTTAGGGCACGGTATGGGTCTGTTTCTGCTTCTGCAATGACCGCTCTTTGCGTCTCATCTATGAAGTCCTTTTATTCTTTTAATCAGTTCTTTATAGGTTTTCCTGTGTTGTCGGTATTCTTCCAGTGTTGTGTTGTCTTTTGTGACTCTTATGCTGTGGAGTTGGCTTTGGGTTTCCATCCTTTGAATAAAACACGATTCATCGATCCAAGGTTTAGCCTTTCTCCCGTGTGAAGGCGTGGTTGCTGCGCTGGTGATGCAGTCTTGTATCCAAGCTGCCGCATCGTCGAAATCCTCCCTCTTGGATACTTTCCATCACCTTGTCTATGTCTTCCATCTTTTCTCTAATTTTATCTCGGTGTAGAGTTTTGCTCACTCTGGTAGGTCCTTCTATAGTTTCCCCATCGCAGATCTCTCCATCTATTTCTAGGCTCACTGGTATTGCTTGAGTATAACAGCTCTAACAGCTCCCTCTGACTTAATTGTACTTGCGTTCCTTGTATCAAGTGTTCCTCTCTTGCATATTATGTCTATTGAGCTGGTCCCGTTGGGGCCTATGTACGTCCAGTCATGAATTTTGTTCCGGATTTTAACACCCTCTAGGTCTAGATAGCTGAAAATATCTTCACTTTTTTCGTTTTGTTGATCTATTCTGCAGATAAAGTCTGCGGCAAAGACAGCCTTTCTTCTTCCTGGGAATGTATTCAGAGCAGCTCCAAGGTGGTCTGGTGGTCCGGGGCCGTCTGGTTGGGATTGAAGTAGGCCGCCACTAGTACACCGATTTTCCTCTCCACGACTAGTATTTCCTCTTCTTTCCATGGAAACTTTATCGGGGTCATTTTATGCTTAACTGTTCAGGCAACGCCGCCTGATGGTCTTCCCCTCTCCTTAAACTGTCTCGCATATGCATGAAAATTGTAGAAAATGGGGACGTCGAATCTCTATTCATCTTTAATCATAGTCTCCGTTAGAATACAGATGTCATATACGCTTAAGATTTCTCGTGAAGGAGGTTCATTGCACCTCGCAGCCCGTCTCCATTCCACGGTAGTATCCTCGTCCTACTGGCGCAAGCCTCTGTACTTCCATTTTGTCCGAAAGGGCCGGCAGTAGACGTCCGTAGGCCAGAAGTTGCGAATGTAGACTAATTCTCTTTTACTCATGGGCATGCTTACTTTAAAAACTCTGCTGCCATTTTCTGGTTCACTACGTCACAGTGAATCACTCCTTCAACTCCATTTTCCTTTAGATACGCAGTTACGTCCTTTGGGGAAGTGTCTTGTCTTAGATTTGCGACATAAATCCACGCACCCTTTTCTGCAGTTTTCATTCTTGTAACTCCTTGTCTGATGCCTTTCACATAGTCCCTTCTGTGTGCGCTTTCTTCCTGGGTTGGGGTGCGTTGATTCCTTTGCACACGACGCCTCTGCACTTCTTCTGTCCATTTGGTTTGATTTGCGTCAGACATCTCTTCTTTTTCCCTCCTCTCTTCGTTTTGGACCTCTTCTTGTGGGCTGCTATCGGTGGTTCCACCGTTCTTTCCTATATTTAACGTATCAGCTGGCGCGTTCTCTCCTGTGACCAGAGTTGCTGTGTGATCCTTCAGTCCTGTGTTCGCCGTTGTGCTTTCTCTTATTCCTGCTCATGTTTATCCTTATGCTCAGTGTTGTTTGGGCTTCCGCCCTCTACTGCTATCTGTACGATTCCTTTAGTTTGGATACAGTTGGCTTTGCCGATTTTATCAGTGCTTACGGTTTTTGTGTTCTGATCGCTGTCTGGTTTCCTTAATGCATTGAATACTGCTTCTTTGATATGATTTTCCATGTTTTCCTGAAGTCGGGGTTTCATGTATTGTGTTAGGTTCTCGACCTTTTCGGCAAGGGTGGCTGTTACCACCCTACAGGATTTATTCGTGTCCAGTGTCTCAGGTTTGCATATTTCAAAGAGCCATATCAGTATCCTGTTCTTTCTTTCAAGGTCTTTGACTTCCTGACCAATGAGGCCAGTACAGTTCTCGTGGGTCTTTTATCTGCACCTATCGCATTTGATTGTGCTGTCCTCATAAGTGCATTGTCTCTGACATATCGGGCAGTATTCGTTTTTGTTGCTTCTGGGTGCACTCCGGGCAGAAAGCATTTTAGTCAAGATTTCCTGCTTTATATTGTTAGCTGAGGAGCCGCTTTCTCCCTTGTCAGGACAGCCCTCGTTGGAAAACTTCTTCACGCCCCACTTACAGTGAGGCTCCCTTGTTCCTAAGTGCAACGATCAGCGTTAAACTCATTCGCACACTACCTGCAGGGCAGCTTTCGCGATCCTGTGTGTAGCGCTCAGCGCTAAACTCCTTTGCACGTTACCTACAGGGGTGCTTTCGCTTTCCGGAGTGGATTGAGTAGAGCGTCTTGCTTTGAGTGTATGGCGTGTGTAGTAAGTCGGGTCCATCCTCAGTTTCCTGACGAGCCGTGGCCATGTTTGGAAGACTTATAATATGACGTTAATCGCTTTGTTATGGCGTTCCTATCATTTACACACCTTGCTTATTTCAACTCGTTCCACTGGAGTCGCTTGATAATTATCTCTACATATTATTCCCCATTTGGAGGGATCGGAGACAAGGTGAGGAGAGACATTTCAAGGGGACTGGCGGTGGCCTTGCACGTTAACGCGCGTATCCGTTCAGGTCAATAAGGACAGTAATATTCCTAATAGTAATATATTATTGTTATTTTGAACAGTCCAAATGATAGAATGTACTTTGTATTGTTACGGCTGTGAGTTTGTGTCATCGCTCGCCGCTTGAGTCACAACTGCCCCAGGGGCTGGGCTGTGGCCTGCCTCCTGTATTGCGTGTGCGTTATGCAACAGGGCTACTAAGACAAAGGGATAGTCCAGAATATTCGTGACTGGACCAGCGATGGAAACCTCGAGAAGCCTTGAACCCTGGATGGATCTGGAAGCATGTATTGAGTAACCGGCCTGCTATATAAGTACGACCTGACAAGCAGGGATTGTTGTTGTGTTTTACGAGCTAGTGTGAGCGTTTATTCTGAGCGACAGAAGTGTGGTGACTTGCGAAACCCCTAGTGTAGCGGCGAAGTGAGGAACATACAGGGGACTGCCGTGTTCTGAGTGAATGTGCTTTCACTGAGTGTCAGATATTGTGGTGTCGAAATCCAGTGACATTGTTTCTCCCAGCTGGTGAACAGCGCGCAGCAAGTGCTCGTAAGTACTGTAGTAGGCGCACATTAGGAAGAAGTTGCATGTAGATTTGTCAAGGCCACTAGGATCATTAGCGGCAGGATTAACTTCTGTGGTTTGTTGACAAGTGAAAGGGGCAAGAGCTCTCCACAAGCAGGAGACTTGAGGAAACTAGAGTAAGGTTCCTATTGTCTGTAATTGCTGATGAGTAGTGTAATTTTCTGGCCGCAATAAAGTTAATTACTTCTTTAAGCAGTAATTGGTGTTGTGCTTCCTACCCACCGTAATCCAGTTAACAAAAGTGCCACTAGGGGGCGGCACGAAACAACTGGTGTCAGAAGCCGGATTACGAACTCAAGCACAACACCTGACGGTCCTGGTTTCAAAACCCGAGCAGGTCATTTTCTCTAATTTTCCTGTGAGTGCATGCCCTTTACAAGACAAACAACTAAAATGGAGGAGAAATTGGCAGCATTGCTAGAAAAGTTAAATGGCATGGAAACCAAATTAGAAGACGGCCAGAAGAAGCTAGAAGACGGCCAGAAGAAGATGGAGGACGGCCAGAAGAAGATGGAGGACGGCCAGAAGAAGTTAGCCGAGGACCTAACTGCCAAACTAGAAGACGGCCAGAAGAAGTTAGCCGAGGACCTAACTGCCAAACTAGAAGACGGCCAGAAGAAGGTGGAAGACGGTCAAAATAAGCTAGCGGAGGACCTGAAGAGGATAGAGGACGGCCAGAAGAAGATGGAAGACGGCGAGAATAAGTTGACACAGGACCTGAAGAAATTAGAACTGGGTCTGCGTGAGGAAGTCACGGCAGTGGAAAAGAAGTTCGACGCCTTACAAGTGGAAGTTGCCGAGCTGCGCCAACGCCCGCTGATGGGGGTGGAGGAGAAATTCAACGTCTTACAAAAGGAAGTTGCCGAGCTGCGCCAACGCCCACTGACGGGGGTGGAGGAGAAATTCAACGCCTTGCAAGTGGAAGTTGCCGAGCTGTGCCAACGACCGCTGATGGGGGTGGAGGAGAAATTCAACGCCTTACAAGTGGAAGTTGCCGAGCTGTGCCAACGCCCGCTGATGGGGGTGGAGGAGAAATTCAACGCCTTACAAAAGGAAGTTGCCGAGCTGCGCCAACGCCCGCCCACCGTTACACCGGGAATATCAGGAACGGGACATAGCAGAGTGACGCCCCCAACCTTCGACGGAAAGGTCCCGTGGAGCACCTACTTACGTCAGTTCGAGGCGGCCTGTTCCATAAATAACTGGAACAACACTGAAAAGGCTACAGCTCTCATCGTAGCGCTGAGAGGGTACGCCCTTAACGTCCTTCAGGCCATCCCGACTGGATCCCAGGACTACGCTTCACTGATCGCCCATATGGAGTCCCCATATGGAGATAGCCATCTTCAGCAGGCCTACCAGATGCAGCTCCGGACCCGGGTACAGAGGAACGCGGAAACCCTGCAGGAGTTCGAGATGGACATCGCACGCCTCGTAAGGCTCGCCTACCCAACAGCGCCGGCCGACTTTCTGGAGCAGATAGCGACGCAGACTTTCACCGACGGGCTAAGGGACTCGGACACTCAACAGGCGCTGCGTCTTGCGCGCAATAAGACCCTGGCAGATGCGCTGAGCCACGCACTTGAGTTCGAGACGGCAAAACAGGCATCCAGAATGCACGCGCGGGTGCGTCAAGTGGACGTCGACGAACCAGTAAAAACCAACGAGACCAAGCCCCTGGCCGACGAATTGATGGAGGCGCTAAGCCGTTTCTTCAAGAATCGCAGTACCACCAACAAAAACGTAGCCGAAGGACATCCGGAGAGGCGGCACGGAAGAGGACTACCGACCTGCTGGACCTGCCGTAAGAGAGGCCACCTGAGCAAGGACTGCGGTGATCGCCGCCGCCAAGGGTTTCCGTCGGGACAGTCAGTCGTAGGGAAACCGTGCGGCCCAGGAAAGCAAGTATCAGCCAGCCTAGGGGGGCAAAGGTTAGCCTGTGACAGTCGTCAAGCCCCAGCAGTCCAAGTTCGTGTGACTCAGTTACGGAGGGATAATAGCAGCCTGATGGTCGACGGAGCCGTCAACGGAGAGAGCTGGCCCATGCTAATCGACACGGGAGCATCGAGGACCATCGTCAGTCCCACCGTGATCCCGAAGTGGAGAGTGCAACCCACACAAAGGAACCTCCAGCTAATAACCGCGACCGGAGAGACCGCACCGGTACGTGGCGAAGCATCACTGGAGTTCGTCATTGGTCGACGGGCGATAAAGCATCCAGTGCTTGTGGCTGACGTATCAAATGAAGTGATCATCGGACTGGACTTCCTGGACCAGAACAACATCATCTTGGATCTGATTACCAACACTCTGCACTTCGGAGGTGAGGAACTTGCTTTACAACCTGCGCACGAGTCCATCACCGCACGACGAGTAAGGCTGAGAGAAGACGTCATCGTTCCCGCCAGGACGGAGGTCAGTGCTGCCGTAATTGTCGACGGAACTGCTGAGGGAGTGACGGCTGTCATCGAGCCAAAATATGAGGACATCCAGACAAAAGGATTGCTAGTTGCCAAGACTCTCATCAACACGACGTCTCGGCCGTACGTGCGCCTGTCCAACCTGAACGACTACGACAATACGGTTCACCGGGACACCAACCTAGGAGTCTGCGAGCCCGTTACCTGGATTGCCCGCATCACAGATACGACCGACGGACACCTGCAGACGGACAACCGAAGAAGACGCACACTGCCAGAAGAACTACAGAAGCTGTACCAAGGATCCCAGGACCATTTAGACGAGGAACAATCACGCCAACTTCAAGACCTGCTACGCGAATTCCAGGCCGTCTTCTCCGTGGGGAGCAAAGAATTCGGCAGGACAAGCTTGGTTCAGCACAGAATCGACGTTGGGGACAGCGCACCGATTAGGGCCCCATTCCGACGTGTCCCGCTCGCCAAGCAAGCCGAAGTCGACCGGATGGTAGAAGAGATGAAGGAGCAAGGGGTGATCGAGCCATCACATAGTCCTTGGAGTTCTCCGGTCGTGCTAGTGAAGAAGAAGGACGGTTCCACCAGGTTCTGCGTGGATTACAGGCGGGTGAATGACGTCACGAAGAAGGACAGCTACACTCTACCCCGGATCGACGACACCCTGGACACCATATCAGGGTCGAGATGGTTCTCCAGCTTGGATTTGAAGAGTGGCTACTGGCAGGTGGAGGTCCACCCTAAGGACCGCGAGAAAACGGCGTTCTCTGTGGGCAGCGGGCTCTGGCAGTTCACCGTCATGCCAGTCGGTCTGTGCAACGCCCCTGCGACCTTCGAAAGGCTAATGGAGTCCATTCTGAGGGGACTACACTGGAAGACCTGCCTGGTATACCTAGACGACGTCATCGTTCTGGGGAGGAGCTTCGAGGAGCACTACAGCAACCTGAAGGAGATCTTGTTGAAGCTACGGGCTGCCCAGCTGAAGTTGAGCCCCAAGAAGTGTCAGCTCTTCCAGAAGCGGGTCCAGTACCTTGGGCATATCGTCTCCGAGGAAGGGGTGCACACCGACCCAGAGAAGACCGCAGCTGTGAGGGAGTGGCCAGTTCCAAAGGACAAGTCCCAACTACGAAGCTTCCTGGGACTCTGCACTTATTACCGTCGCTTCGTGAGAGGATTCGCCGACATCGCCAAACCTTTACATCGACTGACTGAGAAGGACCAACTCTTCACGTGGACAGCAGAATGCCACAGTGCCTTCGAACAACTCAAGCAGGCTCTGTGAACCGCACCTATTCTGGCCTACCCCAGACCTGGAAAAAGGTTCATCGTCGATACCGATGCCAGCGACTTTGGCATAGGGGGAATCCTGTAGCAAGTAGTGGACGGCGAGGAGAGAGTAGTGGCCTACTTCAGCAAGGCCCTGTCAAAGCCAGAAAGGAACTACTGCGTCACCAGGAAGGAGCTGCTCGCCATCGTGAAGACCATTGAACACTTCCACAAGTACCTGTACGGGCAAGAATTTCTCATCAGGACCGACCATGCATCCCTGCGGTGGCTCCTGAACTTCAAGCAGCCCGAGGGTCAACTCGCGCGGTGGTTAGAGAGGCTTCAACAGTACAACTTTGAGATTCAGCACAGGAAAGGCCAACTGCATTCTAACGCCGATGCCCTGTCACGAAGACCGTGCCCCGAAGACTGCACCTTCTGTGCCCCAAGGGAAGAGAACACCGGGATACAGTGTCGACGGACTACTGTGGAATTTCAGGGGAACTGGAGCCGCGAATCTTTCACGCGGGCACAAGCAGAAGATGATGACCTGGGACTGATAGCCGAATGGAAGAGGGCCTGTGTCCCCAGACCCGGGTGGAACATTGTGAGTGACTGCAGCCCAAAGTTTAAGTCCTACTGGGCACAGTGGGACTCGCTGATTGTAAGGGATGGCCTCATCTGCCGTACCTGGGAGAGCACCGACGGGAAGACATCTCGGGAACAAGTCGTCGTTCCAAAGGCTATGACGGAGGAAGTCCTGAAGGAAGTTCATGGAGGATCATCTGGTGGACACCTAGGGATAAAGAAGACCCTGGAGAAGCTGAGAGAGCGGTTCTACTGGATCGGATGCCGCACAGACGTGGAGAACCACTGCGCGAGGTGCCACGATTGCGCAGCCAGCAAGGGCCCAGGACGAAGACGACGGGGTCCACTGAAGACCTACACCGTGGGCGGCCCCATGGAGAGAGTGGCCATCGATGTTGCTGGGCCATTCCCGTTAAGCGAGGCAGGGAACCGCTACATATTAGTCGTCAGCGACTACTTTACCAAATGGCCGGAGGCGTATGCGCTCCCTAACCAAGAAGCCGCGACGATCGCAGAGACCCTGGTGAAGGAATTCGTCAGCCGGTACGGAGTACCCCTGGAGCTGCACTCCGACCAAGGGAGGAACTTCGAGTCGCAGGTGTTCCAGAACCTATGCCAGCTGCTGGGAATCCGGAAGACAAGGACAACGCCGCTACACCCTCAGTCCGACGGGATGGTAGAGCGATTCAATCGCACCATCGAGAACCATCTCCGAATAGTCGTCAGCGAGCACCAGAGGGATTGGGACAAACATCTTCCACTATTTCTCCTGGCCTACCACGCCGCCGTGCATGAAGCCACCGGGTGCACACCAGCCCGGGTCATGCTTGGGAGGGAGCTCCGTCTACCCGTCGATCTTGCCTTCGGCCGACCTGGGAATGATCCGATCCCGGTAAGCCAGTATTGTCAAGAACTGGTCGACCAACTGGAGGACGTGCACGCGTTCGCGAGGAGGAAACTGCGGATCGAGACCGACCGAATGAAGACCCGATACGACCAGCAGACGGATGCCGGCGGATTCCACGAGGACGACCTGGTCTGGCTCTTCAACCCATTACGGAAGAAAGGCCTGTCACCCAAACTTCAGAAGTCCTGGGAGGGCCCGTACCGAGTCGTGAAACGGATCAACGATGTCGTCTACAGGATCCAGCGGAGCCCGAGGGCGAAGATGAAGATCGTGCATCGAGATCGCCTGGCAGCCTACGGAGAGACACAGACGGACCAATGATTGATCGGGACGATCAGCCTTTTTAGGAAGGGGGTGGTGTTACGGCTGTGAGTTTGTGTCATCGCTCGCCGCTTGAGTCACAACTGCCCCAGGGGCTGGGCTGTGGCCTGCCTCCTGTATTGCGTGTGCGTTATGCAACAGGGCTACTAAGACAAAGGGATAGTCCAGAATATTCGTGACTGGACCAGCGATGGAAACCTCGAGAAGCCGTGAACCCTGGATGGATCTGGAAGCATGTATTGAGTCACCGGCCTGCTATATAAGTGCGACCTGACAAGCAGGGGTTGTTGTTGTGTTTTACGAGCTAGTGTGAGCGTTTATTCTGAGCGACAGAAGTGTGGTGACTTGCGAAACCCCTAGTGTAGCGGCGAAGTGAGGAACATACAGGGGACTGCCGTGTTCTGAGTGAATGTGCTTCCACTGAGTGTCAGATATTGTGGTGTCGAAATCCAGTGACATTGTTTCTCCCAGCTGGTGAACAGCGCGCAGCAAGTGCTCGTAAGTACTGTAGTAGGCGCACATTAGGAAGAAGTTGCATGTAGATTTGTCAAGGCCACTAGGATCATTAGCGGCAGGATTAACTTCTGTGGTTTGTTGACAAGTGAAAGGGGCAAGAGCTCTCCACAAGCAGGAGACTTGAGGAAACTAGAGTAAGGTTCCTATTGACTGTAATTTCTGATGAGTAGTGTAATTTTCTGGCCGCAATAAAGTTAATTACTTCTTTAAGCAGTAATTGGTGTTGTACTTCCTACCCACCGTAATCCAGTTAACAAAAGTGCCACTAGGGGGCGGCACGAAACAGTATTTTAAAATTGATAAGAAAA
Source organism: Meconema thalassinum (assembly GCA_946902985.2). Classification (NCBI taxonomy): domain Eukaryota; kingdom Metazoa; phylum Arthropoda; class Insecta; order Orthoptera; family Tettigoniidae; genus Meconema; species Meconema thalassinum. The sequence goes on from OX336389.2 coordinate 151,498,152, forward strand.
TAGTATTTTGTATTTTCCGTAAATTTGTAAGTGTACCGGTATTTTGTACCTAAAATAAATTTGTGAGTATTGTTTATTTTGTATAAACATACAAAATGTTCATACTGTGCCCGTTGGAGGATGTCATCTGGTCACCACCAACCGAGTATGGCCTCCCACATGACCTCTTCCCCCGACCACATATCCAAGAAAAGGATTGGAGTGCATTCCAATAGGGCTCGCGGGCACGAGACTCCTATCCCGCAGGATCTCGTCCCCATCATGATTGTTAAGTCATAAGACACCCCTGGAAATAAACCCCCAAAAGAAACCAACTACTAAAGGAGGATGTCCAGACTGAAGAAAAAATCGTTGGAATATTTATTGAATAAAACCAACACCTAACCTAGGATCAGAGGGTTTCAAATCGGGTAATCCACTATCTAATAAAAAAAACAAGAAACGAACAACCCCTAAGCTAATGGAAATTAACCCTCATGACTAGTTCTTACTACATTCAAAACAAAGCAAAGCTTGGGAAAGTGGTACAAAAGCCCTAATTTAAGTACAAGGAAAAGATAATGATGTTCTGAGAAGAGTCATCATACCATAAATATAGTCAAACATGACAGCGAAAATCTCGATCATACTGTGACCACTCCCCATATTTACATTTAAGTTTATCTGTCTAAGCGAAATCCTTGGTTACTCTGATAGTACTCATCATAAAATAAGAAGCATCATTGATTCGCTTACAGCATCATGCGAATATAACAAATATAATGGAAGACGTTACTCTCTGGTCACCCTGTGCTCAAAAATTGCTGTGACGTAAATTACATTCCGTTCGAGCACCAAGAATGTCTCGATAAAAGTTCCCCTTTAGGCAATGCAAAGAGAGCAGTGTCATATCTGTCTGCAGTCTCACACGGAAACTCCAGGTGGCTGCTGGGAAATCTAACTGTGCTTTAACCTTGAGAGTCGACATTTGTCATTCTGCCGTGCTCTAGTGAGTGTTTATAACAGCACCTCACATTCATTGCATAGCAATGTCCATCAAAAACTTAAGAAAATTGTAGATTTCACTAGATAAAGTTCATAGTTCTGATCTATTACACTTGAGAATATTATCACACTGTTCTTTGTATATCTGAGGCGTTCTAGTTAGGCTTAAAAAAAACACTGATAATCATGTGTTAGCCAATAAATCGGCAAAGAGTAGCAAAGGAAAGACATGCTTACTCTGTAATGTCGGAAGATTATTATAACAAAATATCGTGCGCTAAGCACATCAAAGCTCATAAATGTTATAAAACACCTACACCTGGGGGTGTTAATTGCAAATGATACGTATAATGTGTAATGCGGGGTTTAAAGTGAGTTAACCTACAGCACTCCATTACACTACTCTGAGTCTGCTTGAATCTGGTTCTAAGACCATATAAAAATTATGTACAATAATTATGTAGATGCGACATCTTCTCTGTATCTAAACGATACGCCCGCTGCAGTGGCATACAAATATTTCACATTAAAGGGAGCTTCAAAGAATGACTGTGCTTTCAGCAACAGCTGATTAATGAAACTTAATGCTCAAAGTTATAAATCCATGTCCATTATGTGGACTACATAAAGTTACAATTATTGCACCCGGGTTGAACCCGTGGAGTGTCTAACTCTACAACTGAGCTAGCACAAAGCGTGTGGAAGCCCATGAGAATGAAACCCACCGTCAGTGGCGGCTACAAAAAGCAAAGGAACCCTACCTAAATGACTGTTATGCTTACGATTGTCTAGAACTAATCCAGCCCTGATTCATAACCAATACAAGAGGAAATTAATCGAAACTCACGGCGAGAGTTGTTCGCCTCTACCTTGGGAAGGCATAATTTGAGGGTTCCTTCCTTCAATACAAGAGTTGAGCAAAGATTTCATCTCCCTGGCCATGGTCATCATAATCCTAGTATCGACTTCCATCCTGAGGTGTCGTTAGGTGATCAATGACTCCTTCATACCGCAGTTTAAGCCCTCATGGTCATCATCATGGAACTGGGATTAAACATCACGTGGACTAGTTTCGGCATCTCGAAGTTCTGGTAGAAATGGTGAAATTGAGTGGAAATTCACTGATTCTATGAGTAGTTTTACTTCTCAAAACTGGCTTTACACTTTGCAAGCTGTAAGCAAGATTGAACATGTGCTTGTTTTCACCGAAGCTATTCTGGTAACACAGATTTGTACGGCGTGATTCTTACTTATGGAACAAATAATATAGTAAGCAATAGCACTGAATATTGTGAATATTTTTAGCACTTTGATGATTTATCGTCGAACACGTTGTCCACCTTGTGGTGTGACGATTACCTGTTGCTCCTAGCTCAAAAGTTGGATATTCACTGTTTCCTCGAAAATATGTCACTCCCGTGATTTAAACTGTTCAAATACGATATCACCAGCACATTAGTGCCAAAATAATACTCGATGTCCTGATATTTCGTAGATCAGGGACTCAATGGTCCTATTATAAGACTGTTGCACCCTCGGTCTCCACGACCGGTCAAAATTGTACGTCTACTTGTGTCAAACGCACAAAGGGTTGTGTTCGTGCCTGGAATGGCGTGTTCCGGGTTCGACTACAGTCGAAGTCATTTAGCAACTATTTCCATGTGCTTCGCGTTCCTGCGATGATGTACCTTTTTTCATTACCAAAATACAATACATTAGACCAATCTAAAGTGGCTTATTATGCAGAGTTACGTAGAATGATTCGTTCAAGTATGCACGATCTTGTATAGAATAAACCAGTCCTCCAAACAAAGTCAAAAGATCTCCTGAAGGTGAGATAAGCTTATTTAGTAACTCTTAGTTGAAGTATTCCTTACTTCTCTCAAAACTATCACCAGCAACAGCTGATTAATGAAATTTAATGCGGGCTCAATACCATAGTGGGAGGACCAGTATTTTTTCCAACTCTGTGAAGCATAACTAGTGTGCACTTGTATTTTAATTAGAATTAGGGCAGGAAGTGGCCATCACCATCGGTTGGGTACTATCCCAGCATTGGCATTGAGTAGGAGTGGGAAATCAAGTGCAGGATGGCAGAGTTCTGCCTCACGATCCCTCAGACGAGAAATAAATGGCTTGTGGCTAATCCAGGAATCTAACCAGGGCCTTTGCGGTCAGCCAAAAAGCTAGCCAGTACCCCAGGAGGCGGCCAGGTAACTTTCTAGTTTGATGATCAAATTACCGGTCCGGTACGGACCGTATCTATTTTTCCGGGTACCAGATTGGCTGGGCATCTTATATTCCATGTTCCAAAAAGCTGTTCCCTAAGGGGAATAAAGAAAAGGGCTAGGTAATTGGGGCAAAGGGTTTAGTTTCCGGGAAAGAAGATGCCAATTAAGTTTAGGTTATTGATGGAATAGGCTACCGTATGTATTTATTTCAGTAAGTTTTGTAATATTTCACCGGTGCATAAGAATAGCTTATACAATAATACTAATAATCTGATTTGTGTTACGGTAGTAAAACATCCCTAGTCTCACAGTTTTTCTTACACCGTGCCTAAGCTATTTATCATCAGCAACAACTTTGCCCCGAAGATTTTTTTGTTGCTAGCAATATCGTCACCAAGTTAGTGTCTTCCATGTACGGTCCCTCGCGGCAAAATATTAAGATCTGAGAGTTTTTCAGTTCCATGTTCGGATATTAGAAATGAGACTAAATTTCATATTGAAGACGAATCTTACAACCACACTACTGCTTGGACATGTTCGTGCCCTGTGTACATTATTTTACGATATTTTATTGCCGAGGATACACAGGTTTAAATGTGTAAATAGATACTTATTTATGACGACAATTATACTACTTATCCAGTGAAAGTATGTATAATTCGGTACGGATAAATACATCTTCGAATCCCTTCCGTTAACTGTTGGCTTTGGTGGAGATATGTTGCATTTGGTTTGAAGTGGGTTTCTTGTAACACGACACCCATTGCATTCAATTACTGCCAATTTCTTAGTTGGCCAAATCGTGGTGTGACCATTGAACACATACGTCTGCAGACAGTAATGATACTTCACCTGATTGGTCAGAAGAAACTCATTGCCTTGATTTGTGATAGGCCACCTAATATACCAGTTCCATGTGAATTTTACTGTTCCTTTCAGCTGCCTGTACGTGACAAACATCACGTGACCGTTTGAGTCTATAAAGATTTGTTGAAATGCCGCGGTCGGACCGCCATTGCGGAAGGAAATGAAGGCTGGAGTTGAATATTATTTATAATCAAAAGTAAGTAAAAGTTATGTTTTCCAACATGGGCTGAACGCTTATTTTATTCATTAGGGAGTGTGTTTACAATATTTCCTTTCTTTTCAGACGGACGCAGAAGAGCCGAGGTAAGAGTTTAGGGGGCAGATGACATCGTAGTTCAGTCCATTGAAACCCCAATAACCAACTAACTAGAGTTTCAGAGGAGAAGATTTATACGAAACAGCCTGTAAGTTTTATTTATGAATACAATTTGCCGTTATTTTATTCACTTTTCCAAAGGGATTTTTTTTATATTCGTTTTATTAAACCTTAATTTTTGTCTCATTCCTTGTTTATACAGCGTATGTTATTAAGCCGAGGTACCGTACTGAAAATGGGCATATGCAAAAATCACCGGTAAAGTGTTTTACTTGTTAAGATACAATATAACATTTGTGAATAGACGTTGCCCGGGAATTGCCTTGCTGAGAGGCAATTGATCACTGCAGCATCACGCCCCAAATTGTTAGTGTCCGGTTGGCAGTATTGATATTGCGAATTTTCAGTCTGTCAACACAATAGGCCTATATTCCCAATTATTGAGACATCCTAAATTATAACCTGAAAAAAAAAAGAAGATTTCGGTGGTGCATTTCAATTATCAGCCTAAGTCATTTTGTTAGCAACACTCAATAAATAGTTTGAATTGCAGTGCAGGACACAGGAACCTGACTTGAACAGTTTCAGTTAGATGGTGAATGATAATATATGATTTTCCTACCTTTTCAGGGTTTCCAGGGGACAATACCTATTGAAATTGCCATTCATTATGACTAATATACTGGAAATATGTGCTAAATTACGTAATTATATATGTTTCATTCTCGTTAAATTTAAACTAGGCTCTGGCAGCCATGTTGCTCATCCAACTGAGCAACACATGACGAGACATTGATGTTTCGGCAGTGTGCCCAACATGTATGATATAAAATACACCACCACTAGGCAAAACCCATTCGTCTGGGCTGGAAACAAGAATCTGGGCACATTAGCCTGCAACCATTGAACTGGACATGTTAGACTGTAACCATTGTCAAAAACCATTGGATTAGACTAAACGAAGGTTAGAATGGTCGCGGGAAGCTTGCGGAGCATGGTTGAAAAAAAAAAGAACATTGATCTGGACGAAAGACCACCTATACAATTAGTACCGTATTCATGGGGTTGGCAATACGGTTGTAACGCTGATAATGGCAGACACAGCTGGAATTTTTACTATATAAGTCATGTTATAACTTGGGATGGCGGGTGGGTTATAGATGGTGATGTGCTTGAGCTCGGCTCGAGCTGCTCAAAAAGATGACATCAGAGTTTGAACTTTTGTGCGCGCCGTGACCTATCGGCGTGCTCTTATGAGCTCAGAAACCTCGAGAAGGCTGTGTTCGAGCATTGTGCTAGGCGGTACCGGCTCGTCCTGTGTTTGCTGTGCACTGCTGTATAGTTTGTGCCTATAACCCCTTCAAACTGTATCTGTAATGTGGAGAGAGCCACAATCTGTGTTTGTGCGATGATTCGATGCACATGTCTCCCCAGAATATACAACCTGCCTACAGAAGATATAAAATACACCACCACTAGGCAAAACCCATTCGTCTGCGGCTGGAAGCTAGAATCTGGGCGCATTAGGCTGTAACCATTGTTCTGGACACGATAGACTGTAACCATTGTCAAAAACCATTGGATTGTACTAAACGAAGGTTAGAATGGTCGCAAGAAGCTAGCTGGGCACGGTTGACAGAACATTCATCTGGACGGAAGACCAACTATACAATTAGTACCGTATGCATGGGGTTGGCAATACTGTTGTAACGCTGATAATGGCAGAAACAGCTGGAATTTTTACTATATAAGTTATGTTATAATTTGGGATGGCGGGTGGGTTATAGATAGTGATGTGCTTGAGTTCGGCTCGAGCTGCTCGAACAGATGACGTCAGAGTTCTAACTTTTGTGCGCGCCGTGACCTATCGGCATGCTCTTATGAGCCCAGAAACCTCAAGAAGGTTGTGTTCGAGCATTGTGCTAGGCGGTACCGGCTCGTGCTGTGTTTGCTATGCACTGCTGTATAGTTTGAGCATATAACCCCTTCAAACTGTATCTGTAATGTGGAGACAGCCACAATCTGTGTTTGTGCGATGATTCGATGCACACATCTCCTCAGATTATACAAACTGCGTACTGAACATCGTTGGAGTTCACAGAATAGTTGACGGGTCACAACACGTTCATCGTACAATGATGCGGCAAGAGTATGTGTATAGGCTATAAGTGATTAATTTCTTCCGTTGCAGGAACATATGTTTGCTACTATCCTCGACGTATTAAATCCTTCCCAGAAGCCAAAGGTGTATCAGAGATGGGGGGTGGGGAATAATCATATTAAAATTATTATTAGCCTAGGTACAATTTGATTTACTGTTCGTCGCACCGACAGAGATCGGTCGTATGGTGACAATGGGGCAGAAGATGGCTAGATGTGGAAGGATGTGGCCATGGCCTGTATTAAGGTACAGCCCTAGCAGGTGCATAGTGTGCAAATGGGAAACCACGGAAAACCATCTGCAGGACTGCCCACAGTTGGATTCGAACCACTAACAGTCTAATACGTTCACACATACCGTAAATGCACCAATGGTCGTCATGTTAAGACAGATTTAGTCAAGAAAATATATACACCTTATACATTTTGGTAAATTTAATAAACAAAAGCACTGTACCCAACCTCAAACACTAGGAAACTCTCAAAATCAAAAATATTCTTTTTTTTTGGAAAATTACCTATTTTTTTAGTGTGTTTTTGCCCTAGTCCTTGGCACGATGTATTTGGATATTTCCTATATTCGTCACCCGTTTGCACCAATAGCCGTCGCAGTGTTAGTTTTCCTTGTCTGCTGTTTATAATGCATTTCTGTCAATTGTTGCGTATGACACCGATTTATCGACATGGAGGCTAACATTTATGAATAAAACAGTACCAATAATTATGTTTTTTAATTTTAAAAAATTATATATTAAAAGAAAAATAAAGACTGAAGCGGGAATGGTGGGTAGAAGACATACGGGCAATAAAATATCGTAATTCTGCTCTAAACACATTTATTATAAGTTATTTTTGTATTAACTTAAAGTGCAATATTTATAATAATTGAAATGCGAACAATATAATCACAAGAACATGTATTGATGTGGGCTTCCCCGACCGGGCTGTTATGCCGTGATCTTTTTTTTTTTTTTACCGGGGGATGGGACGCGTAGTCACATAAAACGTGAGACCAGACCATGGCATAACATAACGTCTGCGTTGAACAATCGCCGAGGGTCTGACAAGATAGACTGGAAGCCGTTTTCCACCAAATAACAGTAGGTTTTAATTTGATGTTCTGTAATATTGCAGCACGGTTTACTGTCAAATTTTGAGGGATTCTTAAAGACAGGCTTGGATTTCTTTTTAGGAAAGATTCACACCATTTCCTCCCTGGCCGCCCATCTTTGAAAGGAGAGTCCCTCTCCAATTCTTTTGTGAGGCACTGGACGCTATTTTGCAAATTGTCCTTTTTTTACCGGGAACCCCGATTTTCCCATTGAACTAGAGCTCTCGTCAGCCCGGAAGGCGGCCGGCTCTGTGGGATTTGCGCAGAGAGAGAAAGAAATACATTTCCACTGTTGCAACAGGTCCATCATGTCAGAGTTCCCACACCGCAGGCTGCTGCCATGAGTTCCTGCGGTATGACGACACCGTCGCTTACCTCGAGCCTGTCTCTTTCACGCTGCAGGGGCATGGTGGCTCAGCGGTCCAGCTGTATGCCTCTCACCAAGGCGGTCCGGGTTCGATTCCCGGTCAATGCATGTGAGATTTTCGAAGTGAAATGCCATGTCCTGTGGTTCGGATTCCACGTAAAAAGGAGGTCCCGTGGCTCATAATCACAAGATTCACGGTCACGTAAAACTACAATCTTCCTTCTTTTTTCTTTCACGCTGCGTTACACTTAGCTTTCCTAACAACACACTAGCTCAGATTCTCAAGACAGACTGACTGTGATTGGTGGGATGGAAGTGAGGCATGACATTGTTAGCGTTGTGTTCTGCGCACTGCCTTCCCGGCTGGCTCGAGCTCTAACATCCTTTGTTAAAAAGGAACTTGGGCCCCATCTTCCTCTCTCTCTAGTTTTTCTTTTAATTTTGTCCGAGAGGGCGTTTTCTCGGAACACCATTCCTCTCCGCGGCCATTGTAATTCTCATGCCATCCTTCTCAACGACCTTAATAGCAGCTTCCATTTGCTGAATATCGTAGGCTAATTGAGAAATGTGCGTTTCGAGATATTACTGGAAAGCAAAGATTTATTCTTAGAATATATTTTTCATCTCAACTTAAAAAGAATCCCCTTTAGCTCACCTGAAAACCCTAGGCCTAGACCTACTGATAATAATAATGTTTTTTTACGTCCCTTTTAACTACTGTGGCTTTTAGAGACCCCAGGGTGCTGGATTTTTGCCCCGAAGGGGAATCTATAACGTGCCAATAAGTCTTCTGACACGGCTCTCTCGCATTTGCGCACCCTCAAATTCCAGATGACTGCGCCAGGATTCGATCCTGCAACAGCAGGCGAGATCGTAACCACTGAGCCACGCAGCCAGCGTAGGTCTACGGCGGTCAAAGAGACAGTGCTACATAATAACAGCACACTGTAAATGTTTATTGGTTCTGAAATGTTAACGCAAACTTTAACAATATCGTGCATTAGTGTTCGTCAGCTATGACGACTATTGGACACGATGATTAAACAACAATTTAATTAATGCAGGGTGTTTCAGAACTATAAGTATATTGCCACTGTTAGCTAGGTCTTACAAGGAGATATGACAATGTGCCAGTTTTCGTCACAAATGACGAGCATTGGTAAAGTGCGTGTTTTTAAATCCAGTGTTCGTCACCAGCATTTCTAACCAAACTAGGAACGTGAGCACGAAATAGCAAATCGCATATGTTACAGGAACAATTACCAACTATATTACGCACTTGTAACATTTTAAAATGTCAGAATGTATCACGTAGGCACATAATTAACTCGCGTACCTGCTTAGCACATGCAAGAAGCAATACGCCGCGTCAAGACAGCTCAATTCCCTCGAGATGTTTGGCGCTGGGAATCACCTATTACATCGCACGCATGATTTTGCTAAGTTGCTCCTTATCGGCAACGAAGATATGACGAATCTCGTAAGACTTCGTGCATTGATAAAGACCCGTTGACATGCCTATTTTTTGTACTTATATGCGAGAGTGACGACGACTGGCTCAGTGACGAAAACCGGTGCAGTTACCTTACATGAGATTAATTTTTAAAAAAATACAAAAAGAAACTGGCTGCGTGGCTCAGGGGTAACGTTCTTGCTTGCTGGGCCCTAGATTGCAATTCGTATCCTGGCGCAGTCAGTTGGAATTTGTGGGTGCGCAAATGCGAGGGAGCCGTGTCGGTAGATTTACTGGCACGTAAAAGATCCCCTTCGGGGCAAAATTCCGGCACCCCGGCGTCTCTAAAAGTCATAGTTAAAAGGGACGTGAAACCATTAACATAGTTATTATTTTTATTACAAAAGGTATTTTGGCTAATTTAAGTAGTTTTGTAGCTCATTCACCACTCATGAACTCTTACCATTAACCATAAAAAAGTTAACTGCTTTTAGGAAACACCACATTCACACTTCAATCAGGAAGGTATGAACATTTTAACTTTCCAGTAATAAACTGACGATATAACAGGTTGCCATGTTGGATAAGGCTTGAGTAGGCAATACTGCCAACTTTACCACACTGCCCTGTGGCCAGGTTAGACGAAAATTGCTCTTTGTACTAAAGTTGGGTGGGGTAAAACCATTGGTCGCTACTAGGTTAGACGACTGTATGGACGAAATTTATTGATTGCAGAGGGCGGGGCAGAAGATGCGCATGGGTTGCACTGCCTCATATTGCGTCATTTTCATACCTTTCTAGGGAACGGTTACGATTGAAATTACGGTCCATTATCACAAGTGCGATGGAAATATATGTTAAATTACGTAAATATGTGTGTTTACCTCTTGCTCATTGAACGACTACTGCCATGTTCATCAAGCGCGTGAGCTTGATTCAACATTTCTTGGGTTGGCACATTGTGTTGCCGACATGTAAGATATAAAATACAACACCACATGAAGTCGGTCATGTGCTTGCGAGCCACGCTATCTAGTAATTATTGGTCTAGAGAGACTACTTCCACTCTTCTCCTTCTTCCTCTTCGCCTTTTCCTGTTACGCTGGGTCGGCTTTCTTAATCCTGAGGCGCCATAATTTCGTTGTAAAACATCAGCAGCAATACTCTCATGTCCCTTTGGACATTCGTCATCCATGTTGTTTGAGGTCTGCTGCTCCCTCTCTTTTGTGTAGCCATGGAAAGGCACTTCTTCACTACATGATTTTCCGGTCTTCGCATAACATGGTCACACCACCTTTGCCTGGACTCTAAAAGTTTCTCAGTTATAGGCGCTACTTTGAAACTGCCTCGCACATGTTCATTACGGATTTTATCTTTGAGAGTAACTCCACCTGACCTACGTGACATACGCATTTCAGTGGTATGTAGCTTTTGCTCATGTGCCTTGGTAGTAGCCCATGTTTGGTCTTACGGCAGTTTTATAAACTTTACCCTTCGTTCTTATGGGTTGCTTTATGGTTCTTCATTTTAGAGATGGCTTTTCTAACTTCCACTGCTGTGATTTCATTAATAGGTCCTTGCGTCATAGGTAGTTCCACGTCTTGTCGCCTGGGACAAAGACAAAGGGGAGCATATGTGAATAACACAGGGCCGCCACCTATTAATTATTGGTCTAGGCAAATGTAACTTTTACAAAAATAATTACTAACGTATGCGTGGGGTTGGCGTTACTGTACTTGTGCATAATTCACGCGGATAATGGCCAACCCAGCTGGAATTTTACTCTATGTCATGATATAAAAGGGAAATCTATTTTGAATCAGTAGTTTAGTAAATTTTTTCAAGGGTTCTCTTCTCCTCAACTGTTACCAGCTACTCTTGAGATCACAGAAATTGAATCATGTTTCAAGGATGCCATGTAAATCCATGCGTCAGGGACAAACTACTTGCGTTTCAATATACTCTAACTTTTGTGCCCACCGTTATTACTTTTTTTACTATTGCACTGTGGGTTGAAGTCTTGTTTTGTGCATCAGAACTTTCTGTTATGTTTTTCTCTCTGATTTTATATGATAAAGGCCCAAATACCATTATATCAGGTATTTTGTAAAAGATGACACATCAAACGAGCAAGGAAATTTCTACTATTATTAGGTTGTGTGTTGTACTGAGAGTTTGCCTACAAACCACTTAGATGGACGCTAAAAGTTAGAACGTACAAAACATGTGGGACACAACCTGTGACATCCAGCCCTAACTGCCTTCGCTCTCCCTCCGAGCAATGGCCATTTACAGTATATTTTCTTGATAAGCATAGTCTGCATTCTTACATGTTTAGTTACATTCCACATTTATTATATTATTAGCTTCATGTTTGTATTCTTACAGATCTGTCCACTAGATCCAGTTGAACAGCAAGTTGCATGGAACAGACCTGGGCGAGAATGCAGTTTCAGTTTTGTGGTTCTTTTTATAATATGCAGTAATTGTATTTCTTGTACTACATTCTGTTATGCAAAATAAATATTACTTTTTCAATTACCAACCTCCTGGGTTTTAAATTTGATTGTTTCTCCTTCCTTCTCATAATCCATTTGCAAGAAAGTCATGGGATTCAAACAAGAATATGGAACCTATGCAGGAATGATACGAGTTAGGTCATTCCATAGACTGATTTGGAGGTTATGTACGATAGGACAATGAAGAAAGGGGGGAGTAAGTTATGTGCACTGGAATTTGAAGGTTGTCTGTTTGGAAACCTGATTCAGTTGATTTTATAGTATTTAGTAGATAATAGATCAAGTTGTTTTATTTGAACTAACATCAATACAAAAGGAACTAATAATATCAATATCTATCTACATATATGCACAGTTCACGCCACGGTTTTTGGCCGGCGAGTCCTGATTGCACAGTCGTACAGAGGACAGGTGGCGAGCCTCGGGCAGTTGCAATTGATGCAAGAGTTTCTTTCCACGCAACTGAAAACTCGCGTATCAATTTCACATGCGTGAGGCCAGCAGACTGTGCAATCAGGACTCGCCAGCCAAAAACCGTGGCGTGAACTGTATATTTTCTGCCAGTGTTACGTAATGAACGACATATTTCAACATTTAATCAAAAGTAATTATATCAATGTTAAAATTCCACAAATGATCTAGCTCAGCAGAATATTTATAAAAATATGTGATATCTCGGGGATTTAGTTTACGATATGTGTTTTTTTTCTCCTGTTTTAAGGGAAAATATTTGTATCATTTGTTTTTGTGAAGAGCTGAGCAAGTGCAGTGTGGCCGCTTTCTGGAAAACTCGGGGAATTTAAATTGCATAGAATAAACAGGGGAAAAAATTGGCATAATGAAATAAAAATGTCTGGACATAGGACTAGGCCTAATAATAATGCATCGTTGGCAGTATTAATTAATCTTCCATACATGATTAATTACCGTTAAGATTAAATACCGTAATTTGACCGTTCTGCTATTTCTTCTTTTCGGATGTTCACCTTCCAGGATATCCAAAGTCAGAAAAAGTAGCTTCACGTGAAAGAAATATGGCTCGGGTGTTTATACCTTCTTCCATATAAGTTGAGTGTAATAACAATACGCCAGAGCCGCGAAGAAGAGCTCTTCCCTATACGAGCCCACTACCTTCGATTGAAATATTACAGACACTGTATCAATTGTAAACTGGCTTTAACTTCACATCGGTAAGAGGTATGAGCTCTTCTCCGAGGCCCTGGCGTGTTGTCAGTTGACTCTCAACTTATATAGAATAAGTTATAGTTGTGGTGTAACGTGATTCACTGAACAGATGGCGCAAAATCTGAATTGAGTTTACTTATGTCCCAGGCATCCTTCCTGTACTGTCGACTTGTGTGTGTAAATAATTTTCAGACTGCCAAAGCGTTTTTTTTTATAAGTGATGAGCGAAGAGACATACAGGTAAATGGAATTTCTTTGGATATACTGAGTAATAAAACAAATACTGCAACGACAATGGTTTACGTAACCTAAAATTCACTCAACAATTTACACTTTTGTATTTAGTATTTTTTGAAGATCATGGAGGGATTATAGAAATTTAATCCGGAATAGCTTCAACCGTCAAAGTACCCAGATTTTCAGCCTTGGCTAGAAGTTGTTCCCAAGAACGCAAAACATTCTTTTTGTAACCTGTGCAAAAAACGGATTCCTTTGAGCAACGTGGGCAAGAGAGCAATCACTAGCCACATGACAGAAAATTTCACAAAGCATGAATCACCAACCATGTGACTGCGCTTTAGTCAGATCGAACCATACTTCAGTTTCGTTGTTTTACATACCGTGTCAACAAGACTGAGCTTGAACAGTTTGATAGGAGTAAATCTTGCCCGGTTCATTTTTATACTAAACAGTTCAAGGGCTTGGAAGAATATTAAGATGTGTGGCAGATCATAAAAATCATCCTCATATTTTCTCATGTAACACCTTTGTGGAGGTTTTTTTTTCTCCATTTTTTTCAGTGGAAACATTTACGACCAAACTCTCATAGCGATGAGAAGAGCATGGGATGGAATTCAGGATTCAGGTGGATAAGATGCCATAAACATTGATGATGGAATGGTTCGTAACGCTTGTGGGGCTAGGGCTAAGGAAAAAATCGCTATCGAAGAACAAAAACTACGAGAATCGGAAATAGAGCAGTTGAGTCAGTACGAGAGAGAGAAGAAGAAGAAGAGAAAGGATAAAGTGTTAATGGCATTAAATAAAGAAAAGGAAGAATTGTTCACAAAGCAACATGAGCTGGAAATGAAAATAAAAACTTTGAAGAAATAAGAACTTCAAACGTATTCAAAGTCGCCTAAATATCTGTGATTAAATATTATACCTAAATAATTGTGATTATTTTGAAATGTGATCAATGAAACATGTAAGGTATTTAATTTGTGAAAGATATACATTGTCGTAAGAGACTATGTGTTACGTATTTTACGTTAGTAGTGTGTTGGTAACAGTTCTAAATCCTCCACACCCTCCACACAAGATGGCGGTGGCGCGATATCTCTCGAACGCATGGTCGGATTTTGACGAATGAGGTGTCATTGAACTCGGGCTGATACCCCCTTTCCAATGAAGAACATATTTCCACCCCAAAATAAACCCTACCCCTACTAGGGGGTGAAATTGTAATTTTTTAGAGAATCTCACTTTCCAATTGCAACATGTGAGAGTTTGAATGCCAATATGGAATGAAACGTTGTTCTACACAAAAGATATGTATACGGTGGATAGCCACTATGAATTAATATGCTTGTTTTTGTTTTTTACGCATGCCCACTCATGGCTTTTGAAGAGGGTGGGGGAGCGGTTCCCTGTGGACGGGTCCTTGTTGACAGGTCCCTGTGGACGGGTCATTGTTGCCGGGTCATTGTTGACGAGTCCCTGTGGACGAGTCCTTGTGGACAAGTCCTTGTTGACAGGTCCTTGTGGACGAGTCCTTGTTGATGAGTCCTTGTTGATGAATCCCTTTGGACCGGTTCCTACGGACTAGCCCATGAATTTATTTAAATTATGTCAAAGGGCCTAACTACATTTTGCGTGTAAAGCAGTGTGTTGAACTGACGTTGTTCACCAGTCCCCCACTACTATAATGGGATAACGATATGAAAGGAAAGTGACGAAATACATGTGAACACGTGTGAGATGGCCTTATTACCGTCCTCCTAGTGAAACAAGTCACATCCTGTTTTGGTTCATACGTGAGAAAATGCGAGTTCATGTGTAATATGATCTAACACACAGCTGTTCACCTGTACACGCGCACGATAAGAGCTAACAAGTCACAACCTGTTTTGACAGTGGTGGGAGGTGAAGGGGGGAGAGGTGGTGGGGGTGGGGAGTTGGTGTAAGAGAGAACACAGGTGAAGAGAGAAAGAAATATGTATTGCTCATAATACATGTAGAGCTGAGGACTGTACATAAGACTGTAGGTTAAGTACAACATGAGTGAATAAATAAATACAAGGCACACAGGTAATTTATTAATCCAAGAATTAAAGGCTGAGCTAAATCCCAACCATTTTACATATAGTTTATTTCCTTTTTGTTTCAACACTTTTTCCACAAAGTAATGTTTAGGAAACGCTGTCTTTTGGAGTTCTTGAAGATAAAACCTGCCTTTTATGGGTTGGTTGTTGAGGTCCTCGAGTAAATAGGTGACTGGACTGTTCAGGTTGACTTGACGAATTCGAAATAGTTCAGTCCCCCAATTTGGTGTGTAGCCCTAGTCAAAGACGGACTTGAATTTGCTCACACGAACATGGTCCCCAATGTTAAGGCGATGACGTTTAGGGTCTGCTGTTTTTATGGGGTTAAACAGTTTATCCAGTTGTGGAATATTTTAGTTACAAGTCGTGGCTTGGTCCCAATGGTTCTGTGCTTGGTGTCATTTTAACGTGACACTGGCTCAGGTAACAAGTCCAACCAGCGATAAGTGCCCTGAGCGGTAAACGCTTTCCACATATGGGTTTTCAATGTTCGGTTGAACCGCTCGACCACGCTGGCTTTGAGATTGCTGTACGTGGTGTAATGGTGAATATCCTTAGATTTGAGAAAACTGGAGAAATCCTTGTTGAAAAATTCTTTTCCCTGATCGGTTTGTAGCAGCTGAGGTTGACGTTTTGATTGATGAATAATATGTTGAAAGGCTTCGGTGACTAGTGGACCAGACTTGCGACGCACAGGTTCAACAAACGCCATTTTGGAATAATCATCAATGACCGTCAACGTATAGCGTACACCATCGTTAACGCTAGCATAGGGAATCATTTCAACCAAGTCTGCTTGAGAAAGTTCATCCACACCCTGTGAAATCACCTTGAGTCGCTGATAGTGACGTCTAGCTGGACGATGCAACTCGTGAGCAATACCCATTTTAATGGGTGAGGGCTTAAACAATAATTTTGGCATTTCGAAGTTCTTCCTCAATTTCTTGAATTTCCCAATCGTGACCAGTATGGCCGGCTTGACGTGAAGCATGCAACAGCTGTAGTCGCTGGACGAGTTTATTTGGATTGTGCCAGTAGGTAACATCCACAAGGGTTTTAATGGTTTAAATGTCTTTCCTGAAGCGGACACTTTACGACGACCACTTTGACTAGTGGGGAACATTTTTGCAATGATGGTTTTATATTTTTGAGATGTATTGGCATTCACTTGTTGAGTGGGATCATACTGTCTTTTGTGGGCATGGGTGTCCAATAAAATGGATTTATATTTACCAAGGTCCTCTGGCGTATAATCTTGAGTTGAGGGAGTCCGAGAGAATAGTAGCTTTAACAGTCCTGGTGTTAATTTATAGTTGATCTTTTTAATGACAGCTTTAGTACGACTAAATTTAATCGATGAATCACCAATTTTAAAAAAATCATCCTCATAGCTAACGCCATATGTGGTATCTGTGTTTCCAATAAATAGATTGGTGAAATAGGGTTCCAGTGTTGAACCATAATATTTTATTAAAATGTTTTTCAGTTGAGTTTTATGTTGAGGGGTGGCCAAGAGTTGTGAAAATGGAGACGATCTGGAAGGGCAAGGTGTTTCAACCATGGCCAAGGATTTCCTTTTTCTTAAAAACTCTGCAAGGGGTGATCCCTTTCTTTGAGGCGTAAACACTTGTTCCTCATTATCCTCAACTTCGCTAACACTAGTTAAATCTTCCTGTTCCTCTTCCTCTTCCTCAGGGTCCTCGTGATGCGTCTGAGTGGCTTGTGAAACGGTAGGTAGCGTTTCAGATGGCTTGAAAGAGGGTTTCAACATGGCTTTTAGCGGATGTGCTAAATGTTGTTGAATAAACAAAGCATGATCCGCACGCAATCGTTTCAATTGACGAAACTTTTGGCGAATAGTATTTTTTGCTCTAATAATATGCTTTTTCAATTGACTCTCTGCTGACGCCATGATGTCGTCACAATTGACTTGAGAGGGAATGATACAGTGCCTTAAATAGCAATGAAATGATCAAACCCTAAGCGATACCGCCCTTGGTTGAGTTCACTTGGTTTGTCAATCACTAAACAGGCATGACGTTGTGTGTTCCAGCACTTGCCACACAATTCTGTAAACATTTGAAAGGTCATATCCGGATTCACATGTTCATTATAAATGTGACGACTGTTCCTCTCGTCCTGGCGAAATAAAACAATGACATTAGCATTGTCACGAATCAACTGTTTGGACATTTTAGAATACGTTTGTCCAAGATAGAAGCAATCGATATGTTTGTGTCGACCCATGCTGAAATAGCTTTTAAATGATGCCTTGAAGTTCAGTGGATACATCATCGAAAATCATGAGTGAATCAGGCTTTACCTCATCCGGTGAAATAACATTTTCTTGCGTGGAAAATGTAAAATACCCCATATTCTCATTTTGTAATCCAGACATGACTTGATCCAGAAACACGTAGAGGGGTTGGTAGAGAGATTTTGCGAAAATATAAATATTTTGAAAACACAGACCATTGAGCGCTGTAATAAGTGTCAGCAAAAGATTGGTCTTTCCACAGCCGGAAGGTCCCACAATGATGCAGCGAATGGAAGATGGAAACAGTGAACCATGGCGTTGTTCACGTGATGTGGGGCAGAGATGGGAAACCATGTCCCCCACGGGGAATGACTCATGCTGCTTAATTATCTTCATTTCAACTAAGGCTTAGAGAGGCTAGCAGGCTGTCTATATACATCGCACCGAGCCTTGTTATAGAAACAGTAGACTCGTACTACAGGTTGACGATGGATGTCTTTGGACGTGCATTGATGGTCAAAGCTAGGTCTGTTCCCATACATGATCCTAAACAAGAAACAGATCCTGCTAATAAACACTATGTGGATAGGTCAGTAGTGCCACGCACAAAACAAGGAGATTATGACTTTTAAAGGAAAGCGGTTAACCCATGTAAAACATCCTCAAGTGTCTACAGACGTTACTACAAAAAAGGATGTGGATAACAAGGTGTATGAGTTTTATGATAAAGTGCCTCAGCTTACGGTGGATGGCTATAGCGCTAATCATCACCGCATTATTCACGTGGAAGACCCACAAGAAGATGATGATGTATGTACCAAGCAATACGTGACCTATGAAATGAAAAAGCTTTATAAATTTATCCCATCTTTATTTTTAGTGTATCTGACAAATGTAAAACCTGTGAATGAGAGAAACCATATACCGCTAGTTCATGACCAGCACTTGACCTATGTGCTTGCTTCGGGGTTAAGCCACTATCGATTACACTATAATGGAACCATTCACATCAAATATGTCATACCTGATGAGAACCATTTACAAATAGAGATAAATGGTCATAGGATGTTGGTCCATAACCATGAAATGGTCAATGCAGGAGACGAATTATCCTTTCATCTCATGCTGACATGGGATGAAAAGCAAGCTGGAAAAACCATAAACGATTTCCCACTTTATGTAGAATTGGAATATACAGCCATGAAATAACAATCTGACGTTAGTTGTGACTTAAACTTTCTTGTGAAAGGTTGTTGATCATCATCATCATGGTGAAACAAAGATATCTGGTGAGAAAGACTAAAGATATGACCCTATCCTTGGCAAAGCCTGGACTTAAGACATTCGTGGACAAGCCCTTGTGGAAGAAAAAAAGAAGAAATAATGTGTTGACCATAAGGAAAGCTCTTCGAGCAGCACAGAGACATGTTATTCCAAAACGTCAGCGACAGGGTTCAAAACAAGGGCGAGTGATTCCCGTCCCCAAACGAGCGGGATTTTTACCTGCATTATTTGCTGGTCTGCCTGCTCTAGGCTCACTTTTAGGCGGCGCCAGTGCAGTGGCAAAAACTATTAAAGCCGCGCAGCAGGGCAAGCAACAACTCAAAGAAAGTCAGCGACACAATGAAACAATGGAAGCCATTGCTATGGGGGCTAGAAATGTCAATTTGAAGCCAGCCTTTTATCAACAAGGATTTGGAATTTCACCTTTTCGAAATAAAATAAAAACATCTTTAACCTCAGCCATAGCAAGACATGCCCTGATGCATCAACAAGTGGAAAGCTATGCTAAACAACTGAAGCTTTCTCATTTTCGAGGTGTGTTTATGCGAAACCAATTACCCTCACAACCCTGGATCCACTGTATGGTACTTTGACAGTTTTGGGAATTTGCCCCCGCCCATGGAACTAGTGGTTGATTTTGGAAACAGGATCAAGGTATATTAAAATGTGAAACGTGAGCAAACGTTTAACAGCCAACAGTGTGGACGTTTGTGTTTAATTTTTTTATATAAGAAGCAGCATAAGCAAAAACGTAAACAGTATGTCGGTGGAAAGTAAGACGATTACACTGCATGGACGTGGACCTGAAGTGAGCCTAGACTTTTACCCACCTATCGAATTGAGTGAAAAACCCTATGGTTTAGGACTTGTTTCTCTTGAAACGTACAATCGAATATACATCATACGTGAAAAGGTGAACAACAAGTTTTACTATGATGATTGTGTGCTCACCCTGAACTCTGGTGGATACACGATCGATGACATTTATGAACACATTTATGTGGTGTTGATCAATGAATATGGTTTAAAGTCATTTCTCGATGGAACGCGCAAGTTTGAACTTTGTAGGAAATACCAACATTCATCGCTGCAGTATTTTTTCTACATTCAAAATTGACTTTAAAACACACTCCGATTCCATTGGTCCATTACTAGGATTTAAACCACGCATGTTGGAGCCCAACAAAAAACATGAATCAGACCTTGAAGTGAAATTCATTGAGGACCATCATGTGTCGGTGACGTGTAATATTATTAGCCAAGTGTACACTAATCAACAACCATCGCATTCGCTTTATGACTTTATTGTAACATCGCCCAATGGCTATATTATTCGTGAAAACCCTCCAGTGGTGCTTTTCCATTCTGTGGCTGTCAATGGTATCAGTAATATAACATTAAGACTGATTAATAGAGAGCAAAAACTCATTGATCTAGATTCTACTACACCACTTACAAGTTGGTGCTAAAACCACTATGAAGTTTGTATATAAAGCAACAGCACCGTCTAGGAATGGTGTTAGTTGTTTACCACGTGAATACACGTTAACATCTCAGAACAAGCAAATTTTACAGCATTTGTGTTACCACGTCAATCCCCGCGATGAATTCTATCCTAGAGGTAGCGAACCACATCGAGGAGCAACCAGGATTGGTAAGAATTGATCTCCATTCTTATCAAGCTCAAACACCTGGAATCAATAACAATGATGAAATTCAATTTGTTATCAACAACCAAGATATTTACACTCTACCGCATGAAAGTGTTATTCAGATTGAAGGTCGGCTCACCAAAGCTGATGGCTCTACACCCACCACATCCAAGTTAGCCAACCATGCTTTCACCTTTCTGTTTTCTGAAGTGCGTTATGTGATTAACGATATCGTAGTGGATAGCACTCGAAATGTGGGTATTTCCAGTGTCATGAAACTATATCCCTCTTATAGTGAGGAAGAAGCTAAAACACTTTGCATGGCGGGTTGGTGCCCTGACTCGATCAATGACTGGATGGTACACACCGGTGGTACCTTTACTGGATATTTACCTCTTAAACTGATTTTAGGCTTTGCTGAAGATCATCAGCGCATTGTGGTCAACGCAAGGCAAGTGCTCTATCTGGTGAGAGACAGGAGTGATAATAATGCACTCAAGGGAGCCGACAATGTCCCCATTGATTCAAAAATTCAACTACAACGCTTGCTATGGAAAATGCCTCATCTGACCCTTAACGATAGCAAAAAAACTGGACATACTCAAGATGGTAAAGAGAGATATACCTCTACCCATGGAATTTAGAAGCTGGGCACTCCATTAGTACCCTCTATTGCCCACCACCAACACACACAGTTGGTCTATAAAAACAGCCCGCTATGCAGAGAAACCTCTCTACATGATTGTGGGTTTTCAAACAATTCGCAAGTATCAAGAAACCAAAGATGCCACGCAATTTGATCACCTGCAATTGAGAAATGCACGTCTTTTCCTCAACGGTGCTGTGTTTCCCTATGAAGGACTGGATTTAGATTTTTCAAAAAATAAGTTTGGCCCCCTGTACGACTTGTTTTCTAAATTTAGATGGTCGTATTATCAAAAAGAGAATTGTCCTATGTTGTCACCCCAAGCTTTTAAGACAAGGGCGCCACTGATTGTCTTTGACTGTTCCTACTTGGAAGAGTCTGTCAAATCATCCAATATTGACATTCGACTAGATTTTGAAACGCATGACAATGTTCCAGCCAATACGACGGCCTACTGTTTGATTATTCATCACAAACAAGTCAACTATTATCCACTGTCCAACCAAGTGACAAGTGTATAAATAGCAGGTCAACCCACGTCAAACCGCTCAGTCATGTCTTGCTTTCAAACCTCAAGAGAAGTTACATCCATGAATTTAAAATCTGAGGAACAACGTTTAAAGACCTTTGCGACGTGGCCGGTGGCTTTTATAAACCCTCAAGCCTTAGCGGCCGCTGGATTCTACTATTTAAAAACGGGAGATGAAATGAAATGTGTGTTTTGTCCCATCATCTTAGACCAATGGCAAGAAAGTGATGAACCCATGGAGGAACATCAGCGCTGGTCACCTGCCTGCCCCTATATGTGCAGAATGGAGGTGGGTAATATACCCTGTCATTCAAGTTACCCTTCACCCATGCCTCTGAGTGATGAAAAAAGTTATGATACGTGTGGGCTTTATGGTGTCAACAGTGCTTCAGTGAGCAGCTCACAATCAAAAACACCCAGCTTAGAGACATTAGAATATCATCGGTGTTATGGACACTATTAACACGAAATACTTTTTAGCCTACTTTTCACATTTTACAAAAATGAGGAAAAAGTAGTCTTATGAGATCGATCCGGGAAAATGTGTGTCTGTCTGTCTGTCTGGCTGTGTTGTGTCCCCCCCCCTATCAACTCCTAAACGGATGGAGCAATCGAAATAAAATTTTTGGTAGGAGTAAAGATCTATACCTGAGTATCTCACGGCCATATTTGAAAATGATGTCAGTGCTACCAACTGCTGAAAAATCGCAATTGAAATTTGAGCTCCATGTTGGATATCTTGGAAGGTATGAATGGCAGCTATTTCAAAATCGGCACACATATAGATAATAATATTGCAGTTTAATTTCCAGAAGGCCATACATGGCAGTGTTGCCAAAATGATTATAAGCCTACTGATAGGTCCAATATTTAAATGCATATAACTTCTACACTCTCAATTGGAATTCAACCAAATTTCGTATGTTGTATGTGTACATAACCAGATATGACTGAACGTATTCTTATGAACCACCAGTGCTACCAACTGCTAAAATGCTCTTAATTTCTTTTATCCAAATACCAATATATATGAGAAAGTATGCAAGCCGACAGCTTTAAACTATGCACACGTATAGTACATGACATTCTATATTAATTTGGAGTAACTTATATACGTCAGTGCTACCAACATGATTCTAAGCCTGCTGAGAGGTCCAACTTTAAATACATGTAACTTCCATACTATCATTTGGATTTCAACCAAATTTCGTATGCGCTATGTGTACCGTAACAGCTACGATTATGCGTATTCTTAAGAGCTACCAGGGCTGCCAACTGTTAATAAATGCTGTCTCTATTTTTGTTACCCTAATATCAATATATCAGAAAGAATGCAAGCCAATAGCTCTAAACTTTGCACACGTATAGTACCTGGCATTCTAGATTACTTTGGAGTAACTAATATACGTCAGTGCTGCCAACATGATTCTAAGCCTGCTGATAGGTCCAATTTTAAAATGCATGTAACTTCTATACTTACTAATGGATTTCATTCAAAATTCGCCCAACTATAGATCATATTATTTCAGATTATTTCTGACCAATACATGCATGACACTGCTGCCAACATGAATTTACGCGCGCTGTTAGATCCAATGTTTAACTGCATGTAACGTCCATGCTATTCATTGGACTCCAACCAAATTTTGTATTCTGTACCTTAAGAGATGGAACTAAGAATATATTCAGTCACCAGGGCTGCCAACTGTAGTGCTCTATTAGGCTACATTATGCCAGGTATACAGTATTTCGAACTAATTAGAAATTTCGATATTAACAACTTAATTTCGTCATTATTCTAGATAGATCCATATCGATTAATCATTGGCATGAATCTTAAATTTTAAGAAAAGTAGGCTCTTTAGTTCGTCACGGAACTTCTTGTTGTTATATGAGATTGTACTGCCTCTATCCTAGAATGAAAAAAAGAATGTAAACTTGTTATGTTAATAAAATAATGTAATAAAAATTGGTTGTTGTTGTTATATTATTATTTCTTATGCCCCCTGTCATATCCTAACCTCTATAGTGACTACTCGATGTTTTTATTTTCTTTTACTAGAATGGAATGTAAGTAAATGACATGAGTACACTTTACTGAACAATTGTCAGTCTGTGGTCAGTTGGACTTGATCCAGACAAGAGTGAACATGTTGCGTACACTAATTGTCGACTGTCAAGGGTTTAAAATTGGAGATAACAAATTTATATTTAAAGAAGTGGCCATCATCGATTGTTCCATTTTTTGGATTTCACAAGCTACCCATTTGGTGTTTAAACCACCTTATGCGTTTGATTTGTTGTGTGATAAAGACCGTAAACAAACCCAGTGGATTGAAACTCATATGCAACTAGACTGGAAGCAAGGAACCATTTCATATAAGCACCTGGACATGGTCATGAAAGCCCACTTGTCTTCTGCCCATGTAATATTTGTGAAAGGTAGTGAAAAACGTCAATGGCTACAACAATTTTTGGCGTCTTACTGTCAATGTATTGATTTAATGGACATGGGCTGTCCCTCGCTGCAAACACTCATGAACCGCTACCCCTGTGACAATATTACCTATAAAGTCCTGGCACAGGTGTGGCAATTGTTTCATTGGCTAACCACCAATGCCTGCTGGGAATTGTTAAATAAAATAAAAACTAAAGGTTTACCTGTGGATGACACCAGTGATATTTCTACAAGCGACGTGTAAACATCAACGTGATACCATGGAGAAAGGGGATGCTACCGATAAAGCGATTGGAAAGTTCTTTGTGTGTAAAAAGAAACTAGACAGTTTTACCAAAGAAGAATTATTGGCTCTTCCAAAATCATTCATTTATTACGTCGCAGCAAATGCAGTGAAAGAAATCTGGCAACATGTACCAAAATCATGGACTCAAGACCCTGTGTTAAGTGAATTGCAACCATGTACGGATTATGATCACCATAAGCAAGTGGCTATGGCAAAAATACCCTCTATGCGACAGTGTGCTACTTGCCAGCTGGTCAAACTGTATCACGGTCATAAAAGTCAGTGTAAAGACTTTATTTCCTCATACCACGGGTGTGATGAAGAAAAAAAGCAGCAGCAACAAACATCATCCACAGAGGAGGAGGAAGATCAAACCTTTTTACCATCGATGGAAAAGGATATGCCAGACCTGTACTGGCAATGGCGTCATTGATAAAGTAATTCAATACTTAACTTTCGAAATCTACCTACCTGGTTATTATTTGTGTGGTCCTGGAACTTATCTTGAAGAACCTTTTGCAGCGTGGTGATATACCTATTAAACCTTTGGATCGAGCATGCACCTTTTTTATCACCACAGTCATCCTGCATTAAGACGTGTAGCGGATAAAGTATCGTTGAAAAGCTAAACAACGTTTGACATCCTGTGATGTCTCAGTGGGAGAGAGGTTGGCAGCTCTCATTGTGATTAGCGCTATATAAGGAAAGTTAATGATGAGTGGACATGAACATTGAAAAGGATTGAGGAATTGGTATTTCTTTGTATTCTATTTTTATAAAGCTCTATTTGTTGTGAAATAAAAACAAGGTTTACAAGATCACAATGTCTTTTAATTTTTAAAAATGGTGATAGCCATTTCTTCATTTTCATTTTTTCTTACATGAATCTTTACAATTTCCACTTCCCCTTTTTACATTCCCCTTGTTTAGTTCACACCTTTTGTAATTTTTTTTGTGAAATAAAAATAAGGTTCACCAGATCACTATATCTTTTAATTCTAAAAATGGTGACAGCTATTTCTTCATTTTCATTTTTTCACACATGAATATTTACAATTTCCACTTTACATTTTTTACATTCCCCTTGTTTAGTTCACACATTCTGTACATTTTTTGTTTGTGAAATATAAATAAGGTTCACTAAATCACTATATCTTTTTAATTTTAAAAAATGGTGATGGCCATTTCATTTTTTTCACACATGAATATTTACAATTTCCACTTTCCATTTTTTACATTCCCCTTGTTTAGTTTACACATTCTGTACACTTTTGTTGTTGTGAAATAAAAAACAAGGTTTACCAGATCACAATGTCTTTTTAATTTTAAAATGGTGATAGCCATTTCACTTTTTCACACATGGATATTTACAATTTCCACTTTACATTTTTACATTCCACTTGTTTAGTTCACACATTCTGTAGATTTTTTAAAATCTTTTTCGTAATATACAAAAACAAACATTTTACACTAAAATGTATTACTTATCTTATTTTTACTAAACTACAGTAGCCTAACATTATACATTCTACTTATAGTTTTTTTAAATATTACAATATAAAAAACACGCTACAAATATTACAATATAGTGATCATTAGACTTAAGTAAAGTAATAGTCGTCAATGCGACTGTTTCCCCAAGCAAGAGTATCAAATGTGTTGGGTATAATGAATCGTTTGTTTTCTTCATTACTTAAAGCAACTTTGTTCAGCAAATTGGTATGTAGCTGATGATTTTTACTTCTAAATACACACATTTTCTTATATAATACAGGTGGGTTGCTAACTATACAGTTTTTATAATCACTTATATCTAACTCTTTACTAACAACATTCTTTTTCACTCCTTTTAATTTTTTTACTACTACATCATCAATTGTCATATAGCTGTATGATTTAGATTTTGTGCCTACAAAGGTGTCTATAATAACACCAGCACATTCATCCTTAAATTTCCCAAGAACCTTTTTGTTTACTAGAGGTAAATGGTAAATATTATCCTCGGGGTAGTCACTTGTATCAAACCTATTTAGCTCAGTTTTGATATCCTCATAAAAATCATCAGTTTTAAACTCATAAATAAAAGAATCTGTGTCTGTGTAGAGTAATTTAGCATTATCAAGATAGTTTTTCTTTACATAATCACAGTGAAATTCATACATAAGTGTTTTTGACAATTCCAGAATGGTGTAACCCACATATATGGGTTTGTTGTAAGTTACTTTAAGACGATTCATTTGTATTACAACTAAATCCTCATGAATAATTGAACAGCTATGAAAGTTAGGCTTGCTTATTAAGTTGCTCGCACCATACCTTTTACCATCATTCTCCCACTTTGTTATCAGCTTTACATCAACTCGTTTACCAACATTCTCCATAGTCTTCCCAAAAAAACTATTATTCATGAGTTTATAAAAATCTTTTTCAAACGCGTTTGTTGACTGTGTTCTTAAATTATTGTTTAGATCAATATACGGTTTGAGCCATGCTGACTAATGAAATTGCAATACGCGATGAATTTTAGTTAATTTCAATCCATGCTGTAGACAGTGTTTCAAGTTTTGATAATGTATTACATATTTACATTTATCATTTACATTAGCAATTAACATTTTTGTTCGTGATGTGATGTATGGAGATTTCATATTCTCAGGACAAAATGGTAAATCATTATGATCATCATGTAACTCTTTAGGGTACTCAAGATTTACCTCTAAAATATATCCTTTATCATCGTTATCATTAAGAGTGTAAACATGTAAGACTTCAATTTCAGGTTGTGTCAGCCAGCGAAAATCTTTCAGTGGTAGATATTGACTCATATACTTTGACTCTTCACAAGGGTTGTAGCTAGGCATGTATTTATTATTTGCGTTAGAGTACCGTCCACTATATTGGCTTAATCCACCTCGAATTGATGATTTTATAAAATTGATCATGTCTATATCAGTCATTAATTCTAAATTTATTTTCGTTTTTTCAACATTGAACTGAAACTTAACCCTGGAGCAGTGAAATACTGACAAGGATCAAGGTCATAAGTTTTCATACAAACATTCCGAAAATTTTCAAAAACATCTGCTAATAATAACACATCTGTCTTCAAATATATGTCTGAAAATTCTCCTAAAGTTTGAATGTGGAACTGTGTCCATACACGTTGTGCATGTAAATATTCCTGATCACTGATATGACTTGTGTTTAAGGAACTGTAAAATGCATCTTTCGACGGTAAAGAACACTCCTCAAGACGTTCCACACAGTTAATATATTCATAAGGGAATATACCCTTTTGATGAATCAAATTAAAATCATCTTCTTTAGGAAAGACACGTTGAATTTCATGAAACTGATCTGATTTTAAATTACTAGCCAGCTTATCAAGACTACTCGGCATAAAGCGGAATGAATCTAAAAATCGCAGTTTAATGTTTTTTTATTGCTAGTTTTACTGTATTTTGTAAACGATATGTATT
Source organism: Meconema thalassinum (assembly GCA_946902985.2). NCBI lineage: Eukaryota > Metazoa > Arthropoda > Insecta > Orthoptera > Tettigoniidae > Meconema > Meconema thalassinum. Next base: position 151,526,260 of record OX336389.2, read on the forward strand.
GTTCCTTATTATTTGCAATCACATCAATTTTCACATCTGAAGCTCCAAATTCTTTAACGATAAAGTGGTTATCGTATTTGCTACCGTTATGTAGAATGACCGTAATGAATTTACTTACTCTATAATTTAAATTACATTCTTGGTGAGCAGCACCACGATATTTTCCTGTTAAATGGTCATGATCGCGAACCCTGTCTGTATATAAACATTCACAACATATAAAACAATTAGTTTCAGTTTCAAAATCCATTTGCTCTGATGAAGTTAGTGGCTCCATTGGAATGATCGTATTTAAAATAGAGGATATACGGATGGCATCTTTTTCAAGTCTTTCCATAAAAACTTTAGGTGCATCAGGTCCTCTATAGAGATCAAATTTATTTAAAGAGTCATCGTAACTACATTTAATATAATATGCAAAGCTAAAAGGTTCATGAATGTGAGTAGTGTTGGTAAAAGTTTGGTCTGGATTCGATGAACATGTATTAAATGGTTTTAGCAAAGCTTCAAAGTCAGCATATAAAACAAATGGTACTCGAAGCTGTTTCTCATAATCCTTAAATTTTAAAATGTTATTTTTAGGAGTAGGTAATACCGTACACACATGATTACATCCCCATTTTTGATGTTGAGTTAGTTGATCCTCTTTTCTGAAATATAGCAAACAGCCATCACACAATCACTTTTTACCATCGCATTTGGTAGCTGACTACTAACAAGTCTACTGAAATGTTTTATCCAGCAATAGTGAGCATTTTCACCTTCGGTTATGTATAGTAAATTTACATGAGCATCCTTTTTTCCTGAGTATAATATAGAGGACCAACTAGACTCTTATTTTCAATTTCATACACATTAATACTTACATTGTTCAGCTTTTCAAAACGTTGAATGTCTTTTATCGCCATAGGTAATTCTATTTCTTTCAAATCTAACACTGAAGAATAGTGAGGATAAGATGATGTTCTATCCATATTTTCCACTGCTGGATTGAGAGCTGAGGTTACAGCCCATGCAAAGCATGCGTCATCATTATTCATGACGAAATCTAACTCAAATAGTCCTTATAAGGACTCGCACTTCAGAAGAATAGGACCTGCTATCCGCATGTTACAGATCAATGTAGAAGGCATAAGCAGAGCAAAGGGAGAGTACTTGTCCAAAATCGCTCTAGAAAACAACATTGACATTATTGCTATTCAAGAAACACATACAGAAGATATAGGCCAACTAAACTCTCGCGGCAAAGTTCCAGGATATGATCTCATAGGGGCAACATATCATAAGGTGTATGGTATAGCCACATATGTTCACAATACTATAGAAATTGCCTCTCTGATTTCTACTAACACCAGCAATGACATCCACACCGTTGTCATAGAAGTAAGTGGGACAAAAGTCATAAACGTCTACAAGCCACCTGCCGTTCAGTGGCCTCCTTCTGTGGTTCCAAATTACCCACATCCATCTGTCTATCTTGGTGATTTCAACAGTCATCATACTGAATGGAAATATAGTGTTAATGACGACAATGGTGAGGCTCTGGCCACCTGGGCCGACGCACATCACATGCACCTTATTTTTGACGCGAAAGATTTGGCTACTTTCAGATCAGGTTCCTGGAAACGTGACTACAACCCTGATTTATGCTTTGTATCTACGGATGATAATCGTCTGCCTCTACCAACATCACGCAAAGTCCTACGTGCCTTCCCTCGCAGTCAACACAGACCAGTCATCATTGAAACAAGTTTGAAAGTGCCTATCATCACTTCTACTCCACGACCACGATGGAATTTCCAAAAGGCAAACTGGCCTGCTTTTTCTGAGAACCTTGACAAATGTCTGGGTTGGATTCCACCTGTAAGTGAAAGTTACGAGAGATTTGCGGGCGCAGTGATCAGTATAGCAAAGAAGTTTATTCCTAGAGGATGCAGGAAGGAGTATATTCCTGGATGGAATGAAGTTAGTGAAAAGTTGTATGAAGAGTTCCTCACAACTGGTGACCATGAAATATCAGATGAACTACTGCACAGCCTTGATGCCTCTAGAAGACAGAAATGGACTGAAACCGTCGAGAACATAGACTTCAAACACTCAAGCAGGGAAGCTTGGTCCCTTCTTCGAAAACTGGGAGGAGGAAACAAAATAGTACGTGATAACAGCACCATCAGTCCAGATACTATAGCCTCACACATGGTGTCAACATCAAAAGCACCCAAGCAAAGAGATCACACCAACAAGATTAAACGAGAGCTTAAAGTCTTAAAAGCAAAGGGTTTAGAAGTTAATGAATTATCTTGTCCATTCACATCAGAGGACATTTCAAAGGCACTAAAAGATGTCAAACCAGATAAAGCTCCAGGCTTTGATGGTATCCACCCAGAATTCCTGCTCCATTGTGGAAAATATGCAACAGTATGGCTTGCACGCTTCTTCTCTGATATCCTGCAAACTGGGAACATACCTCCTGCGCTTAAAAGAACAAAGGTTATCGCCATATTGAAACCAGGCAAACCAAATGATTTACCTCAAAGCTACAGGCCAATTGCACTACTCAGCGCAGTGTACAAGCTACTAGAAAGACTTCTTTACAACAGGATAAGCTCTTTAATCCTTGAACAAGTGCCTATGGAACAAGCTGGATTTCGACCAAATCGCAGTTGTGTCGATCAAGTACTATCACTGACCACCCATATAGAAGCCGGATTCCAGAAAGGGCTTAAGACATCAGTTGCATTCATTGATCTGACATCTGCTTATGACACTGTGTGGAGACATGGCATGATCTACAAACTCCTACGCACAATACCTTGCGGAAGAATAGCCAGACTTGTGGATAACATGTTAATGAATCGCAGATTTCAAGTAATTTTGGGAAACACCATCAGTAAGGAGAAGAAACTTGACAATGGATTGCCTCAAGGCTCCGTCTTGGCCCCACTTCTCTTCAGCCTCTACATCTCTGATATGCCTGCAACCAGTTCAAGAAAGTTTGGATACGCCGATGATTGGGCAATTGCTACCCAGGAGAGACAAATCGAAAATACAGAACATACCCTAACTATTGATCTACGCATTCTTGATGAATACTTCCGAAAATGGAGGCTGAAGCCGAACCCAAGCAAAACTACAGTGACATGTTTCCACTTATGCAATAAGCTAGCTAATCGTGAACTAGAAGTGTACCTAGGTAAAAATCGCTTGACCCACAGCAATGAATCCAATTACCTGGGGGTCATCTTAGACAGAACTCTCTCCTTCAAGAAACACCTGAAGAAAACGGCAGAAAAACTGAAGTCTAGAAACAACATACTTCAAAAACTATGTGGCACTACATGGGGTTCGTCAGCCGACACTTTACGCACCACCGCCCTCAGTCTGGTCTTCTCAACAGCTGAGTATTGTTCTCCAGTGTGGCTAAATAGCAGTTATACCAAACTTGTCGATGCCCAATTGAATCAGGCAATGAGAATGATATCTGGCACAGTAAAATCAACACCAACATTTTGGTTACCAGCACTGAGTCATATTCCACCAGCGGAACTCAGACGCAAACATGCCTTACTCCGGGAGTATAAGAAGATAAATGCCAACGACCAGCTACCAATACACCAGGACATCACTGCTGCTGAAGTGAGACGTCTACGCTCGCGAAACCCCTCCATCCGGACAGCGAGACACCTGGTGAACCAAAACTTCAACCTGTTGCAAAACTGGAAAGAAGAATTGGTGGAAAACATTCCAAGTCAGCTGCAAGATATCACAAACTCCACAACACCACCAAGTGGCTTCCATCTACCCCGGAAAACATGGTCAACGCTAAACAGGATAAGAACAAACCATGGTAGATGTGCAGATCTTCTCTACAAATGGGGATATATATCTTCACCAGAATGCAGTTGTGGTGATCCCAGGCAGACCATACGGCATATAGTGAATGACTGCCCGACGCATTCCTACAGTGGCAACTTCAGTGACTTTGTGGAAGCAGGCCCAGCTGTGATAGACTTTATTAACAACTTGAAAGTGAAACTGTAAATAATGTAAATACACATCTATTTTTGACTAATGTTGATATGTACAGCCAAACGCTAAATAAATAAATAAATTCATAACGTTTACACAAGCATGCTTACGTTTGATCCATCCTGGCAAATCAATGTATGATGATGCTCGAAGGGGATTATATTTTTTCATGTTGGTTTCTAAATAAAGTACTTCAACCAACGCCCAGCCTGACTCCCTTTCCTGAAACTCTTCACTCTTCACAATGATAGAACTTGAAATATCTTGGTATATATCACTAATATTAGTTGATTCGCTAACAATTATGTTTTTTGTATTAAAAGATTTGATATCTGTAATTTCACTTTCACTCCCAGTTTTTACATAGAGTCCAAAAAGTTCAAAATTCATTTTGAATGTTTTATGCTCCACTAAACATTTTCTACCAAGCCAAACACATTAGGTTGAACATTTCTTAAAAATGATTCAATACTTTGAGTTTTTTCTTCACTATGAAGTCTGTAACTAGCAATTCGACTTTTAAACGCACTACCAATTTGTTGAATATTTCCAGAATTTCTTTCATGGCAAGCGTTATTTTTATGATGAATACTACGTAAATGTCCATGAATGATTGAAGAAGGTATATCAATATTACATACATCACAATGTGTTATTGAAGGTTCACCATTCTTGTTTCTTTTTGTTGCACAACTATTTTCACAATCTTGAGAACGTTTACGCTTTTGAGCATCACATTTTTAAAGGTTCCATGCTAGTTGATGGTTTTACAGTTTTTAATTCCTGTTGTTCCGCATGCACTTCAACCATGTGGGACTGATATCGCTTTACAGCAGAAAAACCAAGTTCGCAAACTGAACATGAAAAAGGTGCTGAACTGACATGCATTAAATTTACATGTCGTCCAAGACTATCTTGTCTGTTAAATGTGGTAGCACAATGACTGCACACAAACATTTTAATGTCATGTTTAGCATTTGCGTGTCGTTGAAGGTTGTCAGGTCTTGAGAACTGTTTCTTACAGTCACCACACTTGAACATTATGATCACTTTCGAAATTACCTATAAAAGAAAGAAATCATAAATGTTAATAAATGATAAAACAAAGTACAATATAAATAGTTTAATTATATACCAGTCAATGGTTATAGCAGGGTATTTAAATCGATCTGTGAACTCCTAGCAAGTCTAACTTCATGTAGTTCTAACTGGGGGTTACTATATACCACTGTCACTGACACCTAGCTGTGAACATTGGAACTTGATAGAGTGGTAGAAACCAGTAGTTGGCAGGTAAGTGAGCTAAGTGTGACGTCATAGCCAGTCTTAAAGCAAGTCTAAACTTGTAGAACATGTCACGTGATAGAAACGAGCGATCACCAGTTAAGTGAGCTAAGTGTGACGTCATAGCCAGTCTTAAAACAAGTCTAAACTTGTATAACAAGTCACGTGATAGAAACCAGCGATCGTCAGTTAAGTGAGCTAAGTGTGACGTCATAGCCAGTCTTAAAACAAGTTTAAACTTGTAAAACATGTCACATGACAAGGTTAAGTTAGGTAAAGTTAGGTTATGTTAGGTGAACTGAGGTTAAGTCTTTAAATATTCCCTCTGACACTGACACCTAGCAATGAACATTCAGACTTAATAGAGCGGTAATCAAAATCTAACCTACAAAATTAGCTTTACACACCATGGTCAAGTAGTTCCAACTTTTGACTGCCAAATATACAATTTTCACTGACATGTAGTGGTGAACATTGGAAAATATCACTCTAACTGTTTAAAAGTTATTAGAGGGGCACTTACCTTTTTATAATTTATCAACTGCTGCCACTGAATGAACAGATTGTAGGAATCTGGTAACCTACAGGTACCCAATTATCTGTAAACAAATCAAACTTTCAATTAATAAATACATTCCAATCAATAACTTCAACATCAATTAGTAATAAAATACTACAATCCATTGATAATAAGTACTTACCTTGCAAAATAATTTAATGATTTTCTACCAAAAAGGCTTTTTTACAACTCTTGAGCAGTAATAGAGCACTGTTCACTCAAAGCGAGTAATGAAGACTGACATTAGGGAAATATATGACACCTCTCTTATATAAACTCTCATCGCTAGTGTCAGCAGTTTTTTGCAGATCATTGCAATTCCTTTCCCAATACAGCTGAGAGTCCAAAGTAAACTAGGAACACCTGTGTGGTATCCAATGACTGCTGACTTTGCATGATCATCATCCATTGTCTTGATCAACACCTAGGGTTTCAAATTACTGCAGCGTCAGTCATAGCAACAGCAGTGTGCGCAGTCTGCCATGTCAGCAACATGACACCGGAAGGAACACCTGTGTAATATCCAATAACTGCTAACTTTGCATGATCATCACCCATTGTCTTCATGAACACTTGCGGTTTCAAATTACTGCAGCGTTAGTCATAGCAACACATCGGCGCGCTCTCTGCCATGTCCGTAATATGACACAGGAAATAACAAGACGTCTTACTACACGTACCATCTCCGTAGTTTTAACATCTTAAGAACATGTATTATTCTCTTTCAACTACAAATGACTCGTTAGAACACATCCATCCACCAAGTTAGATTCCTTGTATGTTCACATGTATTTCGTCACTTTCCTTTCATATCGTTATCCCATTATAGTAGTGGGGGACTGGTGAACAACGTCAGTTCAACACACTGCTTTACACGCAAAATGTAGTTAGGCCCTGTGACATAATTTAAATAAATTCATGGGCTAGTCCGTAGGAACCGGTCCAAAGGGACTCATCAACAAGGACTCATCAACAAGGACTCGTCTACAAGGACCTGTCAACAAGGACTTGTCCACAAGGACTCGTCCACAGGGACTCGTCAACAATGACCCGGCAACAATGACCCGTCCACAGGGACCTGTCATCAAGGACCCGTCCACAGGGAACCGCTCCCCCACCCTCTTCAAAAGCCATGAGTGGGCATGCATGAAAAACAAAAACAAGGATATTAATTCATAGTGGCTATCCACCGTAAACATGTCTCTTGTGTAGAACAACGTTTCATTCCATATTGGCATTCAAACTCTCACACTTTGCAATTGGAAAGAGAGATTCTCTAAAAATTACAATTTCACCCCCTAGTAGAGGTACGGTTTACTTTGGGGTGGAAATATGTTGTTCATTGGAAAGGGGGTATCAGCCCGAGTTCAATGACACCTCATTCGTCAATATCCGACCATGCGTTCGAGAGATAACGCGCCGCCGCCATCTTGTATAGAGGGTGTGGAGGTGGAGGATTTAGAACAGTTACAAACACATTACTTACGTTCTATAATAAATAAAAGTATTTACCGTACATACATTTTGTTTTATTTTTTGAAAATAAACATAAATAGTATACAGAGAGAGTCTTTCCTCCACCTTGCGAGAATTTGGCCTTGATGAAAAAACCCTTAATCTAGTCCAGGCCACCTTGACAAACACAACATCTAAAGTCAAGTTCAGAGGTGAACTATCCGAGAGCTTCCCCATCAAGACCGGAGTTAGACAGGGTGATGGACTCTCCTGCATCCTCTTCAATTGCATCCTGGAGAACATCATAAGGGAATGGATGGTGCGACTAACACCAAGGACTGGTCTGCAGCTTGGATACAAGAAAGATAACCTTCATGTGTCATGCCTGGCCTTTGCCCATGACCTCGCCATACTGGCCAACACTATAGAGAAAGCTACTCACCACCTACAGAGTCTTCACGATGTAGCGGTTCGGGCTGGCCTTAAGATCAACATTGGGAAGACTGAATTCATGACTAACATCAAGGAAGCCCCGTCCACAATTCCACTTGAGGGAGTCTTCATCCGAAAAGTCCCTGCGGTCAAGTACCTAGGGGAGTGGATCTCGGCAAACCAGAGTGAGAATCTGGCCATAGACACCAGGTACACCACTCCTGCCGCAGCATCTACGCATTGAAGTTCCTCTCCAAAAACCTAAAACTCAGACACTACAATTCAGTAGTAAAACCATCTGTTCTGTACTCCTCAGAATGCCTCGTGATGGCCAGGAAAGGCCCACTCAGGAAACTTGAACTCAAGGAGAGGAAGATCCTGCGGAGGATACTAGGACCTATACGGGAAGAGGGAGGCACCTACAGAATTCGGCACAATGATGAGCTTTACAGCCATCAAGAAGACATTGTTACTTGTATAAGAAAGAGGCGCTTGGCCTTCTATGGACACTTGACTCGCATGATCCCTTGCCGGCTCACCAGTAAGATCTTCACAGTGGCAGGAAGAGGGAAGGCCTCTAGGTCTAAGTGGATCTCTACGGTCAGGACGGATTTAGACCACCTAGGGATCCCACTTAATTCCATGCAGGACCGCCAACAATTCCGGCAAGCTATCCGACAGGGAGTTTTTCCTGGATCACTGACAGCTAGGAAGAACACTGGTGTCAGCAGACCACCATGGACGGAGGAAAGAAAGCTGGCTCATAGTCAGATGATGAAAGAGTACTGGAAGAAGAGAAAAAACAAAGCGACGAGGAGATACGAGCCCCGTGGTCCTCAGTAGGCCCAAACGACGAAGAGGAAGAAGAAGAAGAAGTATACTTATAGAAGTATATGTGTTAATACAAGGTTAAATTTGACACTGGAAAATAATTTTAGGTAAACAGCGGTCACCCTGAGGTGGTCCAATTTTCAATTTTAGCAGTGCTACCAACTAATGTGTAAAGTCACCAAGCCTTCAACAGAAGCGATAATGTGCACTCTGCAGTTCAAATTTTGTATTGGCTTTTCAATATTAGGTAGCCAACATAACTGCAGGTTGACCACCATGACAAGTTCCCATCGATTTCAATTTATACTACTTTCTTTGTCATGTAAGCGGCCAACACAGTGTATACGAGACCATATTGAAATTGATTTCAGTTTTCATTTAAATGTGAAAGGGTTACCATAAGACCTATTTATTCCTGGACACTTACAATTTTTAGGTAATGAAAAGGGCAGATTTTCTTTTCGGAGAATTTATCATCCTGGTTTTCCACAAACAGCCCTTTAAAACTTTGAAAATAATCGTATGTCACAATATATTTGCCAGATGTCAGCACATCGCACTGCAATGGCAGGACTGTCACAGGTCAGGAAAAAGTCAGGGGGAAAAATCTGTTCAGGGAAGTCTGGGAAATTTTCTGCAGTCAGGGACCATTTCAAATTTTAATTTCTTTGTTACTGGGTAGATTATTGGCTGGGGAAGAACCTAACCCCCAAGAGAAGATGATTAAGAAAAGGAAGTGTGTTTCGGACCAGAGAAAAAAGGATGGAGAAATAGGAAGAGAGTTTGACATAAGTTATAATTATGAGTACTTGCTCAAATGCGACAAGTGGTGAAAACCCTATTAAGAGATTTATTTGCATTAAGTAGGGCATGAACCTAGGAAGAGTTAGGAAAGCAGGATCTTGCCTAACCGTTATACTAGAGATATGACGAGTCAAAAAAGAAACTTTGAATTTATTTAACAATGCAAAGGAGTGTAATGAATTTAACAATAATAGGTAGTAGTTTTTTGACAAATATATAATTTCAATTTTGTTAACAAATGGGGTCACAGACCTCCGAAAAACATCTAAAGTTTGCACCAGGCAATTAACAATTCTTTTGGTTTCAAACCTTTATATGGTTTAAAATCTTCGCAAGATTTTAAAATGGCGAAGATAAAATGAAAAATGTAAGACAATTAAAGTGATTGAAGTTAAACAATAAATCAAGTACAAGTTGGGTACTTTAAGGAATTCTAGATAAATATCTTAGAAAGAGTAACAACTTCGTAAATAACAATAAAAAAGCAGGAAGAATAAGAGAGAAGTTCCTATAACTTCTTATATTCAAGCTGAATTACTTTTTAGTAGTTATACAAATAGGGCAGGTCACTTACTGTGAAACCTGAAGAGAAAGTCGAAAGGAAGTTTCTAGACCTCCTATGTTTAAGTAGGAATCACGAGACAAATAGGGCAAGTTTCCCTTTCGTGAAACCTAGAAATAACTCACTTGTGAGTTGAAAGAATTGTATTCCCTGATTAGAAGGGAGAAACAAGATTATTTGAGACGTGTACCAGACACGTAGTTTTACAGACATTAATTTATGATAAATAAGCAAACGAGGGAGGGCACGTCTTTAGAGTGACACCTCATTGAAAAAGACCTAAAGTAACAATTTTATTATTATGGTTTGTTAGTAAGAGGTTTGGGAAAAATCAAATGGGATGGAGGATAAATGTTCATGGCCTTATTTATAATCATCGGACGAGCGCGACGCGGAAGAAATATTGAACAAACACTATTTTTCACTATAGTCTGTTGGAATGGATGAAAAGTTCACTGTAGTAGCACAAAAGTTTATGGCAAAGAAAGTTATTGCAGTTATGGAAAATAACTAGTTACACTAGATAGGCGAGAGTCTATTGCTTGAGAAAGTTGTAGATTACAGTTAAATGCGCCAGAGAAAATCCCAACGGAGGAAGAAAAGTTAGCTATTGAGCGTTAATTCATAAGAAAGATTCCTTAGTTTGAAAATGTATTCACACATATGAGTGGAAAATACATGACGGTATGACTGGTAGATTCTGGAAGGTTCCAGAGCAATCCTGACTGAAGAATAGGGCAAGAGTTATTCCAGCGGTGGAACGAACTAAGTATTTTATAGACAGTGGGTATTCATTAGTATCCCACGTTGTGAGAAGATCTCTCATTTAATGAGCATAAGAAATGCTGCTTTCTATTAAGATTGACTTAGACAGACAAAAGGCCAACATAGGAAATCCCACGAAGGATAATTATTGCCCCAAATATAGTAATCTCACACTGCCTATAAAATGATCGTTAAAAACATGTAGTTATTAAAGGACGATGAGAATGAGGTTAAAACCTGAAGTCTGTACTTATCTTTGCTTCATGGTGATGGTGAAGTTCCCTTTGACGGTTTACATTAAAGTTCCAACATGGCGTGGAAATAAAAGAATGCCTCTTTAGTTGAGGAGGCTAGCTCTAGTAGAGCTTCAACTGACTAAGTCGACTGCCGACGTACGAGTGAGAAACGCTCAGCGAAGCACAGAGGAACCAGGGAAGGGAAAAGAGTGGGGGTAGGAAACAAAAGGAATACATATCAGAATAGACAACCTTGCAAAAATAAATGTTTTTCTTGATGAATGGTCTTCAAAGAGTTGATATTAGGTGACACCATCGCAGCCTGGTGGGTGAAAAAGTAGACGAAGTTCTCTTGATCACGGAGATGATAGCTGGCGATGGTGACGAGATCTGGTGGCCAGATTGATAAGGAAGTCCTCTTGCACTGGGAAGAATTGGGGAACTTCAGAGATTCGCTGCTAGATGACGCTAGGTGGGTCATGGAAGACATATATCTAGAACAGACTCTCAAATAACATGAGAACCCTAAACAGCAAGGAGAAATTAGAAGATCACTGTTGGTGTTTGAGGAAAAGGAAGGAATGAACAAGCAAAGAGCATTAAAAAGATACTCTATCTTACCGTGTATTCCAAGAATACACAAAGCTGGGAGGGGAAAATACCAACAGAGAGCAGGATAAACAATTAAACATTTAAAGGTAATGGAGCAATTAAAGACAGTGGTCTTGTGATGTGACCGTTAGTGGTTAAGATTCTGGCCACCCTGACTCTCCCATCCCTTCGAGGATAACGCTCGGTCACTCTACCAGAAATCCAGACCAGGGGAGGAGAAACATCCCTAACCAGGACCAAGTCCCCCACTTTGATGCCGGGACTGGAAAGAAACCACTTCTGTCTCCGTTGCAAGGAAGTTAAATATTCCAAGTTCCACCTCTTCCAGAAAGAATTGCGGAGGGCTTCAAGTTTACGCCAAACAATAGGTAGATTAGAATCCCTGTAATAGCTGGAAAGGGGAGGAGGGGCAGAAAGAGAAGTGCCTATCAGGAAGTGACCAGGTATGAGTGGAATCAGGTCATCAGGGCCATTGGAAAGTGGAGTTAAAGGGCGAGAATTCACAACACCTTCAATCACAAAGTAGCTAGAAGCTGCGGGAAATATAGCTCTAGTAAAGATCGCGATAAAATGCGAAAGGAGAATTAACAAGTTTAAACAGAGCGTATAGAAACAAGTACATCGATTTAGGATAAGAATATACCAAATAAACTAAGGAACAATGAAAGTAGGAGGCAAGAACGCCATAGGTAACAACAATCTAGTAGCCATAAACAATGACCTCAAGTTATAAGCATCAAAGGGGTTAATCAGAAAAATACTTAAGTCAGTGAGAAACGTGACATAACAAGTATATGCGCAAAAACACATCGAGTGTAACGACGAGAGAAAACAAGTTTGTTCATCACTGAACAATAAAATTGCAAAATATGTAAGCAGGGTGCAATACATGAGCGCGTAAAAAATATGCAACGATGTTATGAAACAAGAATCGAAGCAGCTATAGGATACGAGCGTGAGCAAATGGGAGACATAAGCATGAACGACCTTGACCCACATAGTACAGCGAGATAACGAATATAAATAGCTGGAAGAGTCCTTGACCAGAACAAGTTTATTTTGGGAAGGAGGTGAGCAGCTTCCGAAATTACGGGAGCAACTCGCAAGACAATGGTTGGCAGTCAGCCAGAGTTGAGATAAGGAAAACTTGCTCTGACCTTTGGCTAGCATAAAGGAAATAAACGGCAGCTTGGCCTTACCCGAGCTTGTATACAAACAAGATTGACAAACAAGCAGTTCAAAATAAACAAACAAAACTAGTGCAATCAGCTGTGACTTAAAGCGGAACAAGTAACACGTCATGCAGTCATCCGTAGCTTGGACGTGAAAAAACAATTTAAAGACATATGAAATAAAGTAAGAAATCAATTTCGCATAATTTTGAGGATCACGGAATCCGACAATTTTCAACAGAAAAAAGCTTAATTCTTCCGAACAAAGAAGAGAAGCTGGGACATTGAAAAGGAGTTTATGCGTAAGAATAGTTATTCTAGATGCTAGAGAATTCAGATTTTCAAGCGGTTTCAAAAGCGGCTTCCGATTGTGAGGAAGGGGGAAGGAGCCGGCCGTGGCCATCCTAATAAATAGCGAAAGAAGTGAAACATAGCTTACAGTGAAATGATGGTGACTGATAGCCATGGTTTTACACAAGGGGAAGATAGTTTTCGATAGAAAGTTTAAGCAATTACCTGCTAGAAAAAATGACATGAGAAGGTAAACTAAGTAACCCAAGGCGAGGCGAACTTGAATTGCCATTTTGTGCAGAAATAAGATAAAACCATTTAAACAACTTACAAAGGTGGCGTAGTTGTTTACAATAAGACATCGTTTCGGCAAGTGTTTTTCAAATGTATCGAGATCAGAAACATAAGCGTTCTCTTTTTCAGAAAAGGGATTTATATCAGCAGTAACAAAATGACATTGTGATTTGGTTTGAAGACTGGGATGTTGGATTTCACCAGTAATAACCCAACCAAAATCGGTGTCTCTGGCGACCACGTTTGAAGATAGCCTACGGGTTTGTTTGCGAAGGCAATTCCAGAAAATATTGGCACTGAAAAGTATATCAATGGGACCTTGAGCATTAAACTGAGGATCAGCTAACCTTAAGTGCGAAGGAATCTTTAAACCGGAAGTATTAATAGAGCTGCTAGGAGTGTCCTTGCCAATACTGGTAAGAATGAGGCAGTTTAAGTTAAGATTGGTGTTTCTTTGACAAATGTCTCTGATTTTCAATTTTGAAGACTGCAAGGCTTGAGTTTTCAAATTGTCAATGCCGGATACATTGATGGAAGTAGGTAATGAAGAAAGACCTAGTTTTTTAATTAACGATTGCGAAACAAAGTTGTGAGTTAAAGCGGAATCGAGAAGACCGCGGGTTCGAAACCAATTTCCAAATTTATCTTGGATTTCGAATTGTACAGTGGACAAAAGGACTTGCGCACTGTGAGAAGTTTCGGCGTTAGAAATGCAGGAAGAAGCATTAGTTTGTTCGGAGCTGCTCTGCATGGAGTTTGAAGAGGCAGGTACTGGTGACCTCGATTGATCATGAAAGTGCAATAAAGAATGATGCGGTTTTTGCAATGAAAACAGAGGTTGGAACACGTACAGTTAGAAGAAGAATGCTTAGGTGACAAGCAGTTGAAGCAATGTTTACTATTGAAGACAAACTTCCTTCTGTCTTCAACAGACAATTCTTTAAAGGATTTGCACTAGTACAAAGTGTGAAACTTTTTACAGAGCGTGCATTTTAAAGATTTGTTGAGCGGCCTGATATGTTCTCTTGGATGGTTGAAAGAGGTAGAACGAGTTTGCTTGTTCTCGACAGATGGGGGCTGTTGACCATTTGAAGAGACAAGTTTTTTCTCAAGAGTGTGACACTGATGACTCGTTTCGAGATTTTCGCACTGAAATGAGAGTGCTGTAAGGACTTGGCACCGGCTGTTCAGAAACGAGATAAGGTGTTCAAACGAATATTCCTCCTTGCGAGTGAGTTCGATTTCCCAAGCCTTTAATGTCGAAAAATCGAATCTGGATGTAGCTAGATGAATAAGGACGGTGTCCCAAGTTTGGACTGGCTGCTTGAGTTGATATAACGCCCTAACATTTAATTGCATGGAGTCTAACAGGTCTCTTAAAGAGGTGACGTCATTAGGTTTGACGACTGGCAGGTTGAACAGACAGCGAATGTGGCGAACAACACACAAACGTAAATTACCATATCTCTCTTTAAGGAGATTAAAGGCGATGTGGTAGTTATCTGCGCTTAAAGGCAGTGACTCAACCAAGGCCAAGGCCTCGCCTTCCAAGGACGCACGCAGGAAATAGAACTTACAAATGTCGAAAATGTCATTGTTTTCATGAATGAGGAAGCAGTAAAGTTCGTAGAAGGAATACCATTCATCTTTCTGGCCTGAGAAGTGAGGTAGAGTTATCTTAGGAAGTAAAGGTTTCGGTTTGTCCTTATGAACTGAAGCGGGTGCGAACTGGGCCGGATTGATGACCCTAGTGTCTGGTTCTGAGATATTGCGGATCAGTTGGTGGGCCTTGGCAATCCCTTCAAAATACAAGGGTTCAACCTCGTCCCGATCCGATTGAAGTCCTGGGCATGCGGATTCAATCTCGGTTTGAATTTGATCGTAGTAATCATGGGACCGTTCGTTCAACTTACGGCGTTGTGTCAAGATGTCTAGATAACACTCGGCGGGATTTATTTTGTTAATGAAATTTCTAAATCTGGTGAGTTGCCCTTTGTAGGAAGAACGTCTGGCAATGAGAGTTTCATCCTTATCCTTTTCAATAGGAGCCATGACAGAGTATGTAAATTAAAGTACAACTTACGAAACTGTGGAACCTTGGAAATGCTGTCAGACTGGCAGCAGCAAATAAGTTGAAAGAAAGGGACACACCAAAGGAGACAGGAGCGGCCTCTTTCCACTTCACAGGCTTTGCACGATGTAGTTATAGCTGAAAGATTCAAAGCAGATATTAATAATTTGCAAAGTATTGTCAAATAACCCTTGAGAAAAAAATGACAAATGGACTCTCCCGGGTTTCTGGGACCAAATTTTGGGTAGATTATTGGCTGGGGAATAACCTAACCCCCAAGGGAAGATGATTAAGAAAAGGAAGTGGGTTTCGGACCAGAGAAAAAAGGATGGAGAAATAGGAAGAGAGTTTGACATAAGTTATAATTATTAGTACTTGCTCAAATGCGACAAGTGGTGGAAACCCTATTAAGAGATTTATTTGCATTAAATAGGGCATGAACCTAGGAAGAGTTAGGAACGCAGGATCTTGCCTAACCGTTATACTAGAGAAATGATGAGTCAAAAAAGAAACTTTGAATTTATTTAACAATGCAAAGGAGTGTAATGAATTTAACAATATTAGGTAGTAGTTTTTTGACAAATATATAATTTCAATTTTGTTAACAAATGGGGTCACAGACCTCCGAAAAACATCTAAAGTTTGCGCCAGGCAATTAACAATTCTTTTGGTTTCAAACCTTTATATGGTTTAAAATCTTCGCAAGATTTTAAAATGGCGAAGATAAAATGAAAAATTTTAAGACAATTAAAGTGATTGAAGTTAAACAATAAATCAAGTACAAGGTGGGTACTTTAAGGAATTCTAGATAAATATCTTAGAAAGAGTAACAACTTCGTAAATAACAATAACTAAAAGGAGGAAGAATAAGAGAGAAGTTCCTATAACTTCTTATATTCAAGCTGAATTACTTTTTTAGTAGTTATACAAATAGGGCAAGTCACTTACTGTGAAACCTGAAGAGAAAGTCGAAAGGAAGTTTCTAGACCTCCTATGTTTAAGTAGGAATCACGAGACAAATAGGGCAAGTTTCCCTTTAGTGAAACCTAGAAATAACTCACTTGTGAGTTGAAAGAATTGTATTCCCTGATTAGAAGGGAGAAACAAGATAATTTGAGACGTGTACCAGACACGTAGTTTTACAGACATTAATTTATGATAAATAAGCAAACGAGGGAGGGCACGTCTTTAGAGTGACACCTCATTGAAAAAGACCTGAAGTAACAATTTTATTATTATGGTTTGTTAGTAAGAGGTTTGGGAAAAATCAAATGGGATGGAGGATAAATGTTCATGGCCTTATTTATAATCATCGGACGAGCGCGACGCGGAAGAAATACTGAACAAACACTATTTTTCACTATAGTCTGTTGGAATGGATGAAAAGTTCACTGTAGTAGCACAAACGTTTATGGCAAAGAAAGTTATTGCAGTTATGGAAAATAACTAGTTACACTAGATAGGCGAGAGTCTATTGCTTGAGAAAGTTGTAGATTACAGTTAAATGCGCCAGAGAAAATCCCAACGGAGAAAGAAAAGTTAGCTATTGAGCGTTAATTCATAAGAAAGATTCCTTAGTTTGAAAAAGTATTCACACATGTGAGTGGAAAATACATGACGGTATGACTGGTAGATTCTGGAAGGTTCCAGAGCAATCCTGACTGAAGAATAGGGCAAGAGTTATTCCAGCGGTGGAACGAACTAAGTATTTTATAGACAGTGGGTATTCATTAGTATCCCACGTTGTGAGAAGATCTCTCATTTAATGAGCATAAGAAATGCTGCTTTCTATTAAGATTGGCTTAGACAGACAAAAGCCCAACATAGGAAATCCCACGAAGGATAATTATTGCCCCAAATATAGTAATCTCACACTGCCTATAAAATGATCGTTAAAAACATGTAGTTATTAAAGGACGATGAGAATGAGGTTAAAACCTGAAGTCTGTACTTATCTTTGCTTCATGGCGATGGTGAAGTTCCCTTTGACGGTTTACATTAAAGTTCCAACATGGCGTGGAATTAAAAGAATGCCTCTTTAGTTGAGGAGGCTAGCTCTAGTAGAGCTTCAACTGACTAAGTCGACTGTCGACGTACGAGTGAGACACGCTCAGCGAAGCACAGAGGAACCAGGGAAGGGAAAAGAGTGGGGGTAGGAAACAAAAGGAATACATATCAGAATAGACAACCTTGCAAAAATAAATGTTTTTTTCATGATGAATGGTCTTCAAAGAGTTGATAGTAGGCGACACCATCGCAACCTGGTGGGTGAAAAAGTAGACGAAGTTCTCTTGATCACGGAGATGATAGATGGCGATGGCGACGAGATCTGGTGGCCAGATTGATAAGGAAGTCCTCTTGCACAGGGAAGAGTTGGGGAACTTCAGAGATTCGCTGCTAGATGACGCTAGGTGGGTCATGGAAGATATATATCTAGAACAGACTCACAAATAACATGAGAACCCTAAACAGCAAGGAGAAATTAGAAGATCACTGTTGGTGTTTGAGAAAAAGGAAGGAATGAACAAGCAAAGAGCATTAAAATATACTCTATCTTACCGTGTATTCCAAGAATACACCAGTTACCTTGGCAATAATTTTGAAAGAATCAGTGACGTGTACGTTATTTACCTATAATATTATTTGACTATTAGGTCATAGTTTTTATGTCATTAGTTATACCAATTGCAATAACTTTTTGAATGTAAGAAGTTTCATTGTGAACTGAGTATACTGACAAAGGAAGTTCCTTGAATCCATTGTTTTATTTATTTCTTTTTTGTTAATTGTCCATGTTAATTTTTTTAGTATAACCGATTAATTTATTTAAAAAGTCAGATGAAGCCAGTATTTTTCCATGCCTTCTGAAGTGCTCACGGCATCTGAAACGGGCCAATCCTTAAAATTCTTTCTTTAAGCCTTTTCTTTACAATCTCTGAAAAGAAACTCTTTTTGTATGAAATAGCTTACAAATCTCGTGTAATACAGTAGCTGAAAAAAAAACGAAGAAAGGTTAGCATGGATGTGTATTTAAAAAATAAGGAAATAATCAGCGTATGTCGTGGGATTTGGAAGATGTAAATCAGTAACAATCGTTTGATCAATTAGACAGCTTTTATTTTTAAAATATGTTCATACGGTGATCAGAATAAAGTATTGGTGGTCAGGGGAATGGGATCTTAAGTCAGGGAAAATGCAAATCTTGATCTTGTAACAACCTTGAATGGGAATGCAAACATGATGGCAATAATAAAGTTTTATGAAAGTAATCATGTACGCTCTGGAGTTTTATTCTTGTACTGATCTACCATAGTGATGACAATCAATTGGTGCGAAATATATCCTTACCTCCTTTAGATATATTTCTTGAGTTGTTGATTCATTGTAGAGACTTGGGGTGTTTCTGATAACCTGTATGATGGCTGTTCTAGAGTGTGAATTTTTAATTCAGGCTAGGAATTTGATAGGAGCCTGCTGTGGCCTTAATTTGGGTACCATCCCAGAAATTCGTGACTGCATTTCGAATCACGGCGCTGACAGCAGCCATCCTGATTATGGTTTTCTCTAGTCTTGTTTCTTCAATCTCTCACCGGCAATTAACCTCATGTGTGTTTTATTTTCGTTAACCCCTCACAAAACCCAAATTATACTGTAATTTGATAATGGTTGTCATATAAAGGGGCAGAACAGCGACGTTATCTGCCCTTCCTAAGAGATAATCTCTACTTAGTATAAAACGAAGTCCCCCATTTTTTGGCCTACTTTCGATTTTTGCAAAAAAAAATTAGACTTATGAGATCTACACAGGGCCAAAAATTGTGTGTGTGTACTCGGAATGTCTGTCCCCCTATCAATTCGAACACGGTGAAACCGAATTGGACTAAATTTGGTACAGAGGTACCTCAGTGTCATGTTTTATATTGCCGCCATCTTGACGAAAACGTGATGGCGGCCACCCAAATGTTAAAAGCTTAAATCAAATAACGACCAACCTAATCATCTGATCTCTACCAAATTTTGCAACATTGTACCTTTATGTATGAAGAATCTTTTGACCAAACTACAAGGACATCAACCCAATACTTTGCGGATGGCGGCCATGTATGTGTGAAAATCGATCCCCTCCATCTCTTCAAACACGATGAAACCGAATTGAACAAAATTTGGAACAGAGGTAGCACTAGCAAAGGGCACCTCAGTGTCATGTTTTATATTACCGCCATCTTGACGAAAACGTAATGGCGGCCTCCCAAATGTTAAAAGCTTAAATCAAATAACGACCAACCTATCATCTGATCCCTACCAAATTTTGCAACAGTATACCTTTACGTAGCCTCCGTGGCTTAGGCGGCAGCACGCCGGCCTCTCACCGCTGGGTCCGTGGTTCAAATCCCGGTCACTCCATGTGAGATCTGTGCTGGACAAAACGGAGGCAGACAGGTTTTTCTCCGGGTACTCCGGTTTTCCCTGTCAACATTTCATTCCAGAAACACTCTCCACTATCCTTTCATTTCATCTGTCATTCATTTAATCATTGCCCCAGAGGAGTGCGTCAGGCCTCGGCAGCCGGCACAGTTCGTATCCTCGCCGCTAGATGGGGGCTTCATTCATTCCATTCCTGACCCGGTCGGAAACTGGAAGCAGGCTGTGGATTTTCATTTTCATACCTTTACGTATGAAGAATCTTTTGACCAAACTACAAGATCATCAGCGCAATAGTTTGCAGATGGAGGCCATGTATGTGTGCAAATCGATTTCCCCTATCAATTCAAACACGGTGAAACCGAATTGAACGAAATTTGGTACAGAGATAGCACTAGCAAAGAGCACCTCAGTGTCATGTTTTACATCGCCGCCATCTTAACGGAAACGTAATGGCGGCCAGCCAAATGTTCAAAGCTTAAATCAGATTATGACTAACCTAATCATCCGATCTCTACCAAATTTGGCAAAATTATATACTCATATGGCGAGCGTCTTTTGACTAAACTACAAGGTCATCAGCCCAATAGTTTGCAGATGGCGGCCATGTGTGTGCGTGTGTGTGTGTGTGTGTGTGTGTGTGTGTGTGTGTGTGCAAATCGACTCAACCTATCAATTCAAACACGGTGAAACCGAATTGAACGAAATTTGGTACAGAGGTAGCAATATCAAAGGGCACTCCGGTGTCATGTTTTATATCACCCCATCTTGACGAAAACGTAACGGCGGCCACCCAATTGTTAAAAGCTTAAATCAAATTACGGCCAACCTAATCATCTGACCTCTACCAACTTTTGCAACATTATACCTTTATGTATAAAGAATCTTTTGACCAAACTACATGGTCATCAGCCCAATAATTTGCGGATCGCGGCCATGTACGTGTGCAAATCGATTCCCCCTATTTCTTCAAACACGGTGAAACCGAATTGAACGAAATTTGGTACAGTGGTAACACTAGCAAAGGGCACCTCACTGTCATGTTTTATATCGCCGCCATCTTGACGCAAACGTAATGGTGGCCACCCAAATGTGAAATGAAAATCCACAGCCTGCTTCCAGCCTCCGTGGCTTAGGCGGCAGCACGCCGGCCTCTCACCGCTGGGTCCGTGGTTCAAATCCCGGTCACTCCATGTGAGATCTGTGCTGGACAAAACGGAGGCAGACAGGTTTTTCTCCGGGTACTCCGGTTTTCCCTGTCAAAATTTCATTCCAGCAACACTCTCCACTATCATTTCATTTCATCTGTCATTCATTTATTCATTGCCCCAGAGGAGTGCGTCAGGCCTCGGCAGCCGGCACAGTTCATATCCTCGCCGCTAGATGGGGGCTTCATTCATTCCATTCCTGACCCGGTCGGAGACTGGAAGCAGGCCACCCAAATGTAACAAGCTTAAATCAAATTACGACCAACCTTTCATCTGATCCCTACCAAATTTTTCAACAACATACCTTTATGTGAGAAGCGTTCTTTGACAAAGCTACAACGTCATCAGTCCGATAGTTTGCATATGGCGGCCCTGTATGTGTGCAAATCGACTCCCCCTATCAATTCAAAAACAGTAAACCCAAATTCAGTGAAATTTGGTACAGAGGTAGCACTAGCAAAGGGCACCTCAGTGTCATGTTTCATATCACCGCCATTTTGACGGAAACGGAATGTCGGCCACCCAAATGTTAAAAGCTTAAATCGAATTACGACCAACCTAATCATTTGATCTCTACAAAAATTTGCAACAACATACCTTTTTGTGGGAAGCATTTTTTGACTGAACTACAAGGCCATCAGTCCAATAGTTTGCAGATAGCGGCCATGCATGTGTGCAAATCGATTCCCCATACCAATTCAAACACGGTGAAACCGAATTGATTTTTTTCCCCAGGGGTAGCACTAGCAACGGGCACCTCATATTCCGTAGGCCCTATAGCACGTTGTATTTCAACAAGGTACTACAACCAACATCTAATTATACTCCTCGAAAAGGACAAAGCATTATAACAGTACCCATGCATTTAGGAGAAAGTAGGCTAGGCCTATATGTTCTTTACAGAATATCTTGTTGATGTGTCTGGTAATCTCCAGAACCACTGGATGGATTTTGATGCGGTTTTCACCATTCTGTAAAGGATATCTGGCGGAAGGTTTCTGTAGAAAATTACTTATTTATGATCAAAGGAAGCCAAGCAGTAACGATTTCAGTGAAAATTTTAAAAAAATACTTGGCGTCCGTGCGCTTTTTAAGCTTACGCTGGGCAAACCGTTAATAATATCAATACTGTATGTACACTTAAATTAGAGGTAGTCTGACCCTGTGGCCTTGCGCATATCTAGCGTGGTCGATAATGATATGGGGTTTAACATTCCTGTGGGGCGTGATGGTGCCTCTCACCAAGGCGGAACTGGTTCGATTCCCGGTCAATGCATGTGAGATTTTCGAAGTGAACTATCCTGTCCTGTGGTTCGGATTCCACGTAAAATAGAGGTTCCGTGGCTTATGAGCGCGAAATTAAAGGTCACTAAAATCTACAACCTACCTTATTTTTTAACATTACGTAAAATTGAGGTGGTTGTAGCTAACGAAAGTTCTTTTATCGTGGCAGTAAATATACTACTACGGTCTCTTTTATTTGAGCATCCTGACTTCCAGAATTTGATTCTTTAACCTCGGAGGTGAGAATATAACCAGCAGTCTTGTAGCTTTCTTAAAATAAATTGAGGCGTTCAGATGCAAAAGGGACATTATCCAATTTAAAAAAATACAGGAAGAGGGAAAAACGTATAGTCATTCATATAGTTGTGCAATTCTTGATTTCTGTTCACTAACTCATTAACTTTTGATGACAAAGGTTAAGCCAGCAATTTTCAGTTACAGAAGTCATTAGAAGTAAACAAAAGTGTATTATAAAATGGATAATGTCCCTTTTGATTGGGAATGAGGCAAAATGGACATTATCCACTTTTTCTAAAAATTACAGGAACAAAAAATAACGTAAAATTACTCATATAGTTATGCGATTATTGATTTCTGTTCACTAACTCATTAACATTTGATGACAAAGTCTCAGTCCGACTCAGCACGGCTCTGTTAGCTCATTGCCATATTACATCGTAAGTCTTTACATAACATTTAGGGTTTTTAAAGTTTTATTTTATCTACCACTTCATTCTCTCATACATAGTTTCATTTCTTTCCAGTTGGGAATGGTCACCCCTTGCTTGGGCTTTTGAAGCTAACATTAGAAATAAACCAAGAAAGACTGCCAAGCCCGGCTGAGGATTTTATTGAGCTTTTAACATAAGAAAATGTTTTAACAACTTTTAATGTGTTACAGTGAATACTTTTAGTAATCCATGTGTGTTTTCATGTACAATTTTTTACTACATCCAGTATATAAAGGGAATGTTTTAAGTGCTGCCCAAATAAAATAGGCTGATGAAGACGTCAGTAAGTGTTAGACGTCGAAACATGTACCATGTGTTAAAAGACAGGTGATTGTATCACGAAAGTTTAATAAGCAGTATTGACGAGGCGGAACCATTTGGAACTTTGTTCTTAATAAAGTTTAAGTCTGCAATTTCCAGTCACAAAAATCATAAGAAGTTAACAAAAAAAAGTATTGTAAAATGGATAATGTACCTTTGATTGGAAATGATGGATTGGATAATATGCATTTCAAAGATAAGGTTTATTATAACAATTACAAAATTTGCATTTGAAAACTGAATCTAACAGGAGCTTTCAAATATTTAGAAGAGGTGCATCATGTGACTCCGTATTCATGTCTCTTATTGGTGGATAATGTCCCTTATGCAGAAAGACGCAATATTCAATGTGTAACTTAACTATGATAATGTCCGTTTTGACGTAAAATTCTACTACTAAAAGATGAATATTTAATTCCACAAGATAGCAGTATCAATAACTCTAGTTTCACAAAAAGTGGATAATGTCCCTTTTGCATCTGAACTCCTCAATTATGAAAATACCTGTCTGACGAATCCTTGCGGGCGGTAGATGGATGAACTACAAGCTGTCAGCTATGTGATGCAATCTGTGTTCCTGGAGATATCGGTACTGCTCGGGTCCAAGCTGCGTGAACCTGAGAGGAATGTGGATCGCGCACTATGAGAAGTGATGGTGTCGAGTGATTAGGTTTCCCGGTCCGTGCTTAGTAACATAACCAAATACATTGGTAGGTGACTTAATCACTCATTCGCAACGCCATACTGGTTTCAGCAAAGACCCTATGTTAGCAATATTGGAATAGACGGGAATATCAGGTAACATGGCGGCCTGTTGACAGGCTTCTCAATTCTCGCCTGACTCTCCTCTGCCTCTGCCCTTCACCCCGCAAGCTTAGACCCGAGCAGTACAGTGTCCACTGAATGTCAATAGATCATTGTGGCACGAGCATTGCGATTGGTCAGTTGGGTATTTCAAATTTGTGATATGGGAATACAGTAGTTTCAAGGGATTCATACCCTTAACGGAAAAGTAGTATGTAACTACAGTAGAATTGGTATTATTAGCAGCAGAACAACACACAATCTCTTAGTGTCAACAGCGCTTGATGCGGAGTGTACATGCCTTCCCTCTTACCTCACACTCGCCCTGATCCGCCGATTGACAGATGTAGAAGCCATGCTGTTGGTAGAATTGGCAACACTGTGGGGAGGCCGTAAGATGTGAAAAACACGCTAAGCTCACGTGCTAGCTTTTGTTGATGAATACAGTAATAGGACAGAACTTTAAATCAGTCCATTGCTTACTCTTCCAACACCGGTGAAATTCCTCGTAGTAGATCAGACCTGCTGAAAGTTGTTGTTCCATTTAGGGCTTTGCGACATCGTGGTCATGCAGCCCCATATACTTGCGTGTGTGTAGAATTTGTCTTATAACCAGTGTTATTGTGATGGCTGTATTAGTAAATCAATGAGGATTGGCTGTGGCCTTAATTTATGAACCAGTAGAAAACCACTTCCAGGATAGCTGACGTGGGAATCGAACCCACCTCTTCTCAGTGTACCTCGTTCCAGCCCTCAGAATTAAATTTCTAGATAGAGCCGGGAATCGAACCCAGGACTCCGCGATGTCAGCCAAGAGTGCTAGCCACTACGGGGCGAAGTGCTGAAAGTTGAAGAAGTGACTTTGTTGTTTTTTGTGTTACATAGTATGTAGAATCAATGATTTTAACAATCAAACTCTTCACTAATACTTCATTACAATATTTCAAGACGCCTAGGAAGCGTTATGCACCTTGCTGTGAGGCAAATTATGTCAGCACTATGAAATTAAATGGATATGCCGCTTTGTTTATTGCCAGAGTTGGTTTTTGGATAAATTCGAATCACCCTGGTAATTAAAGTGGCATTCTCATCAACATGTTCGGCTGGCTGTGTGGCTCAGCGGTAACGTTCTCGTTTGCTGTGCCCAAGGTTGCAGGATCGAATCCTGGCGCCGTCAGCTGGCATTTGAGGGTGCGCAAATGCGTGGGAGCCGTGTCAGTAAATTTACTGGAACGTTTAATATCCCCTTTATCCCCTTCGGGGCAAAATTCCGGCGTCTCGAAAAGCCGCAGTAGTTAAAAGGGACGTAAAACCAATAACATTAACATTATTATCTTTAACATGTTCACAATCAGTAAGGGGGCGTGGTGGCTCAGCGGTCTACCTGTATGCCTCTCACCAAGGCGGTCCGGGTTCGATTCCCGGTCAATGCATGTGAGATTTTCGAAGTGAAATGCCATGTCCTGTGGTTCGGATTCCACGTAAAAAGGAGGTCCCGTGGCTCATGATCTCGAGATTAACGGTCACGTTAAACTACAAGCTTCCTTCCTTTTCACAATCAGTAGATACCAGTTACGATGAATTGTTTTGGAGGTATGGAGTTACTCGATGATGACCGCAAATTTGATATTACCTTATTACCTTTTATTTACTGTATGTCCTGGACTGATATCATGAACCAACTTTTACATTTTTAGGCTAATAACATGTATCCTTGCTACCCCGAAAATAATAAATAATTATAAAAAGAAACTTTGAGATCAGTCGTAGAACTCCTTCTGCTTCGTCCGCTTCGTAGCCTAGTGGCTAGCAAGGCTGTCACCGCGGAGGCCCGGGTTCGATTTCCGGCTCTGCCAAGAAATTTAATTCTGATGGCTGGACGGGGTACACCCTGCCTCGTGAGTCCTCGATTCCTACCTCAGCCATCCTGGAAGTGGTTTTCCGTGGTTTCCCACTTCTACTCCAGGCGAATGCCGGGATCGTTCCTAAATTAAGGCCACGGCCGTCTCCTTCCCAATCCTCATCTGAATTAAAACTACACACATTAATACAGCCATCACAATAACACAGGTTATCATACAATTTCAACACACACCCAAGTACTTGGGGCTACATGGCCACGATGTCGCAAAGACCCTAAATGAATCAACAACAACAACGCTCTTTCGGATCCGTCTGTTAAATAAATAATCATCAACATCCTTTCATGTAATAGCCTAGTCCTAGAAGAACTGTTACGGTCTATACAAAAGATATGCAGTTTCATGGGGCGACCTAGAGATCTCTCCCCATAGGGACAGTAGTTGACGACTGCTTCAGGGGTCCTGATTCTGTCCATCCTGTTGAAAAATAATGATCCTTCTCAGGGTTCATGTTGAGACTCAGGTTCTAACATCCAGGGTTCGATTCTCTGATCTGTCAAGAAAGTTAGTCTGAAGATTGGAACAATGTTCACTCAGCCTTGTGAGACAAAACTCAAAAAAGGTACGGTAGGTTTAGTTCACTCTTTCACCTTCCTGGAGGAGATTTTAATAAGTTCCCCATTTCCATTCCAGGCAAATGCCGGTATGGCCACGGTCACCTCCTTCCCAATACTAGTCTCAGCTACAAGTACATGGAATACTACAGACATCTCCGTAACACAGGCTATCAAGCTAATTCTACACACATCCAAATATCAAGGGATAAATGGCCACGATATCCAAACTCCTAAACGAAACAACATAATATAATGCTATTGGTTTTACGTCCCTTTAGCAACTGAGGCTTTAAGAGAGGACGGGGTGCCAAATTTCACCCCGTATGAGATCTTAATAATAATGTTATTTGTTTTACGTCCCTTTTAACTACACTGGCTTTTAGTGACGCCGGGGTGCCGGAATTTTGCCCCGAAGGGGATCTTTAACGTGCCAGTAAATGTACTGACACGGCTCCCTCGCATTTGCGCACCCTCAAATGCCAGCTGACTGCGCCAGGTTTCGAACCGTATGAGATATAGAACCTGCCAGTAAATACTGACACGGCTCCCTCACATTTGCGCACCGGCAAATACCAACAGACTGCACCAGGAATCGATCGTTCTCGACCAGCAGGCGAGAACGTTACTGCTGCGCCACTCAGCCTGCCAAACGAAACAACAACAATACAATATAAAAGAACTTCGAGCATTTCGCTATGCTTTCAGTCCCATGGCAAAACGTAATGCCACAGACAATGGACTTCAATAGGATGTAGGCTAGGTGTTTTGGCCTGACGAGAAGAACTCACTGGGAGTCAAAAAAATTGGATATCCAAAGAAATATGAAATTTTCTTATAGGGATATATTATATGTATCCGAATCTTGTGAACGGACTGCAAAATATTACAATAAAAAGAAAAAAAGAGTGCCATATCCCCTCCAAGGACGTAGGCGACCTGAATTAGAGCCCTTGACTAAGTCAAGGGATCACTAACCAGGCATCCCGAGTCGGAGTTTGCGTGTGGTAGGGTGGCCAGTTCCTTTCCACTCCTCCTTCTGCCATAGCATCCGGCAGGTTCCCATTTTGCATCACGAGACCCTGCACCAGACCATACCAAGACTTTTAAATTCTTGGCAGAGCCGGGGCTCGAACCCGGTACCTCGGAGGGGACAGCCAACAATGCTAGCCACTGCGCCATGAGGTGCTCAAAATTTTACAAGAAGAACATAAAATGTATTTAGTAAATAAACATTATGATAATAGCCTATCTTCGCAACCAGAAAAGCAGCAGTCTTTATAGAGCTCAGAACGTCTAAATAGCCATCGCATAATTCAAACGATTGTGAAAGGCCTTCGATTTGTTCTTATGATGAGAATAACTTTTTCGGTCAGGAGCAACGAAAATTACATTTAAAATACATATTGTACATAATTAAAACGTACAAAAGAAAAAAATATAACTTACTGTGACCTTTAGCGCCCAATCTAGTCTGTAAGTCTCTATTTTGGAACAAGTCGCCACCATGATTCTCTATTAGCAGTTAGCACTACGGTCGCCTCTGCTTCTACGTCTCTCACTTTGAAATCGTTCAAAACGGAATCTAAACATCGCCTCCTAGGTCTGCTTCTCCTTCTCTTACCCTCTACAGCCGAACTCAATGTAATATCTCCTCTCCCATTCTCTTCACATTACCCCACCGTGTGAGTCAACTCAAACAAACAGCTTCATCTAGCGTATTAATAACTATAAGGTGCGTTCAAAAAGTAACGAGCTGGAGGCATAGTTACAGAAACCAGTACCTGTATGTTAGAAGTATTGGCCCTGGCTGTTGAGGCACTTGTCCCACTGTGACACGAGGCGGTGAATGGCTATTTCATAAAATTCCCTGGGCTGCGATGTGAACCAGTTCAGCACGTACAGCTGGACGTCGGCGTCCGAGGTGAATCGTTGGCCCCGCAGAGCCCTTTTCAGGGGACCAAACATGGCGTAATCACAGGGAGAGAGATCTGGACTGTATGGCGTGTAGCCGAGAACCTCCCATTTGAATTTCTGCAGGAGTGCCGCGACGGTGTTGGCCGTATGAGGTCGTGCATTGCCGTGGAGCAGAATGACCCCACGGGTGAGATTGCCTGGTTGTTTTGTTTTGATCGCTTGGCGAAGGGTGGTCAAGGTTTGCGAGTAACGCTGGGCATTCACTGTTGTCCCGTGCGGCATGAAGTGTATCAGAATGGGGCCACCTTGGCCAAAGAAGAACGTCAGCATTACCTTTCCTGCACTCGTGTGGATGGCCTTGCCTATTTTGGGTGTTGGTGACCCTGGATGCTTCCACTGGAGGCTTTGTCGTTTCAATTCTGGTTCGAAGTGATGACACCATGACTCATCTACAGCCACCACTCGTGGCAGGAACCCATTCCCTTCCCTCGCATAGCGCTGCAGATGACCAAGACAGTGGGCAATTCGACATGCTTCCTGGTGTGGTTGAAGACTGTGGGGCACCCATTGGGCACACACTTTGCGCAAGTGCAGTCGTTCCTTCATGATGGTGTGCACACTTCCGACGCTCAATCCGACCACGGCGGCTATGGCGTTCACTGTCACTCGGCGGTTCTGGGTAATTAGTGCATCAACCAGCTGGACGTTGTCATCGGTAATGCAGGGGGTGCCCCATACCGGGCATCATCGGCTAACGACACCCGTCCTTCCCTGAAGCGCTTGTGCCACGCCTTGACCCTTGTAAGGGACATGCAGAGTTCACCGTACACTTGTGATATTCGGCGATGAATGTCCGTTCCCCCTACTCCTTCCGCTGTCAGAAACCGATCAACACATCCTTGCCCTTCGTTTGACGCCTCTATGTCACTGTTTGCAATGGCAGCGTTGGACGATTGATGCATGCTGCTGCTCGCTTTGTATCGTCACGTGACGTGCACGCGTGCCCTCTAGCGACGGGCTGTTACCCTCCACGCTCTGGTCGGAACCACACCTCGTTACAAACGCCACGATTAGCCGATGTCGTCACCGGTTTGCGCATTCCAGCCTCCGGCTCGTTACTTTTTGAACGCACCTTATAACTTAGCCTTCATTACTGTGCCCACGCTATAACTGTGCTGGTCAGCTATACCATTGCTTCCAGGTGAAAAATGAAAATCTACAGCTTGCTTTCAGTCGACCGACCAGGTCAGGGAATGGAATGAAGGAAGCCCCAATCTAGTGGCGAGGGTATTATGAACTGTGCCGGCTGCCGAAGCCTGTCGCAATCCCCTGGGGCAATGATTAAATGAATGACAGATGAAACGAAATGATAGTGGAAAGTATTGCTGGAATGGAATTGTTGACAGCGATAACCGGAGTACCCGGAGAAAAACCTGTCTGCCTCCGTTTGTCCAGCACAAATCTCACATGGAGTGACCGGGATTTGAACCACGGACCCAGCGGTGAGAGGCCGGCGTGCTGCCGTCTAAGCCACGGAGGCTTAATCATTACTTCCAGGTAAGGTACTGTATATCGACTGTAGGCCTACTAGCCTGAACAAAAATTTTTCTCAAATTGGCACGCTGACAATAGTGTGGCAAACACTGCGTGCATTAGTCGGTCGACAGAACTCCCCAGCCCCACAAAGTGGGGTAATGTCTTATGAATAGGAGCTGACAGCTCGAATTCTCAGAAATGCACTGCGAGCACTGTTCGAGTACCCTCCAGCCATTGCTCAAATCCATGTGTCCCAAAAATCATTCGTGCTACCCTCATCCATTACCTCTAGCTTAGCCTATGTAATCCTGTGTCTGCCGAACTTTCACTTCCATAACGCAAGGTCGATCTCAATTCTGAGCGATGTAGGGAGAGTTTCGTCGCAACTCACTTCATTAGCTTTTCTACACCTGACTCTGTTATTCTGAGAGAATGCACAGCTTAAGTCTTTTTCGCTTCGCTATCATTTTATCCTCCAGGATCGGCTTTTCCCACGGACTAAGCGAGGGATCCCACCTCTACCTGGAGCTTGAGACTATGGGTGGGGGATACAACTGGGGTGTGTGACCAGCACGACGCCCAGGTGGCCTCGCTTTCAAAGCGAACAGGGGCCTGATGAAGGGATGGAAAGAGTGGGAGGGTTTGGCAAGGAAGTGGGAAGGAGGCGGCCATGGCCTTACGGTAGGCACCATCCCGACATTTGCCCGAAGACGAAATGGGAAACCACGGAAAATCACTTCGAGGATGGCTGAGGGGGAATAGAACCCCCTCTACTCATTTGGGCCACCCGAGGCTGAGTAGACCCCGTTCCAGTCCTCATACCACTTTTCAAATTTTGTGGCAGAGCCGGGAATCGAACCCAGGACCTCCGGGGCGGCAGCTAATCATGCTGACCGCTACGCTACGGAGGCGACTACAGCTTAAGTACAGTACCTAAAATGATCCACCTGCTCCAAATTAGAACCTCCTACCTGGCATTTTATTTTCTTGCGTTTCTTCCCTAGCGATATAACCTTCATCTTTAGAATGCATGTGGGATTTTCGAAATTAAATGGCATGTCCTGTGGTTCGGATTAAACGTGAAAAGGAGGTCCCGTGGCACATATCGCGAGATTAACGGTCATGTTAAACTACAAGCTTCCTTTTTCTTTGGAATGCTGATTTTCATACCACATTCCCTACAATTCTGTTGTAAGTTCTAACACGTTGGCCTGTAAGCTTTCGACGGAGTCAGTCATTACAACCAGGCCATCAGCATAGGCCAGACTGCTTACCTGGTTTCCACCTAATTGAATTCCACCCATACAGTTCATGCCTTCAGCAAATGGTCCTATATAAAATAAACAGTAATGGTGAAATATTACAGCCTCACCTCACTCCTGTAACAACCTTAAACCAACCATCAACTCTCACTGCAGCCAGATTATCAACAACTACAAAGTACTGTAAGCCTAATTAAAACTCCACAGATATATTTTTTGTGGGGGAGGGGGAGCTTGAAAATGGGAATGCTAACTTGATACTTAAAGCATGTCAAGAAAGGAAAAAAGATAGACAGGCCCGCACTTCCTTGTCCTAGGGCCCATGTTCGCTCTCGACAGCCCTGCTAAATATAGGCCTACACATCAAAAGAGTTTTACATAACACTTGTTTGCCATGATGCAGAGCGTATGTGGGATTGTGAGCGAGGTTATCACAAAAGAGATGGCATTCTGACAAATCCTGCAGACTTTATTCATGTGTGAAAAGAAAATTACTCACTGGAAGACATTTGGCCGGCCCGTTAAACAGGTAGGCTACTGATATCTGTTGTAATCTTGCCATCCTGTGACGTTTCAATAAGGAACATGGCCACCACGGGCGTCCAGCAGAGCTCTTACTCGCCGTGGCATACCGATACCACAGATCAAGTTGTCCAGGTCCTCTTGAGGCAGGCGATCCCACTCTTTGACATCGGCCTCGATGCTCTCTTGGTGGGTTATGGAAAGGCGTGGACGCTGAGCAATAGCACGCTTCAGCATATCCCAGACCTGTTCGAAACAATTCATGTCCAGCGACATCGCAGGCCATTCCATTCGTGCAATCGTGGACTCCTGGAGGAATTCTTGTACCACCGCTGTTCGAAGTGGTAAGTATAGCCTATGCAAAACTTTTTTGATGTGTATAATATCCAAATGCTGCACTACCTGTAAATTCAATACAAGGTTTTCGGCCGCCTTTCCTGTATGAGTGTCAATTCTTATCCAATCCCAAAATTGTGTTGTTATTGCTATTATTATTATTGATCGACTACGGTGGCCGAGAGCGCTAACTCTAGTCTCGCTGGCATCGGGAAAGCGTGGCATTGAATTCCAACACGACCGAACTGAAAATGGTTTTCGTGGTTTCCCATTTTCACCCCCAGGCAAACGCCGGGGCAAGTCCTTTCAACAAATTTACAGACGATTTCCTTCCAAAATCCCTTCTTTAATTAGACCCAAGTTAGTGGTCACCTGTCACCATCCCCAGTTGTATCTGCTGATTAAGTATGTTTAGCTACCAGGCACCGTCCTTGTGACGGTAGAGGAAGGATACATCGCAGAGTGATTTCATATCTGTTTATCAGTACCTTACACTATATTTAGATTACACTGAAGGGGGTCACTGAAAAGACAAAGCCCCACTTCACATTTGAGATGCGTCAGAGCTCCGTGGGTGAGCCGAGCAGGGAGGATTAGCGACTTTAAATATATTATTACTAGCAACCCACCCCGACTTCGCCCGGTATCTTTAACGCTTTACCCAGCGTAAGCTTAAAAGGCGTTTTTTTTTCTTCGATTTCAATGAAATAGCCTACGACCTAGGCTATATCCCTTTTCCGTCTCGGCATTATTAATTAATTATATTATCATTAGATAGCATGTGCTAAGATTTCTTGTCAGACATAATTTAAGAATTCGAGGTTCATGAAACACAAATCCTCCTTCCGTTCAATCCAAACTTGACTGTATTCAGCGGAACGAAAGCTGCAACACTGGGGTGATAAAGACACTTATAGTGGGTGATGTGTCGGCCCCATGGTGTAGGGGTAGAGCGCCTGCCTCTCACCCGGAGGCCCCGGGTTCGATTCCCGGCTCCGTCAGGGATTTTAGAAACTGAAGTGAGGGCTGGAACGGGGTGCATTCAGCCTCGTGAGGACAATTGAGTAGCTGTCTGAGAGTCACCAAAACCATGATTACGGTCGAGGGGACCCGATGCGCTGACTACGTGTCACCCCAGTATCTGCAGACCAATGGCAGGGCAGCGGCCGCTTGGTAGACCTATGCCCTTCATGGGCTGTAGTGCAACGGGGTTAGTTTTGGTTAGTTAGTGGGCGATGTATTGAAGATAGAGATATGCTGTCCAGCAATTTTTTTTTGTAAAACTTTTCATGCTGAACAATTCTTACAATCATAGTATACGGATATTTTTAGCGGTTTACCCAACGTAAGCTTAAAAGGCGCGCGGACGACAGGTCTTTTCTTCGACTTGAATCACTGAAATCGTTACTCGGCTTCCTTTGGTCATGAATGAATGTTTTTCTACAAAAACCTTCCTCGTGAAATCCTTTACAGAATGGTGAAAACCGCATCGAAATCCATCCAGTGGTTCTCGAGATTACCCGGAACATCCAAGAATCGGGGACTTTGTTTTATTTCAAGAAGAATGTAATCATCCCTATACCAAAGAAAGTGGGAGCTGACAGATGTGAAGATTACCGTACAATCAGCTTGATTACTCATGCTTCAAAGATCCTGTCTAGAATAATTTACAAGAGGATTGAAAGCCAGATAGAAACGGAGTTGGGTGAAGACCAATTTGGTTTCAGGAGAAATGTAGGAACAAGGGAAGCTGTACTAAGTCTTAGGCTGATTTTGGAAGGTAGAATAAGGAAAGATAAGAGAACGTTCATGGCTTTTGTAGACTTAGAAAAGGCTTTTGATAACGTTGATTGGACTAAATTGTTTGACATTTTGAAATCCATTGGAATAAAGTACAGGGATAGGAGGGTGATATACAATCTATACAGAAACCAGACAGCAGTCATTCGAGTTGAAGGACATGAGAGAGAAGCTGGTATTCAGAAAGGTGTAAGGCAAGGCTGCAACTTATCACCCATACTTTTCAATCTTTACATTGAACAAGCAATGAAGGAAATTAGAGAAAAATGTAAAGTGGGAGTGAAGATTCAAGGAGAAATAATTTCAACTCTGAGATTTGCTGATGACATCGTCATCTTGGCCGACAAGCCTGAGGATTTGAATGAGTTTTTGAATGGTATGGACTCAGTCTTACGGAAAGAATTCATGATGAAAATTAATAAATGTAAAACAAAAATACTGGAATGCAGCCGAAATAAATCAGAAACCTCTATGGAGATCAAATTGGCAGGTGAAAAGCTGAAGGAAGTAGGAGACTTCTGTTACTTAGGAAGCAGAATAACCAGTGATGGACGAAGCAAAGAGGATATAAAAAGTAGGTTGGCTCAGGCAAAGAAAGCATTTCTACAAAAAAGGAATCTGCTGACATCGAATATAGATTTAGGTATTAGGAAGTCATTTTTGAAAGCCTTTGTCTGGAGTGTGGCGCTCTATGGAAGTGAAACTTGGACTATTGGTGCAGCAGAAAAGAGGAGAATTGAAGCATTTGAAATGTGGTGTTACAGGAGAATGATGAAGATCAGATGGGTAGATAGGGTTACAAACGAAGAGGTATTAAGACGAGTGGGAGAGGAGAGATGTTTCTGGCGACTGCTAATGAAGAGAAGAGATAGGTTGGTAGGACACATACTAAGACATCCAGGAATAGCAAGCTTAGTTATGGAAGGAAGGGTCGAGGACAAGAACTGTAGGGGTAGACCAAGGTTAGAATATGTTAAACAGATTGCCTTGGATGTAGGGTGTGGTAGCTATGTAGAGATGAAACGTTTAGCTCAGGACAGGGAGGCATGGAGAGCTGCATCAAACCAGTCAAAAGGCTGAAGACTCAAACAACAACAGCAACCCGGCTCCGGCTTCGCCCGGAAACTGAAGCATCATTTATATAATTTATGGACGAATCATAATTCATAGCAGAATTCTCTTCATCGGACCACAAACGATGAACATGTCTTCCCTGTGTCATACGAACTTTCGGGATGACTCCCTTTGACTTTGTGAATTCTTTCTTTCTCTCTCTCGTGACAATCGAGAAATTATTTGTTGCTCAGTTTCATAGTTACGTGATAAGCGTATTTTTTTCGATTTCAATGAACTACGACCTATATCCTTTTTCCGTCTCGGCATGATGGGTTTTAAAATCACTGACTGGACTATTAATTATATTATCATGGAGATAGCAAGTGCATCGAATTCTTGTGTGACATAATTTAAGAATGGGTAAGTGCATGAATCTCAAATCCCCCTTCCGTCCAATCTAAACTTGACTGTGTATTCTGGGGAACGAAAAGTTCACAGGCGAAGTAGAGAAACGCCGAGTTGTACTTCCAGGGAAACTCAAAACACATCCACTCTTCTCTGAAGTCTTGACTCGACACGGCTTGACAGTGTCTGAGGTGATAGGCCAGCTCGCCAGCCACGTTAACTGTCTCGAATCTAGTAATTGAATGGAGATTGTTGGAAGAAATGAAACCGTAAAATCACTTATAGTGGGCGATGTATTGAAGATAGAGATATGCTGTCGCGGACGTTTTTGTACAACATTTCATGCTGAACAATTCTTACACTCATACTAATAGATATTTTTAATGGTTTGTCCAGCGTAGCTTAAGAAGCGCACAGACGCCAGGTTCTTTTTTCGACTTTTTCACTGAAATCGTTACTGCTTGGCTTCCTTTGATCATGAATACATTATTTTCTACAGATATCATCCTCGATATATCCAAACTGTATGGTGAAAACCGCATCAAAATCCATCCAGTGGTTCTCGAGATTACCCGGAACATCCAAGAATCGGGGACTTTGTTTTATTTTAAAAGAAGAGAAGAGATTATTTTTCTCGGGGCTCAGTGGTAGAGGGTCCGCCTCATGCTACCGAGTTCGATTTCCGGCCGAGAAAATCGGATTTTTGAAGGGTGGCAAAATTCCACGGCATTCCGTGTAGTACGACATTTGATGATTACAAGACACAGCGTAGGCCTATATGCTAAATTGGTAAGAGTTTTATCCGTATTGACTAATTGTAATAGGTAGGCCTATGTATTGGCAAGGCAGATTACACAATACATATTAAACACAAATAATTCAATCCCAGTCACATGTAGTCCACTCGAGTTCTGGTTAGTCCGTTAGTTGAGGGGAATATGTTATACCGGTATATGTATTTAGGGTACCGTACCTATAGGTCTCTGCCGGTTAAGCTCTCACCTCCGAGGTTAAGAATCAAATTCTGGCAGTCAGGATGCTCAAATAAAAGAGACCGTAGTTGTAGATTTACTGCCACGATAATTTAAAACAAACTTTTGTTTCCTACAACCACCTCAATTTTAAGGATTGTTAAAAAAGTAAGGAAGGTTGTAGTTTTACGTGACTGTTAATCTTGTGATCATGAGCCACGGGACGTCCATTTTACGTGGAATCTGAACCACAGGCCGTGATATTTCACTTCGAAAATCTCACATGCATTGACCAGTAATCGAACCCGCTCCACCTTGGTGAGAGACAAACAGCTTGACCACTGCACCATCACGCCCCAAAGGAATGTTAAACTTCATATTATTATCGACCACGCTAGTTATGCCACAGGGTCAGACTATCTCGGAACTCGATAGACGAGTGTGCTGGAAATTTACCCTTGAAATGACTTTCCCCTTTTTTCCATTTCTAACTCGAGGCGAACACCGGAATAATACCTTCTAATTGGCCACGGCCACTTCCTTCCAAATCTTTGGTCATTTTCTTCTTTCAGTTCATCTCTCAGTAACTCTTCTGATGAGTTTGTCTTCAAGAAGGGCATCAGAACATCGTCTCAGAAATTCTTCTGAACCTGTAGAAACCGGAATTATAATGGGTGGATACACATTTTTTATTACATTAGAATTGAGCCGCTATGGCCAGCATTTTAACACTGAATTTAATTTTTGACTAGATCTTGTTCTACCAGACTTGACATCCTCTCAATATTTCACGAGTCCAACGATCAATGCCTTTATTGTGTTTCTGGTGAAGGCCGTCTCAGTCTCCTGGCCTTAGATTGCACTTAAGAATCCTGATAGATTTTATCAATTTGTCGACTCAAATCTGTCGTAGTTTTTTTTTCCTTCTGGAATACTAATTTGCATCAGGTCTTTCTCACATTCTTGGAACCATCTCCATTTAGTTGCCTTCGAAATTCTAGATTTTCTTAGTCGGTCATCAATCATACGAAAGATGTGCCCATAGAACAGCAATTACTTCCTTTTGATAGACGACATTATTGGTTCTATCTATGT
This sequence comes from Meconema thalassinum, assembly GCA_946902985.2. Lineage (NCBI taxonomy): Eukaryota > Metazoa > Arthropoda > Insecta > Orthoptera > Tettigoniidae > Meconema > Meconema thalassinum. The sequence continues at coordinate 151,563,803 of OX336389.2, forward strand.
GTATAATTGTTCACTGAATATCAATCATACCTGCCCACCAACCCATCTGTTGCCTAAAATCTTCCGTAATATCCTTCGATTTAATAATTTATTATTATTCCTTTTATCAAAGGGTTGGTAGCTGAATTACTTCGGACCTGGGAGACTAATCAATTAGGGAACAGTTATGGATGCATTACGTGATAAGCCCTTTTTATGTCAATGAACCTATATCCGTTTTACGTCTCGGCATGATGGTTTAAAATCACTGACTGGACTATTAATTATATTATCATGGAGATGCAAGTGCAACGAATTCTTGTCAGACGTAATTTAAGAATGGCGAGGTGCATGAAACTCAAATCCCCCTTCCATCAAATCTAAACTTGACTGTGTATTTTGCGGAACGAAAAGTTCACAGGCAAAATGAAGAAAAGCCGAGTTGCACTTCCAGGGAAGCTCCAAACACAACCACTCTTAATACAACACAACTCGACAGTTTGCTGCTGGCTGTACCTGGGGTAATAGGCTCGCCCGCTAGTTAGGCTGTAACTCGGGTGATAGGCTCGCCCCTAGCTAGTTAGTAAATTGTCACGTCAGAAATTGAATGGAGATTGTTGGAAGAAATGAAAAAGTAAGAACACTCACAGTGGGTGATGTATTGATAGAGATTAGCTCTACCATATTTTTTGTAGAACTTTCCATGCTGGACAATTCATACACTCATAGTATATTGATATTTTTAACGGTTTGCTCAGCGTAAGCTTAAAAAGCACACGGACGCCAGGTATTGTTTTGACATTTTCACTGAAATCGTTACTGCTTGGCTTCCTTCGATCATAAATAAATAATTTTCTACAGAAACCTTCCACCAGATATCCTTTACAGAATGGTGAAAACTGCATCAAAATTCGTCCAGTGGTTCTGGAGATTACCAGACAAATAAAAAAATGGGGGACTTTCTTTTATACTAAGTAGAGATTATCTTTTAGGAAGGGCAGATAAAGTCACTGTCTCCCCCCTTTATATGACAACCATTAAAAAATTACAGTATAATTTGGGTTTTATGAGGGGTTAACAAAAATAAAACACACATGAGGTTAATTGCCAGGATTCACCGGGATTAAAGAAACAAGTAGGAGTCCACGCAGCACGACCTGCTTTTGATGAGACGGTGGCGCAGCAGCAAGGGGCCAGCAAGAGGGGTTATAATCTCAAATAACAACTTCGTTGGCGGCAAGGCCTGTGGAATTGCATTTCGGATCTTTGACCCGATTGCGAGGGAATGTAGGAAAATTATAAAATGTTATTCTAGGCAATGCTGACACCATCACATGGTTATGAAAGCCGGAAGTCCTCGGAAGTGGAAAATATCTTACTGCTGTAAATACATGATTCAACTTATTGAAAAGGTTAAAACGAGTTATTATAGATAATTTTCCGTAGAATTCAATTAGACCATCAGTTGAATTTTTACCAGTTATTATATACATTTGGGCCCCATTTTTTTTTCAATACCAAAAACATTTAATAATATCAAAACGGGGAGAGATATCAAAATATGATAAGGGGTAGAAAAGTTGCAAATCACTGAGATCTTACACCTGTAGATTTAACTTTTTTCGATACGATCGACGCTTTCCGAGATATAACGATTCGAAGAAAAGAATGAAATTCACGGTCCCAAAAAAGGAAAATGGTGAGAGATATCAAAAAATCATAAGAGTTAAAAAAGTTGCTAATCACTGAGGTCCTATATCTGTAGATTTTACTTTGTTCGATACGGCCAACCGTTTCCCAAATATAACGGTTCGAAAAAAGGAAGAAATTCAGGGCCGCAGAAAATAAAAACGGTGAGAGATATCAAAAAATCTTAAGGGTAGAAAAAGTTGCTAATCACTGAGATCTTACACCTGTAGATTTAACTTTGTTATATACGGCCAACCGTTTCCCAGATATAACGGTTCGAAAAAAAAGGAAGACATTCAGGGCCCCAGAAAAGGAAAACGGTGAGAGATATCAAAACATCATCAGGGGTAAAAAAAAGAATGTAATTCAGGGCCCGAAAGGAAGGTCCGGCCCTGCACCAATTTTAACGCCCGACAACAGAGTTCCTCACAGGCCCGATTTCTTTCCCCGTACCACATTTCAGCTCGATATCTTGAAAATTCCGACCTGTAGTTTGCTAAACGTAAAAACGTCACGCACATAAGTACATTTTCAGGGCCCAAAAAAAAGACAACGCTGAGAGATATGAGAGATATCAAAAAATCGTTATGGGTAAGAAAGTTGCATACCGCGGAGATTTTACACCTGTGTATTTAACTTTTTTCGATATGACCAACCGTCTCCGGGATATATCGATTCCAAAAGAGTTTCAAATTCAGGGCCCCCAAAAAAGATCCGGCCGTGCACCGATTTTAACGCCCAAAAAAAGGGTTCCTCATAAGCTCTAGCTATTTTACCGCTCCAAATTTCAGCTTGATATCTTGAAAATTGCGACCTGTACTTTGCTAAACCCAAAAACGTCACGCACATACGCACATCTTCAGGGCCCCAAAGAAGAAAACGGTGATAGATATCAGAAAATTCGTTTTGAGTAAAAAGTTGCATACCGCGGAGATCTTACACCTGTACATTTAACGTTTTTCGATACGACCAGCTGTTTCCGAGATAAATCGATTCCAAAAAAAGTTTGAAATTCATGGCCCCCAAAAAAGATCCGGCCCTGCACCGTTTTTAACCCCCTACAACAGGTTTCCTCACAGGGTCCAACTCTTTCACCGCTCCAAATTTCAGCTCGATATCTTGAATATTGCGACCTGTACTTCGCTAAACCGAAAAATGTGACGCACAATGGACATCTTCAGGGCCCCAAAAAAAGAAAACGGTGAGAGATATCAAGAAATCGTTTTGAGTAAAAAAGTTGCATACCGCGGAGATCTTACACCTATACATTTAACGCTTTTCGATACGACCAACCGTTTCCGAGATATATCGATTCGAAAAAAAAAGTTTGAAAATCAGGGCTCCCCAAAAAGATCCGGCCCTGCACCGTTTTTAACGCCCGACAATTGGTTTCCTCACAGGCTCTAACTCTTTCACCGCACCAAATTTCAGTTCGATATCTTGAAAATTGCGACCTGTACTTCGCTAAACCCAAATATGTCACGCACAATGGACATATTCAGGGCCCCTAAAAAAGAAAACGGTGAGAGATATCAAAAAATCATTATGAGTAGAAAAGTTGCATACCGCGGAGGTCTTACACCTGTACTTTTAACGTTTTTCAATACGACCAACCGTTTCCGAGATATATCGATTCAAAAAAAAAAAGTTTGAAATTCAGGGCCCCCAAAAAAGATCGAGCCCTACACCGTTTTTAACGCCCGACAACAGGTTTCCTCACAGGGTCTAACTCTTTCACCGCTCCAAATTTCAGCTCGATAACATGAAAATTGCTAACTGTACTTCGCTCAACCCAAAAATGTCACGCACAATGGACTTTTTCAGGGCCCCAAAAAAAGAAAACGGTGAGAGATATCTAAAAATCGTTTTGAGTAAAAAAGTCGCTTACCGCGGAGATCTTACACATGTACATTTAACGTTTTTTGATACGACCAACTGTTTCCGAGATATATCGATTCCAAAAAAAGTTTGAAATTCAGGGCTCCCCAAAAAGATCCGGCCCTGCACCGTTTTTAACGCCCGACAATTGGTTTCCTCACAGGGTCTAACTCTTTCACCGCACCAAATTTCAGTTCGATGTCTTGAAAATTGCGACCTGTACTTCGCTAAACCCAAATATGTCACACCCAATGGACATTTTCAGGGCCCAAAAAAAAAGAAAACGGCGAGAGTTATCAAAACATCATTATGAGTAAAAAAGTTGCATACCGTGGAGCTCTTACACCTGTACATTTAACGTTTTTCGATACGACCAACCGTTTCCGAGATATATCGATTCCAAAAAAAGTTTGAAATTCAGGGCCCCCGAAAAAGATCGGGCCCTGCAGCGTTTTTAACGCCCGACAACAGGTTTCCTCACAGGGTCTAACTCTTTCACCGCTCCAAATTTCAGCTCGATATCATGAAAATTGCGACCTGTACTTTGCTCAACCCAAAAATGTCACGCACAATGGACTTTTTCAGGGCCCCAAAAAAATAAAACGGTGAGAGATATCAAAAAATCGTTCTGAGTAAAAAAGTCGCATACCGCGGAGATCTTACACATTTACATTTAACGTTTTTTGACACGACCAACCGTTTCCGAGATATATCGATTCCAAAAAAAAGGTTTGAAATTCAGGGCCCCCCAAAAAGATCCGGCCCTGCACCGTTTTTAACGCCCGACAATCGGTTTCCTCACAGGGTCTAACTCTTTCACCGCACCAAATTTCAGTTCGATATCTTGAACATTGCGACCCGTACTTCGCTAAACCCAAATATGTCACGCACAATGGACATCTTCAGGGCCCCCAAAAAAGAAAACGGTGAGAGATATCAAAAAATTGTTTTGAGTAAAAAAGTTTCAAACCGCGGAGATCTTACACATTTACATTTAACGTTTTTTGACACGACCAATCGTTTCCGAGATATATCGATTCCAAGAAAAGGTTTGTAATTCAGGGCCCCCAAAAAAGATCCGGCCCTGCACCGATTTTAACGCCCAACAATAGGGTTCGTCACAGGCACTAACTCTTTCACCGTACCAAATTTCAGCTTGATATCTTGAAAATTGCGACCAGTACTTTGCTAAACGCAAAAATGTCACGCACAATGGACATATTCAGGGCCCCCAAAAAAGAAAACGGTGATAGATATCAAAAAATCGTTTTGAGTAAAAACGTTGCATACCGCGGGGATCTTACACCTGTACATTTAACGTTTTTCGATACGACCAACCGTTTCCCAGATATATCGATTCCAAAAAAAGTTTTAAATTCAGGGCCCCCCAATAAGATCCGGCCATGCACCGTTTTTAACGCCCGACAATTGGTTTCCTCACAGTGTCTAACTCTTTCACCGCACCAAATTTCAGTTCGATATCTTGAAAATTGCGACCTGTACTTTGCTAAACCCAAAAATGTCACGCACAATGGACATCTTCAGGGCCCCCAAAAAAAAAGAGAACGGTGAGAGATATCATAAAATCGTTTTGAGTAAAAAAGTCGCATACCGCGGAGATCTTACACATTTACATTTAACGTTTTTTGACACGACCAAACGTTTCCGAGATATATCGATTCCAAAAAAAAGGTTTGAAATTCAGGGCCCCCCAAAAAGATCCGGCCCTGCACCGTTTTTAACGCCCGACAATTGGTTTCCTCACAGGGTCTAACTCTTTCACCGCACCAAATTTCAGTTCGATATCTTGAAAATTGCGACCTGTACTTCGCTAAACCCAAATATGTCACGCACAATGGACATCTTCAGGGCCCCAAAAAAGCTAAACGGTGAGAGATATCAAAAAATCAATTTGAGTAAATAAATTGCATACCACGGAGATCTTGCACCTGTAGATTTAACGTTTTTCGATACGACCAGCCATTTCCGAGATATATCGATTCAAAAAATAGGATGAAATTCAGGGCCCCAAAAAAGGGTCCGGCCCTGCACCGATTTTAACGCCCAACAATAGGGTTCCTCACAGACCATAACTCTTTCGCCGTACCAAATTTCAGCTCGATATCTAGAAAATTGCGACCTGTACTTTGCTAAACGCAAAAACCTCACGCACATATGTACATACAGACAGAATTTTTAGCCTACTTTTCACATTTTGCAAAAATGAGGAAAAAGTAGACTTATGAGGTCGATCCGGGAAAATGTGTGTCTGTCTGTCTGTCCTTCTGTCTGTCGGTCTGTCTGGCTGTGTGTGTGTGTCCCCCTATCAACTCCTAAACGGCTGCAGCAATCAAAACCAAATTTAGTATGAGTAAAGATGTGCACCGGAATATCTCACGTCCATATTTGAAAATGATGTCAGTGCTACCAACTGCTGAAAAAACGCACTAGAAATTTGAGCTCCATGTTGGATATCTTGCAAGGTATGCATGGGAGCTATTCCAAAATTGGCACACATGGAGATAATACTATTTCAGATTAATTTCCAGGAGGCCAACCATGACAGTGTTGCCAAAATAATTTTAAGCCTTCTGATAGGTCCAATGTTTAAATGCATTTAACTTCTACACTATCAATTGGATTTAAACCAAATTTAGTATGAGTAAAGATGTGCACCGGAATATCTCACGTCCATATTTGAAAATGATGTCAGTGCTACCAACTGCTGAAAAAACGCACTAGAAATTTGAGCTCCATGTTGTATATCTTGCAAAGTATGCATGGGAGCTGTTCCAAAATTGGCACACATGTAGATAATACTATTTCAGTTTAATTTCCAGGAGGCCAACCATGACAGTGTTGCCAAAATAATTTTAAGCCTTCTGATATGTCCAATGTTTAAATGCATATAACTTCTACACTATCAATTGGATGTCAACCAAATTTTGTATGTAATATCTGTACATAAACAGATATGACTGAGCGTATTCTTAAGAGCCACCAGGGCTGCCAACTGTTAATAATTGCTCTCTTTATTTTTTTATCCAAATACCAATATATCAGAAAGTATGCTAGCCAACAGCTTTAAACTATGCACACGTATATTCTGACATTTTAGATTAATTTCGAGTAACTTATATACGTCAGTTCTACCAACATGATTATAAGCCTGCTGATACGACCAATTTTTAAATACATGTAACTTCTATACTATCAGTTGGATTTCAACCAAATTTCGTATGTGCTATGTGTACCATAACAGATATGACTATAAGTATTGTTAAGAGCAATCAGAGCTGCCAACTGTTAATAAATGCTGTCTATATTTATTTTACACTAATATCAATATACCAGAAAGTATGCAGGCCAACAGCTCTATACTTTGCACATGTATAGCACCTGACATTCTAGATTAATTCGGAGTAATTAATACAAGACAGTGCTGCCAACATGATTCTATGCCTGCTGATATGTCCAATTTTAAAATGCATGTAACTTCTATACTAACAAATGGATTTCATCCAAAATTGGCACAACAAGATATCATAATATTTCAGATTATTTCTGACCAGCACACGCATGGTATTGTTGGCAACATGCTTTTACGCGTGCTGATAGATCCAATGTCTAACTGCATGTAACGTCCATTGGACTTCAACCAAATTTTGTATTCTGTACCTTACGAGATTGAACTAAGAATATATTCAGTCGCCAGGGCTGCCAACTGTAGTGCTCTATTAGGCTACATTATACCAGGTATATTTTGAACTAATCAGATATTTCGATATTACCAACTTAATTTCGTCATTATTCTAGATAGGTTCATATACTGTAGAATAATCATTGGCATGAAAAGTAGGCTGTATAGTTCTTCACGGAACTTCTTGTTAATCCTACCACGGCGATATGAAAGCCTATAGGATCTAGATCCGGCTTTCATAACAAGACTAGATAAAACCATACTCAGGATGGCTGCTGTCAGCACCGTGATTCGAAATGCAGTCACGAATTTCTGGGTTTGTACCCAAATTAAGGCCACAGCAGGCTCCTACCAAAATCCTAGACTCAATTAAAAATTCACACTCTAGAACAGCCATCATACAGGTTATCAGAAACACCCCAAGTCCCTACAATGAATCAACAACTGAAGAAATATATCTAAAGGAGCAAAGGATTTATTTCGCACCAATAGATTGTCATCACTATGGTAGATCAGTACAAGAATAAAACTCCAGAGCGCACATGATTACTTTCATAAAACTATATTATTGCCATCATGTTTGCATTCCCATTGCAGTGCGATGTGCTGACATCTGGCGAATATATTGTGACATACGATTATTTTCAACGTTTTAAAGGGCTGTTTGTGGAAAACCAGGATATTAAATCCTCCGAATAGAAAATCTTTCCTTTCTATTACCTAAAAATTGTAAGTGTCCAGGGATAAAGAGGTCTTATGGTAACCCTTTTACATTTAAATGAAAACTGAAATCAATTTCAATATGGTCCCGTATTCACTGCGTTGGCCGCTTACATGACAAAGAAAGTAGTATAAATTGAAATCGATGGGAACTTGTCATGGTGGTCAACCTGCAGTTATGTTGGCTACCTAATATAGAAAAGCCAATACAAAATGTGAACTGCAGAGTGCACATTATCGCTTCTGTTGAAGGCTTGGTGATTTTACGCATTATTAGTTGGTAGCACTGTTAAATTGAAAATTGGCTGTACCACATCAGGGTGACCGCTGGTTACCTAAAATTATTGATATAATTAGGCCAACGGCCTAGCCGTGTTGAAACACCGGATCCCATGAGAACTCCGCAGTTAAGCAACATTGGACGCAGTCGGAACTTGGATGGTATGCCGGTTCTAGGCACTGCGCGCTGTTGGCCAACATAAGGAGGAGCGGAAAGGCCCTGGCCACCTTACCGCAAGTAAACTCCGGCTGGGGGTAGCCTCTTCGGAGGCTCGGACCTGCCTTCGGGCAGAATACCAATTAAATTAAAATAATTACCTTTGATTAAATGTTGAAATATGTCGTTCATTATGTAACTCTGGCAGCAAATATACAGTTGCGTGGAAAGAAACTCATGCATCAATTGCAAATGCCCGAGGCTCGCCATCTGTCCTCTGTATGACTGTGCAATCAGGACTCACCGGCCAAAAATCGTGGCGTGAACTGTGCATATATGTAGATAGATATTGATATAATTAGTTCCTTTTGAATTTATGTTAGGTCAAATAAAACTACTTAATCTATTAACTGCTAAATGCTATAAAATCAATTGAGTCAGGTTTCCAAACAGACAGCCTTCAAATTCCAGTGCATATTGTCCTATCCTACATAACCTCCAAATCAGTCTATGGAATGACCTAACTCGTATCATTCCTGCATAGGTTCCGAATTCTTGTTTGAATCCCATGACCCTCTTGCAAATGGATTATGAGAAGGAAGGAGAAACAATCAAATTTAAACCCCAGGAGTTTGATAATTGAAAAAGTAATATTTATTTTGCATTACACAGTGTAGTACAAGAAATACAATTACTGCATATTATAAAAAGAACAACACAACTGAAACTGCATTCTCGCACAGGTCTGTTCCATGCAACTTGCTGTTCAACTGGATCTAGTGGACAGATCTGTAAGAATACAAACATCAAGCTATTAATATAATACATGTGGAATGTAAATTATAAGGCACTAAACATGTAAGAAAATACACTGTTAATGACCATAGAGGACCATGGCTACTAGGTCGTTGATTTTACAAAGAGTGTACAAACCATATAGATGGAGGGTAGAAAGCACAACACAAACTAACAACTTCCAGATTTGGCTTCCATTACTCTACCTCTGGGCTTATGTGGAGACAGTTTTGTTTTTTTATGCATTAGCATGTCCAACATAATTGCTCGGAGGCAGGGCTAATGAAGTTAGAGCTGGATGTCACAGGTTGTGTCCCACATGTTTTGTACGTTGTAACTTTTAGCGTCCACCTATGTGGTTTGTAGACCCACACTCTGTACAACACACAACCTAATAATAGTTGAAATTTCCTTGCTTGTTTGATGTGTCATCTTTTACAAAATACCTGATATTATGGTATTTGGGCCTTTATCATATAAAATCAGAGAGAAAAACATAACAGAAAGTTCTGATGCACAAAACAAGACTTCATCCCACAGTGCAATAGTAAAAAAGTAATAACAGTGGGCACAGAAGGTAGAGTATATTGAAAGGCAAGTCGTTTGTCCCTGACGCATAGAATTACATGGCATCCTTGAAGCATGAGTCAACTTCTATGATCTCAAGAGTAGCTGGTAACAGTTGAGGAGAAGAGAACCCTTGAAAAAAATTACTAAACTACTGATTCAAATTAGATTTCCCTTATATATCATGAAATAGAGTAAGATTCCAGTTGTGCTGGCCCTTATCAACGTGAATTATGCACAAGTGCAGTAACGCCAACCCCACGCATACGTTACTAATTGTTTTTGTAAAAGTTACATTTGCCTAGACCAATAATTTTTAGGTGGTGGCCCTGTGTTAGTCACATATGCTCCCCTTTGTCTTTGTCCCAGGCGACAAGAAGTGGAACTACCTATGACGCAAGGAGCTATTAATGAAATCACAGAAGCGGAAGTTAGAAAAGCCATCTCTAAAATGAAGAATCATAAGGCAACACACAAGAACGAAGGGTAATGTTTATAAAACTGCCGTAAGACCAAACATGGGCTACTACCAAGGCACATGAGCAAAAGCTACATACCACTGAAATGCATATGCCACGTTGGGCAGGTGGACTCTCAAAGATAAAATCCGTAATGAACATGTGCGAGGCAGTTTCAAAGTAGCGCCTATAACTGAGAAACTTTTCGAGTCCAGGCTAAGGTGGTATGGCCATGTTATGCGAAGACCGGAAAATCATGTAGCGAAGAAGTGCCTTTCCATGGCTACACAAAAGAGAGGGAGCGGCAGACCTCAAACAACATGGATGACGAATGTCCATAGGGACACCAGAGTATTGGGCATATCTGCTGCTGATGCTTTACAACGAAATGACTGGCGCCTCAGGTTTAAGAAAGCCGACCCCGCGTAACGGGAAAAGGCGAGGAAGAAGAAGAGTGGAAATAGTCTCTCTAGACCAGTGAATCTGAACCGGTGGACCGCGGGAGAAAAGGGTCCACCAGCACGTATAAAAAAGTGGCCAATGAATGGGGATTTCGAAAACGATGTCCGTTGAACGAGAATCGTCCGAATGTATTTGCGGTGATGACTATCAGGTTTTGAATTGAAATATCTTTAAAATAAGTGTTATTGAGAAGAGTTACGACTGATAAGGTGTATTGGGTGAAGGGGTGGTCCGTACATGATTCAATTTCAGGCTGAGTGGTCCGCACACTTCTAAGGGTTCAGAACCACTGCTCTAGACCAAGAATTACTAAATAGCTCACGCGCTTGATGAACATGGCAGTGGTCGTTTAATCAGCAAGAGGTAAACATCCATACTGACGTAATTTAACAAATATTTCCATTGCACTAGTGATAATGGACCGTAATTTCAATCCTAACCGTTCCCTAGAAAGGTATGAAAATGACGCAATATGAGGCAGTGCAACCCATGCGCATCTTCTGCCCCGCCCTCTGCAATCAATAAATTTCGTCCATACAGTCGTCTAACCTAGTAGCGACCAATGGTTTTACCCCACCCAACTTTAGTACAAAGAGGAATTTTCGTCTAACCCGGCAACAGGGCAGTGTGGTAAAGTTGGCAGTATTGCCTGACTCAAGCCTTATCCAACATGGCAACCTGTCATACAGTCAGTTTATTACTGCAGAGTTAAAATGTTCATACCTTCCTGATTGAAGTGAGAATGTGGTGTTTCCTAAAAACATTTAGCCTTTGTTATGGTTAAAGGTAACAGTTCAGGAGTGGTGAACGAGCTACAAAACAACTTAAATTAGCCAAAATACCCTTTGTAATAAAACAATAATAATGTTAATTATTTACGTGCCTTTCAACTACCCTGGCTTTCAGAAACGCAGGGATGCCGGAATTTTGCCCCGAAGGGTATCTTTAATGTGCCAGTAAATCTACATGGCTCCCTCGTGTTTGCGCACCCTCAAATGCCAACTGACTGTGCCAGGATACGAATTGCAACCTAGGGCCCAGCAAGCGAGAACGTTACCCCTGAGCCAGGCAGCCAGTTCCTTTTTGTAATAAACGAAATTTATTAATCTCATGTAAGGTAACTGTACCGGTTTTCGTCACTGAGCCAGTCGTCGTCACTCTCGTATATAAGTACAAATAATAAGCATGTCAACGGGTCTTTCTCAACGCACGAAGTCTTACGAGATTCGTTATACCTTCGTTGCCGATAAGGAACAACTTTGCGAAATCATGCGTGCGATGTAATAGGCGATTCCCAGCGTCAAACATCTTGTTTGAGTTGAGCTGTCTTGACGCGGCATATTGCTTCTCGCATGTGCTAACCAGGCACGCCAGTTAATTATGTGCGTACGTGTTACATTCCGACATTTTAAAATGTTACAAGTGTGCGATATAGTGGGTAGTTGTTTCTGTAACATAATGCGATTTGCTATTTCGTGCTCACGTTCCTAGTTTGGTTAGAAATGCTGGTGACGTACACTGGATTTAAAAACACGCACTTTACCAAAGCCCGTCATTTGTGACGAAAATTGGCACATTGTCATATCTCCTTGTAAGATCTAACTAACAGCGGCAATATACTTATAATGTAGTTCCGAAGTCTCCGGCATTAATTAAATTGTCGTTTGATCATCGTGTCCAATAGTCGTCATAGCTGACGATCTTTAGAGCACATGCGTGACTAACACTAGTGCACGATATTGTTAAAGTTTGCGTTAACGTTTTAGAACCAATAAACATTTACAGTATGCTGATATTATGTAGATCTGTCCCTGTGACGGCCGTAGGCCTATGCTGGTGTGATGGCTCAGCGGTAACGTTCTAGCCTGCTGTTGCAGGATCGAATCCTGGTGCAGTCATCTGGAATTTGAGGGTGCACAAATGCGAGGGAGCCGTGTCAGATGATTTACTGGCACGTTATAGATCACCCTTCGGGGCAAAATTCCGGTACCCCGTGGTCTCTAAAAGCCGCAGTAGTTGGGGACGTAAAACAACATTATTATTATTATCATCATCAGTAGGTCTAGGCCTAGGGTTTTTAGGTGAGCTAAAAGGGATTCTTTTCAAGTTGAGATGAAAAATATATTCTAAGACTAAATATTTGCTTTCAAGTAATATCTCGAAACGCACATTTCTCAATTAACCTACGATATTCAGCAAATGGAAGCTGCTACTAAGGTAATTGAGGAGGACGGCATGAGTATCACAACGGCCGCGGAGAGGAATGGTGTTCCGAGAAAACGCCCTTTCGGACAAAATTAAAAGAAAAACCAGAGAGAGAAAGATGGGGCCAAGTTCCTTATTAACAAAGGGTGTTAATTCAATGGGTTATCTCACTAGGAAAAGCGGGGTTCCCAGTAACAAAGGACAACTTGCAAAATAGCGTCCAGCGCTTCACAAAAGAATTGAAGTGGTTCTCTCCTTTCAAAGATGGGCGGCCAGGGAGGAAAAGGTGTGCATCTTTCCTAAAAAGAAATCCAACCCAGTCTTTACGAATCCCTCAAAATTTGACAGTAAACCATGCTGCAATATTACAGAACATCAAATTAAAACCTATTGTTATTTGGTGAAAAACGGCTTACAATCTATCTTGTCAGACCCTCGGAGATTGTTCAACGCAGACGTTATGTTACACCAGGGTCTGGTCTCACGTTTTATGTGACTACGCATAACAGCCCGGAAAATGACCATTCGCGCTTGAACACCGACCGGGGAAGCCTACATCAATACACCTTCTTGTGGTTATATTGTTCGAATTTCAATTATCATTAATATTGCACTTTAAATTAATACAAAAATAACTTATAATAAATGTGTTTAGAGCAGAATTACGATATTTTCATTTACGATATTTTCATGCCCATATGTCTTCTACCCACCATTCCCGCTTCCCGATGCCGTCTTTTTTAATTTTTTAATATTTCATTTTTTTTATTAAAAAAACTATTACTGGTACTGTTTTTGTTAAACACAAATTACAATTGTCAATACAGACCAAAAAATGGAAAATTTTTCCCAATTCTGGTATTGTTTTTTCATAAACGTTAGCCTCCAAGTCGATAAATCGGTGTCTTCCGCAACATTTGATGGTAATGCATTATAAACAGCAGACAAGGAAAACTAACAATGTGACGGCTATTGGTGCAAACGGGTGACAAATATAGGAAAAATCCAAAGACATGGTGCCAAAGACATACGTAATTTTCAAAAAAAGAATATTTTCGATATTGAGAGTTTCCTAGTGTTTGAGTAGAGTTTGAGGTTAGGTACAGTGCTTTTGTTAATTAAATTTACCAAAATGTGTAAGGTGTATATATTTTCTTGATTAAATCGGTCTTAACATGACGACCATTGGAGCATTTACCTTAATTCTTTTTCAGTATTAGGGAATAACCCATCTCATTTGGGTACAATCGTGTTGACCGACTGTAAAGCACCAAGCTTTCATTTACTAATGCAACACTGAAAAATGGCTTCAAACACCATAAACTTTTGTAATAAATAATAATAGTGGAAATGCTGTGGTAATAGATCTTTTCTCCTCCACTGACTATAACCCATCCTTCATCCCCTTTTTTGATCAAAACTTATATAGTAAAATTCCAGTTGTGACTGAATTATGGGACAAATGCAATATAGCCAACCCCACGCATACGGTACCTTCGCAGTGCTAATGGCAGGATTTAGACCCAAGTCTGTAGTTTTTACAATGCGCATGCGCTAGGAAGTTACACTCTCTCTCAGATAGGATGAGAAGATACAAACACAAAACAAACTTATGTTTTTGGTGTGGAGAGCTGAGATATTTATGTTGCGAGATCAGAATATAAGAGAGTCGCCAACTGATTACGGAAAAAGACTACGAGGGTGTTATTGCGTTATTTCAGCAGTGCCAACATTATCGTTTGGTGCCGGTTTTGCTGCTAAGTTCGAAAGCAGTGAACGTCAAATAAGGCTTTACATACAGCCACAAACCTAACCTGGGGCATATGCACCCGATCCCTTTCCTGTACTACAAGCAGTAATTTTGGCTCTTTTTTTGCAGTGCCTATGCATGACCGAACTATGTATAAAGCCCATACTATAATATGTGTCACAGATGCAAAATTTCAGAACACCAACAAGGTCTCATAGCTCTTGACAGACTCCTATAATACGCTTCAGCGTACTCACTCGTAGCGAGATTAGATGACTGCCTGGACGAAAATTACTGATGTAAAAGTTGGACCAGAACAAGCCATACATCGCTACCGTACTTGGTTCGACGACTGCCTTGACGAAAGAGACCCTTGGCCGCTACTTGGTTAGAAGGCTGTCTGGACGAAGCTTAGGATTTTGTGTACCCATACGGTACTAATTGAATAGGCAGTATAGATAGCGTTCTGTGAGGGGTTCAAATGAAAGAAACAGTGGTTTTGACAATGATTACAGTCTAATGTGTCGTAAACAGTGGCCCGCCAACCCGATCATTCTTACCTTCATTTTGGGCAATGCAGTGAGTTTTGACAAAGGTTTTAACTTCTGAAATTTGCAATAAATACCTCTTCTAATGATTCAAAATTGATCTGGGAATGATCTAGTTCACTCCCCGGCTGTCTATAACCAGCGACAGGCGAATGATACTCAAGTTCGAGAGGGCTCGTGCCGAATCGATATGCAACGTAGCTCGATACAGTATCGAACCTGTTCGAACTGTTAGCCGACCTCACACATAAAGTATGCGGAGCACTGACGGCCTAGACATTGTTTTCTGCAACCTTTCCCTCGCGAACGTTATGTGTGAACGTATTAAGACTATTAGAGGTTCGAATCCCACTGTCGGCAACCCTGCAGATGGTTTTCCGTGCACACCAGGCACATACCTTAAAGGCGGCCGCATCCTTCCGTGCCTATCCGTCTTCTGTCCCATTGTCACCATACGACCTATCTTTGTCTGTGCGACGTAAACCAAATTGTAAATAATAATAATATTAATATAGATTATTCCCGCCCCCGTCACTGATACGTCTTTGGTTTCGCATATTCACATACTGTTGCCGCACCATTGTACGATGAACGTGTAGTGACCCGTCGCCTTTGTTCTGTACACTCCAATGATATTCTGTAGGCAGTTTGTATATTCTGGGGAGACATGTGCATCGAATCATAGCACAAACACAAATTGTGGCTGTCTTCACATTACAGATACAGTTTGAAGGGGTTATATGCACCAACTATACAGCAGTGCACAGCAAACACAGGACGAGCCGGTACCGCCTAGCACAATGCTCGAACACAGCCTTCTTGAGGATTCTGGCCTGATAAGAACACGCCGATAGGTCGCAGTGCACTCAAAAGGTCGTGCAAAGCTCGAACTTGTTCAAACTGATGTCTTCTGTTCCAGCAGGAGCGAATGATACTCAAGTTCGAGCGGGCTCGCACTGGCACGTTACGCAACGTAGCTCGATACGGAATCGAACCTGTTTGAACTGTTAGACGACCCCACTCATAAAGTAGGCGGTGCACTGACGGCCCGGACGATATTTTCTGCTACCTTTCGCTCGCGTACGGTATGTGTGAACGTATTAGACTGTTAGTGGTTCGAATCCAACTGTGGGCAGTCCTGCAGATGGTTTTCCGTGGTTTCCCATTTGCACACTATGCACATGCTAGGGCTGTACCTTAATACAGGTCACGGCCACATCCTTCCGCATCTAGCCATCTTCTTCCCCATTGTCACCATACGACCGATCTCTGTCGGTGCGACGTACAGTAAATCAAATTGTACCTAGGCTAATAATAATTTTAATAAGATTATTCCCCACCCCCCATCTCTGATACACCTTTGGCTTCTGGGAAGGATGTAAAACGTCGAGGATAGTAGCAAACATATGTTCCTGCAACGGAAGAAATTAATCACTTATAGCCTATACACATACTCTTGCCGCATCATTGTACGAAGAACGTGTTGTGACCCGTCAACTTTATTCTGTGAACTCCAACGATGTTCAGTACGCAGTTTGTATAATCTGAGGAGATGTGTGCATCGAATCATCGCACAAACACAGATTGTGGCTGTCTCCACATTACAGATACAGTTTGAAGGGGTTATATGCACAAACTATACAGCAGTGCATAGCGAACACACCATGAGCCGGTACCGCCTAGCACAATGCTCGAACACAACCTTCTTGAGGTTTCTGGGCTCATAAGAGCATGCCGATAGGTCACGGCGCGCTCTAAAGTTCGAACTCTGACGTCATCTGTTCGAGCAGCTCGAGCCGAGCTCAAGCACATCACTATCTATAACACACCCGCCATCTCAAATTATAACATGACTTATATAGTAAAAATTCCAGCTGTGTCTGCCATAATCAGCGTTACAAACGTATTGCCAGCCCCATGAATACGGTACTAATTGTATAGGTGGTCTTTCGTCCAGATCAATGTTCTTTTTTTTTTCAACCGTGCCCCGCAAGCTTCCCGCGACCATTCTAACCTTCGTTTAGTCTAATCCAATGGTTTTTGACAATGGTTACAGTCTAACATGTCCAGTTCAATGGTTGCAGCCAAATGTGCCCAGATTCTTGTTTCCAGCCGCAGACGAATGGGCTTTGCCTAGTGGTGGTGTATTTTATATCTTACATGTTGGGCAAACTGCCGAAACATCAATGTCTCGTCATGTGTTGCTCAGCTGGAGTGAGCAACATGGCTGCCATAGCCTAGTTTAAATTTAACGAGAATGAAACATATATAATTACGTAATTTAGCACATATTTCCAGTATATTAGTCATAATGAATGGCAATTTCAATAGGTATTGTCCCCTGGAAACCCTGAAAAGGTAGGAAAATCATATATTATCATTCACCATCTAACTGAAACTGTTCAAGTCAGGTTCCTGTGTCCTGCACTGCAAATCAAACTATTTATTGAGTGTTGCTAACAAAATGACTTAGGCTGATAATTGAAATGCACCACCAAAATCTTCTTTTTTTCAGGTTATAATTTAGGATGCCTCAATAATTGGGAATATAGGCCTATTGTGTTGACAGACTGAAAATTCGCAATATCAATACTGCCAACCGGACACTAACTATTTGGGGCGTGATGCTGCAGTGATCAATAGCCTCTCAGCAAAGCAATTCCCGGACAACGCCTATTCTCAAATGTTATATTGTATCTTAACAAGTAAATCACTTTACTGGTGATTTTTGCATATGCCCATTTTCAGTACGGTACCTCGGCTTAATAACATACACTGTATACACAAGGAATGAGGCACACATTTAGGTTTTATTAAACGAATATTAAAAAAAAATCCCTTTGGAAAAGTGAATAAAATAACGGCAAATTGTATTCATAAATAAAACTTACAGGCTGTTTCGTATAAATCTTCTCCTCTGAAACTCTAGTTAGTTGGTTATTGGGGTTTCAATGGACTGAACTACGATGTCATCTGCCCCCTAAACTCTTACCTCGGCTCTTGCGTCCGTCTGAAAAGAAAGGAAATATTGTAAACACACTCCCTAATGAATAAAATAAGCGTTCAGTACATGTTGGAAAGCATAACTTTTACTTACTTTTGATTATAAATATTATTCAACTCCAGCCTTCATTTCCTTCCGCAATGGCGGTCCGACCGCGGCATTTCAACAAATCTTTAGACTCGAACGGTCACGTGATGTTTGTCACGTACAGGTCGCGGAAAGGAACAGTAAAATACACATGGAACGGGTATATTAGGTGGCCTATCACAAATCAAGGCAATGAGTTTCTTCTGACCAATCAGGTGAAGTATCATTACTGTCTGCAGACGTATGTCATTGAACTCTAGGTAATACTGGAATGCCGACTGTATGGGAGCAAAGTGCGGTTTTGGTGCGACTAGTTACGCCTGGTAGTGCACGTCAAGGAGGCGAGTTTGACGTATACGAACGCAAGGATGATGTGCGTACGTACGGCGAGATACAAGTAAAAAAGGTACTTTTGATCATTTAGGCGAACGGTAAACTAAACGGAACTTACGCCGAAATACATCTTTCAATATATCATAGTAATATGATACTTAAAATGGCTAGGAATATACGCCAACATAAAATATAATATTGCAGCCTGATTGTTCATAATTTTTATCCTTACATCCAGTGCCGGATTAAGACTCACAGTGGCCCTAGGCAATTGTTAATTTGAGGCCCCTTTTTCTCATAAAAGTCAATCATAACTTTGAAGATTTTATTTAAAAATTTACAATGAATAATGAATACAATTTAGATGATATGTACATTTTCAGAAAATCTTTTGTCTGCGTTTTGTTTCGCAGAAAGTTTCAATAACATCATCGAAGTTGTTTTTACTTAAAATTTCCGATTCTACGCAGAGAAGACTTAACATGTCCAGTCGTTCTTGTTGCATAGTAGCTCTTCGAGGCGCTTTAATTCGTTTCAACTGTGAAAAAGAACGTTCCGCAGTACAGTTCGTTATCATTAAAGTAAAAAGAATTCGGAGAGCTAGTTCTACATTCGGAAATACATTTGCCAATTGGTCTTTCATTAAACTCTCATACAACTGACAATGAGATTATTCGCCAGCGGTGTATCTGTTGTTTACTGTATATAAGAATAAAATTGTTTCAGTTCAGCTGAAAATTCTTCCAAATCGGTATCATAAAAGTCAACCAAATTGTTTACCGCTTCACAGAGGTATTCATCGCTCATTGAAAAAATATTCAACAATGCAAATTTCTTGGAAACGTCAATATAAACTTTTGCCCTTTTTATTTCGATGTTGAGTTAATCGAAGATTTCGAGAAAACCTGTTATTCTGAAATTCTCACGAGGCGAAAATTCGACTTCATGAGCACCTCCGTCGTTCGGTTGGATTTTTCTTCTACGCGACAATATTTTAGAATACGATACATCAGGTAACAATTTCTTAGCTTTTTCCTCGAAAATATCGAACTTATCACGAATCTTGCCAAACTTTTCGTCTCAAGTTTTATACAAGGCAGCACACGTTTGTAAGTCGATCTGTTCAACTTGCAATGATTTCCTAGTTGCACGCATAGAAGTCAAAATTGAATCCCACAAAATTAACATGAACCCGAATTGGAATTTTTGGATTCTGTTTGCGATGCACCCCGCTTCATGCCGAGTGTCATTATTTTCCTACTCGTCATCTTCAATGGTTTCTAAAGCCTCGACAATTTTATGAAACGAATCATAAACCGCGTTCGTTGCATTAGCATGTGCTTCCCAGCGCATATCTGACAATGATTTCAAAGTTTTTGCGTTTTTTATATAAACTTTCAACACGCCCAAACGGTGAGGGTTTGCAGAAAAGAAGATATACAATGAATGTATTATCGAAAAAAAGAATCAACTGCGTAAAAACAGCATTTAACAGCAGAATGTCCAACTAAATCGAGGGAATGTGTACCGCAAGGAACATAAATTGCATATATATTCAGTTCTAATATTTTGGCTTGCAGACCCTGAAACTTTCTAGACATGTTTGGTGCGTTGTCATAGGACTGTCCTCTACAATCTTGAATTTCCAAACCG
This sequence comes from Meconema thalassinum, assembly GCA_946902985.2. Taxonomy (NCBI): domain Eukaryota; kingdom Metazoa; phylum Arthropoda; class Insecta; order Orthoptera; family Tettigoniidae; genus Meconema; species Meconema thalassinum. The sequence continues at coordinate 151,584,067 of OX336389.2, forward strand.
CAATCTTCAGTGACGAAGTTCACAGTTTGAGTTTTCAAACTTTCGCCAGTATGACCTTCTGATAACAGCAACTACTCGTTTTATAACATCGCGCCAATAGTTTTTTTCTTCAAGTAGTCCATTTCTGAACAGATCTGGCAAATTTTCATGTTTCCGTTTTCCCAGGTAAATTAGCACACTCTCCCGATTATTCAAATTCTTCTCATGCTGCTGTAAATGAATCCCGACGTTCTTCCAATCATAATACCCTTCACGCGCAAGCCTGTTCGATTTTCCTGGCGGCAAAAAAAGCAATAGACTTTGCCTGAAAATAAAACAAAAAATATTATTATAATTTGAGAACAAAAATTAATTATACGGAATTCAAGACATAAAACCCGTAACAGAAATGGTATCCCTTTTAGTCAGGAGATTACTAACTTAAAAAAAAGATGTATTTTCTACCATTCATTGATCATAAATATTTCGATCATTTATTGAATATCAATGAATTTAAAAAATTTACCTGAATTTTTTATTTACTTTTTGCGTTGGTCTTAAGTTTAATGAAAACGTTTAGTAATTTTGTAATTCACATTTTACTCTTTTTACGCTTCAGTTGTTTTTATTATTTTGATTTTTTTTGTTTGAAAGTATTTTTTTGGACTAAAAGAGCGTATTTTAACAATTTATTTGTAATTTCAAGTTGACCGACAGTAGTGGCTACGCTGGCTAAAGCGCAGCATTATGTCATGGGGCCAAGCTCTCTGCTGACTCGGTAGACGCGTGGGTTCGAGCCCCACCGTCGGCCGTCCTTGAAATGGTTTTCCGTGGTTTCCCATTTTCATCACCAGGCAAATGCTGGGATGGTACCTTCTGACAGGCCACGGCCGCTTCCTTCCACATCAGTAGTGTGTTTTGGATGGTTCTAGCACCACCGCCACCGCTCCACCGCTGGAATACTAAAATGGCAATATCTCGCGAACCAATCAGGCTAGAGACTTGTACGAGGTGTCATTGAACTCGGGCTGATACCCCCTTTTCAATGGGCAGCATATCTCCACCCCAAAATAAAACCTTCCCCTACTAGGGGGTGAAATTGTAATTTTTTAGAGAATCTCTCTTTCCAATTGCAACATGTGATAGTTTGAATACCGATATGGAATGTAACGTTGTTCCGCAAACCAATAATCAAAGAGGGGCATGTTAGGCCTTAAGGTGAGAGCCTCTGTTATTGTTGACGAGCCCCTGCTGTCGGGCCCCTGTTGATGGCTCATTGTTGACGAGTCATTGTTGAAGGGTCATTGTTGACGAGTCCCTGTGGACGAGTCTTTGTTGACAGGTCATTGTTGACGGGTCCTTGTTGACAAGTCCCTGTTGATGGGTCATTGTTGACAGGTCATTGTTGACGAGTCATTGTTGACGGGTCCTTGTCGACGAGTCCTTGTTGACGGGTCCTTGTTGACGGGTCCCTGTGGACGGGTCCTTTTGACTGTTCCCTTTGGACCGGTCCCTTTGGACTGGTCCCTAATGATATGATGAAATTAAACGTTGTTCCACATGAAACGCATGTGAAGAGCCGATTGCTACTATGAATTAGCATGTTTGTTTTCTGTTTTTACGCATGCGCACTTGGGGTTTTCGTAAGAGGGCGGACTTTTTAAATAATGATTTATACATGAGTTATTTATAAAAATAACCAATAGATCCAAAACTAATAGGTCATTGGCTTTTTAATATCTCATGAACCAATAAAGCTAGGGACTTGTATGAGGGGTCGTTGGACTTGGTATGACGCCCCGTTTTTCAATGTATTTTTGTTTTTTGTCAAAAGGGCCTAAGTACACTTTTGTTGATATCTCGCTAACTAATAATCACAGAGAGTCAAGTGAGGTGTCATAGGACTTAAAATGGCCAACCCCTCCCCATGACCAATGAATTTCCCCAAAATAAAACAGCAAGGTCATTAACCTAAGATTTTATCAACTAATAATTAGAGAGGGACACGTAAGGTGTCACAAGACTCAGGATGGCCAACACTTTTCCATGACCAACGAATTTACCCAAAATACCCAAAACAGCAAGGTCATTGCCCTAATATTTTATAAACTTATCAGTAGAGAGGGTCAAGTGAGGTGTCATAGGACTACGAATGGTTAACCCTTTCCCATGAGGAATGAATTTACCCCAAAAATCCAAAACAGCAAGGTCATTGACCTGAGATTTTATAAACTAATAATCGGATATCAACATGTGAGGTGTCATAGGACTTAGAATGGTCAACCCTTTCCCATGGCTAACGAATTTACCCAAAAATACCCAATACATCAAGGTCATCGACCTTAGAATTTATAAACTAATAATCGGATATGAACATGTGAAATGTTTACAGTGAGTGATGAAACATAGCTAGGTAGTGAAAGAATTATTGTAGGCTACATGTATGGTGACTGACAAATCTTTCACCATTGGAACTTGTTTTCAGATCAAACTGCAGTACAGAGAGAGTATAGGTTGTAGGTATGGGATAATAAATGACAAATGGTGTATACAAATTCTGATTTATCGATTCAAGAAATAAGAGTAGACAATCTTTAATTGATTGGTTAAAGAGGATAGCTAAAATCCAAAATAGTGACTATATCGAACTAAACTGATCCAAGCTGAATCAAACCCTACTAAACCGAACTAAACCGAAGCAAACTTAATCAAAAACAAGTCAATGGTTTAAGTGTAAAACTTGTGGGTGAATGTGGTCATTGAGAATGTCAGAAAGGAAAGGGATAACGCTCTACCTATAGAGGGTAGGTAAAGCTAGTGCATGATGCTAATGCACACACACACACAAGTACATGAAACACACACAACTAACGTATACTGTTTTTATGGGTTGACTGTTAAAACTTGCTCAGTGGTTACTGGGACAAGATGGTCGCTACACACAACAAGCGTTAAATACTTGAGGCTAATAATCTACACACACGCACACACACACACACACACACACACAAACACACACTTGTTCTAAACTAAACTGTCTTGCTGACAGTGCACACACTGTAGGCAGATGACAGAAATACTTGGCTAACAGAAATACAATCATTTCCGGTTGTCTAATGTTACCAGCTAACCATTTTGTGCTGCAGTGGCGAGCACATGTGCCACTTACACTAGAGATTTTAACTCGATTTCAAGCTCTAAGTCGTAGAACGAATCAACTAAGAAAAAAGGGCATAGTGGCGCAGTGGTTAAGCTGTTAGCCTTTCACTAAAGTGGACTAGGGTTTGATTTCAGGTTAATACGCATGTCATAAACATATAAAAAAGCAGAGATAATGTTTTAAACCGATTACACTCGTCTCTTTTCAAATTATTACTTGGATTACAAATACAAAGGTGGACTGGGTGTGATATACAGTTAATGCTGCCTATCGCACACTAGCTGTAAGGAAGCCATATGTAGAGCTATATGTAGAGAACTACCTAGCGATTTCATGAACTGGTATAGCTATGTCGCATAAACGGTGCAGGATACAATCCAGCAACTATAATTCGTATCTTGTGGAACAGAGAAAATGCACTTTTGCCTTGATGGATAACAAATGTGTGCAGACGAATGACCTACGCATTAGCCTAGCAAGGGGTTATAACCACGAGGAGGAGGTGTGATTTCTATATTTTATTGTTTAGAGACATGGCTTTTGTAACCAGTAGATTTAATTGATTTAGTATTTTGTAAATATTTATTTTTGTAATTGTAAATAGTTAATTTTTTGTAAATAGTGGAAACCATTTATTTTTGTAATGGTAAATGTTAAATGTATAATTAATGTTCTTTGGGATGAGTGTGCATGTCAATGATGTTTTTAGGGATAAATAGAGTGGTTGTGTGTTTGTTCTCAAAGACAGGCAAGGTTGTGTGGATGTATGACTACACAGAAAGAGAGAGAGAGGGAGTGTAGAAACAGCCTTACCTGCAGTAGTAATAGTAGACCTCTATGTTTTGCATACACATAGACAGACTGTACGATCGCAATGGCCAAGCACTCACTTTAACACCATTTTCAAAATATTAAAATGAAAAAATCATGTTTCGCAAATATGAACTTTTGACATAAACAAAATAAAAATAAAATGTGTAAACAACAAATTGGAAAATCCATGTTTCCATATCATGAAATTCAAAAACTTTAAACTGACATTTAAAAGAAATGCAAATGGAAAATTGACAAATTGTAATGTGTGAAATGTGAAAATGAACAAATGGCTATCATTATTTTAAAAAAATGGTGCTGTATGGTTGAGGTGTGAATCAAACCCTACTTATTTTTGACCACCCGAGACTGAGTATACTTGTTTTAGTCCTCATACCACTTTTAAAATTTTGTGTTAAAGCTAGGAATTGAACCCAAGAGCTTGTAGGGGGAGACAAAGGTTAGAATATGTTAAACAGATAGCCTTGAATGTAGGATGTGGTAGCTATATAGAAATGAAACGATTAGCTCGGGACAGATAGGTACTGAGCACAAAATGGTTAGCTGGTAACATTAGACAACCGGAAATGATTGTATTTCTGTTAGCCAAGCATTTCTGTCATCTGCCTACAGTGTGAGCACTGTCAGCAAGACAGTTTAGTTTAGAACAAGTGTGTGTTTGTGTGTGTGTGTGTGTGTGCGTGTGTGTAGATTATTAGCCTCAAGTATTTAACGCTTGTTGTGTGTAGCGACCATCTTGTCCCAGTAACCACTGAGCAAGTTTTAACAGTCAACCCATAAAAACAGTATAGGTTAGTTGTGTGTGTTTCATGTACTTGTGTGTGTGTGTGCATTAGCATCATGCAATAGCTTTACCTACCCTCTATAGGTAGAGTGTTATCCCTTTCCTTTCTGACATTACCAATGACCACATTCACCCACAAGTTTTACACTTAAACCATTGACTTGTTTTTGATTAAGTTTGCTTCGGTTTAGTTCGGTTTAGTTGGGTTTGATTCAGCTTGGATCAGTTTAGTTCGATATAGTCACTATTTTGGATTTTAGCTATCCTCTTTAACCAATCAATTAAAGATTGTCTACTCTTATTTCTTGAATCGATAAATCAGAATTTGTATACACCATTTGTCATTTATTATCCCATACCTACAACCTATACTCTCTCTGTACTGCAGTTTGATCTGAAAACAAGTTCCAATGGTGAAAGATTTGTCAGTCACCATACATGTAGCCTACAATAATTCTTTCACTACCTAGCTATGTTTCATCACTCACTGTAAACATTTCACATGTTCATATCCGATTATTAGTTTATAAATTCTAAGGTCGATGACCTTGATGTATTGGGTATTTTTGGGTAAATTCGTTAGCCATGGGAAAGGGTTGACCATTCTAAGTCCTATGACACCTCACATGTTGATATCCGATTATTAGTTTATAAAATCTCAGGTCAATGACCTTGCTGTTTTGGATTTTTGGGGTAAATTCATTCCTCATGGGAAAGGGTTAACCATTCGTAGTCCTATGACACCTCACTTGACCCTCTCTACTGATAAGTTTATAAAATATTAGGGCAATGACCTTGCTGTTTTGGGTATTTTGGGTAAATTCGTTGGTCATGGAAAAGTGTTGGCCATCGTGAGTCTTGTGACACCTTACTTGTCCCTCTCTAATTATTAGTTGATAAAATCTTAGGTTAATGACCTTGCTGTTTTATTTTGGGGAAATTCATTGGTCATGGGGAGGGGTTGGCCATTTTAAGTCCTATGACACCTCACTTGACCCTCTGTGATTATTAGTTAGCGAGATATTAACAAAAGTGTACTTAGGCCCTTTTGACAAAAAGCAAAAATACATTGAAAAACGGGGCGTCATACCTAGTCCAACGACCCCTCATACAAGTCCCTAGCTTTATTGGTTCATGAGATATTAAAATGCCAATGACCTATTAGTTTTGGATCTATTGGTTATTTTTTTAAATAACTCATCTATAAATCATTATTTAAAAAGTCCGCCCTCTTACGAAAACCCCAAGTGCGCATGCGTAAAAACAGAAAACAAACATGCTAATTCATAGTAGCAATCGGCTCTTCACATGCGTTTCATGTGGAACAACGTTTAATTTCATCATATCATTAGGGACCAGTCCAAAGGGACCGGTCCAAAGGGAACAGTCAAAAGGACCCGTCCACAGGGACCCGTCAACAAGGACCCGTCAACAAGGACTCGTCAACAAGGACCCGTCAACAATGACTCGTCAACAATGACCTGTCAACAATGACCCATCAACAGGGACTTGTCAACAAGGACCCGTCAACAATGACCTGTCAACAAAGACTCGTCCACAGGGACTCGTCAACAATGACCCTTCAACAATAACTCGTCAACAATGAGCCATCAACAGGGGCCCGACAGCAGGGGCTCGTCAACAATAACAGGGGCTCTCACCTTAAGGCCTAACATGCCCCTCTTTGATTATTGGTTTGCGGAACAACGTTACATTCCATATCGGTATTCAAACTCTCACATGTTGCAATTGGAAAGAGAGATTCTCAAAAAAATTACAATTTCACCCCCCAGTAGGGGTAGGTTTTATTTTGGGGTGGAGATATGCTGTCCATTGCAAAGGGGGTATCAGCCCGAGTTCAATGACACCTCGTACAAGTCTCTAGCCTGATTGGTTCGCGAGATATTGCCATTTTAGTATTCCAGCGGTGGAGCGGTGGCGGTGGTGCTAGAACCATCCAAAACACACTACTCACATCCTTGCCCAGTTTCATTCACGATCATTCATTTCATCTCTCATTAACTCCTCTCCTGAGGTTGGCGTCAGGAAGGGCATCCGGCCGTAAAAAAACATCGCCACAAAGACTTCCATCGCATCTCATCCCCGACCCCGTTAGAAAACGGGAATAATAAGTGGTAGACATACATACATTTGTAATTTCAAGTTGCACAACTATGCAAAATTTGATTCATTTCGGTAAGATGGGAATATTCAAAATTGTTGTTGCAATATTTGATTTGCCATAAGTGAAGTTAAATAAAACCGTTTATAATTATAAATATTATAATAATTTAAAAAAATTAACGAATACGATCGACTAAAATTCCGAAAAAGGCAAACTGATCATCAAAAATTATCTAAAAAATTTGATCTTATTCTTGTCAACAATTCTCAAGTTTTAGTTGCTTTTGGATATACTTTGCAAGCTAGGCTCGTTGCTGATAATTTGGACCAAGCTACCAGAAGTGCATATGGTGCTCAAAAATACCGCGTTGTTACACATAAGGGAGAACTTATTGAAGTCTGGAAACGAATGAAATTGAACAAGAATTCTAAAAAAACAGAAAAATTTAAATCAAACAATTTACAATAGGTTTTGATAAAAATAGCATAACATTTCAAAAACTGTCTACCTATGTATCATAAATACATGAAGGGCTCAATTGTTAATCAAAGCTTACCTTTCGCGTGTGAATAAATTAGCCAATCTCGTTTTGTATTCCCTCCATTCGGTTTCTTTCCAAAGAATAAATTTTGGGAGCAATATATTGACGTTGATTCCTGATCATATCGACGCTTGGACGATTCAAACGGTCCAGTCAAATTTTGACAATTTGACGGACCATGTGTAACCCAAAACTGTATGTATTCACTGGTTAAATTTCCCCAATGTCCTGGATCAGTGAAACGGTTCAAATTTTCGGCACCTGGTTGTCCAGCTTCATTTTCATCCTCGGAAGAAGAACTGGATGTTTGAGACCTTGAAATGACCGGATCATTATCCGGGTCTTATGCGTGACCGGTGTTCGTTTTGTTTTGCTCCTTTGATCCATCGCTAGTGGCAGATCCTTGATTTTCCGAGGCATTTGAAGTGGTTTCATTCCGAAGGAAAAATTTAGTCAGCTTTGGCACTTTCTCTAACACCAAACTTTCTCGGTAATCTTTGTCTTCGGCAAGTTTTCATTTTTGTGCACCACTCAAATATGTACGTGAAGGCATTTTTTATTTGGGGTTTTAATTCAACCCGATACACAGATATAACTGTTCATATCGAACACTAACGAATTAAAATTGTCGATCACAAAATCGTCGATTTGAAGTCTGAAATCAAGCGGGAGCACGTTACTTGTTTCCGAAATTACTCCACAGACCTGAATGCCAGAATTTGGAAAAACTGTTTCCTAGCTTATCTATGGCTAATAAAGTGGAGGAGATGGCGGGCGGGGGGGGGGGGGGGGGGGGGACTTATCAGTAAATTCAAATAGTCATGGCATTTTAGGAATTTTGGGACCCGACTGTGAGAGTATCAGTTAATTGCTTCCAATCCTTAAACAATAGCGCGAACAGAAAGTTGAAATTTCGATTGACTTGGAATGTGTCAAAAATAGTTACGTTATTTATTATTTGGAAGTATAATAAGAAGATAAAGTTTATGGGAAAAATGCGGGCAGAGAGAATTTACGAACAGCACTTTATGAAGTATAAACCAAGAAATTAAACTGTAAAATTGGGATTTTTTCATTTTGGGGGGACCATTTTGAGCCAGGGGCCCCAGGCTCATGCCTATTGTGCCTTATGGTTAATCCAGCACTGCTTACATCAAAGGCAGCGTACACAATAACTATAGGCCTACTGGCAAAAAAAATTCAAGCCGTACGTACATTAAAATAAAAATAAGGTTAGACAGGGAATGACTAAGAATAAAGAACAAAAATATGGCAATTGGATTTCAATATTTTTATTAACTCCAAGACAGCATTCATATGTGTGTGAATATGCATAGGCCTACAAATAAACAATTAAATTGATGCTTAGTGAACAAAAATACACACCTTATTTATACAAAACAACCACATGTCCAATATTCTTCAAAGCAGGTCGAGACTTGGGTGGGGCTGGGTGGTATTTATGTGACCAGGGGGAAGAAGAATAATTCTTAATGTGAACAGCAGCATAGCAATCACCAGGATCTAGGTAAACCCAGTTGTACACAGTAAGAAATCCATATTTACCATGTTATACAGTTCTTTTTGTCGTGTAGCCTCCTGAGAGGCCGAGTACAGGTCTTTCTAGTCGACGCCCGTGGGCGACCTGCGCGTTGGGTTGAGAGATGGAATGGATGAAGATGACTGAAACTGGGCAAGGATGTGGAAGAAAGCGGCCGTGGCCTGTCAGATGGTACTGTCCTAGCATTTGCCTGGTGTTGAAAATGGGAAACCACGGGAAACCATTTCAAGGACAGCCGACGGTGGGGCTCGAACCCACGTGTCTACCGAGTCAGCAGAGAGCCTGGCCCCATGACCTAACGCAGCGCTTTAGCCAGCGTAGCCACTACTGTCGGTATGTTATACAGGTGATGAACAAAGAAAAACGTGGCATTCTTCAGCCCAACATGTAGCAAATATTTGTGTTCACGGACTGGAAAGATTTCTTTAATAAACAGGGGTGGTGGTGGAGGTATGAGCAAAAGCAAGGGGAAGCAAAATAATTCTTAACCTATTGTTTAAAAAATTGCAAAACGACCAGTAGCGGTTGCCCTTAAGGATTCCTGTATGGTGTCCTTCATACAGAACGAAAAGTGTTTTTCGTTTCTCTCGATATTTTAGTAAAAAATTGGACTCCAATAATTCTAAGAAAATTACATGTAAAACTATAGCTCTGTCAATAAGGAATAGTCTACTGTTCGGCAATATCACGCACTGAGGTAAATTAATTTCAGGGTGCAGTTCAGTGGATCAATGTTTCAGGATGGAGTTACTACAGTATTTGCTGTCGTCCACCTCATTGCGTAGTGACTAACACTCTCGGCTGTCATTCTGGAGATCCGGGTTCGATTCACGGCTATGACAATAAATTTAATTCTGGTAGCCTCAGTCTCAACCATCCTGAAAGTGGTTCTCTGTGGTTTCCCACTTCTACTCGAGGCAAATGCCAGGATGGTTCCTAACTTAAGGCAACAGCCGCCTCCTTCCCTATCCTCATCTGAATTACAAATACACATACTACTCACAATAATACAGGCTATCAGACAAATTCCACACACAGCCAAGTACAAGGGGATACATGACCATGATGTCTCAAAGCCCCTCAATAAATCAACAAAAAGTATTTGCTCTTGCGAAAGATGTGACTAGCATAGCTACCTCATTAGTAGCAAATAAGTAAAGAGTTCGTTCAGCATTATCAAATGTTTCTTAATTGTCAATTCGCTGTCAGCTGACGCATTCTGGCCCAATCACAGCCCGCATTGTTCTATGTGTAATAAATGTATGCTTTATCTGCTGTGACTTTATTAATAATAATAACAATAAAGTCATTTGTTTTATGTGGCATTTAAAGACGCCAGGGTGCCGGAATTTTGTCCCGGAGGGGATCTTTACATGCCAGTAAATCTACTGACACGGCTCCCTCACATTTGCGCACCATCAAATGCCAGCTGACTGCACCAGGATTCGATCCTGCAACCTTGGGTATAGCAGGCGAGGACGTCACCGCTGAGCCACGCAGCCAGCCTGCGACATTATTATTGCCCAAGTAAAATTCAAGTGCATAGTTTCTAATTAAATTCACAATCTGGTATTGATTTAAGTAAAATAGAATTTGCCGGCACCGTGGTGTTGAGCCAAATGGCTGGGCAGCGGTCGCTTGCAGGTCCTAGGCCCTTCATTGGCAGAAGTGCCATGGGGTGTGGGTGTGAATAGGCCATTTAAGCGTAACAAGTTAGTACTGGTAAAGAAAGAAAATGAATTCTTCACACCAGGTTCTCAGTGTAGTTACCCTTTAAATGTTACCATTGTTGACTTGCAAATGGTAAAAACAGGAGTTAATGGCAGCTTTAGGATCCGGTGTCAAGAACATACAGTAAAGTATTAATTTTCATTTCATATAAATTTAACTCGTTCTGAATGAATATGTCACAGGGGTGGAGGGAGAGGTATGTGTGTGAGCAGGAGGAAGATGGATAACTTTTAACGTGTGGTTCTAAAACGATATACTTAATTTACAAAACAACACTTGCAGCATTCTTTGAAGCAGTAAAAAATATTAATTCTGCCAGAGACCTCAAAGTTCAAAATGTACATACATATTTGTTAAGGACAGGGTTGGGGGCAGGTGCATGTGTGGGTGAAGAGGGGGAGAGGGATGAATCTTAATGTGTAGTACAGCCCTGGCATCAATAGGGTAGAGATAGGTCCTGTTATATGTACTTAAATTATACAAGTTGTTCACTAGATACAGGTGATGAACTCGGTGCAGCTCGTATTTACCAACGAGGACAGAAGACAAAGTGTAGCGAGTTCCTGTGCGGCGCGTGAAGCAGATAAGTGCAAGCCGCTGTATTACTGCTAAGATTGCTGTTATATATTAACTGTATTGCCACCACTAACTGCTTCATATGTAAAGCTCAAGCCTTTGGGTTTGAAGAGAGAGAACGGTACATACAAAATAAAGCATGAAGTTCTAAGTGATGTATTTTCCATGTAGTAATCTCTAACTTAACATTCCATGGATTTGAGGGAGTACAGTAATATGTACGGTATACAGAAATGAAATGTAATGAACATAAATTACACAAATGTCTACATTCTTTCACCTTTAAATAATAGTTATACTGTTTTAAACAACAACTTTGACGGTTGTTTCCCCAGGCACTTGCCTTTAACACATTCTATAGTTAAACCGAAATGCTTTGGAGGTTTTGTTTATTTCTTACAAAAACTCAGCATATATTTAATGTACCTTTTCTATTTGTCCTCTTGTTCATGAATTATTTCCAATTTGACAAATTACCCTAATATCCCAAAATACTTGGCAAAATCGACTTAAAGGAAATTAATTTTTTGAAACACAGAAATGGCATTTTAAACATATTTTGAATGGTTCTTATTATAAGTAAGTCATCTTTAAAAACATCGAGTGTAAATACATCACACGTGACCATGAACTGTCCCTTCTGATCGTTTACTAGCCCTTAAAGTGCACGAGCTTTTTATATAGACGACGAACATATTTTCAAAGCAATGCACTATCACCGCATCTCGAATTATGATATAACCTAATGTCAAGTTATTTCTCAGCCATAGCTCTGATTAACCAATTAAAATGGTTTTCGACAAGGGCAAGTTCAAGAAAATGGTCATGATTGAAGAGATTTCTCCGGTCCACATACGAGTTGATCACTTGGTTCACTCCGTTCTGTTCAGTTATTAAACCTGAGTACTTCCCCAGCTTGAATAGCATATAGTCTATGCAGAGCTTGCACATTAATATACACCACTCAACACAGGCCACACAGGATTTGATGATCATTACTGCGAATTGCAGAAAACACAGTGAATTAACACTGCGGAAAATGGCCAGACTTGACTTGGCGGTAACAATGGAATGACGGTAGCTTGCTTCAGCCGCGGGTCGCCTTTGCCGTCACTATGATTCTCTGTACTCGTTGGTATTTACACATGGCTAAAAGTGATTAGTTTGTTCAATTTTTCCCTAACACTAGAAGAGTTGCCATGAGCTTTATACAAGGACTGCTTTTTACCATAACTCAGTAGTCTAATGTATACATAAATTTCAGCAACCTTTCTTAGGATTTGCAACTCGTGCAGCTCTTCAGAAAGGAGTTCACTTTCTATTGGGTGTGAAAAATTGCAAGGCAAGTTACCTCCAGTACTTAACTTCATAACGACGGACTGGGTAATAATTTTATCTACATTGCGCATATTCATCAGCTCGACTAACACAACCTTAAACCTAAATTCCTTCTCTGTACATTGAACGATTTTAACAACATCTGGAGATGGTTCAATCAGCTTACCTCTTGAAACATGTTGCACAAAATTGTAACAGGTTTTGATGGGAGCAGCGTAAGAGTGGTCAAGAAGACGTTCAGATTGTCTTATTAGCATTGTTCTACAATGTGAGCAAGTTAGAGACTTCAAAACCCTCATCAAAATATACCCTCCTATATAACACAAAATGTTGTCCTGAAATTCAGACAAATGCATCTCAAGCAAATCTGAATAATGCTCTTCCATTTCTGTGCCATCGTTAGCATCACATGCATTAAAACCTGTTCTTTTCTGCGAACGAAATTCAAAAACATAACCCCCTGAAACTGAATCAATATTCACACAATTCCCAGCAGCATTTACACGGTTTCTGAACAATAGTCTTCTTGATGCCCATTTGAACTGCAAAGTATTGGGATTATTATTCCATCCCCCACGAGCTCGAATGCAAGAAAAAAGCAACTCAATGTGATCCTGTGAAAACTTGTATGTCAACACATATTTAAATGGATTCTCAGTTCTGGTGAGCAATATTCTAGCAACTTCTCTAATAGAAGTCGCAGCTATAATAAGTCCAACACAGAACATTTTCCTAGCATGGCACACAAGTGGTATTCCTTCAATCTTTAAGGACCTCAAGTAATCACAAGTTTCTGTGAAGCATTTAACCAGACTGTTCCCCCTGAATGAACAATGGTTGCATGTAACCCTTCTGAAATGGGTTTCTGGAATTAAGCAAATCAAACAGTCTGTCGATCATGTATATGAATTCTTTCGTTGTTTCACTGTCAGCAAAGAAAGGATGACCCTGTTTCATTAAAAATAAATTGCATCTGCAACACCAGAACTCAATGTCTGCACAGCAAGTTGAACATTCATTTTTTGTTTCCCCACCTAATGTGTGCACCACTCAGATTATTGGAAAAATTTAGCCCCTCATTCTCCTGAATCTCATTTAGTTTAGTGATGTACTCCCATTTTATATCACCTTCTGGAGAAGACAAAATCTTCTTATCAGAGAGGGTATTCCTCGCCAACTTCACCATATGGCAAGGGTCAAAAATAACGAACACAGTTCCCATTTTCACATGCTCAAAACAACAACTACTTGCTGCCGAATCTATTGCACAACCAAGCTGTTTCATTGTTTGAACGTTAGTAGAAGTTCCATCACAGGTTAGGCCCCACACTTTAACACCAACCTCATGTAACTTCGTAAAACATATATTGATCATCTGGCACTGTATTTCTGCTGATATTTTATTGATCAGAAAGTAACCCACAGAACACTTGAAGTTGTGTGTGAGTGATACAACCATTAGCACAAGAGCTTCAGATGCCAGTTCATCCTCAAAACCCAGAATTTCACCACAGTCCTCATAGCCAGAATATTTTCCCTCAGCTCGGTCCCATACAGTTTGTTTGCGTAGAGACATTGCATCGATAACAAGGTTACAGTCCTTCAACTGAGGCTTCTCATCAATATTCTCCTTAAGATATAAAAATACCTCTTCCAAATAGCCTGGTTCACAATTCAATTTGGACGTCCATGCCCTTAATGTTGACGGGTGTGGCAAATGAAACATGTTATGGAACTTCGAACGCACAGACCTGTATGCCTTTGGTGAATAGAAGTACAAGGTTGAGGCAAACTGCTTCGTCAGACTTGTGTAATGCACCCTGTTTTTAGAATTACCTTCATTCTTGAAAGTATTCATAAGAACCTCAAGGGGGAAACCTTCAAATCTTGACTCAAGCACAGAAATTACACCATGTGATGAATTTGCAGATTTCAAATTCTTTGAGGAGCTGCTTCATATTGGTGATCTTCTTATTTCTTCGCCTAAGTTTTTCTTGTAATAGCTTAATTTTCTTCTTCAGAACTTTCTTTTGTGGTGAATCTGGAGGTTTTGGTCGACATGTATCTTGAATGTTTTCATCAGAGACGTTGGACACTGAGCTGGTGACCTGCTTTTCATCCTGTAAAGTAAAATATGTTTGCATCAAATCATGAAAATTTTACTATCTTTTTGGAACATTCTCCTTCAGTGACATTAACGCCATCAGTCTGGAAATGTAATACTAAGATAATGTGTACAATTTAATATGAGTATTCAGTACCTCGCAAATGGAGCTTTCAGCGTTCAACATGAACACAGTGTGTTGGGAGGTGTGGGTGATATTTGGAGTCTATAATGCTGTTGACCAATAGGGCCCCTCAGATAAGAGCACGGCAACAATTTGTCTTTATTACCACGTGCAAAGTTATGTTTACAATAAAATGCAATTTTACTGTAGGCCTACCACATATATCAGATTTGATCGGTGGCAACATAGAAAGAGGGGCAGATGACCTAGTAGTTCCGCCCCTTAAAACAACAATAACTAACTAACAAACATAGAAAGACAGAAGGAAGAGTTCGAGCAAGATGATAGCCCAGACATAGAGACCCACGTACCTTACACGAGACCAACAGAGGAAGAAGTGGGATGTGATGTGTTTACTGGACTATATCAGTGAAGGAGATGATGGGGGAGAAGAAAACGATATGCCCAGACTTATAAGGAGAAATTTTATACCTACGCTGATGACATGGCATTGACGTGCAACTATGACCAGGAAGTTAGAGTGGGCTGGAAAAAAAGTTACAGTACAGATAAATGCAGCAAAGACGGTAACAATGCTCTTAAGGAAAGGTGGGGATCAAGAGACTATATACAGGGTGTATTTGATATGATGGAAGTCCTTTACACTGGTGATAGAAGATGGTATTCTAAGCAAATATATTCATTAAATTCAGTCGGATCTTAATTAGTGTAGGTGGAATTAAATCACAAAAATCGTCGGTCAATGTCTTGGAAACGGGCTTACACTTCGTTCCCCTCAGCTGTACAGCTGACTTCTCCCCGTCGCCCTCCCCTCCAACGCTAAGGAATGTTGACAAGAGTCTGAAGTTGAGTGACCTCCTCGTCTTGTCTGCCAATGACATTGAAATACACAAAACGAGCCTATGAACAGCTGTTTCACACCTTCATGGGGAGTGGCTACATGACTAGTGATGGTGGATCTGTTTAGGATTTTGCCATCCTCATCGCCTATGCATAGAAAATGGAAATCCTAAAGATTTGGTAAATTAATTTAAGAAACTGTTGGTCTATCTTTGTGTGAAGGCAGTGCAACAACCGTAACAAAAATATTAATAATACTATTATTATTATACCAGGCTACTACTGCTGTACTAATAATAGTAATAATAGAATTTTAAGACACACTAACTTCTACGGGGCTACCTGACCACGTTGTCGCAGTCCCTAAACTATGGAACCAACCTAAGTTCCTTTATGTTTTTTATTTGGTATGTCGAGTTGCCAGACTTTTATTTTTAGCAATCGAACACCAGAGCTACACATGCTGACTCCTCTTCTTCTTATTATTAGACTTATTATTATTATCATCATCATGTTCATGGGGTGCTAGTATTGAGGCAGCTTACCATCAACGGCCGATATGCAAGTCGGGGCGTGATGGCGCAGCGGTCCAGCTGTTGGCCTCTCACCACGGCGGACCGGGTTTGATTCCCGGTCAATGCATGTGAGATTTTCGAAGTGAAATGCCATGTCCTGTGGTTCGGATTCCACATAAAAAGGAGGTCCAGTAGCTCACGATCACGAAATTTACGGTCATGTAAAAACACAAGCTTCCTTACTTCCCACCATCTGCAGCCACATGATGATTTCCCGTGGTATCCCACGAGCCCAAAGTTGGAATGCCTACCCCCGCGGTGTAGGCATGCGCATTTAATCGTACACCACGATCGCAGCAAGTCCGGTAAATGAAGGTCCAAACTCAGCACCGACAGTGGCTATCCTGAGTTTGGATTTCCCTGGATTCTTCCACGCGCTTTCCAAGCACATGCCGGAGTCCCGGAGCACCAACCTCATTCACGACCCTAATAACTTCAGCTACACATATTACTTCAGTCACCACAGAAACACAGTTTATCAGACAAATCCAACACTCACCCAACTACACGGTGCTGATAAAAAAATGTCCCAAGCCCCTAAAATGAATTAACAACAACCATCACAACAAGCTTTCAAGTCTCTTCCATCTTCATTGTTAACAAAAATATTTATTTACTGAACGTCCTAAACAATTTTCGAAGTGAAATGCCATGTCCTGTGGTTCGGATTCCACATAAAAAGGAGGTCCAGTAGCTCACCCTACTTAAAAATAAATAACATTCAGTAAAGATATAGTCTCTTATAATAATAATAATAATAATAATAATAATAATAATAATAATAATAAACACAAAAGCCGAACAGTGTTTAGATACACTCAAACAGAAACTTACGTTGATAGCGAACAGACTTTCCAGATACAGAGCCAGTAGGAAACGGAGACAGGACAACAACTTATTTGTCAAAGGCGAGAAGAAATTCTACAGAGCACTGAGTGAAAACTATGTATCCTTAAATGCTCCTTATCCAACAAGAGAAGAAATTGAAGAGTTTTGGAGCAATCAACTATCCAAAGCCACCAATTTTAACTCAGACTCTCATTGGGTTCAGGAAGTAACAAACAAATCTAAAGAATTTAATCCGATGCAATATGATCCAATAACATCCACTGAAATTTCTTCCATCATTAAAGGTCTTCCGAACTGGAAAGCACCTGGTTTAGATCAGATACAGAATTACTGGTATAAGAAATTCTGGTGCGTATACGATCTTCTGTCTACTCTGGTGAATGAAGTTGTTGCTCATCCACAGAAGATGCCAAATTTCCTTACACAAGGTGTAACACATCTACTTCCGAAAGACCCACAAAATATGCAAGATCCTGGAAAATACCGTCCAATTACATGCCTTCCCACGATGTATAAGATCATCACGTCCTGTCTTAGTAGGAGGATATATGCTCACTGTGAAAAAAATAACATCATAGCAACACAACAAAAAGGATGCACGAAAGGGTCCAAAGGGTGTAAAGAAATACTTATCATTGACTCAGTGGTTTCTAACCAGGCCTTTACCAATAACAGAAATTTATTCACGGCATATATTGACTACAAGAAGGCCTATGATTCCGTGCCCCATGATTGGTTGATCCATATTTTGTCAGTGTATAAGATTGATCCTCAGATTATATATTTCTTGGAACACGCCATGACATCGTGGCGTACAGTGATGAGCCTTAGTACTACAAATGGCAGTATTGCAACAAGTATGATCCCAATCCACAAGGGAATATTCCAAGGAGACTCCTTGAGCCCATTATGGTTCTGTCTTGCGATGAACCCACTATCAAACCAACTTAATTCAACAAAATATGGATTCAGTATCAAGAAGAACTCCAGGGAGCTTGCAAAGCTCAACCATCTCCTGTATATGGATGACCTAAAGCTATATGCTGCCACCAGAGCACAACTAGAGTTTCTGATGAAGATAGTGGAAACCTTTTCACAGGATGTGAAAATGGAATTCGGGCTGGAGAAATGTAAGACGCTGAACATTATGAAAGGCAAGCTGCAGGAAGGTGTATATGAAACAGCTCAGGGCCATCAGATTGCAACAATGCTCACTAGCGAGACCTACAAGTATCTGGGAATGAAGCAAGCCAGACACATAGAACACTCAGTAGTGAAACAAGATCTGACGAAGGAATTTGTCAGAAGAATTAAGCTTGTTTCTAACACCAGCCTCAACAGTAAAAACTTGGTTAAGGCAATCAACGCTTATGCTGTCCCTATTCTTAGTTACTCGTTTGGGGTCATCAAGTGGAGTAAAACTGACATTGCAAGCTTAGAACAGAAAATTAGAACATCACTGACCAAGTCACGAAAACACCATCCCAGGGCATCTGTGGAACGAGTCATGTTACCGAGACATATGGGTGGGAGAGGAATTGTTGATATAAACAACCAAGTAGCTCGACAGATCTATGAGCTAAGAAAATACTTCTGTTCTGTATCGAACCATTCGATGCTGCACAGGGCTGTCACAGAAGCAGATGATTCAACTCCACTACTCTTAAGTCAGCAAGAGACTCAAATTCAGGTGCGCAGTGATTTGGATAGATTCAATGCCTGGTTGTCCAAGCCACTACACGGAAGACATCCCAATGAAGTCATCCAAACTCACGTCGACAAGCTAGCGTCGAACTTTTGGTTGATTTCTGGGCAGATGTTTCCTGAAACAGAAGGCTTTATGATGGCTATTCAGGACCAGGTTGTCCCCACGAGGAACTACCTAAAGTTCATAACCAAGGATGCATCTGTGCAAGATGACCATTGCAGATACGGTTGCCCAACATCTGAGACTGTTCAGCATATTATATCGGGTTGTCGCCATTTTGCAGGGACAGAATATAGGAAGAGACATGATTTTGTTGCCAAGATAGTCCATCAAGAATTGGCTATACAACTTCAACTGCTGAGCCAAGAGAAAGTGCCGTACTACAAATATGCTCCTGAAAGTGTACTGGAAAATGACAGCTTTACGTTGTACTGGGATCGTACTGTATTGACAGACCAATCAGCTGTGCATAACAGACCTGATTTAGTTCTTGTTGACAAATGCATGAAGCACACCACCTTCATAGATGTGGCGATCCCAAACAGTGGCAACATACTAACAAAGCATGTTGAAAAGCTGTCAAAATACACAGAGCTTTCAGAACTGATAAGGAAGCAATGGCACATGGCACAAGTCAGGACAGTTCCTATTATTATCTCCAGCACTGGCGTGATTCCCAACAACTTAAAGGAATCGCTCACGGCGTTGAAATTAGACCCAGGCCTTTTCAAACTGATGCAGAAAACAGTCATACTTTCTACGTGTCGCGTAGTAAGGCTGTTCTTGGGCAATCAGGCCTGAAGCAATGAGGGGAATATGAAGCTACTACTCAATGCAGTCACCAAGAATTTGCTCCTTGTGATATGTACGGTATCTGGGATTGTAAATGTTTTCTTTCCAGCAAATGCTGAGAATGTGTAAGCGCATGCGCAAAATAAATAATAATAATAATAATAGTAATAGTAATATGTTGTTGGACACACTACTTTTATTTTTGGCGGGGATGTCGAGATTCCGGAATGTTGTGTTCACAGAATTTCATGTACGTGCCATTACATCCATCGGCATGTCTGTCGTATTTCTTCACTTTCATGTATTACATGACTCAGACTAGATCGAACCCTCGAGAAGGATAGCACTCTAATACCTGAGCTCACAGCCTCACTATCATTTAATTATTATTATTGTTTTATACAGTACATATAACACATTGCTGGTACATCACAACATAACAATACGGGCTTCAGGGAACCAAACTATTGCTACTGAAACAGCCACTTCTAAGCTGGAAAGTCGAAATCGCTACCCATGAATTTCCAGACGATTCGGGTTGTTGAGAGAACTACTGCCTTCTGCATTAGTTTGTCAATTTGAGTATCCAGAACCAGTTCTTTAAGGTCTTGGAGCAAGGAATTTCGGATCACGCCCGTATTTGAGACAATGATAGGTATGGTCTTTACCCGTTCTAAATGCCATTGCCTTTTGATAGGGCCAACCAACTCGCTATATTTGCTTTGAAAATGAAAATCAACAGCCTGCTTCCAGTCTCCGACCGGGTCAGGAATGGAATGAATGAAGCCCCTATCTAGCGGCGAGGATATGAACTGTACCGGCTGCCGAGACCTGACGCACTCCTCTGGGGCAATGATTAAATGAATGACAGATGAAATGAAATGATAGTGGAGAGTGTTGCTGGAATGAAATTTTGACAGGGAAAACCGGAGTACCCGGAAAAAAAACTGTCTGCCTCCGTTTTGTCCAGCACAGATCTCACATGGAGTGACCGGGATTTGAACCACGGACCCAGCGGTGAGAGGCCGGCGTGCTGCCGCCTAAGCCACGGAGGCTTCGCTATATTTGCTTTAATGTTATTATTAGTATTATTATTATTATTATTAAACGTAATAAATAACCCCTGGCACTACAGCCCGTGAAGGGCCTAGGCCTACCAAGCGACCGCTACCCAGCCATTTGGCCTGCAGATATTGGGGTGACGCGTGATTAGCGCTTCGGGTCCCTTCGGCCGTTAATCTTGGTTTTCGTGATCGGGGCGCTGCCTCACTGTCAGACAGCTACTCAATTGTCCTCACTAGGTTGAGTGCACCCCGTTCCAGCCCTCACGTCAGTTTCTAAAATCCCTGACGGTGCCGGGAATCAAACCCGGGGCCTTCGGCTGAGAGGCAGGCGCGCTACCCCAACACCACAAGGCTGGCTATTATTATTATTACTATGTACATGTGGTACCATACTAGTATTAAATCTTGAAAGTAGTTTTCCATGGTTTCCCACTTCTACCCCAGACAAATGCTGGGATGGTTCCTAACTTAAGTCCACGGCCGCCTCCTTCCCAATACTCACCTGAAATACAAACACCCACATAACTAAAGAAACCACAAAAACACAGGTTATCAGACAAATTCTTCCCACACCCAACCACATGGGGCTAAATGACCAAAATCGCCAAGCCTCTCAAACAAAACATCAAGTGTATTCCTTTCGTCTTAAATGCTAGTTCTGAACAGAATACGGGATGTCGGAATTTTGTCACACCGTATTTCATTAAAGTGCCGGACGGCAATGATACTTACAAAGTAGGCTACACAATACTGCCGGTCATAACGTCCCAAAACATTGCGTGCAATTTCAACAACAACAACAACAACAGCAACAACAACAAAACAAATTTTCTTACGAGATGGGTATCGCTCGCTTTCCTCGTAACAGCTGATACCTCCCCTCAACTAGTAAGGTCAACGCTCCGATTACGTAACAACTTCTCCTCCGTGCATCGCCCCACCTCGCCCCGCCCCGTTTACCCCAGCCTGCTGCCTCACCTTCTGTTTGAAGAATTTCGGAAAAGCCTAAAAACATTGACTTTTTAATGATAAAATTTCAATTTAAAGATAGGTGACAATTTTTTTACCCAGGAAGCTTACAATAGTCTCTTCTATCACCAGTGTAACGGACTTCCATTATATCAATTACACCCTGTATTGTAAAGGTCCCTTACTTCAGTGAAACACTTTGTATATTTAGGAGCGACATTGCAGACTTTGGGCAATGTGTTTACAATCCATGTGAGAGACCTGATGCTGCTATGAAAGCCACGAGTGACGTATGCCACCTTAGTAATGTTTTGCTAAAACTGCGATGGAACTGTTCAGGTTGAAAATCTCACCAGTGGTGACATATGCCCTGGAAAACATTTATGGCAACACCTCAGATATAGGAACCTGACTTACCTGGATCGGATCAAAGGTAGCTAACTCAAAAGGGTCTTGTGCTTATCAGAGTTTACACCTTCGTGCCTGGTCTATCTGACATCCGGACAACTCCCATCGGTCGAGGAGATAAGTTTACGAATGCTACTGCCATCCATACCCGCATACGAGGAACTGTTACGTACTATGACAAGGAAGAGGAACGAAATATGGAGCGACTTCCAAGAGCTGGATACGACACTTAGTGACAAGACTGTCTGTACACTTCTTTCACCACAAAGTGTGTGTAAATAAGAAATACCATCAGCTGGACCTCTAGTGTAAGTTGGTTAGTTAGTTATAGTTGTTTTAAGAGGTGGAACAACGAGGTCATCTGCCCTAACAACCAACCAGTGCATGTGCATGCTATGTAGTGACAAGCATGATAGGTACATCATCATGTGGTGAATACCAAGGAAGTTCTCCCTTATGGAGTTGTAATTTAATGTATCATGAATGGCCATTGGCTGCAATAAATTACATTATATTATAGCCTGGTAGATTTGAAATTACTACAGAAATAAAAGTAACAGTAAATATTAGGTCTACATGCCTCAACTTGTACTTGTCGTCCAATAACTCTCCGTCTATTCTTGGGTGGCTGAAGCAGATGCTGAGGGAAATTGAAAATTGCAGGTACTGCATCATCTTTAAGCAGTGGTTTGTTTCTATTTGAACCAAACAAGTAGCATGATTCTGAAAAATGTTCACTACAGATATAACTGTATTTTGTGGGGGTCCAGTCCTTCCTCCTCACAGCTATAACCCATTTCTTTAACACATCTGGACGTTTCCATGGAAATCTGTAATATGAGCCAGGTTATAATTCTGTGACTAATAACTTATAACCTATAATAGGGCCTAAGTCTATTTGTCATTATGCTATTTAGGACCATTAGGCCTATGCCAAAATTTGATGTAAGGTTGTCCATAAACACAGAATAGCCTAGGCTACGTCATTACAAATCTCGATTCGAAAATAAAGCAGACCGTAAGCCTACCGTATTTTTGGAAAATACCATTATATATAACGTTGCACAGAGGTACAGTAGTGCTTACCTGTGGAAATGAAGCTTTTCTGAGCTTTTCTCCTGCCTATTAGAGCATCCGAATGCTACACAAGCAATGGGCATCTTGTTTTTATAACATAGATAGATAGATTTGTATTAATTCCATTTGATCAAATACATGCATTCAATACATTTTTGATATAGGACACGTCAGAATTTACATCTATAAAATAAAAGAACTAACAGCTATATATTACTAATATTATAACTATTTATAACTTATTATAATAGCAAATCTTAATAGATACAATCTTATTGCACAACTATTTACACGTCACTCTATTATCATAATATGAAAACTTAATTCTATAAATACAACAACATAAAGCTAGGTATTACAATTAAATTTAAAAAGTAAAATATAATTATAGATTTCATCGCTCCTATACGCTAAGATATTCAACTACTGAGTAAAAACAATGGCACTGCAGATAAGCTTTCAACATTCTATCAAAGGTTTTTGTTTTTGGGGCCAGTTTTATATACTGGGGTAGTTTATTGTATAATTTAACTCCAGTGTGAAAAGTTCCTTTTTGATATATGCTTGTGTGTGTGTGTGTGTGTGTGTGTGTGTGTGTGAAATATGAATGTTTTGATTTTGTCTTGTGTTATGCCTATGAACATCATTGTTTGTTTTAAGAAAAACATCTTTATTCATTAAATTCTTTATAAAAAACATAATACTTTCAAAGATATATATGCAGGGCAGTGGGAGAATGTTTAAATCTTTAAACAGAGGTCTACATGATTCTCTAGAGTTTACATTTGCCATAATTCTAATCGCCCTCTTTTGTATCCTAAGCGTCCTTAGTACATCTGGCGACATACCCCAAAATATGACCCCATATCTTAAGTATGAATGGAAATAAGCAAAATAAGTATTTTTTAATGTGTGCATGCTAGTGCAGGTTTTCAAAATACGTAACGCAAAGCACATCGAGTTCAGTTTAGTATTCAGATATTGTATATGTTTATTCCATTTCAAGTCTTGTTGTATTCATAGTCCTAAAAACTTGGTTTCTGATTTATTTTCTATTTGATGACCATTTAATGTTATATTGGGCTTCGCAGGATTCCTATTCTGTATAGTGTGGAAATTTAGACATACTGTTTTTTTATAGTTTATTATGAGGCGATTATCTTGTGACCATTTGGTTAACTCTCCTGTAACGGAGTCAGCAGACTGCTGTATGACCTGTTTAGTTTCACCTTTTATTACGAGTGTTGTATCGTCCGAAAACAACATTTCCTTATGTGAATGAACGTTCTGTGTTATATCATTGATATATAGAAGAAAGAGTAGTGGGCCCAAAACCGATCCCTGGGGTACTCCAAATTCAATAATTCCCTCATTGGACAATGTTTCATTAAGTAATTTGGTTCCATCATCCTTGTGTCTCAAGTTTACTATTTGTTTACGCCTTGTTAAGTAAGACTCTATCCATTTAATAGCTAGACCTCTAATACCATATTGATTTAGTTTGGTAAGGAGGATTTTATGGTCAACAACATCAAATGCTTTCGATAAATCCAAGAATAGGCAAGTTACATGTTCCTTATTGTCAATTAATTTCAGTATACAATTACTACATTCGTAAATTGCTGTCTGTGTAGATTTTTCCGTTCTGAATCCATGTTGTGAGTTTGATAACATTTTATTTTTTCTATGAAACTTATCAGTCTCTTATACATAATTTTTTCCACAATTTTTGCAATACCAGTTGGTAAGGTAATAGGACGATAGTTATCTAATTCATCTTTTGAACCGTTTTTGTGCACTGGAATTACTTTTGATAACTTCAAAATATCCGGGTAAGTTCCTGAGAGAATTGAACTGTTTATTAAGTGCGTAAGTGGATTTATTATATTTTCTGCACATTTCTTTAAAATTGCATCAGGGATGCCATCAATGCAAGCACGGAATTTATTTTTTAGCTCTTTTATAACTATTCTTACCTCTTCAGTTGTGACATGATTTATAAATAAAGAATCACTGCATATATTTATTTTATTATTAGAATTTAGTGTATTTACCTGTGATTTATTTAATAACTTTTGTGGAATTTCCAGAAAATAGTTATTAAAGGTGTTTGCTATTTCCTCTGGATTATTAATCACTTTATTATTTCTGGTCAGTGTAATGTTCCTTTGTATTTTAGCAGATTTTCCAGTTTCTTTCTTTATCACGGACCACATAGCCCTGTTTTTATTAGATGATTGGGAAATAAAATTATCATTATGCATTTTCTTTGCTAGTCTTATTACCTTATTTAGTATGCTAGTGTAATTTTTGTAGTATAAATTGAATTCAGGTGTTGTGTGGTATTGTTTATATAATTTGTGTAGAAATTTATTTCTTTGACATGAATTTATAATCCTTGTTGTTATCCAATTGCTAGTTTTGTTATTTTGAACAGTTCTTCGTTTAAAGGGAAATGCTATTTCAAAATAGTGTTTTAGGGTACTGTTAAATGCATTAAATTTATCATTTACATTTTCTAGTTCATAAATTTCTGACCATGTTTCCTTATTTAATAAGCCATTGAAATATGTAACATTTGATTCAGTGAATGACCTGCACTTTGATTTTACTCCATTATCATTATTATTGTTTGTTTCGGATACTTCAAAACTCAGTATTTGTCCATGGTGGTCACTAAAACCCGGACAATAAACTTCTATTGAATGGTGATATTTATCTGTATTTATAAAAATTTGATCAGGAGTGGTTTTACTAAATTTTGTTATTCTTGTTGGGGTATTTACTGTAGGTTTCAGTCCATAGGAAATTAGTAACTGTGTTAACAATTCACAATTTCTATCAAATTTTAAGAAATCCACATTTACATCCCCACAAATTATTATATCGAAATTTACTTTGCTCATGTTATTGAGTAACAATTCTAATTTATCTATAAATAAAGGAAACTTTCCTGACGGAGAACGGTATACGCATACAATTATTAACTTAAACTGCTGTATTTTTACGGCAGAGAATTCAAAATCCTGTTCCATAATTAGATAATCATAAGCTGTTATCTGTTCATGATCTAAATTATTTCTTAAGAAGATGCAAGTACCACCATGGCTAATATTAGATCTAGAATATTTACTAGCTTGTATAAACCCTGGGAATTGAATTAATTCGAGTTGTTCCTCTTTCAGCCAGTGTTCTGAAATACATAGTGCTGAGATGTCTTTAAGTTCATTTTTAAGCATTATATTTATGCAATCAATTTTATTATAAAGAGACTGGACATTCTGGTGGTAAATTTTAAATTTGTTACTTTTGCAAGCTTGTGTTGGTGATTTATTTACATTATTATTATCAAAATTGTTATTATTATTGTTGCTAGACAAATCCGAAATACCATTGTTGCACTCCGTTAAATTTGACTTCAAAAGATCTGAATGCCAAACCTCATTTATTGCAGCAAACAGTTACAATAAACATAATAATAGAGTATTAACTCCAAACACACTATGTTCTCTCTATAAAATAATGGACGTGCGATCAAATTTAAGAAAAGAATCACGACATATCAGCTGATTTGCAACCTAGAGTTCAATGGTATGACGGGTTTTGGTGCGACTAGTTACGCCTGGTGGTGCACGTCAAGGAGGCGATGACCAGGAAGCAGTTTTCAGCGAGGGTTACCATGGGAGGAGTTGTTCCAGTAGTACCTATATAGTTCAATGGGTGTGACTTGAGTTTACTTTTACGTTGATAGGTTTGTAGTGTTACTCTCTGCCCGTCATATTGTACTAATATTTGTTTAAAACCAATTTATTGGACGCTTCATTTCTTTGGCTGGCACCAGTAATTCCTCATTCTATCGCAATGATAGATCTTAATTTTTTACTCGAAATTATACTCTAAGTTAATATCACATAAAGTCGAGCGCCAACGTACCGTTAACCTCTTCTTCTTACTGCGCACCCGGAGGGTTATATTCTAATTACTGTAGTCCTAGTTGAATTCTGATTTCTGAAATTACCGGTACCGTACCTCATTTGATGTGTTATAATCCTTAAGGGCACTTTGTGTGTTCTAGTTTGCAAGACATTATGGAGCAACAACAACAACCACTCATTAAGAGGGAGCCAGAATGGCTGTCTCAAACTGATCAATTCCCTAATATTGTAAGTTGTATTTATTATGTATATCGTGTAACATAGCAATCTAAGTGATGTGCCTGACATGCAAGGGTTAGTGACTTAATACTTGCTACCAAATTGTAGCCTAACTAGGATTTCTAATATCTTATTTTTACACATAACTTTGTACAATTATTCTGTCTGCATGTTTTACGTTGGCTCATACTTGATTAATACTTTCTAGGAATCAATTGACCTGTCACCCTCTTATAATCTGTTGGATGAGTCTGGTGTTAAGTGTGAAGATAAAAACTGGGCAGTCAAATCGGATCATCAAGTACAGGTGATCATTGGTTCTATATTTCTTGTTTTAAATATTTCTTATTTTAGCAGTGAGCAGTTGCTGATGTTATTGTAATCATAATGCGAGTTCCTGGGATCTATTGTACGTGAAGTCTACACCACACGCTGTGGTAACAGAAGCTAATTTATTGGCACCGTAATGCAGGTACACTCCTCTGGCTTATTTGTCGGAGGATGAAACACAGTTTTAGCGACAACCTTTCACATTAAAACACATAGTGTATATCTGGAAAGTCTTATTAACAAGTAAATTACTGCTTGTACTACAAGCAAGGGGGTCTGGGGTGTGAGCCACAGATTAGGTTCGTGTAGGCCTATGTATGGAAAGCCTTATTAAGAAACTGGCTGCAGTGATGAAGTATCTGTTAGGTTTCTTTTTTGATAGGGCATGGAATTATAGATTTAGTGTTGATACATACAGTTTATTATACCATATGTGAATACAACTTTTAAGCTACACATTACCGTCCACCACATAACACCAGCTTGTTCTATCTACACTCACGACTACAGAGCAATATAGCTCTCAGCTCACGACCTGCTCACGACTGACTGATGACCCTGGCAACAGCCACCGATACAATAGAAAAACAAAATGCACAGCACTGAACACGCTTGCTAGAGCGCGCCACCAACCAAGGATACAACCAAACCCTGGCGGGCAATTCAAATCAAATCGACATCTGTCTGAGATACTGGCAATACATATACCAACACTCCCCCTTGACATATCTCAAACAACACAAAACAATATGACATAAATTAAGGCTTTAGATAAATAACTCAAATTGTTGGATATAGCACGCGGCCCAATGAAGCAAAGTATGATCTCATCTTTGGACACTTACTATTTTGGTGAACATATCACTGACATTGTCATGTGATGGCACATAAGAAAACATAACATTACCAATTTCAACTTGCTCACAACAGAAATAATATTTCAGATCACTATGTTTTGACCTCTCAGTTACAGTTCCTGTATCACCCAACTTAACTGCTTGAGTATTGTCACACCAACTTGTACACGGTTCCTTCATGAACATCGACTGTCCCAATTCAGAAAACAAATTCTTAAGCTATTTAATTTCTCTTACAGCCTCTGACATGCCGATATATTCTGCTTCTTCTGTTGACATAGCAGACAATGATTGTTTCCTACTGTGCCATGTTATTGCTCCTCCAGCAAATAATACAACAAAACCTCCCACAGATCTAGATTAATGTTCACTGTTCAACTAGCATCACAATACACCCGTATTTGTTCACCCTTCCTCTCATAGCGCGAACAAAGGTTACTAGTACCGTTCAAGTAACGTAGAATATGTTTTACAGATTTCCAATTTCCTATATTAGGTGCATTACATGCTTGGCTCACTCTACTGACAGCAAAAGCAATGTCACATCTGTAGTTGTTTGCTATGAACAGTAAACTACCAAAAAACCTTCTTATAAAAGCGATCATCTTCAAATGGTTTATCATCAACTTCCTCTATCATGGATAGTGCAGCACTAAAAGGTTTACAGTCTGTCATATTACACTCTAACAACAATTTCTTGATGTAAAGTGATTGGTTTATGAATAATGTACTATCACCTTGACACATTTGCATTGACAAAAGTTAAGTAATCTTACCCAAATCTTTTACAGTTAGTATTTCAGAGAATACTTTCTTGAAATCACACACTTTGTTTTCATCTCCCATTATGATTATGTCATCTACATACACTCCAATGATGATTCCTCCCCCAACATATACACATGAATCACTTCTACATCGGTTGAAGTGCAACTCCTTCAACACACTATCAAAACAAAAATTCCAGTCTTTACTTGCACATGGTAAACTATCTATACTTTTCCTTAGGTTACATACAAATCCATCTCTACCTTTATCTTTTTCCTCATCAATTCTGGCTGTTCCTTGAAGACATCCTAAGAAATGGGACTGTTAAGGTATGCATACATTACATCCACATGATGTACAGACCACTGGTTTACAACAACCGAAGCTAACAACACTCTCACTCTTTTCTTTCTTATTACAGGACTAAATGTGTCTTCCCATGAAAATCCCATATGACTTCTAAATCACTGATCCACTAACCTAGCTTTGTATCTTTCGATATTAACACATTCATCATTCTTGACTTTAAAGACCCACTTTGAGCCAATTACCTTGTGATCTACTGCCCGTTCAACTATATCCCAAACTCAAAAATCTACCGTTTGTTTATACTCCAAATCCATGACCTTCCTCCATTCAGCAGCATTTTCTCCAGACATAGCCTCCTACATTTTTGGAGGTTCTATCACCTGATCAACACAATCAATCACATTCATTTTATAATCGCAAGTAGTTAGGTTACAGCAGCCCCATGTTTTGGGTTTTGGAGGCCTACTACTTCTCCGTGGACTTAAAACGTCTACATTCTCATTCACCTTATAGATAGGATCAACATTCAAGACATTTACATCAACATGATTAACATTCATGACATTCTCATTATCAACAGTTACATTGTCAATGTTCACATTATCATCATCACTCTCATTCATGGAGATACATTTCTCCTTGAATTTTGAATTAGCTTGAGATGGGAACACACTCTCTTCAAACTTGACATTTTGTTCATAGCCAATAAACACATGTTCAGCTGCCCTGGGCTCAAATTTACCCTTGTACTGAGCTATCCAAGCTCTACACCCAAATACACGCAATCTCAATACATCCTGCGACACATCTCCCCCTTTCCATAATGCTGCAGGTACACAGGAGTTGATAGCCTTAGATGGACATAAATTTCTTATCACTCAAGCAGTGTTGGCTGCCTCAGCCCAAAATTTATCTAGTATACCTGACTCTCACAGTGGACACCTTATCATGTCACCTATCACTCTGTTAAATCGTTCTGAAATTTCGTTTTGATGGAGCGCGAGAGGCACTGAGCATCTGTGAACAATACCCCTCTCTGCTAAATACTCCTTGAACTCATTACTGTAATATTCCCGCCCCCCACCATCCGTTTGGAATGCTTTCAGTTTGTTGCCATGAAACAACTCTTCCTCTGCCTTGTACTGTTTAAATTTAAAAAAAAGGCAACACTTCTTTTCTTCAATAATTTCACAAAAGCATACCTACTACATTCATCAATAAAACTTATGAGATATCGTGCACCCCATTAGACACAATAGGCAGACACATTAGATCACTGTGAACTGAGTCCGAGGGTTTTTCAGACTGTCTTTCACTTATCTTAGGTACACTAGTTTTAGTAAATTTACCTTGAATACAAATAGAACATTCAGTTTGCTCCTTACCACCAATCTTAACATTTTCCAGTCCTGGAATTTTCTCAATGGCATTAAAGAGAACTTGCCCCAATCTACGATGCCATGTACTTGCACTCCTCAATGCCACAGCTTCAAACGAACCATCAATGCACTCACACGCACTCTCTCTCACAATAGCTGCCACCAGACCACCCGAAACAACATCAGCAATTTCAAGCACATACAAGCCATATCTCCCAATTGCAGTAAATACAGAGATGTTTTCTTTGGTAGCTTCAGTTTTGTCGGTCAAGAAACATACATTTATATTATGTGCCGTAGGCTTAGATACAGATATCAAATTAAATCGAAGTTCAGGTATGTACAATACATCCTTCATTAACCAATTACACCCTCCATTCACATCAGACAGCACAAGTGACACAGTGCCCTTCCCTTCAACAACAGTAGAACCCTTTCCAAAGCAGACACGATCATTTAAAGGAACAAAGTTTTCAAACAATTATTTCCTTGAAGACAAATGCTCGGTTGCAGCAGAGTCCAAAAACCACTGATAATGATTATTTGACGACAACATTGCACATACACTTACACATGCTACAGCTTGACCTTTCTTGTTAATTATATTTTAATTACCACTGGTTTCAACTTTCTCACTCTTACCATTTCTACACAGAAGCCCAATGTCCCATTTTACCACATTTCTTGCAGTCAACTGTTGGATAATATTTTCGGATGTGGCCTGTTTGATTGCACTTGAAGCAGACCCTTTCTGTTGTCTTACTTCACTCTGGTTGGTCCTGTTGGGGCTTTGCTTTTTCAGGATACTGGTACTCTTGAAGTAACTGCTATTCTTGGTCTTCACTGCTAACGCCGCCGCCTCGGTCTGGGGCCGGCTCCTCCTCTCTTCATCAATCATTTGGCCCTTCACCAATCTTGTTGTTAGGTTTTCTTCTTTGAGTACATTCTGGATGAACACCTCGTTCTGTTTGGCTGGCAAACCCTCGAGAAATAAATTTTCCAACAATTCATCAGTAAACTCGATTCCTCCTTTCTTTACATTCTTGTTCAGTCTTCATACACGTATTAGCTGTGTACTCTTGCATTGTCATATCTTCGGTCTTGGAGACATTGACCATTTCCTAGAGTGATTCCAAAGCATGACATTTCGTTGAGGTTGTATGAATTTCCTCTAGTATCCTAAAACCGGTCTTTGCTAACACCCAGTCTTCAATATCTAGTAGGAAGTCATCACCCACGCTTCGATACGGTGTCGAGAGTGCTTTTCTATTATTTCTTTGCTGATCGGCATTTAATGGTTCTTTGTATCTTGGATCATTCGCATTCCAACAGTTCTTTTCAACCATAAATGCCTGAACTCGCATATGCCATGCGAAATAATTTCCATTCTCCAGTTTCGGAATATGCAATGTCGAATCTAGTGCTACGTCTGCCATCATGCCACCAGTTGTTTTCAGAACAATTAATCAGTCACAATCTTCGTTCACATTCAAATAATTCCACTCGCACTGGGCCCATAAAATGTTAGGTTTTTGATGTGTAACATCATTCCGCTCGGTTGCTGGATAGTCTTGTGGGAGTGATTTTGAAAATTGGGGACGGAAGTGGATCGGAACGATCGAGCTGGCAGTGGTGGATCGAACGGAAGTATGCACTGCCCGCTCGATCGATAGAACGGAAGTGTACTAGCTGGCAGTGGTGGAAAACGGAAGTATACACTGCCCGCTCGATCGATCGAACGGAAGTGTACTAGCTTGCAGTGGTGGAAAACGGAAGTGTGCACTGCCCGTTCGATCGATCGAACGGAAGTGTGCCCTAGCTGGCAGTGGTGGATCGAAAGGAAGTAGAAGACGCACTGCCAACTCGATCGATCGATCCAGCTGGCACTGCTAAGAGAAACAATCAGCGCGCAGTGTCAGAAATCGACACTATGACGCACTCTCGGCCATGTGGAATGTATATGACACACTGAACGGAAAATGCTCATGCGAACTCTGGTGTCAAGTGATTGAAACAAATGACATGGTACATGTTCGAAGTCTTCGTATCAGTATTTCAATGGTTAAATGCCTTAATATCAAACATTGTAAGTAGTCGGCATTGCCGGTATTATGTTTCTGCACTATGGCTATTCAAATATTAACCCAAATAACGGTATTGCAGCCATCAATATAATATAATCGTTGTGGTTATACGATAATTGAGCAACTCTTCATGAACTATTACTCAATACATTCTCTTTACTCACAAGAGGGCCTATTCATAAGGCATTTCACGCAGGAACATTATCGAAACAAGCAAAATATCAATGAAACTTAATTCCGTAATGCCGTATTATTGGAACGTGGAAATAAGTCACCATCTTGTGCAAAACATTTGCGTAGTCGAAATAGCCGTGGGGTTATTGCGTATGACTGTAAATCTAGAGTTCTTGGGTTCGAATCCTGGGCGGGGTAGATATTTTTGCTACCAGATTATCATTTTAAACGATATTTATCATATCAATATGACTCATTTTAACAGAATCCATATGAAATTACGTGTTGGTCTGTGAATCAAAAGGACCTGTTTATAAGGACTTTAAGGTTATGAGCGGGGTCGCGTCTATTAATCTCGTTGATCCATATCGTATTCTTTATTTAGGGCAGTGCTGGTGGAAGCTACAAATCATCTAATAAAATGAGTTCCGTATTATAAACTACAATATCTGTAAAACAATCCCTTTTGCAATAGATTAATATTTGTGCCAATAATACTATAAAATACCGGTGTATCAACAATTTCCCGTGAGGTTTCTTCTATGTCAGATGTTACACATATGCGACTACTGTAAGGCTCGTATTTTTTTTTTATTTTTTGGTTGATAGGGCAGTGGAATTATACATTTAGTGTTGATACATACAGTTTATTATACAATATGTGAATACAATTGTTAGGCTACACATTACCGTCCACCACATAACACCAGCTTGTTCTATCTACACTCACGACTACAGAGTAATATAGCTCTCAGCTCAGGACCTGCTCCCGACTGACTGACGACCCTGGCAACAGCCGCCGACACTAGAAAAAGCAAAATGCACAGGATTGAACGCGCTCGCTAGAGCGTGCCACCAAACAAGGATACAACCACACCCTGGCGTGCAATTCAAATCAAATCGACATCTGTTTGAGATACTGGCCATACTTATACCAACAGTATTGCCGACATCACGAAGGACACTGAATGTTTACCTTGCAAACTTATGGGAAATTGTCTGGGAATAAAGAGGTTTGGCTTGGTGAATGCCATTAGAATAACACATGGAAATGAGATGTTTATCGTTTTCCAAATTTTCGTATTGCCGCATTTTTTACAAAATATGTATCCCCATCTTTACTTGACCTATATAGATCTGGTAAATATCCCGATACACATCCAAATTTTGGTATTCAAGCTGATATTTTTAGCCTACTATTCACATTTTGCAAAAATGAGGAAAAAGTAGACATGAAATCGGGCAAATGTGTGTCTGTCTGTCTGCCTGTCCTTCTGTCTGTCTGTCTGTTCTTCTGTCTGTCTGTCTGTCTGTCTGGCTGGCTGGCTGTGTGTGTGTGTCCCCCTATCAACTCCTAAACGGCTGCAGCAATCGAAACAAAATTTGGTAGCAGTAAAAGATCTATACCTGAATATCTTACGGCCATATTTGAAAATTATGTCAGTGCTACCAACTGCTGAAAAATCGCAATTGAATTTTGAGCTCAATGTTGGATATCTTGAAAGATATGAATGCGAGCTATTTCAAAATTGACACACGTATAGATAATGATATTGCAGTTTAATTTCCAGGAGGCCATACATGGCAGTGTTGCCAAAATGGTTATAAGCCTGCTGATAGGTCGAAATTTTAAATGCATATATCTTCTACACTATAAATTAGATTTCAACCAAATTGCGTATGTGCTTTGTGTACATAAACAGATATGACTGAGCGTAATCTTAAGAGCCACCAGGGCTGCCAACTGTTAATAAATGCACTCAATTTTTTTAAACAAAATACCCATATATCAGAAAGTATGCAAGTTGACAGCTTTAAACTATGCACACGTATAGTACCTGACATTCTATATCAATTTGGACTAACTTATATACGTCAGTGCTACCAACATGATTCTAAGCCTGCTGAAAGGTCCAAATTTAAATGCTTGTAACTCCTACACTATCATTTGGATTTTAACCAAATTTTGTGTGTGTTATGTGTACCCTAACAGATATAACTATGCCGATTCTTAAGGGTAACCAAGGCTGCCAACTGTTAATAAATACTGTCTCTATTTTTGTTAGCCTAATATCAATATATCAGAAAGTATGCAAGCCAATAGCTCTAAACTTTGCACACGTATAATACCTGGCATTCTAGATTAATTTGGAGCAACAAATATACGTCAGTACTGCCAACATGATTCTAAGCCTGCTAATAGGTCCAAGTTTAAAATGCATGTAACTTCTGTACTAACTAATGGATTTCATTCAAAATTGACATAACAATAGAACATATTAGTTCAGATTATTTCTGACCAATACATGTATGTCATTGTTGCCAACATGATTTTACGTGCGCTGTTAGATCCAATGTTTAACTGCATGTAACGTCCATGCTATCCATTGGACTTCAATCAAATTTTGAATTCTGTACCTTAAGAGATGGAACTAAGAATATATTGAGTCACCAGGGCTGCCAACTGTAGTTCTCTATTAGGCTACATTATGCCACGTAGCCTATAGAGTATTTCGAACTAATTAGATATTTCGATATTACCAACTTAATTTCGTCATTATTCTAGATAGATCCATATAGATTAATCATTGGCATGAATCTTAAATTTTAAGAAAAGTAGGCTCTTTAGTTCGTCACGGAACTTCTTGTTAAAATATGTATCCCCATCTTTACATCACCTGTATACGATGTGTGGTAAAGATGGCGATACACATCGGAATTTTGGCATTTTAGCTTATGTTTATAAAATACTACCAATAGTACCTGGCGTTGCCCGGGAGGTGTCTTTGTATGTTATAGACAGATAAATGCTAATATATTTCTCTGAATATATTAATTTTGCCCCTATGTGAGTTTAGAACATAGTTCTCCTGACCACTGTTATTACTCATGTGCAATATTATCTCACAGTAAACCTAGTCGAAAAGTACTATGGAGTGCAATAACGTAGCAGAGCATGCAACAGTAGTAGAATGGGATGTATATACACAATTCTTCGAGAACTCGGTCTCGCATTCACTTTCCTGATAGTGTTTATTTTTGATTTAATGGGGTAATTAAGACGTCTTATAGCAGTGTTCATATCGTTATCGCTATTATTTTTCAAATGTAGCAACTACTTTCTTGATGGGAAATAATATTTAAATTATTCGATGATTGGAAGATTAAATCATCATTGCGGACGCAAATATACATATTTTTATTTTTCGTATGGTACAAATGATCTACATGAAAAAAAAATCCACAGCCTGTTTCCAGTCTCCGACCGGGTCAGGGATGGAATGAATGAAGCCCCCATCTAGCGGCGAGGAAATGAACTGTGCCGGCTGCCGAGGCCTGACGCACTCCTTTGGGGCAATGATCAAATGAATGACAGATGAAATGAAATGTTAGTGGAGAGTGTTGCTGGAATGAAATGTTGACAGGGAAAACCGGAGTACCCGGAGAAAAACCTGTCTGCCTCCGTTTTGTCCAGCACAGATCTCACATGGAGTGACCGGGATTTGAACCACGGACCCAGCGGTGAGAGGCCGGCGTGCTGCCGCCTAAGCCACGGAGGCTGTCGGTACAAATGATCTACATATATGTACAAATATGTACATAACAATCAAAAAAGAACATCAAGGCTCTTCAACCAAGAAAGCGCTGGAGCTGATGCTTTCATGAACTCTTCCCAGTTGCCTGCGAAGCTACGCTGTGGGCAATCCCAATTGATGTGGTACAAGGTCTGTTGTCTGTTCTTGAGCTCCGCAGTCACAAGCTGGTGATTATAGCCAACCCCATTTCTGTAGCATTGCTTTGCACCTTCCGTGACCAGTTCGAGCACGATTTAGTTGGCACCACGTAGCTCTTGGTAGATCAATTCCTGGGATATGCTGGGAAGGATCATCTAAGTGGATTTGGTGATGTGAAGAAAAATCTCTACATCTTTCCTTCCAGATTTTGCTGATGTTGTAAGGCTCTGGCTGTTTAATAATGTCATCACTACAAATAGGATTCCTGGATTTCAGGCGCATGGGTGGAGGATTACTCAGTACTGAGTGAACCGGAATGTGCTTGAAGTCAGAACTGATGAAGTTTTCCAAGCGTGGGCAGCTGCTTGTTGTCGTCTCAGTTGTGGAGGAGGAATGCCTACCAGGACGTGCAACCATGGCACAGGGGTTGATCTCAATGTGCCCGTTATAATCCTTAAGGAGTCATTGAGCTGAATATCCACTCTGTGGACATGAGCACTTCTATTCCATACCGGTGCACAATATTCGGCAACAGAGTAGACTAGCGCAAGGCTTGCCATACGAAGAGTACCTGCATGGGCACCCCATGTTGTGCCAGCCAGTATTCGGATGTTATTGTTCCTGGTCTTAAGTTTCCCTGCAGTATTCTTAAGGTGTTTATTGTAGGTCAGAGAACGGTCCAGATTTACTCCTAGGTATTTGGGGTTGGGATTGTTTCTCAGCCTCCTTCCGCAGAATGTAATGTTCAGCTCTTGTTTGGAGATTCTACTATTAAGGTGAAAAGTTGTGACTTCAGTTTTTGATGGGTTTGGGCAAAGCCTCCACTGTTTGAAATAATTTTCAAGTTTTTTCAGGTCCTGTGTCAGGATTTTTTCCCCGTCGTCCAGATATTTGGTTTGGATTGCTACGGCAGAGTCATCAGAATAGCACAACTTATGGGACACTGTTGCTGGTACATCGCGTGTATATAGATTGAACAATAATGGGGCTAAGACAGATCCCTGAGGGAGGCCGTTCTTGATGGTGTGCGACTTACTCATCTTGTCGCCTGAACATAATCTGAAATAAGTGTAGACAACCTCCAAGATGGTGTACCCTGGGCAACGGACTGCAAGGGCAGGACGGCAGAAAGTCTACACAAGCGGTAACCGAACTAGATCTCGTATCTCTCCCGGTTTTTATTATCTACAACATTTTCCAAAAGGTTCTTTTAAGAGCCAAAGCACACAGAACTCAAAATGCATTGGGCCTTGTGCTCGTGTCCTACAACAGAACATTGAAGGTATATCCAAAGATAAAATATACATATGATTTTCAATCCCGCACAAATTACGTGCATAATGAATAATGACGTATTCCCGTACATAGCTCAGGGTGTACTATAGCAGCATATTCAAGAACAGTACTGATGTTAAAATAATTTGCATGCATATTATCTCATCCACATCAAGTTAAAGTAAATTAAGCTGCGTAAAATCCCAATGTCAAAAATATGATGCTTAGATTCTTAACACATTGGACTTCCTTAGCCTCTAAAGTAATTCGTGAGATAAGAAATACATTCTCTAAACTTCGTCCTTACTAATCTCTAAAATACTATACCGGAATCCAGAGTGATTAGAACTCATGACAATAAAACATTAGGCTATTCAATACCTTTTGTCAGGAATCACCAAAATGGTTAATATAAATACATAAACATAGGAAAAAATTTGTGAACAAATAGAATCGAACTATATAATGTCCGCTATTCTTATGGCAAAGTATCATTACTTATTGTTTGGTCCTTATCAGCCGAAAATTATCGCATAATTCGTAGTTTTATTATGTTATTAACATGTTATCAACTAAATTCATGATTGAACATCCGGTTCCATTACCAATTAGCATAGTCCTAGAGCAGGATAATTACCAATATTATTACAATATAACCCGAATAACAAAGGCAAATACTATTCATAGAACAATGTGCAATTTCACGCACAAGTTGCTGTATTTCTGATTTGTAATACAAAAGACAGCTTGTAGAGATAAACACTGTGAGCAATAAAAACATGCAGCATAAAGACCTTATTATGATTAATAATACATAAACGTCAACATATCAGTAGAAGAACGCACCTTAACGGAGTGTTCTAGTTCTAGTACATATAACACACAATATAATGCGCGTGATACCTATCGTCATAAGGTAAAGATTCAAAATCATCCATAACAGCAACGGCATCAATAGTGTAAAATTAGACACAAAATGTCACATAGGTTTTGGTGCCCTAAAGACTAGATATTACATAAAATTATACATACAATGAAAAAAATCATTTAGACGATCACGTGAATTAGCGGAGAAACTTGGTAATTGTTTTCCGTGGTTTCCCACTTCTACTCGAAGCAAATCTCGATCACAAAAACCAAGATTAACGGCCGAGGGACCTCATGCGCTGACCACGCTCCACGCCAAAACTTGCAGATACAACTGTGGATGGTGACAGTCCGACCACTATAGTTCATCTACTGTAAGTATGCACTTTTTTGACAGTTCTCGCGGGAACAAGTTGTCCAACAGAACATATCAATCCGCCGCTACCACGTGCATTCCAGCCTATGAGCCATCACCCACTGGCAGCCAGCAATGGCCGTTGTATTCCGTCATGGGGTGAACAGCTGTTATGAGTTGCCTAAACCTACATTCATCTCGCTATATCAATTCATTGCTCCTTTTAAAAGGAAACTTGTATTTCATTGTGGCATTTATCAAATAATCGTTCTAACAGCACACCTATACTCTGAGAGCTACCTGAATGGGATTGACAGTTCTCGCCTCTCCATGTGGTCTGAGAACGAGGTTGCCAACGTAAGTTGGAAATCGAGGTTTGTGGATGGAGTTGAGTTCTCTTAACTGAGACATCTTCATGCTCTCATCAGCTGGAACCGCACGGCGTGAAAGCCATTCAATGATGATGTCCTTCCTTGCGGCATAAGGCGGTGCTTTGTCTACAATGACAGAATGGTAGGGTGCATTGTCCATAACAATTGTTGTCGGTTTATGCAGATTAGGAAGCAACGATCCCTTAAACCAATTTAAGAATTTCTCGTGATTCATCTCTTCATAATAATCGCCTGTCTTTTTTGAACGAAAGAGCAGGAGACAGTCTGGAACAAATCCTTGAGAAGTACTCGCATGCAAGATGATGAACCTCCCTCCTTTACCTATAGCATGACGAATAGAAATAAATAGTGTTTCACTCACCGAGTTCAACCGCGCCCCGCTCGGCTAGCGCTAGAGGCGCTGATCCCCAACGCTACACAGTCAGCTGTTCAATAGCGGGATACGCGCTGGGCTACGTAAACCTCTTTACGAAGGCTGCGGTTACGCTGATTACAACAAATTGTGTGTTTAGACTTATGAATAATACTGTCAAAAGTTAGTATTAATATTCTCTGTCCCCATGTAGAACTATCGTTTAAAACCCTCCGTTAGTCGCGCATTGGTCTGACAGCTCCATGGTTCGTTATACTAGTTTTAATATCAAGCCAACAGATCAAGTTATGATCTTATCGTCTCGTGACATCTTACACCAAACCTTAGTAAGCATTTTTCTGGAGTTGTGAAATAGCGTGCCTAAAAATAACTTTAACACGTGTAACATTTTGTCAGCGTGAGATTGATAGTACCAGCGCTCCCAATGATGTTACATTCTGTCAGTGAGTAGCAAGTGTGCTGTTATACCGATTATTTGGCTTAGTATGTTGCCTTAGTTAATATCAGTAAGGAGATTGCGCCTTACGGAAACCTAAGGATGCAGATGAAGCGTGTCACCTTCTGCTGAAAGATAACGAATAGCAAGTTCATGATTCAGTAATTTCAAAGGAATTTGTGACTCTGATACTGAAGACAAAGTTGAAACAAGATCCGAAGATCAGGAGGACGGTAACGGAAGCGAAGAATTGGATGACCGTTCATTTTATTGGCAGGTTGGCCATTATTATTATTATATGTCCGACTCATTCTTGGCCACTTGGCTATCAACACGGAAGTCCGGGTTCGATTCCCAGCTCTGCCAATAAGTTTAATACTGGTCTGAGAGCTGGAACGGTGTTCACTCAGCCTCGTGAGGCAAAAATGTTAAGAGGGCGTTCGATTCCTACCTCAGCTATCCTGGAAGTGGATTTCCGTGGTTTCCCACTACTTCTCCTCCAGGCAAATGCCGGGATGGTACTGTACCGTATATTTTCATAAGGTTATGCCCAGATACTGTAGTGGAGACGGCGAGAGACGCGATGCTGTTGAGCTCGTGAGTCAAGTCATGATCTATCACGCCGTTAATATAAGAAGTGTCATTCGGTTCGAGATCGGAAAGTAACGAGCATTCCCGAGTGGGTGGACTCACAGCTAGACCGATCAATAAACCTATATGTGACGTCATGTCATATATCGACCCAGGCTACAGGATTATCTTTATTGTTTTAAAGCGAATCAGAGTAATAGAAGACTTTTCAAAGAACGTAGAACGCAGATTACCATAGCAGAAAGCTATTTTATATGAGGAATATAATATAACAAGTGACGTGCAAGAATAACATTTATAAAGATCAAGCCATAAGCGAGTTATTGACACATCGAGATATCGATGAAGGAAGGTAGTAGTGGGGGTTGCTTGCTGTGGCGTTTGGCAGCCAGCAAGGCGACTTCACTTGTACTATTGTATTCGGAGTGTCATATGTGTGGTTACGCAACTCGTCTAGTGAGCGAGATCGCAGGTGCAATGCAGGCTGTGATAACTCCGTGTGGAGACGGCTCGCGTTTATACTCAGCAAAGCCGAACAGTCTTTTTCAAAGTGCGTTATAAACGTGCAGAGTATTTCGTGTCTCAACAAGCGGACGTGTACCGTGCACGAGTACTTATTAAAGCTACCATTTTATAATGGATCTGATATATTTTCAGAACAGTTGTAAATGTATACTGCCATCTTGGTCAAGAAGAATTGTGTCGAAACGGAACGTGGACTGACTGTATGTCTCGGTCCAGCAGTGTCCATTATCAAGGCAGCCATTTCGAAACCTTGTGAGGTCTTCATCACGAGCTATAGTAACGTGTATGATTGTGCTGATACATGCTAACATCAGGACTTGTTAAGCTGTACATTATGCAGACACTAGAACGCATATTATCGTCTGAGATGTCAGTGGGGAAGTTCAACGTTATAGTTATGTCTTCCAGAATGGCAGGTTAGATTAAATGGGGTAGCATCATGAGAAATGCTTAAGCGAAATGACTGCCACCCACAACTGCATTCTCCTTTTTGGAGAAGAGTATATTTTCCCCGCACTCCAGTGGTTGTTTGCGAGTGCTTTCATGAGCTGCGACATGCAGTACAGTGCTATTTCTCAGGCGGATTATAATATTTCTGGTATGAAGGGAGAAGGCTCGTATGGCCGTTTGACCAGTATGCGTGTGCTGCAGGCCCGGGTTCGATCCCCAGATCCAGAGGAGAAGAAGAAGAGTGTATTATCTGGTGATACCCTGGATATTCATCAGATCTTTATATATCCCGCTTAAGACGCTTCAAGATGCAACAAAAGGTACCGGACCAGCAGACTCTTTAACGTAGCTTAGTTGAGACACTTGTTAGCAACTGCAATTGTCATTTCGTTTTTGTAGATTAAATGGGTATTCACAAGTTTAGGTTCGATGTTTCTGTCGAATCTGACTTGCTGTGTTCCCGGGATTTTGTATTCGCTTAACGAATTCATCCCTTGTGTATTATTAGTTTGGATCATTTAATCAGTAGAATCAGTAATTTCT
Source organism: Meconema thalassinum (assembly GCA_946902985.2). Classification (NCBI taxonomy): domain Eukaryota; kingdom Metazoa; phylum Arthropoda; class Insecta; order Orthoptera; family Tettigoniidae; genus Meconema; species Meconema thalassinum. The sequence continues at coordinate 151,626,823 of OX336389.2, forward strand.
TAGTAGTGCGAATTTTTATTTGCCGAGAAGAGGATTTAGGGGAAGATCTACAATATTTTGTTTAAGTATAGTATTAATCGCGTTTGTTTCTCAGAGTTTGGAACACTGATTTCTTTGAGGCCAGTACATGTTTTTCGTGTACTACTGTTCTGTTAGGAACTTCGTTTTCTCGCAGCGATTTGAATCTTGGAAAGTTTATCTTGGTGTTCGTTGCATTTATAGTTTTAATCCACCTGTTGGATTATTTTTATGGAAAGCACATCGCTTTTGTGAGTGCAGATTTATTAGTGGATTTACTTATTGATTGTCATTGGATTAACCTTATTAGTTAACTTGTTTTCATGGTGTAAGTTTTATCCACTGATACTTCGAAGCCCACCGAAGTTGGAGGCTATCCTGGTTCAGGAAAAGATCAGTTTTACCTTCTATTAGGTATTGATTTGAGATTAACTTAATTTAGGATGTCATTTTGAGACATGTATTTTCCACAGTATTAACGTAAATAATTGCATTTAATGCAATTGTGTGAGTGAGATATAGTGTAGCAGTTTTGAACACCATTCAAAAGATTGATTAAATTATTCCAGGAAAGCTTGACTTGGAGTCAAGAAAAATGAACAAGTATTATTAATATACATTATCGGGAGGCAAGATAGGTTAATTTGCTAGTGGAATGTTTTAGTATCTCGACTTTGAACAACGTGCTTAAGGTTAGTGTGTGAGTTAAGCATGTTTGTAGGTCTTGTGTGAGTATTGAGATTAAATAATAGTAGTGTTTTGAAGGTTCGTATAACCTTGTTGTTTTGTGTTTTGGATGCACATCTGGGATGATGCATATTTGTGAGATTTTATGCTTGTTGAAGCATTAGGCCAGTTTTAGATTGAGCCGGTAAGTGCTTTCCAGCCAGTAAGTACCAATCTGTTTGTGACTTCGAGTAGTCAACACCCGTGTTTGGTGTTACGTTAATATAGATGAGTTTTTCTGGTATTTTAATATCTGTTGGAGACATTGGCGTCGTCATTCTTATAGAGCGATCCTACATGCTTTTCTTCACCTAATCAAAAGCAACGCTTGGATATTCTGTTCGAGCAACTTAAGACATTTCCACAACATATAATCATTAAAACCTCTACAATTTTGTACAAGTTTACTTGAAATTTGAATCATGAACATAGTCGATAGATACACTACTTAGCTTAATTGCTAGATAAAAATTGGTAACCCGATGTATTAAATGATAATTGCACATCACGATGCGAATGTTATGGCCAAGATCAGCTGTTTAGGCTGAATCATGTGAATGTTTGAGGACATATCTGTATATATTCTTATAAATACTTGTATATAATCTTGATATTGCTACACTTTTGGAATATCGTTTAAGACGATACACGTGTAAAAATTTTGATAATTCTTCTTTATTCATCGTCTAATATTTCATCCAGTCCTCCTAATATCAATAGGAGATTGATGCCTAATATCCTTGTTTCATAATGTGAGATATTATATTTAGAATCACCCCAGCGTGTAGGTGATGATCGTAATCCATTTTTGGAATTATTTAGGATTTTCTTAATACAGTTGTGTTTAGCTGTGATTTAGTTTTCTTGACTACAGAGTATTAATATTTTATTTTCTTGTCTGTTACCTTGTTTTCTTGGAATAAATTGTTTTCCCAATTTTAAATCATGGCGTGATATTTTAACGAAGAGATTGCAGGTCGTTTTAAGATGGCCATCGCTTGGATTTTCTTTTTCCAGGGTTTTCCACCCTTGAGATAGTTCTTTTTAGAGTTGCTTTTCGTGTTCTTGAGCTAGTTTCTTATGTGTTCGTTCGTTGTAGCCATGGTCATTCTTAAAACAGCCTGATAGGATGACTAGTACCCCATTCATTCCTCTACTTGGTGGTAGGACCTGGGAGGGTTTTTCGCCGGGCATTTTTCAGGTTCTACGATCCAGTGACCATCGAGGGATTTCACCAGGTATTGGTAAGTGTTTCGGGTACAGTACCTAACTGAAGGGCACGGCCGCTTCCTACCCAAATCCTACCTCAATTCCAAATACACACACTACTACAGACATCATAATGACACAGGTTATCAGACGAATTCCAAGCAAACCCAAACACACGGGGGTACGTGACCACGATGTCGTTAAGTCCCTAAAGAATCAACAATTATTATTATTTTAGGCCTATTATTATTAAGACGGATTTTTACCATTTTAGGTAAGGATGGCACGAAATAGAACAAGTAACCATGGAAGGCTGCCTTCATTCCGTATCCTACTGGGTGCCTTTCGTGATTTTACATCAATGGATAGATATTTCGGTAAATTTTGAAAAATGTGAGGTACTGATCCTGGTTTTAATTTCCACTTCATGCGAGGAATTTCCACGCTCTCATAGTTCACTACGAAACAGTCCGCCTTTATAATAATTAAATCTTCCGAAAAAACGCTCGTCACAGATTCTATTTTTGATCGACAATTGCTTATCTTTCCAAGGAATAACTCTCGCCCATTTCGCAAACAGATTTGTTTCTTTTGGTGGTGTGAAAAAATGTCTACCATCAGATGTTCTTCGTAACCCGATTTACTTCCAGGAACAAAACATTACGACATTTTCCCGAAACAACCGAAAACTTAGTTGTTTGCACACACAAAGCACTGCACAGACATTCGTAAACTATTACAAGGAAACAAATTCCCTCGAATAATATGACTTCTCGCGCACAGGATATTACAGTACTAACCTCGTGGGTTACTGTCACACGTGCTTATGGTTCGGCACGACTTCCGCGCCACACACTGGCTGGACCTTGAACTACAATGCTTAAGTAGCGGAGTGATGACACTGTTTATTTCTATTCGTCATGCCTATAGGTACAGCCATTGTGCCTTGAATTGATTTGTCTAACCAGCCCTTTTTAAAGCATGTGAATCATTAACCCATGTCTCATCTAGCCAGAGAATATCGTCGAAGTTTTCATGAATAATGTCGTGTAAAAATCGGCATCTCCATGCAGCAACATCACTCCACTCTAGCAAAATTTTACGCCCGGAAATTTTCTTATGGCGAAACCCAATATTTTTCAACACCTTACTTACAGACTAAGTGCTGCCTTTAAATAGATCGGCCTGTTGCAAGGAAACTTTTAATTTGCGGAGAGTTGGATGTTCCTTCATTTTATAGTGAGCATACACATGGCGGCGAATTGCATCTTCCTGAAAAGAGTCCAAGTTCGTCACTCGTTTCTTCACTCGTATCTTCTTCCTAGGAGAGTTGAGTTTGACACATTTATTTTGACTTTCCACGAGCTGGAATCTCTCCTTGCAGATATTCACTGCTGTATTCTTTTTGATCTTTAGGGCATAAGAAGTTCTCTCGATAACTTTACTAAAGGGCATTAAAGGACCGCTGTTATCGCTCTCCTTCTCAAAATATTCCCGTAAAGTACATACCAATTCACGGGACTGACCTCGCAGAACGATTCCTCGCCCCGTGGTTTTCAGTTCACCCTTTCCCTTAGCCACCGTACCCGCCTCCGTCATAGCAAAATATAATATGAAAATAGACTGTTAATGTACATGAAAACTGAATAAAGTCACAAATATAAGTTACTAATTACTTTTAACTACTGCTGTTCTACTCAACAGGACTACACAAATAATTATTAAAGCACTATTACTATCACTAAAGCACCAATACACAGAATAACAAGCGATCACACTGTACAAGTCAAGAGACACAGCTAACCAAGCACTGACGCACGTGGGCTGTGATATTGCAACGCAGAGTATTATTACATCAACTCTGCGATCATGGATTGGTCAAGAGTCAGAGAGGTGTTGACTGAGGTGAAACATCCGGCCAAATGTCAATCCTATTCAGGCAGCTCACAGAGTATAAAACCCACTGACGGCTCGCTGACCGAATGTTACATCATTGTGCGCGCTATGACACAGCAGCTGATAACTTAAATGTTAAAGTCGAATTATTTTTAGACTCATCATTTCACAGCTCAAGGAAAATGCTTACCAAGGTACGGTATGGTGTAAGATGTCCTTAAGACGATAACATCATTAATGGACCTTTTGGATTGATATTAAAATAAAACGTACGAAACATTTCACCATGTAACTTAACTAAAACGCAAAAACTCATATTTTAGGTCTAATTTTTTGCACAAATAAATATGAAAACTATTCACCAGGGCAATGTCCTTGGGGAAATCAATTCATATTTTGTATTTTCTTATTCACAGTTGGCCTCACATCACCAATGAATTGTTTTATAATCATCTCAAATGATGTTATATTAAAAAAACACAAAATTATTATTAACAATAATTGTTACAATTTTCTATCATTTAATTAATTCAGATTTTCATCAAATAATTATTATTCTCACTTTCAGTTAATCTTCACAACATTTAAATATCAAAATATTCATAACAGAATTTATTATTGTTATTATTCGTAAATTTCCTTCAAAATTATATATATCAGGTCTCCCTTCTCTCAAAATTAGACCCCCAGGGGCTCACATCTAGTGGGACGTGGGTTGGCGACCACGGGGCCCCCAGCTGAGTCCGGTATTGTTACCACTTACTTGTGCCGGGCTCCTCTCCGTCTTCTTTCCTGTCGACCTCACTTGGTCAACTCTTGTTCTCTTCCGACCCCGACGGTGTTAGGGTATCCGAGGCCTAGGGAGTCTCTTCCTTTCTTGCCTTATTTGGCCCTTGTCCCATCTTTTCTGATACCCTCCTTCTGCGAAGGTTCAGCCTTATTTTTCTTTTCATGTTATCTCCTGCCTATTGCTGAAGGCCCTCGAGGAGGCAGGGTGTATGTAGCCCCACCACTTCTGGTGCACCCTGGATATAGCTACACTCTCAAGAGCACACGGCTGGTGAGTTCGTGAGTTGGCGACCCCGAGGGATTCCTGAAATGGGTCCGGTTTTCCCCTTTTATCCATTACCTGTGGGGCGGACCCTCTCCTCTTTCACTTTACTATCTGCCTTTCATGGCTCTCCTTCCTTCCAAGTCCGTCAATCTGCATTCTTCGAGAGTAGAGGGCATTTCTTTTCATCCTGTCCTTTATTTGCCGTATTCTCCTTTTGTTTTCCATTTCTTCTTCTAGTATATAAGTTCGTAGTTAGTTTTAGTTATAGTTTACATTTCATTTTCATATTCACGATCACCCAAACCATTGGGGCCGATAACCTAGATGTTAGGCCCCTTAAAACAACAATTATCATCATCATTATCTCAAAATTAGTTCATGAAGATTGGCATTAAGTTAGTTGACTGTTTCGAAATTTATTATTATTATTCCAAGCACTCCCAAGTATTTATAATAAACATTCTCAGATATTTATTTATCTTCTTTTATTGCTTTAGCAACCATTTTCTTCTCAATAAATTTTCGGTCAGATTCATCAAATCTAACAATCATATTTTATTTATTTAGGCACAAAATTGGGAATCTAGATAATTGACACAGGTTAGAAATAAATACTCAATCTTACAGGATTTGAATTGGACGGGAATATGGGGCGGCCCTCTCGCCTCACCCTTCTTTGACAACTAGGAGCAACACTTGCTTTCACTAACCTCTTCTATAACTCAGGATATAATTTCTTCATGGATGACCCTCAGTCTCCACAGAAATATAAATGTCGACATCCTAGTCGCATAATATTTTCAACGATAATCATCACATATGATTCTAATATTTTTTTTCTCCACAATATTTTTTTGTATAAGCGTTGTAATTTTCCGTCATACATATTGCTGTGTATTTTTAAAGTCATAACGTTTCCAATGAAAAGATATAATTATTCCTGGTCAACATCTCCCTGCCTCTATTTTACACAAGTTCAACCTAGTAGATACATTGTTAATACCTGCCGTTATTTTACCTCCTTCCTCATTCTTACTTGGTGCTTTTTAGAAAAGTCTTCTAAACTCAAAACTATTGCCATTTGATGTTAATTACACAAACTAAATTGTCTAACCATGTTCCTAAATATCAATAACCTTTGTTATTTCTCACTATGTTCATAAATATTAACTTCTGCTTCACAAATATTGAATAAATAAATGTCATTTGGCTGTATCACTGTTCTATATTTAAACCATTTCTATGTTTATTGTTATTATTCCTTCTAACCACATTAAATAATTATTATTATCCTTGGCAATATCTTATTTAATCATTGTTATGATTTTTACAACATTTACAATTATTATTATGACCCTAGTTATCAAATATTCAAATATAAACAATTAAACAAAATGTTTAAACCCACACCTTGATTTAACAAGTATCACGAATGATTTACAACATTCTCATATCATGATTATTAATTTAATAACATCACTAATTATTGATAGTGTAAATTAAATTACTATAATGGTGCTATCACCTTTCAAATAGTTTAATTAATTTAAATTTATAATTTAACAGTGTATCCTCCCATAAATAATTATTAGAATATTTATTTCCTTTTTTACTTCACTGTAATTTATTATTATTAAATAATTAAGAATTCATTTAAATAATCCATGTTTCGCTCAAGCATCTAAGAGCTATAAGTAAAAAATATTCCTATTCCTTTAAATAAATTCAGAATGTCTTATATCGGGAAGACATCAATGTAACTGTTGTTCTGACAGTATAGAAAAATTGTATATTAAATTTTCGGCCTCCACAATCGTGCTCCATTTGTAGTACTGGACAAATGCACATGAAGTTTGACACGAAAATGGTGTTGACTTTCTATTTATGAATGGTAAAAGAAATTCTCAACTACTTTAGCCTAGTAAGAAATACATTTAGAATATCAGCTTACTTCATTCTTGATGTGATGGTAAATGCGTGTCCTTGGTGTTCGCCACAAACATAGCGATCTCCCTTCGTCATCAGCGACTCCATTGCCTCATCTTCGTTGCCCTCCATTGCAAACCTATCCTCGCACGGTTTCAACGACACATACCAGCGGTTATAAATGCACGTACAAACACTTTCCCGCTATACTTTCTAATGTCCAACATTATGAAATGTTTCAATTCTGAACACGATTCGTTCACTTTTACAACGTTCATTTGTGGACTGTGATTTCACTGTTCTGTATTTGACTAGTTATGACAGGAACAACTTTTAGCAGCATGAAATTCAGCGAGTTTTGCCCTAACAATCTGGTATCTGTGGATGTCGAAGACTGCCTCATTTAACCACTTAATCATGTATAAACTGTTCCGTCTTTTCAATACTAGTTGCTGGTAGTATTGAAAAGACGGAACAGTTTATAAATTATTAAGTGGATTTCAATTCAATACGGACCAACATGGATAATAACAATGCCTCATATAAGTTAGTCCCTCAGCGAGTAATCAGATATTATCTGCAACAAGTGCGCTAGGCAACACTTGTCCCGCATCGTAGGCTAAGCTATTTTCTGATGTCCTATAACTGGCACTTTGGATATGCTCCACCGCAATCTGTAAAACAGATGGGACCAGACGTCGCCTAAGTTCCACCCAGACAGGCAAAATCGTGAATAGTACACGTGCTTAGTTCACTGACAATAAACTAAGTCCTGAACACTAGTCCAGCGTCTATGTTCTCTCGTTGACTATAGTAAAAGTATCTTACTGGATTCACAGTGCGGCGATGATGCTTACCCGAGCAGTCGCTCGGACGAAGTACATATCTCAGTCCAAATCCAAATCAGAGTACGACTCCTAGGCGACGCCCCGAAGGGGCGGCGTCTAGGTGTTGCGCTCGGGACCACCGACCAAATTCTGGTCCTTTGTCCCAATTCAGCGGGGTGTAATGTTTGCCTGGTTCGACTTGTGGTTATTCAATGTAAATCTAAGATGACTAGTTGTACATACAACTGGATTTAAGAGTTGAAAGGAGGAAGAGTAGAAGTAAAAGGTGGTGAAAGTGAAAGATAGAATGCGTGCGACTTGAGTTTCAATGAGGCTTAGTAGAGAGGTCGGGTCCGCTAGACCTGGGCACCATCCCGGGTGAACCAGCCGTGGCTAATCCCCCGAGCAGATGCCCAGCGGTTTCGCGGGGCAAAGAGGGGGGGGGTGAATTTAACGAACAAAGGAGACAATGTGTTGGAGTAACTGGAGAATGTTTGTGAGGGCTGAGTTTTGGGATTGGGAAATGCTTGGGGGGGGGGGGGGGGAGATGGGAAGTGAGAGTAGCGGGGGAATGTGTTTCTGGTGTTGTTTGGGCTGCTGGAACTGCCTGTGCTGTTGTCTTAGGGCAGCTTTGATTTGTCTGCATCCCGAGTACGAGGCCGCGTGCCCCCCTCCACAGTTTATACACGTGGGGGTTTCTCTGGGCACGGTACAGTCTTTGTGGCGGTGCTGACCGCCACATCGATTGCACCTGGACTCGTACTTGCATTCATACGCAGCATGTTCTAGGCGTTGGCAATTGAAGCACTGAGTTATGAGTGTGGAGCGTTGTCTGGGAGCTGGGCGCCTGGGTGCCTGGGTCTTTGTAGCTGTGGGGGAGGGTGGGAAGGGTGGTGAAGCAAGTGTAACAGTGCTCTCTGACGGAGAAGCAACTGCTGTAGTGTCTGGGGCGTGTGGGATGAGAGGAGGTTGAGGGATGTCACCATCCTCCGGAGGAGGGATGACTGGGTCTGTAGGTTTGGCCTTAGGGATAGTTTTGCTGCTGGTTTTGTGTTTGGTTGAGGTTGGGGCTGTGATTATGCTATTGGATGTTTGTGTCCAGAAGTTCCTTGTGTCAGGTGTTGTTTGGGAGCGCTCGTGTCTGATGTCCTGAGTGTCTGTTTGCATCTGTGTGGAGGTGGTTTCAGGAGGGGGAAGAGTTTGTGTGCTGGAATCGTGTTCATCTGTAGGGAGAAGTGAGAGAAGTGTGTGCTGAGGAATACCAGGATGGCTCCGAAGGGCTCTCCTAATATTCTCCAGGTGCTTGTTTTTGTTGGGAGTGATGAATATGTAATTGTTTCTGGTTTCTTCCACCTGGTATATGGTGTGCCACATCGGGATCACCGTCTCCGCCACCGCCTGTCGGACAGACACTGGATCCGTGACCCGAGACGGCTTTACCACGATGGCAGTACACCACGGCGTGCTCTTGCTGTTGGGATTTCCAAAATAAAGGGGTACAGTGTAGTCGTGGGGCATGTTGTGTAATGCGAGAATGTGAAAAAAGTAAAGTGTGAATGGAGGTCAAATGCTGTATGCAGCCCTTGTGCGGACTCGGCGAGGAAGGCTTTCGAAGTAACAGCTGCGGATCCCTGTCGCCTATGGTTGACAGTTTTGGTCGGCTTGTGGGCCGAGACAATAGGCGAGCTGGGTTTGGCTACTCGGGGGTAGTGGAAGGGATGAGTTCTTATTATTAAACTCGGGGTAAAAGGATTTGCTTGAGAGGGATGGAGAAGTTAGGCGGGGTTGGGTGATCTTGCTCGGCTGGCGATGGCTGGACTCGGCTCGGCTGGGTGGCTTGGCAGCGCTCAGTGCGGACGCAGAGTGCGGACGTCGCTGGCTTCAGGTGGGGCTCTCAGTGGCTTGCGATTGGCTCCCTTGGTACTGTCCCCGTTTACCCGGATAGTAGGCTGTCAGATATCCGCCCCCCTCAATCGGATTGCCAACAATCAATCGCACCGACTCAGCTACATCAATGAAAATGGCACTGACAGATACTATCGAGATATGAGCACAGAACTTCACAGGAAATCATTGTGGAACACACCAAAATAGACGGGGGTACATACTTACCGTTACTTACCTCTTAAAAATCATCTCGGGGTTTGAGTTGACAACAGGATCACTAAAGTCTGTTCACACAATATCCTCCACCATGACATTAAAAAAATGAACCAAGACGAAGACGAGAACTTTGAACTGTACAAAAGCCTTATTTCTAATAAAGGGTATGATTTTAATAACACAACAAAATCAACGTGGCTATCAGTAGCCCATGTCAATCTGACTACGTCCTCCTGTAGGACTTGCAAAGTTATCATACAACATGATATAGAACATATTAGCTCCACCGAGCTCCAAATAACGTAATATTCATAACACAATTGGATTGGAAAGGAAGTGAGGACGAGACATATATAGAGCATTTGGTTTCCTTTTAATAAACATGACAATTGTATTTATAGTCGCAAGGCCAGAGTGTGGACGACCTCACCCGCTGATAACCAGTTGTTGGGACAGCTGCAAGCTACCCTCCAACCTGTCGCATACTTGTCAAATGGACTCCCTTCTCACATGCTACGTTACGTAAGAATACAGCTCTCTCTCAGGCTTTAAATGTCCGCAAGACAACTCAAATATATATTTACGCAATCCTTTCAAATACTTTACTCACATCCTGCTGGACTATTATGATAATTCCTGAACTTGTTAAGTTCTCTTCCAAATGTTTAATAAGCTCTTAAATGTTTATAACAAAATCACATAAATTATTTATAACAATTAGAAATTGTTTATAATATTTGTCAAAGACAATAAAAATTTTAAACACGCTTTTAACATCACTTTCGTTCCACATTATTGTCAAATTATTTACAATATTAACATTTAAATTGTTTAAATTATTAATTTAAGAAATACATTAACCACAGGTTCATCCGGTTGGTAATTTCATAATCGTGTTTAATATAATCGACCAATGAAGGTTAGTTATACATATTAATGTCACAATCTGGTTTAATAAAGGTTTTAATAATTATTTGTGACGGTAATCTTCATTCAAAATCTTATCTCAAATTCTTTCAAAACTCTTGTTAATTATAACAGTAAATTCACTTGATTAATTTTCAATGAACTATGACAATTCACTCCAGCGGAAAATACTTCGCTAACACAATAATGCACAAATTGCATTATAATTAGGCCCAAAATTCATCATATATTAATCTATATGGCATTAAAAACTTCCACCGAACTTACAAAAACTTCCACAAATAATTCTTTAACATTAATTCCTGTGGGAACCTCCTTCATATTCAAGGGCATTATACATCAGCGACTTTCAACACTTGCGCTGCACTAGCGATTATACATTCATAGTTCCACTTAAAAATTCTTATAACCATTAATGGTTTCAAAACTGTTTTCATTTAACCTTCGTGGATTTCATTCATGAACCGAACTGAAGTCAAAATTTGCCAATCACAAACAAATTTAATAGTGAATACGCTTATATACGCCTGTCTGGTCTATCAAAATTTAAGATTAACATCTTAAAAGAATTGGAGTATAAAAATACTATCATCAAATAAAGTGCGACTAAAACTGCAAAGTAGTCGAATAGAATCCAATCAGACTGGGGAATGCAAACATCGTTATAAAAATCTCTAATTGAGAAAAAACTCCTAACAAAAGTTCTTGACTTTAATGCATTCAATAATTCATTATTAAAGTTCATCTTTCACAAAAATGTCTATGATGCAATGATCGTTCATAACTGACGATAAATGTCTGTGTTGCAATCAATTCAAATAACGACTAGTATTTCCAAGATCGTCGACAACGTAAGAGATTTTAACGCTCTAAAATCATTTAAATGTTCTTCCTTCTTGATGATGACAGAAAATTGGTCAAAGTAATTAAACTGGGGTAGAATTACTTTAATAAAGTGACACGCTGTCTGAATTTAAATCTGCCATAAAAATCATTAACTTACAGTCAAATCGTGACTACAAAAATATTAATTACTGAAAAATCTAAATATCAGTCTCAACTGATCCAAAATCGTTTAACTATGCCCATGACATAACAATGTCTTAATAAATCGTCGAAAAAGGCATAACTCAACAAGGTGTACTGAGAATAAGAATCTCAAACAAGAAAATAGGGCAAAATACATGAGGACAAAAATATGGGAAAAATGGTTGCTCAAACATTATTAAGAAACTCAAATACAATAAACGTTCACGACTACCTTATCTGCCGATTGACGTTCCAGAGGAAACTTCCCCAAAGAAGACTGCTGATGGATCCATTTCACCAAGTTAAAGCCGAGCTCCATCCTCGAAACAGGAAATAGCACCCTCGGAGAATCGAACTGCTTCCTTCTCCGTAAATCGCACTGCTCCTCGAAGACGAATAGACATCCTTCCGGCAATAATCTTCTTTGTGAGTCGGGATAACCCTGACCTCTCTTGAAAAAATCCCTGAAGTTCCAGTAGACAATCGCCATGAAGTTTTTTGTAGAAATCTCCGAAGAAATATTCATATACTGTGAGTATGTAATCATTTCCATTGCTGTTGGATAGTATTCAGTCTTTAATCACGAAACATGGGTGTAGATGGTATTCACCACATGTTCGCTTGTGTGAAATAGCAATTAGCGAAGTTCCATGTTGCTATCTTACTCCGTTGAAATATGTCCCAATTGCATTAAGTCCTTTAGCCTTCCATCTGCTCTTCGGTTGTAGTATTAGAAGAACAAACTGCCGTATTAAATTGCTCCATTATACTGTAGTGTCGTGTAACAAGAGCAATCAGAAGTCTCCCTATTTCACGAGCAGCGTCAGCCGTGGCGTAAATTCTGGCGATACAATAGTGCTTCTCAGGTGGTGAGATAATCACTTTTGTCAGTCGTCGAAACTTGCTAATATCTTTCAAACTAATCGCTCGAAATTGTTCAGCTTTTCTATATTACTTCATGTAGCACTGCACAATGAAATTAGCGTATCGGCGACCGCTAACTATTCAAAGCTAAACTTGTAGAGGCGTTCTAAGGTCCGTTTTAACTTCACCTAGTTTGACTTGGATCTCGTTAATGCAGTGGCCTCACCACGCGTTATAAAGACGACTCTTTTCACACTTTTCACTATATAGGACTATATAAGAAAGAACTTTCACAATTAGACTTCGATGATCTGAGAATGAGATCTGAGAATGATCGGAGAACGAAATCGGAGAATGAGCTTCCTCTCTTCTGCGCAAGCCCTTTTATTAACTTTACGAGGGGCGTTTCCATCCCTTCCATAGCGTGATACTGCGTCATCGCTAAAAGTTCCAACTTCGTCAATACATGACGGATTTTCAAAATTCAAAAACTGAAAATAAATTTCACCAAAATTCCAAATCAATGCTTCTACTGCAAATGGATTTCCACAATTCTGCATTCCAAAAGTAATAAAAATACCATAGTTTCAGCAATCTCCGTCTTCCTTGAAACTATCGTTCATTGGTTCAAGCCTCTCCTCCAATAGCATAGTTTCTTCCTCAGCAGAATTCCTCGTTTCCTGCGACTGCGTCGTAAATCTTGGAACATTCTCGACTAAATGCTGACGTCACTGAGAATCTCAGCTCAAGTAGCTTGCTGGCATAACGTTTACGTCATCCGTGCTTACGTCATGACTACCCGCGTCATAACTATGACAGCCATAACTCTCCTTATAATTTCAATATAGCCACCGTGGTCTCTATATAATTCAATTACGGGGGCAGTACCAATAGCAGGCGGGTCTCGGAGTTCGTCCTTCCTCCACGGTCGCTGACTGAGTGATGACTAGAGACGGGAATTTGCCTATTTTATTCCTGTGTTTAGAAACGTAGGCTTTCGAGATATAAATCCGTTTTAGCTTCTTTTAGGCTGGATTTCGTTGGTTTTATTGTGCCTATAAATGCCTATTTCAAGGGTTTGTGCCTATTTGGAGAACAAGTGCCTATTTGATGCCTTTTGACTGTATTTAATAATACATTATGCAACGAGCCTATAATGACAATAATTAAGACACGAGTCCATACGACTGTCTTAATTACCATTATAGTCGAGTTGCGTACGACTGTTTATGTTCGACGATAATTATAACTTTATTATATGTTTTAACATAAATATTCATAAATATCTGTTGAGATTCAGTCACTCGAATTTTGTGATCGGAGTGCAGCGCTGGGTAGGATATCTCTGTTTTCCAAGCTCTCTGACCGACCGAAGCATGCGCTCTGTGTGCTTCAAAGCCATATGTGCAGATTGTGCGCCAGTATTCAGTAAAACTGTCACCGAAGTCGTTTGAAAGCAATGTGCTGTGTAGAAATTGGATTTCGGGATATTAAGGTACAGTGCGTTTTTTGTCTCATATTTGCCAGTTTATTTACGCGAACATATGGACGGTGCACTTTCGGTAATTTATATAGACATGTTGGATTTTGAGCGCATGCGCGAAGGTATCCTTACCTAATTGATCACACAACTGTTTCTTGAGCTCTGATTGGTAGGAGAAACTGTTTCATAATGAAAAATAGTGTTATAATGAGCCTCATTATGCTACAGTTTTCTGACACTTAATGTTTACATTTCGACATCGTCGAACATAAAGTGCATTATATTGCAGCTGGTGTGCTCGACAGAATTATATTCTCATTTCTCAACAATGTTTACCCCACGAACATGAATGGGAATTCTGGGAAGTCACCAGAAATAGCGCTTGGGAAATTTCCATCAGATGAAACAAGGAACAATTTGACCTTGAAGCCTTCAACCTCTCCAATTCTTTTTATAGTAATTTAATATGTTATTACATTTTAAGATTTTGTTTTCAAGCCTATTTTGTTGCCTATTTTACACGTTAGTGCATATTTACATGCCTATTTCGGCTATTTTAAGAGCCTATATGCCTGCCTATTTTAACTGTTTTAGTGCCTATAATTCTCGTCTCTAGTGATGACATATCTCAGTGGTGTTCCTCGCCTCTTTTATAATGGTTCCGGCGATACGTCACAGCATAGCGATCCAAACTTCCAGAATATTCCATTGCCGTATCTCGGCTTCTAGTGAACGTATCTCCTTGCTAGATAGCTCTATCTTCTCCAAATTCAATTACCAGAAAACTGTTCTACATTCAAAAATTCAAATCCGTCGTCTTGAGGAAATTCTAAAAATTATGCTGTCACGTAGACCAGTGTGCACGTCACAGGCTCCACGTCACGTCTCCCTCGCTGCTTGAAGTCCTTCAGCGCGCGATTCAAAATCTGCCGCTTCGTTGTAAACATAGCCCAACGTCTCTACGTATCTATATCTCTACGTCATTTTATCACTGAACCGTCCGTGATGTGGGTACAGTATGCCATGTAAAGATGGGGTTACATATTTGGTAAATATTAGGTAATTACAAAAATTCGATGTGTATCGCGTTTCGATGGGTTGCTGTAAATGACGATTTCTGTTTATATTCCCCCCACCCAAAACCCCCGACCTCCCAGGAGTTACCCGTAAGCTTACTAGACAAATACCTAGTGTCTTACGTGACGTCGTCGATGACGTCATCAACGCCACCATCTTGTTTCTAAGGGAATTTTATACGCAAATGTATCGCGATCTATACTACTCCCTGAAAATGATAACCCCTGTCTTATCCTAGACTGACCTGTGAGACATGTGTGTTCTAGAGCGCGTAGGATTTCTATTGTAAATCTAAATTAAGAGATCAGAAGTGCCTTAACGCTCACATGAGGCTTGGGGAGACCTTCACTGCTTGCACTGTCAATATGATGTTGGTCCTCCTCGCACCTTGATGCCTCCCTCCGCAGGTAGCCATGGCTGTGAATATATTGATGGTCCACTCTTGAAGACGGCTTCCACAGCTAGCTGCGACTGTCAGTATCTTCATCATAGCATCCAATGTAGCACACATATTTGATGGTTAGGGGTTGTTCGTTTTTTAGGAGGGTGGAATGAAGGAGAAAGAGAGATGTGTCTTGTTTTGGACTGGCACGAGTCTCCGCGGAAAACTTCCCAGAGATGGTCTATGGCGGTGTTTCTGATCATTGTATTAGACCACGGGCAGCATTTTCGTTAGAAAAGCTCTTAAGCTGTTGTCTATAAAAATATGTTTATTCAATTCTCTATTTATTAGCACATTGCGTAATCATCTTGATAACCACAATAACTAATGTATTATGTATTACAAGTGGATTTATATCAAATGAGGCTTCAATTAGCTGCCACAGTACTTTCAAAGAAACCACTATTTGTTTATCGTTCATGCTGAATTACTCCCTCCGTTTGGTATCCTTGAGATTTAAACTTGTTTTGTTAACGTATGGTATGGAATATATTAAAACAACATTTAACAAAGTAGCTTGTCCTTATTAACGTTATATGGTAACTCTAAGTAACTGCTGCTACACCGCAACGTCGCAACACACACACTCAATTCTAATGACAATAAGCTAGGCCTACGGTTTGCGAGTGTGTTCTAACTGAAATGCTTTTTGTCAATAACTGCACAATAACTGGTAGTTTGTTTTGCCATGTAGCTAGGCACGAATGAAAACTATGCATGCGGGGTTGAATTACCTTCAGAATGTTATTTTATTCCTTGATTCCTTCAGTGCAAGTTTACAACACATCTGTAAATATAATTCCGCCTACGCAAAGAGCATATATGCGAAACAAGTCATTTCTGTGCAGGACGATACAGACCATCACACGGATATTAAGATTGAGGAATCTTCTATGCTGGATATCGATCCATGCTTCAAAACAGACATGTCATCGTCAGATCTGAATGAGGTAAGTAACTCCATGCCTATTTTTAAGATCACTCCTTATCTCCTAATTGCATTTAGGGATTTAAAGTTTGTTTTCTCACAATGATGTTGCTGACAAACATAAGCGTTTGGCTGTTAGATCCTGCTGTAATCTCCTTTGCAAACTGTGTGATCCCGTACACTAGCAGACACATAATTCTTAGAGTTACTAGATTCTCTAATGTCCTTTGCAAACTGTGTGCTCCCGTACACTAGCAGACACATAAATCATAGAGTTACTAGCATGCTCTAATCTCCTTTGCATACAGTGTGCTCCTGTGCACTAGAAGACACATAATTCTTAGAGTAACTAGCTGCTCTAATCTTCTTTGCAAACTGTGTTTTCCCTTACACTAGCAGACACATTATTCATAGAGTTACTAGCATGCTCTAATCTCCTATGCAAGCTGTGTGCTCCTGTACACTAGAAGACACATAATTCTTAGAGCTACTAGCATACTCTACAATAGACTCCCCATAGAGGCATTTAATTGACTCAGTCTAACTTCTTTTTGAACATGAGAATATTAAATTGCACTGAATTGTGAAGAAATGCCGTGTATAATATTCTGAAGGTTGATAGATTTATGCCTTCATTCTCACAAGTCATGCTCGTATTGGCAGCCTAGTAGTTTGTTACTCAATGATATGTGCACGTGTTGGACCGTAGGATTTGTTTTGGTCTGTTCTGTTATTATTGTTTCAAGGGGTGGAACAGCGGGTCATCTGTCCCTCTCTTACGGTCTTACGGCTAAAATAATTGAAAATAAATGTTCATTTGTCCTCAATCCTTACAGTTATACTTTCATTAAGGCACTGATTTTAGCATTTCCAATCGCTCTAAATTTAACTTGGTCTCTAAAAGTGTATTATATGTTTCAGAACTGGGGATTATAACCACTTATCTGTATAAAGTTTACCTCTTGCACTAGGATGTGATGGACAGTAGAAAGTCATTCAGCGAATGTATATTCACTTCAGCTGAGCAGTGTACAATTACTTGGGTTGTCATTTGTGTAAAAGTATCAGGTCATAACACTGACAAATTATTCCATCTTATCCCCAGGATGTAAAAGAAGAAAACCACAATGAAAAGGCAGATGAAAGTGGAAATCACTTAAATGAGTAAGTGTTAAATGTACAAACTACATGTTCTTGCGCTTACCTTATATTTATCCCCTTTGTTGGAATGTTTAGGCATTTCCATTTTTAAGGCGGGTGCTAAACATTCAGATTCAAAATGAATCTCAGGCATTTCCACACTATTAATTAATTAAGCGTTATTAATACATTATTATTCGGGGCAAACCCAAAAAATATTTGTATAGAAAGACTAAATGCCACAAAGTTTTGAGTGAGATTCATTTTGTTACTAAAGGTGAAACATTCGCTTAAAAATTATAATTTAAATACCAAACTTAACATACCGTAATGTATGTTGGTATTAAATTATGTCCTATTTCGCGAAACGCGTTGCGCTTTCTTTTCGTTGGCATAGATCAAACAATAATCAACCATTGTTTGCTAAAAATAACTTAACATAGTACAACTTAATTAAACTTTACAAAATGATACTATATTACTTTCGCTCACACGTAAATATTAGCAAAATGGCAACTGACTAGTGGTGTAGGCCTATTTTATAAAGGAGATCAGGGTGGAATGTGTCGCTGCCGTTTCGCTGACTAATCTAGTCTCCCTAATAAGGTGTATGTTACTGAATACTGGACAATCTTTAACTATTAAAGCCCAGTTTTCATCCTCGCCACGCATAAGCAAAAGAGCCATATTTAAGAGCAAACGGTCACATGAGAATGTCCCGTAATCTTTAATACTGTCGTTAATGCTGGCCTCGGTATATTGAAGAAAAGTTACATCGTACATCCTGATACAATGACAAGTTTCCCTTAATAATCACTTACCTAGCTTTGCCACTACGTAATATTGTGTCTTCTTTCCACCGGGGGTCATTTTCTAGTAGAGTGAAGAGGGGTGAATTCACCATGAATGGGTGTTTAAATTATTGTGGTTGCTTAATTTAGCTAAGTGAATCTCGATTGCTTCTATAAAGTCAAGATCTCTGCCTCTCGGTCTGTGATGAATTTTTTTGAAGTCTGTTTCAATGTTAGTGAAACTGTGTCCCGCGTCGCACGTGTGGTCGCATACGGCCGAGTGCGTCCCCTATTGTATCGCATTTCTGTGTTCGTTGTATCGTGTATCCATTCTTCTCCCACTCTGCCCGATGTGTTTTGCTTGACACCCTGTGTCTTGGTACTGTACCCGATATTCACGTAACCACCACCTATTATCCGAAGGATGGAAAGGATCGCAAGGGAGTCTGATCCCCAGCTAGAAAAACCAACAATTCCCTGCTAGATGGCATGTTAGCTCTCTCTCTCGATACATAGATATAAAATACGATCGTACTACTACTAAGCTACATACAATTCCTACAACAAAGTATTGGAGGACGAGATTCTCGGAATCTCGAGGGTGAACTGTTAACTTAAAGAAATTGGGTGCCAGTATCTATGAAGGAATCGATAATTTCTATAAAAGGAAACTGCAATCAAAAAGCGCCTGCTAAGATTTATTCAGTAAAGAACAAAAAATGTAAATCGTGTTCGAAAACAATTAAATAAAACTCACTCACTTAAAAATATACCTTCTAACTGGAAATAAAAATTAACTTCACCTAGAAGTAAAATATACCGTTATTATCATTATTTAAATATTTACAATGTTATTTATTTTTATCGTTGTCAGATCGATGCTTCCTCACTCTACGACCATGTAATATTTCACATTACCTTTGCATTCTTCACATATTATTGCTTTAAGCTTGTCAAATCCATGAACTGTGCAACGAAAAATTTAGCTAATTACATTTCCATATTATGTCTTAATCTTGATAAATTACAATAAAGATGATATTATATCAGACTATCTTCTCGACTCTCCAATTATGTTTAATTAGTGGTTTTACATACTCTTACTTGCTTTAATATTCATTGTTTACGTATTACATCGCTTTCATCGTCTACACTGTCCTCAATACCATTAAAATATCGCTATCATTCATTATAACCTCGCTGAAATACTCATATTCACTTCCTTTATCACACAACAAGTCTTACATGGCGTTATACTACATGCATTACTCCTCCTACTGACATTTCTTTTCTCTCCAACTTAAATACTGCACGGAATTCAAATACCTCTACGTATCACACATATTTACGTAATTTATTCAAGAATTCACCACATTAAAACTTCTTCACCTTCCTCTTACTTATTTCCATAATATTATTCCTGTCGATTATACATTATTATACATTTCATCGTGCCTGAATTATTTAAGACTTATTAAACTTTCTCTTCCATAATGCTTGTTAAATATTTCATCTTCAATACAACTCATTAGCGATTCATTTCAACTAACGGTATTCTATATGACAGTACGATATTATTATTTAAATAATCACTATCTCGCTTGTTTAAGTTTAAGTTAATCGTCTGAATATAAATATCATATTAATAAAAATACGTTTCTTTTCCTCTCCGTTCAGTGTTAAAATTTACGGAATATTAATTACCTTCATCTCTCCATATTATTTCTATCACAAATATGTGACGATACATTCCAATTACAATACTCTATCGCTTTTACTTATCGCTGGTTTAGCGTTGTAAGGAGTTCTGCCTTGCATAAAGAACTATAATTCCTCTCAAACTGTTTTAATATCATCAATGCGTTGCTTCAATCAAGTTTCAAAAATACTGATGTTCATCATCGAACCCAATCAATATTTAATTTAAATCCATAGATTTAAGTAAATAATCTCATGATGAGAACATATCCTAATATATCACCTAATAAAACATCCTGAAATTACTGCTAAATATTTCTGAAATGTTCATGAAACATTCATGAAATATTAAGAAAATATTACGATACATTCCACATTACATAAATACGGATTCGCTTAAAAATCGAAGAATTAAATATACCGAAAATGCGTCGAAGAATAACAATTACGCTACGTCAAAATCGAAATACAATGACGTTTTAAAATAAAATTACAGAAATTAATTTAACAAAACTGGACTATCAAATATTAAACTTTAAACATCGTCAAATAGTTATAAAAATGGTCAGGTCAAAATATCCACTCTACTGTTAAAAACAAAGCAGGAAATATAATTCAGATCGCTGTATCTACTTTCAGCTCGAAACATCTATTTCATAACCTGGATCTTTCTGGAACTCTAGGACTGATGTACCGTTTCTGCTCTAGCTCGAAACATCTGATCCAGCGTGCTAGGGTTAACAGCTGATTCTTGCTCGCCGCTGCTCCTGGCGCTGCCTCGTTTGACTGAAGTCGAATGACCTCGCCTCTCGTGGCCTCTCCTGGATCTCGAATCTGCCATCACTTGTTCGCTTCTTGAACCGGATGGTTTTGTTGTTCATACTTAATACGGCCCTTCTCTTGGAGTTATCCTGTAGATATTGATGATCGGAAATATATTATGAATGAAGTGTCAATGATGGTGTTGGAAATTAATTTATTTCGTCGTTCATGTAGTGATGTTCGTGGATGTAGGTGTCGGATGTCCACAGTACCCACTAAAAAGCCAACAAAGAGCCAAACATAAAAAGCCAATATCTTGAAGCCAATACAAAAGCTAACACAAAAGCCAACATAAAAAGCCAACAAAAAAGCCAACATAAGAGCCAATACATAAACCAATACAAAAAGCCAATACAAAGAACCCAACATAAATAGCCAACACAAAAGGCCATTCAAAAGCCAATACAAAAGCCAACAAAAAAGCCAACACAAAAAAGCCAACATATAAGCCAACACATAAACAAATACATAAAAGCCAACATAAAAACCAGCACAAAAGCCAACATAAAAGCCCACCTAAAAGCCAACATAAAGCCAACACAAAAGCCAATACAAAAACCAATACGTAAACCAAAACAAAAGCCAACATAAAAGCCAATACAAAAAGCCAACATAAAAAGCCAATACAAAAAACAAAAAATCCAACAAAAAAGCCAACATAAAAAGCCAACATAAATGCCAATACAAAAAACAACATAATAGCCAACATAAAAATCCAACCCAAAAAGCCAACATAAAAGCCAATACAAAAAAACATAAAAGCCAACATAAAATTCCAACACAAAAAGCCAAAATAAGGCCAATACAAAAGCTAACATAAAAGCCAATACATAAAGCCAACATAGAAAGCCAATACAAAAAGCCAATACAGAAAGCTAACATAAAAAGCAAATACAAAAGACAATATTAAAATGCAACAAAAAATGCCAACATAAAAAGCAAACATAAAAGCCAATATAAAAAGTCCACATTTAAGCCAACATAAAAGCTAATACAAAGGCAACACATAAGCAGCTGTTAGCCTAGAGAAGGGTATATTAGTATACCCTTAGCAAGAATACAATCAGTTGACTACTACCTCTTACAGTGTTCACATCGGAAAAGACCGTCTCACCGACCAGTGTACAGCCTTGTCACAAGCAGTAAGCAGCTGCAACTCTTAACTAGGGTATATTAGACGACCCTTAGCAAGAATATCGCCATCCCATTACCAGAACACTTGTAGCCTTTATAGTGTGGACATCATACTGACAGGTCAGTTACTACTATGGAACTTCCTACAACCAACAAGGGTAGCCAACGTACACTCTATCACGGCTACTCTTATAACTATAATCGCCAGAATGTGCATGGAATAATATACTGGCGATGCTCAATAGAGATGTCAAAAGGGTGTCACTGTTACCTAAAAAGTAAAAATGGAAAGGTTTTAAATGTGAGTGTTCATCAATGTAGTGCTCCAAACGCACCACGGTTGCTGTTTACAAACATTTAAGAAAATTTTAAAAAGCAAGTTTGAGAAAACAATATTGCTGCTCAAGATAGTTCAACGTTCAAAAAACCCTTAACACTATCAAAAGCCACGCAGACTCTACACAAGGACCCTGTGGAAGAGGAACAAGAGGAATTGGATAGTTCTGGGGATGATGAGGATGATGTTGGTGATTATAATGATAGTGATAAAGATGATGATGCCGCTGCTTATGATGATGATGATGGGGATGATGAAAAAGAAGAGGATGTGGGTTTTTCGTCTATAAAACCATTTCGGCTTACCCAGTTTTTAAGAACAAGAGGGAATGGACATTGGTATAAAAGGATCTACAACAAGCCTTGTGTTTAAAAAAAACTATAACAAGCAAAGGGAAAAATGGTACTCATACTTAAGAATAAAGAAATAGATAACTAATAAAACCAACTGTATAATTTATAACAAAAAATGTATTATATGTAAATATTGTAAATGTATTTAAAATAAATAAAATATATTGTATGGACACTGCTTGTACTTTTCTAATTACTACCCACTCCTAATCCAAACAGTTAACCTGTAGTAATCTTAAGAAATTGTCCTTAGTTAGCTAAAACTATACCTATATGCTTTGGAATAAGGTGTACAATCTTGTTATATGTAGTGAAAAATCATGGTTTCAAATATGAACTTTCGACATGGACTAAATCAAAAACATGTAAACAACAAAATTTGAAAATCCATATTTCAATATTGACAAAATTCAAAAAATTTAAACTGAAATTTAAAAAAACTGTAAATTGGAAATTTGCAAATTGCAATGTTGGAAAATATGAAAAGGAATAAAAGCTTTTACTTTTTTAAAATTAACTGAGTTTTTAATCCTAAGCTCGTCGTGTGTAGCGAACATGTTGCACAGTACCCACAGTGCAGGTGTTAGCTTTACCTTACTCTCAATAAGACTAGCTTAGAGATAGTTGCGTATGCCCTTATATACTTTGGGTGTGTGCATTAGTCTTTGTCTTAGCTTTAAAGGTAAGGTGAAATTAGGTGAGGTTAGGTAAAGTTAGGTTGGGTTATGTTAGGTTAGGTTAGATTAGTTAAAGTTAGGCTAGGTCAACTGAGGTTAGGTAAAGTTAAGTTAAGTTAGGTTAGGTAAAGTTAGGTTAGGTGAGGCTAGGTTAGGTAAAGTTAGGTTAGGTTATGTTAAGTTAGGTTAGGTGAAGTTATATGATGACATGTTTGTTTAGGTGAACTGAGGTTGGGTGAAGTTAGGTTAGGTAATGTTAGGTTAGCTCAGGTTAAGTAAGGTAAAGTTAGATTAGGTTAGGTCAAGTTAGGTTAGGTAAGGTTAGGTTAGGTAAAGTTAGGTTAGGTGAAGTTAGGTTAGGTAAGGTTGGGTTAGGTTAGCATGCCATATGTGTAAGTGGTTGCGTGCAGTGACCATTTTGTGTATTAGCCCTGTGCTAAAATAATAAAGTAAATATTAAATTAAAATGTATAAGTTTAAAAATTAAATTAAATATAAAATCTTTGGTCAGTGACCTTGTAATTTGAATTTTTTTACAAAATATAAAATTTAAAATCTAAAATGAAGAAGAACTAAAATCTAAAGTCTTAAAATGTAAAATATAAAAAATATAAAAACCTAAATACTAAAATCTAAAATTTAAATTCTAAAATGTAAAAATGGAAAATCTTACATGCATTTAATTTAAATCTTAAAATGAGGTTTCTGAGGGTTAGAGAATTGTTGGGTTAATGACCGTGCAGTTTTGTGCTTTGAAACAATAAATAATAATACATAATATATTAAATATTAAAATAAAGAATAATAAATAAAAAATAATAATAATTAAAAATTATATGAATAATAAATTTAAAAAAATAGTAATAATGAATAATGCATAGTTAATAACAAATAAAAATTATTTGAAAAGCCCGCCATTAAAGAGCGTGGTTGCGCTCGGCGGCCATCCTCCGTATTAGCACCTGACCCAGCTTCGGCTAATATTACCTAGTATATGGAAACCTCCACATACATGGCGACTTTCCTCTAGTCTCACAAAGAAGGCGCTCTCTGCAGAATGCGCAATATAAACGATTCCATGCATTCATGATGGTGAATGGGCGTACTTTTCTAATGATCCAATCAATTGCTCTGGGTGCAAAAGAGAAAAACAACGAAACTTAGTAAATTGGGAGGTATTTTATATGATACAACTCTTAATATTAATCACAAATATATTCAAATAAACCCCTTGATAGGGACAAGGAGTTATACTGTAACTCTACCCCTAAAGAAAGTAGGCTGTATGTTCTTTACTGAACATCTTGTTAGATCTCATTTCTTTGACACTAAAGCTTTCTGAACACTCAATATTAATCATCATTTTGGTGTTAAATTGTAAAATAATGAATTGTGCTTGTAAAGGATGAACCTTTCAGTGAGCCAATCAAAGAAGAATATGTCCTAATTGACTACATTAAAAAAGAGGTCGTCCATTGTGACCGATCAAAAAACTAATGTTAAACACAAAAAGAGTCTCAAAATAAATTATATCTAATTTATCGCTATTTGGACAAATACATAGATTCTAGTAAATTTGATTATTGACATTATGGTATACATATTAAGTACAAGCATTACAGTTTTTGGCTTTCATGATAATTTAAACTGATGCGACTGAACACCTTCTGAATGTCAACTTCTCCAGTATCGCGCATGTTGTCAAGGTAACTTGCAACTTGTTGCCATGGTAACTTGCTACTTGTTGCAGCTAAGTATCGGATTTTTTTCCACGCTAATTCCAGATAGACCCCAGCCCAAAACATATCCATGTTAAAAGTCCACGATAGCACACATCTCTCTTGAGGACGTAGCGGTGGTGCGATATCACTGTTGTGTTCTTTGCTATGTTTTTTCGTCATCTTGCTTAATTACATACAGTGTTCAACGATTTGAATATGAAAGGTGTATGGGCCGTGGAGGTCACAATGCTAACTGATAATAGGGACCATACTAGATGATAAAAGACAGAGCAGTCTCAAAGGAAAATTAATAAATATCAAATAAATTAATATCCCAATACGCAGAAAACATCAGACTTGATGAGGCAGATGACCATGTAGGCTGTGCTGCTTAAAATACCGTAAAGAAATTAATATCAAGAACAGTACCATCCCAAAGAAAAAACCCACAAAACAGTACGCATGATGATGCAGATTACCTCGATGATCTAACTTTATCACAAAAATTACATAACATCCAGCCAATTCTGTCTGTACTAACAAAAATGAACTGATATTACAATGATTTCCCAAAGGAAAAATCGCACACTTATGTAAGCACCATCTAGGCAATGCTGCCTGAACTAACAGAAGTGAATGAATATCAATAAGAAATCATCCCAAATAAAAACAAAAAGTTTAGTCATGAACATGTAGCCTACTTTCTCCTAAATGTATTGGTGAAGTTGTTACTATACCTCCTTATTATAATGGAACTTATTATAATGGAATATTCGTTAGGAGTTGTACGCTACATATAAACTTTCGTTTAGTAATAGTAGGGGAGTGGTGGTGCTTTCAACTCACAAGGTGCTCAAAAAGTTAGTACACACCATTTGCTTATTCATATCTCGTGAACCCAAGGTCGTATTTTAACAAATGAGGTATCGTTGGACTCAGGGTGACGCCCCCTTTCCAATGGACAACTCATTTCAACCCCAAAATGAAACCTACCTCTTATAGGGTGTGAAAACTTATTTTTTTTAGTAAAAGTCGCTTTCCAAATGCGACAGACAAGAGACCCGATAGCAGTATTAAATGAATTTTTTCCACATAAAGCGCATGCGTACTGATGGATGCCGCTATGATTTTACTTTTTTGTTTTTTGCTTTTAAGCATGCGCACTTGAGAATTTTGTAAGAGGTTGGGCCTTTTGAATAATGATTTATTGATGAGTGTTTTTTTATCTAACGAATACATGCAAAACTAATAGGTCATACGCTTTTTAATATCTTGTGAACCCATAAGGCTACGGACTTGTATGAGGGGTTGCTGGATTTGGGACGACACCCCGTTTTTGAATGTAGTTTTCATTTTGTCGAAAGGGCCTAAGTGCACTTTTGTTAATATTTTGCGAACGAAGAAGGCTACGGACTTGTATGAGGGGTTGTTGGATTTGGGATCACGCCCCGTTTTTTAATGTAGTTTTGATTTTTGTAAAAAGGGCCTAAGTGCACTTTTGTTAATTATTTGGGAAAGAAGAAGGCTACGGACTTGTATGAAGGGTTGTTGGATTTGGGATGACGCCCCGTTTTTTAATGTAGTTTTGATTTTTGTCGAAAGGGCTTAAGTGCACTTTTGTTAATATTTTGAGAACTAATAAGGTTACGGACTTGTATGAAGGGTCGCTGGATTTGGGATGATGCCCCGTTTTTGAATGTAGTTTTGCTTTTTGTCAAAAGGGCCTAAGAGCACTTTTGTTAATATTTTGAGAACTAAGAAGGCTACGGACTGGTATCAGGGGTAGTTGGACTTAGAGTGACATTACTCTTTTGAATGTATTTTTTAATTTGTGAAAACGCTAACACTATACTAAGTCTATATATTGAATACAATTATTTTTACCTGTACAAATTTTAATTAATAGTGGTCGTTGGGAGAGACGGTACTGCTGTTATGTGTTTTAACGAGCCTGTTGCCAACCACGGTGACCGTGCCCGGAAGAAATGAATCGCTATTTTGGCTGGACGGCGGGCGGCTTTTGAGGGTTGGTTTTTCGATATTTCCTTTGACGGGTGGAGGCTAATATTCCAAAACGCGTGAAGCGTGCTAGGATTTTTTTACCCCTAAAGGGGATTTTTAACGTGCTAGTCGAAGTTGTGTCACGGCTCTGTGGCATTCATGCATGCTCATTGGCCAGCGGACAGTTGTAGGATATGAAAACGTTTAACATTTGGTTGACCAAGTTATGTGCACGAACCCTAAGAGCTGAAACGGTAAGGTCATTGCCCTGGGATTTTATAAACTAATCATTGGACATGGTGAAAGCGTATGATTAATGAGTACATGTATTGAGGATGGACACTTGCTAATGATTATTACAGTAAAATGTTTAAGAATAATAATAATAATAATAAATATTGGACACACAAACGTTTCAAATGCTACAGAACCGTGTTGCTTGCTGGACACTGAATACTGTACCTAGCCAGAGGCCTTGCTGGTTTGGTGAGAGCAACTGCTGATAAGACAGAAATGTCTACGTGGGCAGGAAATGCTGTGTTAGGTTACTTGGCTGGTGGCTAGCAGGTGTGACGTTTGTGCAGAGACTGCCATGTTGGTCCTTACGCAGTCGTACTACCGATGTATCAGAGGCAGCCATTTTGGTTCCTTTTTTAAAACTTGAAACTAGTATAAGGTACGAGAATTTGATCGCGCTTGAGGAATGTGGCGAGGCGTGGGAACATGTGAGAGAGAGATACACACAGATTCTTTCAAGGTCAAAACGCTGTCAAATTGTAGCTCTCTCTGTTGCTAAGCAGACTGATAAGGATTGCATTAGTGATGCACTTGCCGTTTTAGCAAACAGATGTATAGAGTAGAGCTCTGAACTGAACTTTGGAAAAAAACTTTTTTTTTTTGTAAGTACATATTAATGATTATTTTAATGATATCATACTAATGACCCTTAAATTTGTAGTTATCGATAAGTTAATTAATGATTTTTTGTATTTATTTGTTTGCAGATAACCGGTATAGCAGTCATGTCTGAGAGAGAGACCATTCCACTTTTAAGCTCACTAGAAGAAAACAGCGAAAAGCCAGTACAAGTCAAGGTGAGATTTTTTTAACTAACTTGTTTCATTTTTGATTGATATTTTTTTTAATGAAATGAATTTATTATCCTGAATTTAGGTATTTATAGCGGTTTATTTTATTTATTTATTTTTAGAAACTTGGAAAGAAAAGCTTTACCGCCGTAGCAGTCACTGAAAACCCGAGACGCAGTAGAGTGCAACCATTGTTTCCAGGCAGTGAACTATTGAAAACTCAGGTAAATCTAACTTAAAAATGCTATTCCATTTTACCACTAATGAAAAACCATAGACAAAAAAATATTCATTACCTGTACATGACTGGGACGATGATTGCTTTCTTGATTAATGACTATGTATTGGCAACCGGTACATGACCATATTGGTTGTTTACAGGGAAAGTACAAGGTCATTTTTTTTTTAAAATTTAAATTCAACTGACATGTCGTTCCCTATGGACTCAACGAATATCCACAGGTTTGAACATGATAATCTGAACAAAATGACATGACATTCATTTTCTGTTTACGTATTGGTTAAAGGGGAATGTAAATGACTGCAGCTATATAAAAAGAAAATAAGTACATTGGTTACTGTTAGTGCCGACATACAGTTTATTATAATATTTTATGTTTTTTTTTCATTTATTTTGTTTGTTTTTAGGTGTGGTCATGCGTCATTAACGTAGTGAACAGACAGTGAAAAAGCATACATTATGCTTTAAAGTACTCTGTGCTCTTGTGCAACGTTAATAACTTGCAATAAAAAAGTTTTATTATAACACATGACTTTAGTACCAAATACAACAAGTGAGCAAGTCGGTTTACCTTATAGGTTGAATTTAAAATCAGAAAATGATCGTTGGTTAAGATTTGAATCCTGGCCTGTAGGCTTTTTCTCAACACATAAACTTTCAGAAGCAGGTTTTTTTACTTGAACCGAGAAGATATGTTGCGTTGTGTTTTTTGTCGTGTTTAACTTTCACACTGGGAAGAAGGGGATGATCCCTTTAGAGACCATTTGCGATGGTCTCCTCATTGTCCTTACATGCTTGGAAAACAAGTGGGTAACATACCAGCGTATCCATTTTACCGAACCACAAGGCCATTGGCTACTACATACGTTGCTGATTCGCAAATAAATAATAATGATGATGTATTACCAGCCAACGGTAGTGTCGATATATGTGGTCCATATGCCATAGACAGTGTTGAATTGGCATGTGCTTTTGAAAAATTTCGAGTTTGCAAGACTAAAGCACTAGCAAACCTGGTGTATTTTTGGAAATACACGGAAAGACAGAATTAGTTTTTGCTGCTCTCCATTACTTCATATTAGCTCATTTATTTATAATTCCTTTCCGCATACACAAACATCGAACCATTACCTTCTGTTTGCCCCGTGCATTTATTGATTTATCTTGTAATTTTGTTTCAGAAGCACATATTCTGCTGAGCCAGCTCGCAGCGCCTCATCGCCGAACTCCGAACTTCCATTGCCTCAAGTGACGAAGACTTCGTCTTCAATCCGCCAGGCGCCGCATTCTTCGTCAGCCGACTACTCTGCGAAGAAACTTTACTTTCATCAAATATTTTGTTATGTTTATCATGCTTGTATAACTTCTTTTGTTTCTCTCCTCTATCCCCTCTCTTCCCTCCCCCCCCCCCCGCCCGCCTACTTCTGACATGTGCGTTGTCGCTCTACTTTTCGGCGCGTCACACGCTCGCTCACTTGACTCCTCGTCTCCGTGCTGAGAGAAACTGCTCTCACTCTCACTTGTGCTACAGTCGTCAAGACCTCCAGTTGGAGCCTAAATAGGGCTCGTCTCCTCTCCTCGAGAGACAAAATTTTGAATCGAACGCCATGTCCAGATCATAACTAACGGTCGCCTGGATCGACTACACCAGAAATGAGCTTCATATTTTAATCGATTTTAATTAGCTATATGCTTTTAATACCGTTCTATAGACAGTGAGAAGTTGCTAAATGCTCTGCAATTGCAATCTTCGCGGGATTTTCGATGTCAGGCTTTGTCTATCTAAGACAGCTAATCTTGCAAATCGAAGCAGTATTTCTTTTGCATGCTAAATGAGAATGAACTCTCACACCGTGGGATTCTTATTGAACTAAATTCTGTGTATAGCAAACTTAGCTCGTTCCACTGCTGGACTTTATTTACCCAATTCAACAGTTATGATTGTTCTGGAATGCTCCACGTCCAACGATTCATCTAAAAGTAAACCTTCTAGTATTTTCCACTCACGTATGGGAATACTTTTTCTAAGCAAGGAATTTTCCTTATGAACAGCTAATCAACACCTAATTTTTCTTCCTTCGTGGGAATTTGTCTGCTGCATTCAACTATAACCTACAAATTTTTCAACACAATAGACTCTCGCAAATCAAATGCAACTAGTTATTTTTCACCACCGCAATAACTTTCCTTTCTATAAACTTTTTGTGCTACAATAGTGAACTTTTCAACCACGTCAATAGACTATAGTGAAACCAGTGCACGTTCTACTTTTCATCCGTGCCGCGCTCGTCCGAGAATAAATAAATAAGGCCAAGAACTTTCTCCACAAAGTTCCTATTTCCTCTTCCTCAACCACTCTTTACTAACAAATGAGGTTAATCCTTAAATTTATATCTTTTCCAACGAGGCTTCGCCAAACCATAGGCGCCCTCACAACTTTTCTCCATTTATAACTTATTCACTCTGTTAAATATCAGCAGTTAGAAACTGCTTATTAATCTATTTTCTTTTCTTGCTAGTACAAGAATTGGTTATGTTCTAAGTACTAAACCTTTCATTAATCTCTTTAATCCAGGTTTCACGAAAGGGTAACTGGCCCCATTTTTTCCTCGTGATCCTGTTTAAATATAGAAGTTCTAGAAACTTCTTCTTAATTTTTCTCTTCAAGTTTCACAATAAGTGACCTGCCCTATTTGTATAAACTATTAAAGTAATTCTGCATCAATATAGGAAGTTATAGAAACTTCTATTTCATTTCTCCCTTTTTTGTTGTTACTTTCGAAGCTGTTATTTGTTCATATTTTTGAGATGCCCATCTAGGAATTCTTAAAGTACACCCCTTGTTCTTGATTTATTATTTAACTTTAATTACGTTAATTATCTTTAAATTTTCAATTTGTTAATCTTAGCACCATTTCAAAATCTTATGAGGATTTTAGTGCTTATAAAAGGTTCCAAACCAAAAAATTGTCAATTGCCTAGTGCAAGCTTTAAATGATTTTAGGAGGTCTGCGACCCCAATGGTTTAAAAAATCAAATTATATATGTGTTAAATTGATCACATTTTATGCATTGTTAAATAAATCCAACTATATCCTTTTGCTTTATCATTTTCTATAAAATAACGATTAGGCAAGATCCTGTCTTCCCCTACTCTTCCTATGGGCTTAAATTTAAAAAAAATTCACAAATCAAATTAATAACGGTTCCACTATTTGTTGCATTTGAGCAAGAACTCTTAGTCACAAACTTATTAAAGTCTCTCTTAGCTTTGATAGCTAATTCTAACTAGCTAGTAAGGCAAGCATAGCTCGCTCCGCCAGCTTCCTGCTTGTTGAGATTTTCTCTACAACTTATGGTTGGTTTTCCAAATTTAAGTTTTTCTCATTGTCTAAACTTTTAGTCGGCGCTTTGCTGAGTAAAAGCTTAGCCATTCCTAAATGCAACTATTGGTGCTCTTACCAAAATTATTCACAAGGGTATAATTGCTTCATCCCTACCATTCTTGGAAACATTCGGTCGCTTTTTAGAAATTCTACAATTTCAAGAATTAAAACATCACGGCCAATTCAAACTATTTGTATTCTTCAAAATATTTGTATAAAACAAACTCCTTTGAAAAGATACATAGTAAACTCATCATTTCTTTCTTTGCCAGACCACCACCCTTCCCCATAGTAGCCGAATTTTGACTTGGAAGGGAAGGTACCACCTCCTCTCCCACAAATAGCCCAAGCTCTAGCTGCGTTTCCTGTTAGCTGCGTTCAGGTCCCCACTCACTTTAGTGATTTCACGGACTTTGCGGTGACACTCTTCTATAAAAATTGTTTTTGATTGGTGTTGGACTTTCGTCCTATTATCCACACTTGTTCCTCAGTCCGAAACCCACTTCCCTTTAATTCTCCCTTCATCTTCCCTTGTGGGTAAGGTTAATTCCTAGCAAAAACCTACCCAACACCCAGAGTACAGCTCTAAGAACGTTTAGAATCTTATAACAATGTTTAGCCATCAATATTAGAACACCTTTCAAAACAGCTAAGTGAAGCTGGATTTTTTATACTGGCGAAGGGGATAAAACAATATGTTTTCATTGTGGTGCTTTAAAGGATTGGCAAATGACTGATGACCCTTTTGTGGAACACGCTCGTTGGTTACCTAACTGTAGATACATGGTGTTGAGTAAAGGTCAGGAATTTGTGAACACTATTCGTAAAGAAAACGTAATTGCAGCTCAAGACATAAAAGTGCCTTTAGAGCTAGAACACGTGCAGCAAATACATGAAGCTCAAAAAAGAGATGTGTCTGACGAACAGATACAAAAGTGTGACCAACAATTTGTAAAATTTGTTATCAATAAGAACTAGATGTTGTATTTTTGACTTGTGGACACTTGATAGCCTGTGTCAAATGTGCATTAGAACTTAAAAATTGTGCTATATGCAGAAAAGTAGTATCTGCTACAGTTAGGGCATTTCTTGCATAAATAGTATAATTTATTAGCAATGCATAGTGCAAAATAGCTATATGCACAATATTATTACAAGCTGTTGTAGAGTGTAATTGATATGCTTTTGTTTTGTTTATAGACTACTACAATGAATGTTTTGAATGCTGTGGGACAAGCATGTGGTTTAGAGACAAAGAAGCTCAGCGAATTGCCAACGCATATTCCATTCCGGATTATCAAGATTCGGAAATTGAAAACAGCATATGGTGATCGTATACTTTGTGTATGCGAAAATTTTGAGACATTTCTGCCTACACGGTTTAATGATATGACGGAGAGTGTTTTTGTGAAGTGACTAATGCTATGCAACCTGTACACTTAATTTATGAAGGTTTTAAAAGCGATAGGTGCCTTGTGCGTTTTAATTAAATAAGAAACTAATGTGAAATAATAATGGAAAAAATATAAGTGATGACAATAGACTGAAAGAAAATAAATATATTTGTATAGAATAATAATGTGTTAGTTTTTAGTATTGTCCGTAAAAATATTATGATGAAACAAAAAAGTATATAAAGTTTGTAAATAAATGCAGATGCTGTTATAATGCTGTTTTATTTCCTACAAAGTTACAATATTTAACATTGCAGAGTGTGCATGATTATGACAAAAAATGCATACTTAATACAAGTCTTTGCCTTTACGATAGTGTGTTATAATTTTAAAAACAAAGCTTGTTGTAGGTCTTTTTTCCACGGCGAAGAATAGGTATAAAACGTCATTATCACTATTATAATCATAAGCAGCATGATTTTTATTGTGCTCAACATTAACCTCAACATCACTAATACCAGTTAAATATTCCTGTTCCTCTTTCTGTTCCTCTTCCTCTTCCTTTACAGTGTCCTCATGAAGAGTCTGCGTGGCTTTTGATAATGTTAAGGGTTTTTTGAACGTTGAATTATTTTCAGTAGCAGTATTGTTTTCTAGCACTCACTTTTTAGCATTTTGTTTTTTTTTGGTAAGCAGCAACCGTAGTTCGTTTGGAGCACTACATTGGTGAACACTCACACTTAAAAACTTTCCATTTTTACTTTTCAGATTGCCACGACATTTTGTTGACCTCTCTTTTGAGCATCGCCAGAATATTATTCCGTTCACATACTGGCGATTATAGTTATAAGAGTAGCCTTGATAGAGTGCACGTTGCCTACCTTTGTTGGTTGTAGTAAGTTCCATAGTAGTAACTGACCTGTCAGTACGATGTTCACACTACAAAGGTTACAACTGTTTTGCTGATGGAGAGACTTACCATAAGCTTATATATTGGCTTTTGTGTTGGCTTTTGTATTGGCTTTTGTATTGGCTTTTTATGGCTTATTTGACAAGTTATTGTAAAAGAAGAGGAAGAGGAACAGAAAGAGGAACAGGAATATTTAACTGGTTTTAGTGATGTTGAGGATAATGTTGAGTATAATAATAATCATGCTGCTTATGATTATAATAGTGATAATGACGTTTTTATACCTATTGTTCGCCGTGGAAAAAGATCTACAACAATCTTTGTTTTTAAAACTATAACACATTATCGTAAGGGCAAAGACTAGTATTAAGTATGCATTTATTGTCATAATCATGTATACTCTGCAACGTTAATCCTAATCATGTATACTCTGCAATGTTAAATATTGTAACTTTGTAGAAAATAAAACAGCATTGTAACTTCATTTCCATTTATTTACAAACTTTATATACATTTTTTTTTCATCATAATATTTTTAAAGACAGTGCTAAAAACTTACACATTATTATTCTATACATATTTTTTTCTTTCAGTTTATTGTCATCACTTAAATTTTTCCATTATTATTTCACATTTGTTTTTTATTTAATTAAAACGCACCATGCACCTACTGTTTTTAAAACCTTCATAAATTAAGTGTACCTGTTGCACAGCATTAGTCACTTCATCGAAAACACTCTCCGTCATATCATTGAACCGTGTAGGCAGAAATGTCTCAAAATTTTCGCATACACAAAGTAAACGATCACCATATGCTGTTTTCAATTTCCGAATCTTGATAATCCGGAATGGAATATGCGTTGGCAATTCGCTGAGCTTCTTTGTCTCTAAGCCACATGCTTGTCCCACAGCATTCAAAACATTCATTGTAGTCGTCTATAAACAAAACAAAAGCATATCTATTACACTCTACAACAGCTTGTAATAATATTGTGCATATAACTATTTTGCACTATGCATTGCTAATAAATTATACTATTTATACAAGAAATGCCCTAACTGTAGCAGATACTACTTTTCAGCATATAGCACAAGTGTTAAGTGCTAATGCACATTTGACATAGGCTATCAAGTGTCCACAAGGCAAAAAATACAGCACCTATTTCTTCTTGATAACAAATTTTACATAATTGTTGGTCACACTTTTGTATCTGTTTGTCAGACACATCCCTCTTTTGAGCCTCATGCATTTGCTGCACGTGTTCTAGCTCTAAAAGCACTTTTGTGTCTTGTGCTGCAATTACGTTTTCTTTACGAATAGTGTTCACAAATACCTGACCTTTACGCAACACCATGTATCTACAGTTAGGAAAACAACGAGCGTGTTCCACAAGAGGGTCATCAGTCATTTGCAAATCCTTTGAAGCAAATCCATAATGAAAATATATTGATTTATCCCCTTCGCCAGTATAAAAAATCCAGCTTCACTTAGCAGTTTTGAAAGGTGTTTAAATATTAATGGCCAAACATTGTTATAAGATTCTAAACGTTTTTCAACAGAGCTGTATTCTGGGTGTGCTAGTGCTTTAGTCTTGCAAACTCCCAATTTTTCAGAAGCACATGTCAATTCAACACTGTCTATGGCATATGGACCACATATATCGACACTACCGTTGGCTGGTAGTACATCATTATTTTTATTATTTATTTGTGATTCAGCAACGTAAGTAGTAGCCAATGGCCTTGTGGTTCGGTAAAATGGACTTGTTTTCCAAGCATGTAAGGACAATGAGGAGACCATCGCAAATGGTCTCTAAAGGGATCATCCCCTTCTTCCCAGTGTGAAAGTTCAATACGACAAAAAACACAACCCACTACATCTTCTCGGTTCAAGTAAACAAACTGCTTCTGCAAGTTTATGTGTTGACAAAAAGCCTACAGGCCAGGATTCAAATGTTAACCAACGATCATTTTCTGATTTTAAATTTAACCCACGAGGTAAACCGACTTACTCACTTGTTGTATTTGGTACTGCCCCCGTAAATTGAATTATAGTGAGACCACGGTGGCTGTATTGGCAAATATGAATAAAGTTATGGCTGTCATAGTTGTGACGTGGATATTCATGACGTAGGCACGGATGACGAAGACTTTATGCAAGTGGGCTGGTTGAACTGAGATTCTTGGTGACGTCATGATTTTGTTCGAGAAAGATCTGAGATTTACGACGCAGTCGCAAGGAAACGTGGAATTGTGCTGAGGAAGAAGTTACGCTATTGGAGGAGAGACTCGAACCAATGAATGATAGTTTGGAGGGAGACGGAGATTACTGAAACTACCATATTTAATTACTTTTGGAATGCAGAATTGTGGAAATCTATTTTCAGTTATGGCATTGATTTGGAATTTTGAAGAAATTATTTTTGAGTTTTTGAAATTTGAAAATCCGTCAAGTATAGCCAAAGTTAGAACTTCCAGTAATGACGGAGAAACAAGCTATGGAAGGGATGGATACGCCCCTTAAGAAGTTGATAAAAGGCCTTGCACAGCAGAGAGAAGCTCTGATATCTCATTTTCTCGTGTCTTATAGTGGGTTTTCTGATTATCATATTGTCAGACGTCGAGTGATTCAGTGAAGCAAGTAGTCTTTAGCGTGTGGTAAAGCCCACCGCATTGAACGAGCACGGAGCAGTGCAGCAGTTCCATTTTACGGTTTTTGAAACTAGGCGAAGTTGAAACGCACACATAAACGGGTCTACAAGATAATATATCAAGAGTTAGCGACTGCCTTTAAGCTAATTCTATTGTGCATTACAGTATTAAAGTGTGTAGTAAAGTTGAACATTTTCACGATTATAATTTGGAAGATATTGGCATTTTAAGACTGCAGACAAAAGTGATTTTCTCGCCACCTGAGAAGCACTTTTATAACACCACATTCTACGCTACGGCTGACACGTGTATTGCAACGGTGATACAGAATATTGCATTTGGTCATACAACGCTACATTCTACAATGCAACATTATAATCTGGCAGTACTTTCGACTATTATTTTAACGAAAGTGGAGATGGAAGACTAAATCTTTAATGCAATTGGGACATATATCAATGGAGTGAAATAGCAGCATGGAACTTCGCTAATCGTCTTTCTACAAAAGCGAGCATGTAGTGAACATCCAACTACACTCATGCATCGTAGTCCAACGCTGAATTATATCAAATGGCAGTGGAAATATTTTCATACTCTACAATTATGAACATTTCTGCGGAAATAATTGCAATAAACTTCATGGCGAATTGCTACCAGAACTTCAGGGAACTATCAAGAGAGGCCAGGGTAGACCCGGCTCACAAAGAAGAGTTTTGCCAGAAGGATGTCTATCGTCTACACGGAGCAGTGCAATTTCCGGAGGAGGAAGCAGTTCTATTCTCCGAGGGCGCTGGTTCCAGGTTCGAGTTCGGAGCACATCTTTACGTTGGTGAAATGGAACTAACAGCAGTCTTCTTTGGAAGATTTTCCTCTAGAACTTCAATCAACAGATAAGGTAGTCGTGAACGTTTCTTGTTTTATTTGAGCCATTTAGCGATATCTGAGCAACCATTTTTCCCGTATTTTCTGTCCCATATATTTTGCCCCATATTCTTGCTTGATATTTCTGTACTCCGTACACTTTGATGATTTATGCCTTTTTCGACGATTTTTTTTGAGACATTGTTATGTCATTGGCATATTTAAATAATTTTGGATCAGTTGAGACTGATATTATATATTATTTCAGTAATTTTCATATTTTTGTAGTCACGATTTGACTGTAAAGTTAACGATTTTCTATGGCAAATTTGAATTCAGACAGCGTGTCATTTTATTAAAGTAATTCTATTCAGTAAATTACTTTGACCAATTTTCTGTCATCCTCAAGAAAGAAGAATAATTAAAAGATTTTAGAGCGTTAAAATCTATTACTGTATCGACGATCTTGGAAATACTAGTCGTTTTATGAACATGATTGCAACATTGACATTTATCGTCAGTTCTGAAATACCATTGCATTATAGACAATTTTATGAAATATAAACTTTGATTACGATTTATTGAATACACTATAGTAATGAACATTTGATAGGAGTTTTTCTCAATTCTAGATTGGAACAATAATGTTTGCATTCCACAGTCTAATTGGATTCTATTCGATTATTTAGGCAGTTTAGATGAACTTTGATTGAAGATAGTATTTTTATACTGCGATACTTTGAAGATATTAATCTCAATTTTGATAGACCAGGGAGGCGTGTCTAATCGTATTTGCTATTAAATTTATTTGTGATTGGCAAATTTTTACTTCATATCGATTCATGAATGAAACCCACGATGGTTAAATATAACAACAGTTTTGATACAATTAATGAATATAAGAATTTTTAAAGTGGAACTATGGATGTATAATCGTTAGTTCAGTGGACGTGTAAAAGTCGCTGATGAATAATGCCCTTGAATAAGTGAAGGAGATTCCCACAGTAATATTAATGAAGTTGAATTTATTAGTGGAGGTTTTTGTATGTATTGTGGAAGATTTTGATGCCATATATATGGAGATATATGATGAGTTCTGGGCCTATTTTGTGCAATTTTGTGCGTTTTGAGCGAGGTATTTTTCCGCTGAGTATATTGTCCAGGTCCTTTGAAAATTAATGATGTGAAGTTGCTGTTAAAATTAACAAGAGTGTTTAAATAATTTGAGATAACGATTTTGAATGGAGGTTACCGTCACAAATAATAATAATAATAATTATTAAACCTTATTAAACCTGAATGTATAATTTAAATATAACTAACCTTCATTGGTCGATTATATCAACACGATTTAAGTAATTATCAACCGGATAGACGTGTGGTTTAATGTATTTCTAAAATAAATAATATAAATATTGTAAATAATTATGTAAATATCTTTAATAATAATTTGATATGAAAGGGATTAATAGAGGCTTGTATAAATTTTTCAATTGTCGTTTGACAATGTTATAAACAATTTATAATTGTTATAAATAATTAATGAACAATTTGTTATAAACAATTTAAAATGTTATTATACTCTAAACAACGCTAGTTAAACAATTGGATTAACAATTAAACAAGGTTTGGGATTATTAGAGTAATCCAGTAATATTTGATTGGAGCATTTAAAAGATTTGCGTGATAATATTTGAGTTGAGTTGAGGACATTTAAAGTGTTTTGAAAAGGAGCTAGGCTCTGAGGTAACTAGCATATGCTAACGTTGGCTGGACAGGTGGGTCCATTTGACGATGCGAGCATGCAACATGGTGTAGGGTGTATCGCAGCTGGCCAGACAACTGTATGACAGAGGCCAAGGTCACCTACATAGCAGCCTTGCAGTTATAAATAAAATGTGATGTTTATGAAAAAGGAAAACAATTGCTACATGTCTCGTCCCAACTCCCTTATCCATCCCAAGTGTATTATTATTATTACATTCTTTTGAGCTAGAAAGCTGAAATTTTGTATGCAAAGTCTACAAGTCCTACAGGAGGACATGATTATATTGACAATGGCTTCTGATCGCCACGTTTATTTTGTTGTTCAATTTTTGTTATATTATTCCTTTATGTGAAATAAATCATTGTACAGTTTAAAGTTTCTTGTTTCCGTTTTGGTTCATTTTAAATATCATGGTGGAGGTTATTGTGAGGGCATACTTTAAGTGATCCAGTTGGCAACCCAGACCCGAGATTAATTTGAATAGGTAAGTAAAGGTAAGTATGAACCCCCGTATATTTTGGTGTGTTCCACAATATGTTCTTGTTAACTACTGTGCTCTAATCTCGATAGTATCTGTCAGTGCCATTTTCATTGATGTAGCTGTGCCGGTGCGATTGATTATTGGCAATCCGATTGAGGGGGCGGATATCTGACAGCCTACTATCCGGGTTAACGGGGACAGTAGGATTGGCGACCCTAAAACGTGGGGCACGTTCAACAAAACTGGATTACCAGGTTGAACGCCAGTAGGATTGGCGCCGCAATTCGGTGGGGCTCGATCAGCAAAACATTGGATTACCAAGTTATTGCAGTAGCATTGGCACCGCAATTTTGTGGAGTGCTCGAATAACATTGGATTACCAAGTTATCGATGTCAATGGGATTGTGAAGACTCAAATAAAGAGGTTGATTCTTTGTTAGATGTCTTGGCCAATTGTAGAATTTGAGAGTGTGATTATATAGGGATTAAATGTTGTGTTGTATTAGGAAAATTACACTCAGAAAAGATCAGATCTTATACAACTTGAGAGAGGTTACATAGGCTGGAAACCTAGAAAAATCACCTATGATCTGGAGTCTTATTTTATTTGACCGGCTTATGACATGTTTAGTCATATTAAAGATAAAATTAAATTATTTGGATTGTAAATGTAAATTATTTGTGTTAGGATATTTTAAAATGAACCAAAGAAATTTGAACATGTGCTTGAGTTTACTTCAACATGAAGTGTCTACGAAGGTTAATTATAAGGTAATTATAAGTTAGATTTAAGACAGAAAATTGCTCAAACTTTATATATGGTGAAAAATGTTGCTCAGATGTTGTTATTTTGCTCTGTTTGATATATGTCCCTAAAGCAGTCTATTATTGAAATATTATTGAAATGGCAGATGAGAGTATGAGAATGATGTTGGAGGAGTTGAAAGCTAGCATGAATAACAGTATGAAGCAGATGATGGAGGAGAATTCTAGTAATATTCTAGTAATATGTCTAGTAATATGTCTATTAGAATGGAGTAATATGCTAGTAATATGTCTGCTAATTTAAAAGCTAGCATGAATGAAAGCATGAAGGAGATGGAAGCTAGGAATGCTAGTCGAACGAAGCAGATGCTGGATGAAAATTTGAAAGTTCTTCAGACCAGTTCTGCAAACTTAGAAAATGATATGTCGCGTTTACAGATCAGTACCCAGGGAATCGAGAATGCTGTAACTGACATGCGCACAGACGTGTCCAATGTGCATAAAGATGTTTCAGATGTTAAGACTGATGTTTCTAAGGTACAGAAAGATCTTACTATGTTGAATCTTGATGTTGCTAATGTCCGGGGTGATATTTCATGTGCTAGAGCAGAAGTAATTGTTGTTAGGAATGATGTTGCTACTGTACAAGATAAGGTATAAGAGGTTCAAAGAGAGATTAAAAATGTTCGAACCGATGTGTCAAATGTTCAAGTAGACATAAATAATATTCATTCTGATGTAAATGAGATGCAAAGCGACATCAATAAGATACAAGTAGAAGTGAATACAGTTTTAGTAGACATTGCTAAAGTTCAAACTGATGTTAATAAAGTTCGAGAAGAAATTGAAACTTCAAAAACGCTTTGTACTCGTAACATT
This sequence comes from Meconema thalassinum, assembly GCA_946902985.2. Lineage (NCBI taxonomy): Eukaryota > Metazoa > Arthropoda > Insecta > Orthoptera > Tettigoniidae > Meconema > Meconema thalassinum. Next base: position 151,668,431 of record OX336389.2, read on the forward strand.
AGTGCTTTAACAACTAGGTTGGTTGACGAGTCTGTTAGGACAACAGCTTCTTTAGCTGGATTAAAATATGATGTAGAGGTCATGAGAACCCAAGTCTTAGATCATAATCGTTTACTTAAGGAAGACATTGAAGTAGATATTGCGGAAATGTTAACTGCAAATGTAACGGTTTGGAAAGATGAATGGAACAGGTCAAGTGGGGAACATGTCACTCAGATTCAGGAGCGAATTGAACGAAAACTTGCCAGTACACAAGTAGACATAAATAATGAAGTAGTTCAAATTAGAAAGGATTTGAGTATAAGGATGGATTCGCTATCCGAAAAGCAGGTAGAGGATAGAACTCAAATAGGTCAGGACGTGCAAGCATTAAAGACCGCGTTAGAGGAAAAAATTCATAAGGTTGTCTCTGATGTCAATGAAACTACGAGCAAACTCCAGAATTTGAAACTAGGAGAAGCTAGCATGATGGAAACCTATAAAGAAGAGTTGATTAGGAAAGTCATCACGGAAATCACAGATAAGGATCCAGAAGGATTGACTTGTGAAGAGGATAGGAATTACGTCAGAAGATGTAACCTCGCTACAGAAGAGAGAGATATTAGTCCTGAGGAACGTATATCCAGATTTCGGGAAGAAGAAGAGGATAGGAATATTGAACCTGAATGGAAATATCGTGATAGTGGGAAGAATTATGTGGATCCATATCCGAGAAATGTGACAGTCATCCGAAACTTTGAGGACAAACCTCAAAAATTTAGTAATACTGATAGTCTAACACCGATAGAATATATCAGGAACCTTAAAGACTATTTTATTGAAGCTCATATTCCCAGAGAAAGAGAGATGAGAATCGTAGAAAGATATCTAGCTGGAGGACCCCTTGAATGGTTCTGAGCATTTCGGTACACTTTCAGTAATTTTGACGAATTTGCAGAGGCACTGATAAAACGATTCTGGTCAATAGAAGCACAGAATTCATTAAGAGCTGAGGTATACTCGAGGAAGTATTCAGGTACTCTTCCAACACGGTACGCTGATTTCTTCACGAGCCAGTTATCGCGCTTGAGATTTTTGCAACCCCCATTGCCGACAGAGCAGTTGATAGATGCTATTTCTGTGGAAGTGAGAAGACTCATCATATCGTCAAATATCAGGGATTTGACCAGTATGGACGAACTATTGAGAAGGCTTGACTACACGAGTCCGATGCCAAATGTGGTTCAGAAAGGACAGAGGCACGAATTCAAAGACATTAATACAGTCTACATGGGTCAAGTTCAGCAAACTGATAAGCCTGCCGATGAAGAGAAAACTGAAAATGTAGGTCCTCATAGGAATAATTATTTTCGCAACAGATCACAAGGTTACCGTCCATATCAGCAAAGACGAGGCTGGAACAATAATAGAGGGAATTATAATAATGGAAGAGGTAGATACTACAATAACCAGGGCTAGAATAGAAATAACCAGTACCAGAATCGAAATCAGAATTCTCAAGGTCAGGTTATGACACCCGACAAGTATCAAGAGAGAGAGAAAGAAAGTCAGCAGTATCTGAAGGAATTACGAGAAAAGGAAGCTGAAAACCAGAAGAAAAGACAGGATGTAGTGATCGATCCTGGTCCTTCTACAAGCCAGCAGGGGAACTTTGAGATTGGTAACACAAAAAAACGCCGATTTCTCAACGACAGTGAGAAACTATGAATGCATTGCCACACCAAACCTAATTACCATTAATGAAATTTACGAAGTAACTGATGAGGATTTATTAGAAGAGAGGGGAATCGTCAAAGAGGAAAGACCATGTGCCTTACCTATTATTTCTGTACTGATAGATGGCCAACAGTACAAAGCTCTTATGGATACCGGCGCAATTATTTCTATCATTTCCGATGAATGCTATCAAAGTCTGTTAAAAGGAGAAAACATGACAGTTTTACCTGTTTCTACCGTCAAAGTGAGAGGAATTTTCCAAGACAAGGCAGTGAAATGCAAGATCCAAGTGTTGTTGAACTTTGAAATTAATGGAAGGAATTATGAACAGATCTTTATTGTGGCGAACAAGATCCATTTCGATATTGTGCTAGGAATCGATTTTATATCGAAAGTTGGAGCCATTATTGATATGAAGAATAGGATTATTAGCTTTAATGATGGGTACATGATCACAGAAGAGATCGAAGAACAGGACGGGAAAAACAGTCTGGAGATAGACCTTAGGGAAGAGATTTTAAATACCATTACCAATGAAGTGGAGAATCTAACAGAAATACCCAGTAGAAAAACTGAAGGATTTGAAGAAATTCAGGGGGAATTTGAGGATTTGATAAAGGAATTCCAAGATACTTTTGATGAAAAGCCTGGATTGATTAAAGACTATAAGTATAAAATAAGGCTGACTGATGAAACCCCTTACCAAAAGAGAATATACCCCATACCTGAGAAATACTACCAAGAAGTACGAGGGTTGATCAGAAAAATGGAGGTAGACGGGATTATTAAAAAACAGGCGTCGTCTTACATAAACCCCATCACTGTAGTCAAGAAAAGTAATGGTCAGATACGTCTTTGTCTCGATGCTCGGACCATCAACTTAAAGATTCTTCCAGAAAATGACCGACCACCTAAGATTAGAGATCTGCTTAGAAAGTTCAAAGGGAGAGCATGTTTCAGTGTTCTTGACTTGACATCTTCGTTTTACCAAGTTCAACTGGAAGAAGAAAGTATGCAGTACACTGGATTCTTATTTGACCAGACGTCATGGGTCTTCGTGAGAATGCCTTTTGGAATGGTCAACAGTGGACCAGCACTTATTCGAGCACTTGATAGTAAGCTCACTGACGAAGTAAAGGAAAATGTAATCTGCTACATTGACGATTTAATTCTATCTTCACCCAACGCCGCAGAACATTTAGTGCATTTGAGAAAGTTGTTTGAAAATTTAAGGGAGGCCAATATCAAGGTCAATTTTGGAAAATGTCAATTCTTGATGAAGGAGATCAACTACTTGGGGCATACTATTGATAAGGATGGATATCATCCAAACATGCAGAAAGTAGAGGCGATCACAAGGTTCCCAAAGCCAACTAAGGTGAAACAAGTCAGAGAATTTGTAGGCGCATGCCAATTCATCAGCAGCCACTGTCCGAGATACTCTGAAATTATGGCTCCTCTGTATGACTTACTCAAGAAGAATAATAGATGGAAATGGAGTACCGCAGCAGACGACGCTTTTGAGAAAGCAAAGGAGATGCTCAGAAACAACGTTAAACTGGAGTACCCAGACTTTGAGAAGGTGTTCTATATTGAGTCTGATGCATCAAGAATAGGCATTAGTGCAGTCTTATACCAAAAAGACGAGGCAGGCAACAAGCACTACATTGCGTTCACTAGTCGGAAGTTAAAGAAACACGAGGAAAACTACTTTACGACCGAACTAGAAGCGTTAGCTTTTGTAACAGCTTTGCAAGCGTGGAAAAAAATGCTGCTGGGACACAAGGTTATCATTATTACAGATCACAAAGCACTTCAGTTTATGCTGCAAACTGACATGTCTAGTGATAGATTGACACGTTGGGCTTTGTTCACCCAACAGTTTAACGCCACTATCGTCCATCAGCCTGGGAAAGACAACTTACTGGCTGATGCTTTATCACGTAACCCTATCAAAAATGTGCAGATACACCATGTACAATTGGAGCAGCAAGATCAAGAGACCGTTAGGAGGTTAGCCCGAATCGGTGTGTCACAGAAGAGACACGCTCCAATTAGGAAAATGTACAGGTTCCTTAAGGGTTACATGGACAATACTGATGTTGACTATGCAGCTACACAGAGAGATTCACGACACTTTGTCTTGAGTGGAGACATTGTATGTAAGTATGCTGACTCTGCGCATACAAAGCTCCGAATAGTCGTGCCACCTAAACTTGTTGTCAATTTAGTGTGGGTAGCTCATCACGCAACTGGACATGCAGGTCTGGATAAAACTCTTGATACTCTTAAAGAGAGGTTTATTTGGACTAACATGCGCTCCAGCATTGCTAATGTCATTCGTTCATGTGATAAATGTCAAAGTATGCTTCCGCTCTATTAAAAGGAAAACCTAAGGCTATGATCCCCTCTAAACCAAATGAACTCATGGCGACGGACATATTTGGCCCCTGTCCGAAGGGATACCAGGGTAATCAGTTCCTGTTGGTTACCGTGGATGTCTTCTCGAAATTTGTAACAATGAGTCCCATGCAAAAAGCTAACACGAGGAACGTTGTAAACAGACTGGAACATGCTGTATTTCCAAAAGCTGGTAAACCAGAATATCTACTATCGGATCATGGAGCTCAGTTTACATCCTTAGAATTTACTGCAGATATGGAAAGGCTTGGTATTAAGCACATATTTTCAAGCGTGCGCTATCCGGAATCGAATTCTTCAGAAAGATATATGGCTGAATTTTCGAAATTTTGTCGAATTTTCTGTCCGAATGATCATTCTGGTTGGGTGAGATTTGTAACCCTTATTGAGGAATGTCTAAATTCTACAGCGCAGGAGAGCACAGGAGAAGTGACAATGCGACTTCATCTAGGAAGAAACCCAGAAAGGCCGTGGGACAATCTTTTCAACCACGTTCCTAGAGATCCCGACCTAGGAAGGCAGCAGAGAATAGACAGAGCGAAAGAACAACTCCAGAAAGCAGCACAAAAACGACTGAAAAGAGTAGCTGGAAAACGTTTTGGTGCTCCCTTAGAAATTGGAAATCTGGTATTACTACGCAGACCTGTCAAGGCTGATGTAAGTAAGAAAATCTATCCCAAGTTTGGAATAGTGTTTATGGGTCCGTTCAGAATTACGAATGCTTATGGAAACAACTGTTATGAACTCTACGATGATGAGAATAATGTCGTATATGGCAAGTTCAATGCTGGAAACTTGAAGAAATATCATACAAGAGTAAGCCAATAATAATTCAATTTCGTGTTTAAGTGAATTCAGATACTTATAACACAGAGTTTAAAAACAATTTGCAACTGTTTTTAAAACGTGGTGAAGGGAGAATGCCCCCGTAAATTGAATTATAGTGAGACCACGGTGGCTGTATTGGCAAATATGAATAAAGTTATGGCTGTCGTGGTTGTGACGTGGATATTCATGACGTAGGCACGGATGACGAAGACTTTATGCAAGTGGGCTGGTTGAACTGAGATTCTTGGTGACGTCATGATTTTGTTCGAGAAAGATCTGAGATTTACGACGCAGTCGCAAGGAAACGTGGAATTGTGCTGAGGAAGAAGTTACGCTATTGGAGGAGAGCCTCGAACCAATGAATGATAGTTTGGAGGGAGACGGAGATTACTGAAACTACCATATTTAATTACTTTTGGAATGCAGAATTGTGGAAATCTATTTTCAGTTATGGCATTGATTTGGAATTTTGAAGAAATTATTTTTGAGTTTTTGAAATTTGAAAATCCGTCAAGTATAGCCAAAGTTAGAACTTCCAGTAATGACGGAGAAACAAGCTATGGAAGGGATGGATACGCCCCTTAAGAAGTTGATAAAAGGCCTTGCACAGCAGAGAGAAGCTCTGATATCTCATTTTATCGTGTCTTATAGTGGGTTTTCTGATTATCATATTGTCAGACGTCGAGTGATTCAGTGAAGCAAGTCGTCTTTAGCGTGTGGTAAAGCCCACCGCATTGAACGAGCACGGAGCAGTGCAGCAGTTCCATTTTACGGTTTTTGAAACTAGGCGAAGTTGAAACGCACACATAAACGAGTCTACAGGATAAAATATCAAGAGTTAGTGACTGCCTTTAAGCTAATTCTATTGTGCATTACAGTATTAAAGTGTGTAGTAAAGTTGAACATTTTCACGATTATAATTTGGAAGATATTGGCATTTTAAGACTGCAGACAAAAGTGATTTTCTCGCCACCTGAGAAGCACTTTTATAACACCACATTCTACGCTACGGCTGACACGTGTATTGCAACGGTGATACAGAATATTGCATTTGGTCATACAACGCTACATTCTACAATGCAACATTATAATCTGGCAGTACTTTCGACTATTATTTTAACAAAAGTGGAGATGGAAGACTAAATCTTTAATGCAATTGGGACATATATCAATGGAGTGAAATAGCAGCATGGAACTTCGCTAATCGTCTTTCTACAAAAGCGAGCATGTAGTGAACATCCAACTACACTCATGCATCGTAGTCCAACGCTGAATTATATCAAATGGCAGTGGAAATATTTTCATACTCTACAATTATGAACATTTCTGCGGAAATAATTGCAATAAACTTCATGGCGAATTGCTACCAGAACTTCAGGGAACTATCAAGAGAGGCCAGGGAAGACCCGGCTCACAAAGAAGAGTTTTGCCAGAAGGATGTCTATCGTCTACACGGAGCAGTGCAATTTCCGGAGGAGGAAGCAGTTCTATTCTCCGAGGGCGCTGGTTCCAGGTTCGAGGTCGGAGCACATCTTTACGTTGGTGAAATGGAACTAACAGCAGTCTTCTTTGGAAGATTTTCCTCTAGAACTTCAATCAACAGATAAGGTAGTCGTGAACGTTTCTTGTTTTATTTGAGCCATTTAGCGATATCTGAGCAACCATTTTTCCCGTATTTTCTGTCCCATATATTTTGCCCCATATTCTTGCTTGATATTTCTGTACTCCGTACACTTTGATGATTTATGCCTTTTTCGACGATTTTTTTGAGACATTGTTATGTCATTGGCATATTTAAATAATTTTGGATCAGTTGAGACTGATATTATATATTATTTCAGTAATTTGCATATTTTTGTAGTCACGATTTGACTGTAAAGTTAACGATTTTCTATGGCAAATTTGAATTCAGACAGCGTGTCATTTTATTAAAGTAATTCTATTCAGTAAATTACTTTGACCAATTTTCTGTCATCCTCAAGAAAGAAGAATAATTAAAAGATTTTAGAGCGTTAAAATCTATTACTGTATCGACGATCTTGGAAATACTAGTCGTTTTATGAACATGATTGCAACATTGACATTTATCGTCAGTTCTGAAATACCATTGCATTATAGACAATTTTATGAAATATAAACTTTGATTACGATTTATTGAATACACTATAGTAATGAACATTTGATAGGAGTTTTTCTCAATTCTAGATTGGAACAATAATGTTTGCATTCCTCAGTCTAATTGGATTCTATTCGATTATTTATGCAGTTTAGATGAACTTTGATTGAAGATAGTATTTTTATACTGCGATACTTTGAAGATATTAATCTCAATTTTGATAGACCAGGGAGGCGTGTCTAATCGTATTTGCTATTAAATTTATTTGTGATTGGCAAATTTTTACTTCATATCGATTCATGAATGAAACCCACGAAGGTTAAATATAACAACAGTTTTGATACAATTAATGAATATAAGAATTTTTAAAGTGGAACTATGGATGTATAATCGTTAGTTCAGTGGACGTGTAAAAGTCGCTGATGAATAATGCCCTTGAATAAGTGAAGGAGATTCCCACAGTAATATTAATGAAGTTGAATTTATAAGTGGAGGTTTTTGTATGTATTGTGGAAGATTTTGATGCCATATATATGGAGATATATGATGAGTTCTGGGCCTATTTTGTGCAATTTTGTGCGTTTTGAGCGAGGTATTTTTCCGCTGAGTATATTGTCCAGGTCCTTTGAAAATTAATGATGTGAAGTTGCTGTTAAAATTAACAAGAGTGTTTAAATAATTTGAGATAACGATTTTGAATGGAGGTTACCGTCACAAATAATAATAATAATAATTATTAAACCTTATTAAACCTGAATGTATAATTTAAATATAACTAACCTTCATTGGTCGATTATATCAACACGATTTAAGTAATTATCAACCGGATAGACGTGTGGTTTAATGTATTTCTAAAATAAATAATATAAATATTGTAAATAATTATGTAAATATCTTTAATAATAATTTGATATGAAAGGGATTAATAGAGGCTTGTATAAATTTTTCAATTGTCGTTTGACAATGTTATAAACAATTTATAATTGTTATAAATAATTAATGAACAATTTGTTATAAACAATTTAAAATGTTATTATACTCTAAACAACGCTAGTTAAACAATTGGATTAACAATTAAACAAGGTTTGGGATTATTAGAGTAATCCAGTAATATTTGATTGGAGCATTTAAAAGATTTGCGTGATAATATTTGAGTTGAGTTGAGGACATTTAAAGTGTTTTGAAAAGGAGCTAGGCTCTGAGGTAACTAGCATATGCTAACGTTGGCTGGACAGGTGGGTCCATTTGACGATGCGAGCATGCAACATGGTGTAGGGTGTATCGCAGCTGGCCAGACAACTGTATGACAGAGGCCAAGGTCACCTACATAGCAGCCTTGCAGTTATAAATAAAATGTGATGTTTATGAAAAAGGAAAACAATTGCTACATGTCTCGTCCCAACTCCCTTATCCATCCCAAGTGTATTATTATTATTACATTCTTTTGAGCTAGAAAGCTGAAATTTTGTATGCAAAGTCTACAAGTCCTACAGGAGGACATGATTATATTGACAATGGCTTCTGATCGCCACGTTTATTTTGTTGTTCAATTTTTGTTATATTATTCCTTTATGTGAAATAAATCATTGTACAGTTTAAAGTTTCTTGTTTCCGTTTTGGTTCATTTTAAATATCATGGTGGAGGTTATTGTGAGGGCATACTTTAAGTGATCCAGTTGGCAACCCAGACCCGAGATTAATTTGAATAGGCAATTAAAGGTAAGTATGAACCCCCGTATATTTTGGTGTGTTCCACAATATTTTCTTGTTAACTACTGTGCTCTAATCTCGATAGTATCTGTCAGTGCCATTTTCATTGATGTAGCTGTGCCGGTGCGATTGATTATTGGCAATCCGATTGAGGGGGCGGATATCTGACAGCCTACTATCCGGGTTAACGGGGACAGTAGGATTGGCGACCCTAAAACGTGGGGCACGTTCAACAAAACTGGATTACCAGGTTGAACGCCAGTAGGATTGGCGCCGCAATTCGGTGGGGCTCGATCAGCAAAACATTGGATTACCAAGTTATTGCAGTAGCATTGGCACCGCAATTTTGTGGAGTGCTCGAATAACATTGGATTACCAAGTTATCGATGTCAATGGGATTGTGAAGACTCAAATAAAGAGGTTGATTCTTTGTTAGATGTCTTGGCCAATTGTAGAATTTGAGAGTGTGATTATATAGGGATTAAATGTTGTGTTGTATTAGGAAAATTACACTCAGAAAAGATCAGATCTTATACAACTTGAGAGAGGTTAAATAGGCTGGAAACCTAGAAAAATCGCCTATGATCTGGAGTCTTATTTTATTTGACCGGCTTATGACATGTTTAGTCATATTAAAGATAAAATTAAATTATTTGGATTGTAAATGTAAATTATTTGTGTCAGGATATTTTAAAATGAACCAAAGAAATTTGAACATGTGCTTGAGTTTACTTCAACATGAAGTGTCTACGAAGGTTAATTATAAGGTAATTATAAGTTAGATTTAAGACAGAAAATTGCTCAAACTTTATATATGGTGAAAAATGTTGCTCAGATGTTGTTATTTTGCTCTGTTTGATGTATGTCCCTAAAGCAGTCTATTATTGAAATATTATTGAAATGGCAGATGAGAGTATGAGAATGATGTTGGAGGAGTTGAAAGCTAGCATGAATAACAGTATGAAGCAGATGATGGAGGAGAATTCTAGTAATATTCTAGTAATATGTCTAGTAATATGTCTATTAGAATGGAGTAATATGCTAGTAATATGTCTGCTAATTTAAAAGCTAGCATGAATGAAAGCATGAAGGAGATGGAAGCTAGGAATGCTAGTCGAACGAAGCAGATGCTGGATGAAAATTTGAAAGTTCTTCAGACCAGTTCTGCAAACTTAGAAAATGATATGTCGCGTTTACAGATCAGTACCCAGGGAATCGAGAATGCTGTAACTGACATGCGCACAGACGTGTCCAATGTGCATAAAGATGTTTCAGATGTTAAGACTGATGTTTCTAAGGTACAGAAAGATCTTACTATGTTGAATCTTGATGTTGCTAATGTCCGGGGTGATATTTCATGTGCTAGAGCAGAAGTAATTGTTGTTAGGAATGATGTTGCTACTGTACAAGATAAGGTATAAGAGGTTCAAAGAGAGATTAAAAATGTTCGAACCGATGTGTCAAATGTTCAAGTAGACATAAATAATATTCATTCTGATGTAAATGAGATGCAAAGCGACATCAATAAGATACAAGTAGAAGTGAATACAGTTTTAGTAGACATTGCTAAAGTTCAAACTGATGTTAATAAAGTTCGAGAAGAAATTGAAACTTCAAAAACGCTTTGTACTCGTAACATTAGTGCTTTAACAACTAGGTTGGTTGACGAGTCTGTTAGGACAACAGCTTCTTTAGCTGGATTAAAATATGATGTAGAGGTCATGAGAACCCAAGTCTTAGATCATAATCGTTTACTTAAGGAAGACATTGAAGTAGATATTGCGGAAATGTTAACTGCAAATGTAACGGTTTGGAAAGATGAATGGAACAGGTCAAGTGGGGAACATGTCACTCAGATTCAGGAGCGAATTGAACGAAAACTTGCCAGTACACAAGTAGACATAAATAATGAAGTAGTTCAAATTAGAAAGGATTTGAGTATAAGGATGGATTCGCTATCCGAAAAGCAGGTAGAGGATAGAACTCAAATAGGTCAGGACGTGCAAGCATTAAAGACCGCGTTAGAGGAAAAAATTCATAAGGTTGTCTCTGATGTCAATGAAACTACGAGCAAACTCCAGAATTTGAAACTAGGAGAAGCTAGCATGATGGAAACCTATAAAGAAGAGTTGATTAGGAAAGTCATCACGGAAATCACAGATAAGGATCCAGAAGGATTGACTTGTGAAGAGGATAGGAATTACGTCAGAAGATGTAACCTCGCTACAGAAGAGAGAGATATTAGTCCTGAGGAACGTATATCCAGATTTCGGGAAGAAGAAGAGGATAGGAATATTGAACCTGAATGGAAATATCGTGATAGTGGGAAGAATTATGTGGATCCATATCCGAGAAATGTGACAGTCATCCGAAACTTTGAGGACAAACCTCAAAAATTTAGTAATACTGATAGTCTAACACCGATAGAATATATCAGGAACCTTAAAGACTATTTTATTGAAGCTCATATTCCCAGAGAAAGAGAGATGAGAATCGTAGAAAGATATCTAGCTGGAGGACCCCTTGAATGGTTCTGAGCATTTCGGTACACTTTCAGTAATTTTGACGAATTTGCAGAGGCACTGATAAAACGATTCTGGTCAATAGAAGCACAGAATTCATTAAGAGCTGAGGTATACTCGAGGAAGTATTCAGGTACTCTTCCAACACGGTACGCTGATTTCTTCACGAGCCAGTTATCGCGCTTGAGATTTTTGCAACCCCCATTGTCGACAGAGCAGTTGATAGATGCTATTTCTGTGGAAGTGAGAAGACTCATCATATCGTCAAATATCAGGGATTTGACCAGTTTGGACGAACTATTGAGAAGGCTTGACTACGCGAGTCCGATGCCAAATGTGGTTCAGAAAGGACAGAGGCACGAATTCAAAGACATTAATACAGTCTACATGGATCAAGTTCAGCAAACTGATAAGCCTGCCGATGAAGAGAAAACTGAAAATGTAGGACCTCATAGGAATAATTATTTTCGCAACAGATCACAAGGTTACCGTCCATATCAGCAAAGACGAGGCTGGAACAATAATAGAGGGAATTATAATAATGGAAGAGGTAGATACTACAATAACCAGGGCTACAATAGAAACTACAACAGAAATAACCAGTACCAGAATCGAAATCAGAATTCTCAAGGTCAGGTTATGACACCCGACAAGTATCAAGAGAGAGAGAAAGAAAGTCAGCAGTATCTGAAGGAATTACGAGAGAAGGAAGCTGAAAACCAGAAGAAAAGACAGGATGTAGTGATCGATCCTGGTCCTTCTACAAGCCAGCAGGGGAACTTTGAGATTGGTAACACAAAAAAACGCCGATTTCTCAACGACAGTGAGAAACTATGAATGCATTGCCACACCAAACCTAATTACCATTAATGAAATTTACGAAGTAACTGATGAGGATTTATTAGAAGAGAGGGGAATCGTCAAAGAGGAAAGACCATGTGCCTTACCTATTATTTCTGTACTGATAGATGGCCAACAGTACAAAGCTCTTATGGATACCGGCGCAATTATTTCTATCATTTTCCAATGAATGCTCTCAAAGTCTGTTAAAAGGAGAAAACATGACAGTTTTACCTGTTTCTACCGTCAAAGTGAGAGGAATTTTCCAAGACAAGGCAGTGAAATGCAAGATCCAAGTGTTGTTGAACTTTGAAATTAATGGAAGGAATTATGAACAGATCTTTATTGTGGCGAACAAGATCCATTTCGATATTGTGCTAGGAATCGATTTTATATCAAAAGTTGGAGCCATTATTGATATGAAGAATAGGATTATTAGCTTTAATGATGGGTACATGATCACAGAAGAGATCGAAGAACAGGACGGGAAAAACAGTCTGGAGATAGACCTTAGGGAAGAGATTTTAAATACCATTATCAATGAAGTGGAGATTCTAACAGAAATACCCAGTAGAAAAACTGAAGGATTTGAAGAAATTCATGGGGAATTTGAGGATTTGATAAAGGAATTCCAAGATATTTTTGATGAAAAGCCTGGATTGATTAAAGACTATAAGTATAAAATAAGGCTGACCGATGAAACCCCTTACCAAAAGAGAATATACCCCATACCTGAGAAATACTACCAAGAAGTACGAGGGTTGATCAGAAAAATGGAGGTAGACGGGATTATTAAAAAACAGGCGTCGTCTTACATAAACCCCATCACTGTAGTCAAGAAAAGTAATGGTCAGATACGTCTTTGTCTCGATGCTCGGACCATCAACTTGAAGATTCTTCCAGAAAATGACCGACCACCTAAGATTAGAGATCTGCTTAGAAAGTTCAAAGGGAGAGCATGTTTCAGTGTTCTTGACTTGACATCTTCGTTTTACCAAGTTCAACTGGAAGAAGAAAGTATGCAGTACACTGGATTCTTATTTGACCAGACGTCATGGGTCTTCGTCAGAATGCCTTTTGGAATGGTCAACAGTGGACCAGCACTTATTCGAGCACTTGATAGTAAGCTCACTGACGAAGTAAAGGAAAATGTAATCTGCTACATTGACGATTTAATTCTATCTTCACCCAACGCCGCAGAACATTTAGTGCATTTGAGAAAGTTGTTTGAAAATTTAAGGGAGGCCAATATCAAGGTCAATTTTGGAAAATGTCAATTCTTGAAGAAGGAGATCAACTACTTGGGGCATACTATTGATAAGGATGGATATCATCCAAACATGCAGAAAGTAGAGGCGATCACAAGGTTCCCAAAGCCAACTAAGGTGAAACAAGTCAGAGAATTTGTAGGCGCATGCCAATTCATCAGCAGCCACTGTCCGAGATACTCTGAAATTATGGCTCCTCTGTATGACTTACTCAAGAAGAATAATAGATGGAAATGGAGTACCGCAGCAGACGACGCTTTTGAGAAAGCAAAGGAGATGCTCAGAAACAACGTTAAACTGGAGTACCCAGACTTTGAGAAGGTGTTCTATATTGAGTCTGATGCATCAAGAATAGGCATTAGTGCAGTCTTATACCAAAAAGACGAGGCAGGCAACAAGCACTACATTGCGTTCACTAGTCGGAAGTTAAAGAAACACGAGGAAAACTACTTTACGACCGAACTAGAAGCGTTAGCTTTTGTAACAGCTTTGCAAGCGTGGAAAGAAATGCTGCTGGGACACAAGGTTATCATTATTACAGATCACAAAGCACTTCAGTTTATGCTGCAAACTGACATGTCTAGTGATAGATTGACACGTTGGGCTTTGTTCACCCAACAGTTTAACGCCACTATCGTCCATCAGCCTGGGAAAGACAACTTACTGGCTGATGCTTTATCACGTAACCCTATCAAAAATGTGCAGATACACCATGTACAATTGGAGCAGCAAGATCAAGAGACCGTTAGGAGGTTAGCCCGAATCGGTGTGTCACAGAAGAGACACGCTCCAATTAGGAAAATGTACAGGTTCCTTAAGGGTTACATGGACAATACTGATGTTGACTATGCAGCTACACAGAGAGATTCACGACACTTTGTCTTGAGTGGAGACATTGTATGTAAGTATGCTGACTCTGCGCATACAAAGCTCCGAATAGTCGTGCCACCTAAACTTGTTGTCAATTTAGTGTGGGTAGCTCATCACGCAACTGGACATGCAGGTCTGGATAAAACTCTTGATACTCTTAAAGAGAGGTTTATTTGGACTAACATGCGCTCCAGCATTGCTAATGTCATTCGTTCATGTGATAAATGTCAAAGTATGCTTCCGCTCTATTAAAAGGAAAACCTAAGGCTATGATCCCCTCTAAACCAAATGAACTCATGGCGACGGACATATTTGGCCCCTGTCCGAAGGGATACCAGGGTAATCAGTTCCTGTTGGTTACCGTGGATGTCTTCTCGAAATTTGTAACAATGAGTCCCATGCAAAAAGCTAACACGAGGAACGTTGTAAGCAGACTGGAACATGCTGTATTTCCAAAAGCTGGTAAACCAGAATATCTACTATCGGATCATGGAGCTCAGTTTACATCCTTAGAATTTACTGCAGATATGGAAAGGCTTGGTATTAAGCACATATTTTCAAGCGTGCGCTATCCGGAATCGAATTCTTCAGAAAGATATATGGCTGAATTTTCGAAATTTTGTCGAATTTTCTGTCCGAATGATCATTCTGGTTGGATGAGATTTGTAACCCTTATTGAGGAATGTCTAAATTCTACAGTGCAGGAGAGCACAGGAGAAGTGCCAATGAGACTTCATCTAGGAAGAAACCCAGAAAGGCCGTGGGACAATCTTTTCAACCACGTTCCTAGAGATCCCGACCTAGGAAGGCAGCAGAGAATAGACAGAGCGAAAGAACAACTCCAGAAAGCAGCACAAAAACGACTGAAAAGAGTAGCTGGAAAACGTTTTGGTGCTCCCTTAGAAATTGGAAATCTGGTATTACTACGCAGACCTGTCAAGGCGGATGTAAGTAAGAAAATCTATCCCAAGTTTGGAATAGTGTTTATGGGTCCGTTCAGAATTACGAATGCTTATGGAAACAACTGTTATGAACTCTACGATGATGAGAATAATGTCGTATATGGCAAGTTCAATGCTGGAAACTTGAAGAAATATCATACAAGAGTAAGCCAATAATAATTCAATTTCGTGTTTAAGTGAATTCAGATACTTATAACACAGAGTTTAAAAACAATTTGCAACTGTTTTTAAAACGTGGTGAAGGGAGAATGCCCCCGTAAATTGAATTATAGTGAGACCACGGTGGCTGTATTGGCAAATATGAATAAAGTTATGGCTGTCATAGTTGTGACGTGGATATTCATGACGTAGGCACGGATGACGAAGACTTTATGCAAGTGGGCTGGTTGAACTGAGATTCTTGGTGACGTCATGATTTTGTTCGAGAAAGATCTGAGATTTACGACGCAGTCGCAAGGAAACGTGGAATTGTGCTGAGGAAGAAGTTACGCTATTGGAGGAGAGACTCGAATCAATGAATGATAGTTTGGAGGGAGACGGAGATTACTGAAACTACCATATTTAATTACTTTTGGAATGCAGAATTGTGGAAATCTATTTTCAGTTATGGCATTGATTTGGAATTTTGAAGAAATTATTTTTGAGTTTTTGAAATTTGAAAATCCGTCAAGTATAGCCAAAGTTAGAACTTCCAGTAATGACGGAGAAACAAGCTATGGAAGGGATGGATACGCCCCTTAAGAAGTTGATAATAGGCCTTGCACAGCAGAGAGAAGCTCTGATATCTCATTTTCTCGTGTCTTATAGTGGGTTTTCTGATTATCATATTGTCAGACGTCGAGTGATTCAGTGAAGCAAGTCGTCTTTAGCGTGTGGTAAAGCCCACCGCATTGAACGAGCACGGAGCAGTGCAGCAGTTCCATTTTACGGTTTTTGAAACTAGGCGAAGTTGAAACGCACACATAAACGAGTCTACAAGATAATATATCAAGAGTTAGCGACTGCCTTTAAGCTAATTCTATTGTGCATTACAGTATTAAAGTGTGTAGTAAAGTTGAACATTTTCACGATTATAATTTGGAAGATATTGGCATTTTAAGACTGCAGACAAAAGTGATTTTCTCGCCACCTGAGAAGCACTTTTATAACACCACATTCTACGCTACGGCTGACACGTGTATTGCAACGGTGATACAGAATATTGCATTTGGTCATACAACGCTACATTCTACAATGCAACATTATAATCTGGCAGTACTTTCGACTATTATTTTAACGAAAGTGGAGATGGAAGACTAAATCTTTAATGCAATTGGGACATATATCAATGGAGTGAAATAGCAGCATGGAACTTCGCTAATCGTCTTTCTACAAAAGCGAGTATGTAGTGAACATCCAACTACACTCATGCATCGTAGTCCAACGCTGAATTATATCAAATGGCAGTGGAAATATTTTCATACTCTACAATTATGAACATTTCTGCGGAAATAATTGCAATAAACTTCATGGCGAATTGCTACCAGAACTTCAGGGAACTATCAAGAGAGGCCAGGGTAGACCCGGCTAACAAAGAAGAGTTTTGCCAGAAGGATGTCTATCGTCTACACGGAGCAGTGCAATTTCCGGAGGAGGAAGCAGTTCTATTCTCCGAGGGCGCTGGTTCCAGGTTCGAGGTCGGAGCACATCTTTACGTTGGTGAAATGGAACTAACAGCAGTCTTCTTTGGAAGATTTTCCTCTAGAACTTCAATCAACAGATAAGGTAGTCGTGAACGTTTCTTGTTTTATTTGAGCCATTTAGCGATATCTGAGCAACCATTTTTCCCGTATTTTCTGTCCCATATATTTTGCCCCATATTCTTGCTTGATATTTCTGTACTCCGTACACTTTGATGATTTATGCCTTTTTCGACGATTTTTTTGAGACATTGTTATGTCATTGGCATATTTAAATAATTTTGGATCAGTTGAGACTGATATTATATATTATTTCAGTAATTTGCATATTTTTGTAGTCACGATTTGACTGTAAAGTTAACGATTTTCTATGGCAAATTTGAATTCAGACAGCGTGTCATTTTATTAAAGTAATTCTATTCAGTAAATTACTTTGACCAATTTTCTGTCATCCTCAAGAAAGAAGAATAATTAAAAGATTTTAGAGCGTTAAAATCTATTACTGTATCGACGATCTTGGAAATACTAGTCGTTTTATGAACATGATTGCAACATTGACATTTATCGTCAGTTCTGAAATACCATTGCATTATAGACAATTTTATGAAATATAAACTTTGATTACGATTTATTGAATACACTATAGTAATGAACATTTGATAGGAGTTTTTCTCAATTCTAGATTGGAACAATAATGTTTGCATTCCTCAGTCTAATTGGATTCTATTCGATTATTTATGCAGTTTAGATGAACTTTGATTGAAGATAGTATTTTTATACTGCGATACTTTGAAGATATTAATCTCAATTTTGATAGACCAGGGAGGCGTGTCTAATCGTATTTGCTATTAAATTTATTTGTGATTGGCAAATTTTTACTTCATATCGATTCATGAATGAAACCCACGAAGGTTAAATATAACAACAGTTTTGATACAATTAATGAATATAAGAATTTTTAAAGTGGAACTATGGATGTATAATCGTTAGTTCAGTGGACGTGTAAAAGTCGCTGATGAATAATGCCCTTGAATAAGTGAAGGAGATTCCCACAGTAATATTAATGAAGTTGAATTTATAAGTGGAGGTTTTTGTATGTATTGTGGAAGATTTTGATGCCATATATATGGAGATATATGATGAGTTCTGGGCCTATTTTGTGCAATTTTGTGCGTTTTGAGCGAGGTATTTTTCCGCTGAGTATATTGTCCAGGTCCTTTGAAAATTAATGATGTGAAGTTGCTGTTAAAATTAACAAGAGTGTTTAAATAATTTGAGATAACGATTTTGAATGGAGGTTACCGTCACAAATAATAATAATAATAATTATTAAACCTTATTAAACCTGAATGTATAATTTAAATATAACTAACCTTCATTGGTCGATTATATCAACACGATTTAAGTAATTATCAACCGGATAGACGTGTGGTTTAATGTATTTCTAAAATAAATAATATAAATATTGTAAATAATTATGTAAATATCTTTAATAATAATTTGATATGAAAGGGATTAATAGAGGCTTGTATAAATTTTTCAATTGTCGTTTGACAATGTTATAAACAATTTATAATTGTTATAAATAATTAATGAACAATTTGTTATAAACAATTTAAAATGTTATTATACTCTAAACAACGCTAGTTAAACAATTGGATTAACAATTAAACAAGGTTTGGGATTATTCGAGTAATCCAGTAATATTTGATTGGAGCATTTAAAAGATTTGCGTGATAATATTTGAGTTGAGTTGAGGACATTTAAAGTGTTTTGAAAAGGAGCTAGGCTCTGAGGTAACTAGCATATGCTAACGTTGGCTGGACAGGTGGGTCCATTTGACGATGCGAGCATGCAACATGGTGTAGGGTGTATCGCAGCTGGCCATACAACTGTATGACAGAGGCCAAGGTCACCTACATAGCAGCCTTGCAGTTATAAATAAAATGTGATGTTTATGAAAAAGGAAAACAATTGCTACATGTCTCGTCCCAACTCCCTTATCCATCCCAAGTGTATTATTATTATTATTACATTCTTTTGAGCTAGAAAGCTGAAATTGTGTATGCAAAGTCTACAAGTCCTACAGGAGGACATGATTATATTGACAATGGCTTCTGATCGCCACGTTTATTTTGTTGTTCAATTTTTGTTATATTATTCCTTTATGTGAAATAAATCATTGTACAGTTTAAAGTTTCTTGTTTCCGTTTTGGTTCATTTTAAATATCATGGTGGAGGTTATTGTGAGGGCATACTTTAAGTGATCCAGTTGGCAACCCAGACCCGAGATTAATTTGAATAGGTAAGTAAAGGTAAGTATGAACCCCCGTATATATTGGTGTGTTCCACAATATTTTCTTGTTAACTACTGTGCTCTAATCTCGATAGTATCTGTCAGTGCCATTTTCATTGATGTAGCTGTGCCGGTGCGATTGATTATTGGCAATCCGATTGAGGGGGCGGATATCTGACAGCCTACTATCCGGGTTAACGGGGACAGTACTGAAGCCATGTGTATAAAACGTTTTTATTGCAAGTTATTAACGTTGCCCAAGAGCACAAAGTACTTTAAAGCATAATGTATGCTTTTTTTTTCACTGTCTATTCACTACGTTAATGGCGCATGACCACACCTAAAAACAAACAAAATAACCCATCACTCAATCAATCAATCAATACTTGTAAATAAAACTTTAACGTTAATTGACATTAAATGAAAAACACCATACAAATTATAATAAACTGTATGTCGACACTAACAGTAACGTATGTACTTATTTTCTTTTTATAAAGCTGCAGTCATTTACATTCCCCTTTAACCAATACGTAAACAAAAATGAATGTCATGTCATTTTGTTCATATTATCATGTTCAAACCTGTGGATATTCGTTGAGTCCATAGGGAACGACATGTCAGTTGAATTAAAATTTTTGTTTAAAAAAAAATCCAATATGGCCTTGTACTTTCCCGGTAAACAACCAATATGGTCTTGTAACGGTTGCCAATAAATAGTCATTAATCAAGAAAGCAATCATCGTCCCAGTCATGTACAGGTACTGAATATTTTTTTTTGTCTATGGTTTTTCATTAGTGGTAAAATAGAATAGCATTTTTAAGATGGACTTACCTGAGTTTTCAATAGTTCCCTGCCTGGAAACAATGGTTGCACTCTACTGCGTCTCGGGTTTTCAGTGACTGCTACGGCGGTAAAGCTTTTCTTTCCAAGTTTCTAAAAATAAATAAATAAATAAAATAAACAGCTATAAATACCTAAATTCAGGATAATAAATGCATTTCATTATTAAAATAACAAACAAAAATGAAACAAGTTAGTTTAAAAAAATCTCACCTTGACTTGTACTGGCTTGTTGCTGTTTTCTTCTAGTGAGCTCAAAAGTGGAATGGTCTCTCTCTCAGACATGACAGCTATATCGGTTATCTGCAAACAAATAAATGCAAAAAATCATTAATTACCTTATCAATAACTACAAATTTAAGGTTCATTAGCATGATATCATTAAAATAATCATTAATATGTACTTACCAAAAAAAGCAAAAGGATTTTATTCCAATGTTCAGTTCAGGGCTCTACTCTATACATCTGTTTGCTAAAACGACAAGTGCAACACTAACGCAATCTTTATCAGTCTGCTTAGCAACAGAGAGAGTTGCATTTTCACAGCGTTTTGTCCTTGAAAGGTTCTCTGTCTCTCTCTCTCACACACATGTTCCCACGCCTCGCCACATTCCTCAAGCGCGATAAAATTCGCGTACCTTACACTAGTTTCTTGTTTTTAATAAGGAACGTAAATGGCTGCCTCTTATACATCGGCAGTACGACTGCATAAGGACCAACATGGCGGTCTCTGCTTAAACGTCACACCTGCTAGCCACCAACCATGTAGCCTAACACTGCACTTCCTGCTCACGTAGACATTTCTCTCTTATCAGCAGTTGCTCTCACCAAACCAGCAAGGCCTCTGGCTAGGTACAGTATTCAGTGTCCAGCAAGCAACGCGGTTCTGTAGCATTTAAAACGTGTGTGTGTCCAACATTTTTATTATTATTAAAATTCTTAAACATTTTACTGTAATAATCATTAGCAAGTGGCCATCCTCAATACATGTACTCATTAATCATACGCTTTCACCATGTCCAATGATTAGTTTATAAAATCTCAGGGCAATGACCTTACCGTTTCAGCTCTTAGGGTTCATGCACATCACTTGGTCAACCAAATGTTATACGTTTTCATATCCTACAACTGTCCGCTGGCCTATGAGCATGCATGAATGCCACAGAGCCGTGACACTACATCGAATAGCACGTTATAACTCCCCTTTAGGGGTAAAAAAAATTCTAGCACGCTTCACGCGTTTTGGAATATTAGCCTCCATCCGTCAATGGAAATATCGCAAAAACCAACCGTCATAAGCCGCCCGCCGTCCAGCCAAAATAGCGATTCATTTCTTCCGGGCACGGTCACCGTGGTTGGCAACAGGCTCGTTAAAACACATAACAGCGGTACTGTCTCTCTCAATGACCACTCTTAATTACAATTTGAACAGGTAAAAAAAATTTTTTCAATATACAGGGTGTATCTTAATTATACCGAAAAAAAAATCAGGGACTCTCTGCGTGTTATGTAAAAGATGATGCCGCAATCGGATTGGCGGAGACAATTTTTCCCTTCGATAAAATGAGGTTACTTTGTTACTTCCGGGCGCGCAATTCAAATTGAAGGGGTCGCCGTATTTGCTGAGTAAGAGTGCAAGCCGAAACGAACGAGGAAACTTGCGCATTCCCGCCAGCATATCTCTGTCTCCTATCACACTCCCTACCCTTGCTTGAAGCACAGCAGTACCAGCGGCTTGCCCTCTGGCACTGCCATCGTATGCACATCATGCAGCGACTCTTAACAATTGATCAGCTGATCAGTAGGGGGTAGAGATGGCGACCATTTTGCTTTGTGCTGTGTTGTTTGTATCTTTTATGAATGGGTATCCGCGTGAAAAGTGATACTTGAGAACGCTTCTACTTACGTCATCTAAAACGAGAATTATTTATTTTCTCAAACAAATTTTCATTTTGTAGGTAGGTTTTTGTATCTACGCAAATTTTGCGTTGCATGTTTGTCATCACACAGAAGGTTATGTTTTAGTTAGGACCTCTATATCACTTATTATTTCGACTCATGCAAGGTTATTTGGATGGTAATAAAATGTTGTTAGTTCATGAAACCTCCTTCCCAGGTCGCAGGTATGTCAAAAGTTTGTTTGTGGCAACTACCGGTATTATGAAAGAAATGATAATGTGGCTTGCTTCTCCTTCCCCACCACGTCAACTTAAGAAAGCAATGCATACACAAAATTCCTAGAAATTATTTGTACATTACGGGGAATACAAGAGTGTGTGTTAACATTTTCCTGAAAGTAAGATACCATTCTTCGGGAGAGAAGAGCTAATCGCCTTGATGGTAGGTTGTTAGTTAATATGGTTTCAATTATTGTAAGAAGTTCCCAAACTTCAGCCTATGCTAGGACTGGAAACATTTCTAATATGATAATCCTGAGGTTAAGTTACTTACCGTCTCCCACAAATCCAACCCCTCGTCCTCGTCGTGCGAGATGGGCAACGTAATGAAGTAGGGGATTGCCTGTAGAGGTGTAGTACAGTGGGGACTTAGTGTGCCTCAAGACCGCTACGGTAGCTGTGAAGGTCCTACAGGATCCCTGAAGAAATTACGGCTAACGGGGCTCTGGTGAAACAACTGCTGCCTTGTAGTTTGGAGTTGGTTCTTCAAAGGCTAAGGGAAGAAACCCTGACAGAAAATCAGCCTGGTGCCTCAGGCCTAAGGTGGCAGTCCCTCCAAGGCACTCGGAGGCAGTGGGTTAATCACTCGCTCCTCTTAAATAAACTGATTACTGAAACTGAAGCGAAATTACAAAACCGGACGGATAACCTGATGACGACTTTTGGCATGAAGAGGACTACGAAAATCGGTTTCTGGAATGTGAGGACCTTGATGGAGAAAACCAGACTGAAACAAGTGACACGGGAGATGAAGAACTATGGGCTGGATATCCTAGGATTTAGTGAGGTGAGGTGGCCAGGATTTGGTGAAATACAGACAACAGATGGAATTACATTTCTCTATTCTGGGGGCGATGAGGAAGAACACAGGGATGGGGTGGGGTTGCTGCTCAACAGAAATGCAAAGAGGAGCCTTTTGGAGTGGAAGCCAATTTCTAGCAGGCTCATGTTTGCTAGGTTCAAGACAAAGATCAGGAATGTGATCATCATCCAATGCTATGCGCCTACAGAACAATCGGAGCCAGAGAAGAAGGAAGAATTCTACCAAATGCTGCGAGATGCCACAAGACAAACAAGTAAGAAGGACATTCTCATTGTTATGGGAGACTTCAACGCGAAGGTGGGATCAAACAATGAGGGGTTGGAGCAGATCATGGGTAAACATTGCCTTGGTGAGATGAATAACAATGGGGAGAAATTTACGGAATATTGCGCCAGTCAGGATTTGGTGATGGGTGGCACGGTGTTTCCTCATAGGCGGTGCCACAAGGTCACCTGGGTGTCTCCTGATCAAGTCACAGAAAATCAAATTGATCACATCGCGGTGAGCAGGAGGTTCAAAAGAAGCTTGGAAGATGTTAGGAACAAGAGAGGAGCGGATGTTGGTAGTGACCATCATCTTGTGGTTGCCAACTTCCGCATGAAGATCGTGGCAGTCCGCCGAAAGTTTATCACTCGGCACAACAAGTTTGATGTGGGCAAGCTTAAGAACCAGCAGAGATTGGACCAATTTAAACTGGAGCTCAGAAATAAATTCCAGGTGTTGGACTCCGAGACAGAGACGGATGTGGAGACTGTGTGGAGCGAGGTAAAGAATATCTTCGTGGAAACCAGTGAGATGCAGCTCGGGTACAAGAACTACCTGCGGAAAGAATGGATATCCGATCAGACCTGGGACAAGATAAATTATAGAAAGGAGATTAAGGCCAAGCTCAACACCTGCAAGACTAGGCAGCAGAAGGCTCTCACACAAGCAGAGTATTCAACAGCAAACAGGGAGGTAAAGAGGAGTGTGCGGAAGGATCATAGGAGGTGGATTGATGAGCAGGCGGTGAAAGCAGAAGAAGCGGCTAGAAGGGGGGACGTTAAGGAGCACTATGGCATCACAAAGATGCTTTCGAAGAAAGGTTTTAATAAATCTAGGCCTGTGAAGAGCAAGACGGACGAGATCCTCACGACGTGTGAACAGCAGCTGACTAGATGGAGAGAACACTTTGCGGAGGTTCTTAATAGATATAGAGGACCATAAAGTAAGCAGCGAGGAGAAGAGGAAGCAGAAAGTGACCCGGACATCAGCCTTGACTCCCCAACTCGGGGCGAAATACGGACAGCTTTGAAGCAGATGAAGTGCGGGAAGGCACCAGGTCTGGATAATATCCCAGCGGAAGTACCTTGAAAGCAGACCTGGATATCACGATCAATCTGCTGCACCCGCTGTTGGAGAAGATCTGGAAGGAGGAGAAAATACCAACCGACTGGAAGAAGGGGTTGATCGTCAAGTTACCGAAGAAAGGGGACACCACAAACTGTAACAACTGGAGGGGAATCACCTTGCTGTCCATTCCAAGCAAAGTACTGGCGAGAGTCATCCTGAATCGTATAAAAGACTGCGTAGAAAAAAGGCTTCGGAAGGAACAGGCTGGATTTCGACAACATCGCAGCTGTGTGGATCTCATCAACTCCCTCCGAATCATCCTGGAGCAGAGTGTGGAGTGGCGGAATACCCTTTACCTCACATTTGTTGACATCGAGAAAGCTTTCGACTCCGTAAATCAAAGAATCATGTGGAAGACCCTCGAGGAATATAAAATTCCAACAAAGATCATCAGAATCATGGAAGAGATGTACGAAGGGTATGAGTGCCAGGTTCTACACGAAGGCAAATTAACAGAAAAGATGAAGGTCAGTTCCGGAGTGAGACAGGGGTGTGTCCTTTCCCCCACTCTGTTCCTGTTGGTCCTGGATAGTGTGATGAAGAAGGTAATGGGAGGACGGAAGAGGGGTATTCAATGGGGTATAAATGACAGGCTTGAAGATCTGGATTTCGCGGACGACATTTGTCTTATGGCACAACGGTACCGAGACATAGAAGATAAGCTGGGGAGGTTGCGGAGAGAAGCAGAACGTGCAGGACATGATCAACACCAACAAGACCAAAGAGATGAGGATAAATTCTGACGTCACGACTAGCTTGACGGTCAACGGAAATGAAATTGAGCGAATTGGGTCCTTCCTCTACCTTGGGAGTGTAGTCACAAATGATGGGGGAGCAGAGGAAGATGTTCGAAGCCGTATCAGGAAGGCAAATGGTGCCTTTGTCCAGCTCTACCCCATCTGGAGAAATAGAAACATTTCCGGGAAGACCAAGCTTCGCCTTTTCAATAGCAACGTAAAGTCGATTCTTCTCTATGGCTGTGAAACATGGAAAGTCACAAAACCGATCAACAACCAGCTACAGGTGTTCATTAACAGATGTCTGCGTCGCATCATGAATGTGAGGTGGCCGGACATAATCTCAAATGAAGATCTTTGGACCATCACCCATCAACAACCGATTAGCATCCAGATCAAGGAGAGGAAATGGCACTGGATCGGTCACACACTAAGGAAGCCGGACGGAGCTGTTGAGAGGGCGGCGCTAGACTGGAATCCTCAAGGTGCCAGGAAGCGTGGTCGACCTAAGAAGACCTGGAAGAGGACGATCGAAAATGAAATTGCAGAGGTGGACAAGAACTGGAGTCAAGTGAAGAGAATGGCCAGGAACCGTACTGCGTGGAGAAATTTCGCCAAGTCCCTATGCTCCAGAAGGAGCGGCAGGAATTAAGTAAGTAAGTAAGTAAGTTTCTTACCGTATGTAAATCGAGAAGCGATATCCAGTATTCAGTATCTACTAAAGTCAGTCCATGTTACATTATTTGTGAGAATGGTCTCTCGATCAAGCTCAAGTGAATATGGTAATGTTTTCGTGGTAGCATTTGTGTAGGCTACTGTATTTACATTAATGAGATTGTTAGCACCTGGTGTATGTACTGTAGATTATTGCTACCTGATTTCAAAATTACAACCCATTGTAAATTCCTGATGCAAGAAACAAGTTAGATTGAGTCATAGAAAATAAGTGCTGTTAGGGTAGGCCCTATTTAAGTAACCTTGTGGGTGGCCTGTGCATTGATTACAGTTAGAGATACGTTACATTGTGCTTTGTCATCCACGAGCGGTTTAGGACGTGATCTGTTGAATAGCCAAGAGTGATGTGGGGTTTTCTCAGGCATCTACAATAAACCTTTTCAAAGCGGTGAACAACGAGAAATTGGCCAAGAATAGATCTTATTCTCGACGTCAGAATAGGATACTGCAATTTAGCCCTGTTTGTGTGTTTCAACGTCCTAGTAAATGTACCGGCAATGTACCATTTTTTTTTCACTCTCAAAATGCCAGCTACATCGGCCGGATTCGAACAAGCGGAGCGATAATTAGGCGTATGTAGTGGTAACGGAAGGAAGTGGCCACCAGCCATAAATAGCATAGCTATTTTTCTACGTCTTGAAGCGGGAAGGTAATTTATATTAGGTTTGAAGAGACTGCGTGTGAAGGTAGCTATCTGACTGCTGCTGCGACTATATAGACCCTAGGCGTGACGTCACAGTAGGAGCCCTAAGGCCTGTACATTACGATGGCAGTGCCTCCAGCTCAGCAAATACGGCGAATTCGTAGATTTGAATCGTGCGCCCGGAAGTAACAAGGTAACCTCATTTTCTCCAAGGGAAAAATTTTCTCCGGCAATACGATTGCAGCATCATCTTTTACATAACACGCAGAGCGTCCCCGATTTTGATGTCGGTATAATTAAGATACACCCTGTATAGATCTAGTATAGTGTTAGCGTTTTCAAAAAGTAAAAAATACATTCAATAGGGAAATGTCACTCTAAGTCCAACTACCCCTCATACAAGTCCGTAACCTTCTTAGTTCACAAAATAATAACAAAAGTGCATTTAGGCCCTTTTGACAATAATCAAAACTACATTAAAAAACGGGGCGTCATCCTAGATCCAACGACCCCTCATACAAGTCCGTAGCCTTCTTAGTTCTCAAAATATTAACAAATGTGCATTTAGGCCCTTTTGACAAAAATCAAAACTACATTAAAAAACGGGGCGTAACCCTTAATCCAACGACCCCTCATACATGTCCGTAGCCTTATTCGTTCTCAAAATATTAACAAAAGTGCACTTAGGCCCTTTTGACAAAAATCAAAACTACATTAAAAAACGGGGCGTTATCCCGAATCCAGCGACCTCTCATACAAGTCCGTAGCCTTCTTCGTTCTCAAAATATTAACAAAAGTGCACTTTGGCCCTTTTGACAAAAATCAAAACTACATTAAAAAACGGGGCGTCATCCCAAATCCAACAACCCCTCATACAAGTCCGCAGCCTTCTTCGTTCTCAAAATATTAACAAAATTGCACTTTGGCCCTTTTGACAAAAATCAAAACTACATGAAAAAACGGGGCGTCATCCCAAATCCAACAACCCCTCATACACATCCGTAGCCTTCTTCGTACTCAAAATATTAACAAAAGTGCACTTAGGACCTTTGGACAGAAATGAAAACTACATTAAAAACAGGGCGTCGTCCCAAATCCAACAACCTTCCATACATGTCCGTAGCCTTATGGGTTCACAAGATATTAGTTTTACATATTTTCGTTAGATTAAATAAAACACTCATTCATAAATCATTATTCAAAAAGCCCGCCCTCTTACAAAATTCTCAAGTGCGCATGCGGAAAAACAAAAAACAAAAATGTTAAATCATAGCGGCATCCAGCAGTACGCATGCCCTTTATGTGGAACAACATTTCATTTCATACTGGTATCGGTTCTCATGTCAGTCGCATTTGGAAAGCAACTTTTACTAAAAAAAATACATTTTCACACCCTAGTAGGGGTAAGTTTCATTTTGGGTTGGAAATGAAATGTCCCGAGTCCAACGATACCTCATTTGTTAAAATCCGACCATGGGTTCACGACATATGAATAAGCAAAAGGTGTGTACTCACGTTTTGAACACCTTGCGAGTTTAAAGCACCACCACTCCCCTACTAGTAAGTTTCGTTATAATTCAGCATTTGCCTCCAGAGGAATTGATAATAATATACAATATATGCCCATCCACCTTCTTGAATGTATGAAATCTTTTATCTTTTGACTTCTGCCGATAAAGCCTTTTATGTGAGCCTACATATGATCTTCGTTTTGTCATTGTAATTGTAATGAATAGTAGATTTTCGATATGAATGTCTTAAGTATTAACTGCGTGCTCTACGCAGTGTGAAAGTCGTACGACTAATAGAAGCGCGATATCCTATCTGTTACAAAGTTTCGTGGTACCTGTGTAATTGGATCATAGTTATTGATTTTGAAGTCTCAGCCATCGCCTGAAACATAGAGCGTAGGTGCTCTTTTAACTTTGGTATGAAATTCCACATACGGTTCTACATTAATGATAACTAGTTCGAGTTATTGTATCTCTAAAATACTGTAGGCCAATATAGTTATTTGTTTGAATATTTTGTAAATTCCAGGTGGCGGCTGCGCGCTCTATCGTAATATTTATACGGTACTCCTCCCCCACTAAATTTCCTTTTGATGTTATATCGTGCGATGAATATATTTAAGTCTTAGGAATACGCCCAGCCGCCATCCTGAACTTATGGAGACGTTGTTCTGTTGACTTAGTCAAAGTAGCCACGTGCAAAGCTATTTCTTGTTGTCTCTTAAAAATATATCTACTGTCGACCAAAATATTATGTGTACTCGAGTTTGAAGGTTGTTTGTGATGTAACCAAGAGGCCTACATAAAATCCAATAACATCATTATTTTCGTCGTTCTATTTTACGTTAGTTCATGTAGGTTTGGAATTTTTAATTAATATTTTAATATTTTTTATCGCAGTTGGAACACATAAAGTGCCCGTATTTAAGCGTGTTTCAACCATGCGTCACATTTAAGAATTATTATCTCAGAAACACGTCATCAGATCGAATCCAAATTTTAACACAATATACATTGGAATTTTTTATAACTGGCATATTAATTTCAAAATTTTGAGTGTTTAAGAAACAAAGTTGTTATCATTTTTGTAAGGTACCTTTTTCTCGGCTCGGGCTGGTTGGAAAATGTAGTTCTTGGTCGCGTTGTCTTCCTCATACAACAAAAGGTTATGCTGTATGATTTTGAAATACGTAAATTAATTCACTTAATTTATATCGGTTTGTATTTGTATGGGATAATAAGACATCGTTTAGCAGCTATCCGATACAGAGAACGCTGTGCAGCGTTACCGAGTTGGAGCCCACCACGCGTCATGGCTCGCCTCGCTCGGCAGATGTGGGCACCAACTCGGCAACGCTGTACAGCGTTCTCTGTATCGGATAGCTGCTAAACGATGTCTTATTTTCCCATACAAATACAAACCGATGTAAAATAAGTGAATTAATTTACGTATTTCACAGTCATACCGCATAACATTTTGATGTATGAGGATTAAAACGAGACCAAGAACTACATTTTCCAACCAGCCCGAGCCGAGAAAAAGTTACCTTACAAAAATGATAACAACTTTGTTTCTTGGACACACAAAATTTTGAAATTAATAAACCAGTTAAACAACATTCTAATGTATAGTGTGTTGAAATTTGGATTCGATCTGATGACGGGTTTGTGAGATAGTAATTCTTAAATGTGACGCATGGTTGACACACGCTTAAAAACGGGCACTTTTTGTGTTTCAACTGCGATAAAAATATTAAAATATAAAATAAAATTCCAAACTAAAGTGAACTAACGTAGAATAGAACGACAGAAATGATGATGTTATTGGATTTTATGTAGACCTATTGGTTACTTCACAAACAACCTTCAAACTCGAGTGCACATAATATTTTGGTCGGCAGTAGTCATTCATTATCATATTCTGTATTTTCATGATGGCCGCCACGCGTTGTATGTTATAACCTAGGCTAATTTCAGCAAGGTCCCATAAACGTTACTTCTTTGCTGCTTAGTTTCGTTCTAATTGCCCAAATACGTTGTAATTTTACACCCAACCTCCAACGTAAAAATGTTATGTCGCTGTTGTTTTGTTTAGGCTTTCAGTACACCACAGGTTTTAACCTTATGACTTATCTTCGTTATTGTAGTTCAAACGTATAAAGAGCTGTCTATTTTTAAACAATGCAATTTCAGGATGGCGACTACGTGCTATATTCACTGTGATAATTTCATCACTAACGCAACTGACGCATCTAATATACTCGTATTACTCGTCTTCAACAAGTTTCACGTTAATTGTGCAATAACATCTTCAGTTATCTTTTCTTTAATGTAAGTCAGTTGTCTTATAAGATACTCACCTATTGGTAAGAGTTGTGTTAATTGCCCAATTTCATTCAGAGTTGTCGATTATATTGTTCTAATAGTTCACGCAGCCACCATCTTGAAAGTATGGAGAGTCCATTCATTAGCTTTCGTGATACATGGCTACACATACGGTCATACCTTGTCACTAATTATCTCTCCTGTGGGTCTTAAGTATGGTGTTGATAATTATATACTTTATTGTTTATACTATCAAGATATTCGTGATCATAAAGTCTTCACGTTGGATACAGAGGGTCCCTATATAAGTGTATCGGAATGAGAAGCACTGTTAATGATTCTATGGATCATAAGTCATGTATTATAAAACTTGGCTGATTCGTGCAACCATCATCATGAAAACATTTCGACCGATAAGCTAGTAGTTTGGGAGCGAAGCTCTTCCCACACTGAAGTTTGTTTCCCAAAATTTAGTTGAGTTGCTTGATCGTAATTTATTTATTTATTTATTGCCACAACAGGGCATTGCCCCAATTACAGTAGCAAACAATTAAACAATTGTTTACACACAGATAATACATGAAAATACATTAAGATACAAGATAGAAAAATACATTAGAATACAAAATAAAAATTGAAAATTAAAAATTGAAGATTAAAAATTAAAACTTAAATTTAAAAAAAAGAAATTGTTAACAAGGAATATACACAAGTTCAAGTCACAATAACAGTAAATAAAGCATGATTTTTAATATTTGGTCACATAATGTAAAACTAGATACATATCTTAAGGTACTAATACAATAGCAATGGAAGATGGTAAGAAAGTGAAACCTAAATTTAATATCTACGTTATAATGAATCATTTGACATCTAAAACTACGTGTAATTGCCTTCTATAATTTAGCAAGGACATTCCAAAATCTAAATTGTTGTCAGCTGAGAGCCTGTTGTAAGTACAGCACATATTCAATATCGGTGAATTTTTATGGAAATTTGTATTAGATTTTTTAACTATTAAGAGTTCTCGTTTTCGGAGACATTTCTTTCTCACATTGAAATGTATTTGCTCTAAAGTTTCACTCGTGTCTGAGATACCATTGATAATTTTATATAAATATATTTGCTGAGCAATAAGCCTGGTGTTGAAAGTTTAGTCATTTGGAATTCTGACAACAAGTTAGAGTAAGGAATTCTACAACGGATGGCTGATACAGAGTACTTCTTGTAATATAGGAAGCGTAACAGTTTCTTTTGCAGCCTTTCTATGTTTTTTATATGTGACTCGTACATTGGAGACCAGACTACCGCATTAAACTCCAGTTTCCTTCTCACATATGCATTGAAGAGCGTAATGATTGTCTTTGCATTCGTCAACTCCTTGGAATTTCTAAAAATAAAGCCCAGACTTCTAAGTGCATCATTCACTACCTTATCAATATGATATTTGAAACTCAAATCATGATTTATATACAACCCTAGATCCTTGACTGTATTCAGTCTAGTTAAAAGATTTCCATCCATTCTGTAGCTAGATTCCAAGCATTGCATTTTCCGACTGAAGATGATGAAATTACATTTTTTTATATTAAACAATAAGTCATTGTCTAGGCTCCATTTGTGAATGTTATCTATATCATTTTGCAATTTCTGGACATCCTGCTCATTTTTAATAACTCTGTACACTTTTAGATCATCAGCATATAGGATATATTTTGATTCTTTAATAGAAATGGGAAGATCATTTATAAAAATCACAAAAAATAACGGACCCAAATTTGAGCCTTGCGGCACGCCAGACTTAGCAATGTAGGTCTAGGAATTAGCTTCACTATAGGACACATACTGTTTTCTGTTTGATAAGTAAGATGCCACTAATTCTAACATTTGATTCGAGAATCCTAAGGCTGATAATTTCCGTAATAATATACCATGATTAATATTGTCAAAGGCTTTTGAAAAATCGGTGTAGATGGCATCAACTTGATATCGAGAATCTAATGCATTCGAGACAAACTGTACAAAGTTACACAGATTTGTAGTTGTAGATCGGTTTGGAACGAAGCCATGTTGAAAATTACTTATATATGGCTTTACATGATTGAGAATTCTATAATAAATAATTTGTTCGAAAACCTTGGCAGGTACAGAGATGATCGTTATTTGTCTGTAATTCTCAATTTGAGAGGAGTCACCGGATTTGAAGATGGGACATGCTCTGGATAATTTCCATATTGCTGGAAATGTGCTATGTCTTAGAATGAGATTGAACAAGAGAAACAGTGGATATTTTATGACGTCAACACAGGCCTTTATAATATATTGAGGTATATTATCCGGACCACTGCACTTTTTATGCTTCAATTTCTTGATGGCAGTTTCAACTTCTTTTATGGTTATGGCTTTTATGAATAATGAATGAGAGGTGATAGTTGGGATCATTGTTGTATGTTCATCGAGTGCATAAGATGTTGTTTTACCTTCATATACTGCTTTAAAAAAATCTGCAAATCCATCTGAAATTTCCTTATTCGTTTTTAACAAGTTTTGGCCAAGTTTCATCTGTTGATAATTCGCCCTAGTTTTTACCTTTCTATTTTTAATATAATTCCAGAATTGTTTGGGATCTTCCTGCATTAAATTTTCAGAGTCATTTATATATTTCTTATATTCAGTGTCAATCAAAGCCTTGGTTATCTTTCTTAATCTGATAAAATTTTCCTTGTGGAATGAAGATGATTTCATTTTCTTTCTATGATATTCCTTCAATTTCAAATTTTTGATAATATCTAAATTAAACCAACTAGGGTATGAACGTTTTCTATGCGTTTTTATGAAAGGTACAGTGTCATTAAATACTGCATAAATTTTGTCATAGAAATACTCAACTGCCCTATCAATGTCATGAAATGTATCAAGATATTCCCAGTTAGTTTCATTCAATAACCTATACATTTTATTAAAATCTGCTCGTTTAAAATTATAAATCATAGTAGAAGTGGCCTTACTAGAACCAATGCGTACATTAGTTAGACTTAGCTCAATAGACAATGCGGGATGGTGGTTATCCTCTCCTACTAAGGGGATGCATCCCCTACTGATCGACACGATCTTGGGTAAGTTAGTGAGAACCAAGTCTAGAGTTCTGGAATGTATGTTCTGGATATCATTTAGAGAAAGTAGGTTATGCAGTGACATAAAATTGAATAAGGCTCTTTCTTGGGAATCACCATTCAGAAGATCTTGATTAGCACCCCTCACTGTGGGAATATTAAAGTCACCTGCGATTATAATATTGCTACCAATAACATTGTAATGTTCCCCTATATTAATATAAAATTTATTATAAGTATCAAGACAAGAATTTGGTGGAAAATAAACATTAAAAATATAATAAGCCTTATTATTCATCAGCACTCTAATACCTAACGCTTCATAATTTCCATGCTCAGAGTAAATTTCATTATAATTTATGTCATGTCTCACTGCAATTAAAACTCCACCGCCTCTTTTCCCTACTCTGTCTTGCCTAATGACATTGTAGTAGTCGTCAAACAGCTCAGCGTTGTATACTGATTCCGAAAGCCAAGTCTCTGTCACGAGCACGACATCATGCCTATTACTCAATATGCTCGTATAGAAATTATGTGTTTTTGTGTTCAATCCCCTAACATTTTGGTAATAAATTGAAAGAAACTGATTAGAATTATTCATTTTTACATTAGGCCTAAGTTGTTCACGTCTTCAATGCATTTCAGTTCATGTACAAATCTATCTCCTTCTCTTTTCCTCAGTTTAATGGCACCAGAGTTATCTATCCACAGGAACGCATAGCCTCTTTCACGTTTGACTTTTCTAGCTAGGCTAAACACCTGCCTTCTGAGTGGTGTCAAACTCTGGTTAACATAAATGGGGTTGTTAACAGTATAACCTAGATGTGTTGTATTTAGGTTCCGTTTTACTTTCCTTTTCTGGATGAATGTTTCCTTATTTGCTCGCCTGACGAATTTCACAACTACGCCCGCCGGGGTGTTTTGTTGATTTTGTGGGGATTTCTTCAAGCGGTGGCAGATATCAATCTTGTCAGCATCAATTGCGACATCTAGTGCTTGTCCAACTCTCCTAACTAGTTCGTAGGTATCCTCGTTAGGTGTCTCTGGGAGTCCAAAAATCTCGACCGTATTTCTTCTTCCGTACTGATTGAGATCTTCGACTTCCCGCTGCGTGTCTTTCAGTTGCCTTCTCAGTGCTGACGTTTCTTCCTTCAAAGCGTCCATTTGGTTCATACAAGCCCTGATTTCCTCACTCTGATCCTTAATCAGTCTACTATTTTCATCCAATTTTTCATGGGTCAGGTCTAAAGATTTACCCATGTCCTTTTCGGTCTGGTAATTTCTTTCCTTCATGTTGGCAATATCTCCTTTCATTTCCACAATGTCAGATTTGATGCTCATTATCAGTTCATACAGTTCCCGCATGGACGGCAGTGCTCTTTTACCTGTTAGTTGCCGCTCCACACCGTCAGGTGTCAGCACCACACAGTCACCACATCGCCAGTCACGCACATTGACTTTCGAATGTTTAACATCACTTTCATTTAATTTCACACACTTCACATGAAACCAAAACTGACATTCACTACATTGGATTTTTGATGCATCCTGCTTCGTAACTGGTTTATTGCATGCCTTGCAAACACCCATTATTGCGAATATCGAGAGGTGAAGGTCAGAGAGTATGATGCACTCCTTCAAGTTCTTAAGTTGGCAATACTACAATAAGCCCAAACAGTTCTTTATTTTCTGCAATCTAATCTCATATAAAAACGTTCAGTTTCTTTTACCAGTTCAATTTAACAACAAAACAATATTGAACTTGAAATTGCTATTACTTACTGCGCACGTCGATCGAGTCTGTATTCATTCAACGTATTATTTCTCTTTAATAGCATAATTTTCAAGGAGCACACCTACACACGACCTCACTGACCCGCCATCATTCGTTTTGAGTTTTGATATTGGGGTTTCAGCCATTTTTTTACAAAATGGCGGTGATAAATATTGGACACTAAGGTGCCTTGAACTATATAACCTTGATCTAGACAGTGCTGCCTGAACTACAAGATACAAATGAAAATCACGAAGATGACCAACCCGAGGAAAGATACGCACAAACAATAAAATATGACATAGAGGAAAATTAACTCGACCACGGTGACGCACTACTTCTGGAGAATGTGGGTATGAATCCCACATTGGCCATCCTAAAAATTGTTTTCGAGGTTTCCCATTTCCACTCCCAGGCATATAAACAGCCCACTTTCTCCTAAACGCATAGATATAGTTATACCTCTTGTCCTTATCAAGGAGAATGTCGGTTGTAGTAGCTTGAATGTTGTTATAAGGGGTGGATCAGTGAGGTTATCAGCTCTTGTATTATAAGTCATAATATTTTACTTATTTCCAATTATTACGGTACTTCCTTGTTGTTGTTATTGTTCCATTTGAGAGGATTGGACATCGCGGTCAGTAGGGGGATGGTGGCGCTTCTGCTTCACCCATTTTATTTGTACCAGACTGTACAAGTTAAAATAATTAATATCTCTCAAACGCATGGTCGGATGTTGACAAATGAGGTGTCATTGGACTCGAGCTGACGTCCTCTTTCCTATGGACTACAGGTTATATTTTTCAAAAAAAATTTGAAATTTTTCGTTTTCGAAAATAGGTAATAGTTTGAAAACCAAACATGATAGAACGTTGTGCCATGGCTCAAACGAATGGTCTTTTTGACCTTTATTTTTTATAATAAAACTTTTTTATTTTTTATGTTTTTTTTAAACACTCGAATTTTGAAAATCCTATATTTTGGAAACTATGAACTCTACAAAAAAAATTGTTTGACGTAAATCGATGGTCCCTACCCCCTCTACGTCCAAAATAAATTTCAAGTCTCTAGGACAAAAACCTGACAGTAGTGGGGTAGTGAGAGCGCTGCTTCCAAAAGCAAGTTGTGAGCCCCTGCGACCTTGGAATGGAAGGAGTCATGCTAGGAAGGCGTGCTTGGATTCATTTTTTCGTCTCGTTGCGCTCTTTACGGAAATGTAGGTGTCGAAAAGGTGAAAATCTGGAAACATGGTTTTTTGGGGGGAAAAACGTGATTTTAAACTTTTTGTATATCTCGCGAACCAATCATGCTCGAGGCGTGTACGACGGGTCCAAGGACTCGAGGTGACGTCCTCTTTGCTATGGACCACTCGTTGTAATTTTTAAAAAAATTTGGAAACTCGATTTTGGGGTAAACACGTGTTTTTTGTGATTTTTGCCGATATCTCACGAACCAATAACGCTAAAGACGTGTACGAGGTGTCCTAGGACTCGGGCTAACGCCCCCCTTTCAAATGTGGTAGATATTTTTTCCAAAAAAATAATTCACAAAGGGCCTAACGCCATACATGTTGAAGAAACTTTTTCTTTTTCTTATCCTGTTTATAATGTTTATGAAGCATGGTGGTTGAGAGAGACGATACTGCTGGGTGTGTGTTTCAACGAACCTGTCGCTAACCACAAGGACCATGCTTAATATATCTATCGCTATTTCGGCGGGTCGGTGTATGACCGAGCGAGCGTGCGTTTTTTCACACATTATACCTTTGACGTGTAAACGGTGATGAGAACTTGGTTCTATGTTGGTCGAAGCGAGTACAGAAAACAAACTTGCAGACGAGCAGGAGGTGAATGTCATTTGAGCTTATTGGAAGGCGTTGATCTGACTTGACAACAGGTGCAATGGAAAAATGACAATGACGCTTGAAGGTGAAATAATCTGACCATTGTGGTGGCAGGGGAGTGCGAAATGCATGTGAACATGTGTGAAACCACATGTAGGCTAAACAAGTTACACCCTGTCTTGCTTTGTACGTAACAAAATGCAAGTCCATGTGAAATTTGATCTGCCACAGGTGTTCACCTTGGACGTTATCTGTCCCCGTGCATGATAACAGAATGTTCAAAGCGTGGGACAAAATGATTATACATGCAACGTAGCATATATAAAGACATGTCGTTATCATTTCCACTCTCACTTGGGTGGACTACCTTCGAACATACTCCGTTGCGTGAATCACTTGGTCTTGTTTAACAGTTTTGGTGTTGGTGGAAAATACTTAACCTTGTTGTGGGGTAGGTATTTATATATATATTCACTTATACATTTATTGATTTATATATATATTTACAAGCAATTATTTATTGATTAGGTAATTAATGATTTTATTTATTTATTTGTTTGCAGATAACCGGTATACCTTACATGTCTGAGAGAGAAGAAACCATTGCACTTTTGAGCCCACTAGAAGGAAACAGCAACAAGTCACTGCAAGTAAAGGTGAGATGATTTTTTAAACTAACTTGTTTCATTTCTTTGTTTGATGTTTTTTTTATGAAATGTATGTATTAACCTGAATTTAGGTATTTATAGCTGTTTATTTTATTTATTTTTAGAAACTTGGAAAGAATAGCCTTACCGCCGTAGCAGTCGCTGAAAAAAAACCGAAACGCACTAAAGCGAAACCACTGCCAAAGAGTGAACTGTTTAAACCTCAGGTAAGTCCAACTTAAAAATGCTATTCCATTTTACCACTACTGAAAACTCGTAGACAAAAAAAAATTCATTACCTGTACATGACTGGGACAGTGATTGCTTTCTTGATTAATGGCTATGTTGTTGTTGTTGACTGGGAAAAGTACAAGGCCATGTTGGATTTTCTAAAAATAAAAAAATAAATTTAATTTATGGGTGGTTCCCTATGGACTCAACGAATATCCACAGGTTTGAACATGATAATGTGAACAAAATGACATGACATTCATTTTTGTTTATGTATTGGTTAAAGGGGCGGTGGGGGGGGATGTAAATGACTGTAGCTTTATAAAAAGAAAATAAGTACATGGGTTACTGTTAGTGCCAACATACAGTTTATTTTTAATGGTGTTTTGATATATTAATGCCAATTAACGTTAACGTTTTATTTACAAGTATTGATTGATTGATTGACTGATTGATTGATTGATTGATTGATTGATTGATTGAGTGATGGGTTCATTTGTTTGTTTTAGGTGTCGTCATGTGCCATTAACGTAATGAACAGACAGTGAACAAGCATGCATTATGCTTTAAAGTACTCTGTGCAACGTTAATAACTTACAATAAGAAAAAGTTTTATTATAACACATGGCGTTAGTACCAAATACAACAAGTGAGCAAGTTGGTTTACCACGTGCGTTAAATTTAAAATCAGAACATGATCGATGGTTAACATTTGAATCCTGGCCTGTAGGCTTTTTGTCGACACATGAACTTGCAAAAGCCGTTTTTTTTTACTTGAACCGAGAAGATGTGGTGCGCTGTGTGTTTTGTCGTATTGAACTTTCACACTGGGAAGAAGGGGATGATCCCTTTAGAGACCATTTGCGATGGTCTCCTCACTGTCCTTACATGCTTGGAAAGCAAGTGGGTAACCTACCCGTGCATTCATTTTACCGAACCACAAGGCCTTAGGCCGCTACTTACGTTGCTGAATTACAAATAAATAATAATAATAATGTATTACCAGCCAACGGTAGTGTCGATATATGTGGTCCATATGCCATAGACAGTGTTGAATTGGCGCGTGCTTTTGAAAAATTGGGAGTTTGCAAGACTAAAGCACTAGCACACCCAGAGTGTTGAAAAACGTTTAGAATCTTATAAAAATGTTTGGCCATTAATATTAAAACACCTTACCAAACAGCTAAGTGAAGCTGGAATTTTTTATACTGGTGAAGGGGATAAAACAATATGTTTTTATTGTGGATTTGCTTTAAAGGATTGGCAAATGACTGATGACCCTTTTGTGCAACACGCTCGTTGGTAACCAAACTGTAAATACATGGTGTTGCTTAAAGGTCAGGAATTTGTGAACACTATTCGTAAAGAAAAAAGTGATTGCAGCACAAGACATAAAAGTGCCTTTAGAGTTAGAACACGTGGTGCAAATACATGAGGCTGAAAAAAAAAGACTTGTCTCACGAACAGATACAAAAGTTTGACCAACAATTATGTAAAATTTGTTATCAAGATGAACTCGGTGTTGTATTTTTGCATTGTGGACACATGATAGCCTGTGTCAAGTGTGCATTAGAACTCAACACTTGTGCTATATGCAGAAAAGCAGTATCTGCTACAGTTAGGGCATTTCTTGCATAAATAGTAAAATTTATCAGCCATGCATAGTGCAAAATCTCTAATTGCACAATATTATTAAAGCTGTTTTAGAGTGTAATAGATATGCTTTTCTTTTGTTTATAGACTACTACAATGAATGTTTTGAATGCTGTGGGTCAAGCATGTGGCTTAGAGACAAAGAAGCTCAGCGAATTGCCAACGCATATTCCATTCCGCATTATCAAGTTTCGGAAATTGAAAACAGCATATGTTGATCGTGTACTTTGTGTATGTGAAAACTTTGAGACATTTTTGCCTATACGGTTTAATGATATGTCGGAAAGTGTTTTTGATGAAGTCAATAATGCTGTGCAACCTGTACACTTAATTTATGAAGGTTTTAAAAACAATAGGTGCATGATTCGTTTTAATTAAATAAAAAAGTCAAGTAATAATGGAAGATATAAGTCATGACAATGGACTGAAAGAAAAATATGTGTATAGAATAATAATGTCTTAGTGTTTAGTATTGTCTTAAAAAATATTATCATGAAACCAAAAAAAATGTATATGAAGTTTGTAAATAAATGAAAATAATGGTACAATGTTGTTCTATTTTCTACAGAAGTCAGAATATTTAACATTGCAGAGTATACATGATTATGACAATAAAAAGCACACTTAATACAAGTCTTTGCCTTTACGATAGTGTGTTATAGTTTTAAAAACAAAGCTTGTTGTAGATCTTTTTTCTTCCACGGTAAACAATAGGCATGAAAACGTTATTGTCCTGTTTTGGATCACTATCACTATCATAATCATAAGCAGCATGATCTATATCACTATTATTATAATCACTATAATTATCCTCAACATTACTAAAACCAGTTAAATATTCCTGGTCCTCTTCCTGTTCCTCTTCCTCTTCCTCTTCCTCTACAGTGTCCTCATGTAGAGTCTGCGTGGCTTTTGATAATGTTAAGGGTTTTTTGAACATTGAAATATTTTCAATTGCTTTTTAACATTTTCATGATTTTCTGTTGACAGTAACAGTGTTTCATGCAGTACACTACATTGATGATCACTGACACTTAAAACCACACTAATTTTGCTTTTTAGCTCACTGCGACATTGTTTTGAACGTTGTTTTGTACAACGCCAAATAACAGTTCCATTTTTATTGGTTCGTTTCACAATATATGAATATCCTTTATAGAATGCATGAGGCTTACCATACCTAGTCGCAGATACTTCCATATCAACTGTGAAGCTTAGACTAAGCTCTAGTAAAGACAACTTGGTAATAAGAACAATAGTTTAATGTGCGAGCATATATGGGTGCAAATGTGGGAGCAAAAAAAAGTGGGTGCAAAAATTGGGAGCAAAAAGTAGGAGCAAAAAGTGGGAGCAAAAATTGGGAGCAAAAATTGTGACCAAAAAGTGGGAGCAAAAATTGGGAGCAAAAAGTGGGAGCAAAAATTGGGAGCAAAAAGTGGGAGCAAAAAGTGGGGGCAAAAAGTGGGAGCAAAAATTGATAGCAAAAAATGGGAGCAAAAAAAAGTAGGAGCAAGTATGCTAGCAAATGTGAAAGCAAAAGTGGGAGCAAGTGTGGGAGCATATGTGAAAGCAAAAGTGGGAGCAAAAAAGTGAGAGAAAAAAGTGGGAGCAAAAAGTGTAAGCAAAAGTGGGAGCAAATATGAGAGCAAAAATGTAGGAGCAAGTATGGGAGCAAATGTGAAAGCAAAAGTAGGAGCAAAAAGTGAGAGAAAAAAAGTGGGAGCAAAAAGTGTAAGCAAAAGTGGGAGCAAATATGAGAGCAAAAAAAAGTGTGAATAAATATGGGAAACAAAAAGTGGGAGCAAAAATTGGGAGCAAAAAGTGGGAGCAAAAGTGGGAGCAAAAATTGAGAGCAAAAAGTGGGAGCAAAAATATAGGAGCAAGTATGGGAGCAAATGTGAAAGCAAAAGTGGGAGCAAGTATGGGAGCATATGTGAAAGCAAAAGTGGGAGCAAAAAGTGAGAGAAAAAAAAGGTGGGAGCAAAAAGTGTAAGCAAAAGTGGGAGCAAATATGAGAGCAAAAAAAAGTGTGAGCAAATGTGAGAGCAAAAAGTGGGAGCAAAATGTGACAGCTAAAAGTGTAAGCAAAAGTGGGAGCAAAAAATTGGGAGCAAAACGTGGGAGCAAAAATTGGGGGCAAAAAGTGGGATCAAAAGAAAGTAGGAGCAAGTATGAGAGTAAATGTGATAGCAAAAGTGGGATCAAGTATGGGAGCAAATGTGAAAGCAAAAGTGGGAGCAAAAAGTGAGAGAAAAAAAGTGGGAGCAAAAAGTGTAAGCAAAAGTGGGAGCAAATATGAGAGCAAAAAAAGTAGGAGCAAGTATGGGAGCAAATGTGAAAGCAAAAGAGGGAGCAAAAAGTGAGAGAAAAAAGTGTAAGCAAAAGTGGGAGCAAATATGGGAGCAAAAAAAAGTGGGAGCAAAAAGTGGGAGCAAAAATTGGGAGCTAAAAGTGTAAGCAAAAAGGAAAATGTTTTGGGTAATAAAACGTCATGTCCAGCCTCCCACCGCCATTCATCTGTGACGTCATAGCCAGTCTCAAAGCAAGTCTATACTTGTAGAACATGCCATGTGACAAGGTTAGGTTTACTGAGCTGAGGTTAACTTAGGTTAGCTAGCTCTATCTCACTCCTAGCCAATCATTAACCTTAAAAGCACTCTAGAGTTCTTGGAATCTGTTCATGTAATTATTATTCATGACAGTACTTTGGAAATTACACCCTGAAAAATATCAATCTCCTTGAATTTTTTTAAACTGTTAATATTATTATTATTAGCCAAGTCACTTTACTAAAATTTAATTTATGTGTATTAGTTGATATGAAAGTCTCTACAACCAGCCATGCTTGCACTCACTTTTTGCTTTCACTTTTGCTCCCATATTAATGCCAACTCTTATAACTATAAGCAACAGCAAAATGTAAATGGAATAATATTTCTGATAATGTTCAAAACAAGAGTCCTGAGGTCTTGGGTTTGAATTCTCAACTATGATTGTCAGCCAATGAGTTACACTACAGAAAACATTTTATTTTTGTGTTGTGTTGCATGATAATTTGCCCATTTCGCGATGTAGTGGCTAGTATACTTGGGTGTTATACCAGAGGTTTTGGGTTCCAACTCGACTTTGGCCAGAATTTAATTTTTGATCTAAGAGTTGGAAGGTTAGGTTAGGTGAAGTTAGGTTAGGTGAAATAAGGTTGGGTGAAGTTAGGTTAGGTTAGGTTAGGGGAGATTGTTTTAGTAAAACACCACATTTGCCCCCACTTTTTACTCACACATTTTGCTTCCCCTTTGTGCACTCACTTTTGCTCACTCTTTTAGCTCCCACTTTTGCTTTCACATTTGCTCCCACTTTCTGCTCCCATATTTGCTCACACTTGTTTGCTCCCACTTCTGCTTACACGTTTTGCTCCCACTTTTTGCTCCCACATTTTTGCTCCCACTTTTTTTTTGCTCTCATAT
This sequence comes from Meconema thalassinum, assembly GCA_946902985.2. Lineage (NCBI taxonomy): Eukaryota > Metazoa > Arthropoda > Insecta > Orthoptera > Tettigoniidae > Meconema > Meconema thalassinum. Next base: position 151,711,571 of record OX336389.2, read on the forward strand.
TTGCTCCCACTTTTGCTTACACTTTTTGATCCCACTTTTTTTCTCTCACTTTTTGCTCCCTCTTTTGCTTTCACATTTGCTCCCATACTTGCTCCTACTTTTTTTACTCTCATATTTGCTCCCACTTTTGCTTACACTTTTTGCTCCCACTTTTTTCTCTCACTTTTTGCTCCCACTTTTGCTTTCACATTTGCCCCATACTTGACCCACTTTTCTTTCACATTTACTCTCATACTTGCTCCTACTTTCTTTTGATCCCACTTTTTGCCCCCAATTTTTGCTACCACGTTTGCTACCAATTTTTTGCTCCCAATTTTTGCTCCCAATTTTTGCTCCCACTTTTTGCTCCTACTTTTTGCTCCCAATTTTTGCTCCCACATTTGCACCCATATATGCTCGCACATTAAACTATTGTTCTTATTACCAAGTCGTCTTTACTAGAGCTTAGTCTAAGCTTCACAGTTGATATGGAAGTATCTGCGACTAGGTATGGTAAGCCTCATGCATTCTATAAAGGATATTCATATATTGTGAAACGAACCAATAAAAATGGAACTGTTATTTGGCGTTGTACAAAACAACGTTCAAAACAATGTCGCAGTGAGCTAAAAAGCAAAATTAGTGTGGTTTTAAGTGTCAGTGATCATCAATGTAGTGTACTGCATGAAACACTGTTACTGTCAACAGAAAATCATGAAAATGTTAAAAAGCAATTGAAAATATTTCAATGTTCAAAAAACCCTTAACATTATCAAAAGCCACGCAGACTCTACATGAGGACACTGTAGAGGAAGAGGAAGAGGAACAGGAAGAGGACCAGGAATATTTAACTGGTTTTAGTAATGTTGAGGATAATTATAGTGATTATAATAATAGTGATATAGATCATGCTGCTTATGATTATGATAGTGATAATGATCCAAAACAGGACAATAACGTTTTCATGCCTATTGTTTACCGTGGAAGAAAAAAGATCTACAACAAGCTTTGTTTTTAAAACTATAACACACTATCGTAAAGGCAAAGAATTGTATTAAGTGTGCTTTTTATTGTCATAATCATGTATAGTCTGCAATGTTAAATATTCTGACTTCTATAGAAAATATAACAACATTGTACCATTATTTTCATTTATTTACAAACTTTATATACTTTTTTTTTTTGGTTTCATGATAATATTTTTTAAGACAATACTAAACACTAAGACATTATTATTCTATACACATATTTTTCTTTCAGTCCATTGTCATGACTTATATCTTCCATTATTATTTGACTTTTTTATTTAATTAAAACGAATCATGCACCTATTGTTTTTAAAACCTTCATAAATTAAGTGTACAGGTTGCACAGCATTATTGACTTCATCAAAAACACTTTCCGACACATCATTAAACCGTATAGGCAGAAATGTCTCAAAGTTTTCACATACACAAAGTACACGATCACCATATGCTGTTTTCAATTTACGAAACTTGATAATGCGGAATGGAATATGCGTTGGCAATTCGCTGAGCTTCTTTGTCTCTAAGCCACATGCTTGACCCACAGCATTCAAAACATTCATTGTAGTAGTCTATAAACAAAAGAAAAGCATATCTATTACACTCTAAAACAGCTTTAATAATATTGTGCAATTAGAGATTTTGCACTATGCATGGCTGATAAATTTTACTATTTATGCAAGAAATGCCCTAACTGTAGCAGATACTGCTTTTCTGCATATAGCACAAGTGTTGAGTTCTAATGCACACTTGACACAGGCTATCATGTGTCCACGAGGCAAAAATACAACACCTAGTTCATCTTGATAACAAATTTTACATAATTGTTGGTCACACTTTTGTATCTGTTCGTGAGACAAGTCTTTTTTTTTCAGCCTCATGTATTTGCACCGCGTGTTCTAACTCTAAAGGCACTTTTATGTCTTGTGCTGCAATCACTTTTTCTTTACGAATAGTGTTCACAAATTCCTGACCTTTAAGCAACACCATGTATTTACAGTTTGGTAACCAACGAGCGTGTTGCACAAAAGGGTCATCAGTCATTTGCCAATCCTTTAAAGCAAATCCACAATAAAAACATATTGTTTTATCCCCTTCACCAGTATAAAAAATTCCAGCTTCACTTAGCTGTTTGGTAAGGTGTTTTAATATTAATGGCCAAACATTTTTATAAGATTCTAAACGTTTTTCAACAGAGCTGTACTCTGGGTGTGCTAGTGCTTTAGCCTTGCACACTCCCAATTTTTCAAAAGCACACGCCAATTTAACACTGTCTATGGCATATGGACCACATATATCGACACTACCGTTGGCTGGTAATACATTATTATTATTATTTATTTGTAATTCAGCAACGTAAGTAGCGGCCTAAGGCCTTGTGGTTCGGTAAAATGAATGCACGGGTAGGTTACCCACTTGCTTTCCAAGCATGTAAGGACAGTGAGGAGACCATCGCAAATGGTCTCTAAAGGGATCATCCCCTTCTTCCCAGTGTGAAAGTTCAATACGACAAAACACACAGCGCACCACATCTTCTCGGTTCAAGTAAAAAAAACGGCTTTTGCAAATTCATGTGTCGACAAAAAGCCTGCAGGCCAGGATTCAAATGTTAACCATCGATCATGTTCTGATTTTATATTTAACGCACGTGGTAAACCAACTTGCTCACTTGTTGTATTTGGTACTAACGCCATGTGTTATAATAAAACTTTTTCTTATTGTAAGTTATTAACGTTGCACAGAGTACTTTAAAGCATAATGCATGCTTGTTCACTGTCTGTTCATTACGTTACTGGCACATGACGACACCTAAAAGCAAACAAAATAACCCTTCACTCAATCAATCAATCAGTCAATCAATCAATCAATACTTGTAAATAAAACGTTAACGTTAATTGGCATTAATATATCAAAACACCATTAAAAATAAACTGTATGTTGGCACTAACAGTAACCCATGTACTTATTTTCTTTTTATAAAGCTACAGTCATTTACAACCCCCCCCCTTCCCCCCCCCCACCCCCCCCCCCCCACCCCCACCCCACCCCCTTTAACCAATATATAAACAAAAATGAATGTCATGTCATTTTGTTCACATTATCATGTTCAAACCTGTGGATATTCGTTGAGTACATTGGGAACCACCCATAAATTAAATTTATTTTTTTATTTTTAGAAAATCCAACATGGCCTTGTACTTTTCCCAGTCAACAACAACAACATAGCCATTAATCAAGAAAGCAATCATTGTCCCAGTCATGTACAGGTAGTGAATTTTTTTTTTGTCTACGAGTTTTCAGTAGTGGTAAAATGGAATAGCATTTTTAAGTTGGACTTACCTGAGTTTTAAACAGTTCACTCTTTGGCAGTGGTTTCCCTTTAGTGCGTTTCGGGTTTTTTCAGCGACTGCTACGGCGGTAAGGCTATTCTTTCCAAGTTTCTAAAAATAAATAAAATAAACCGCTATAAATACCTAAATTCAGGTTAATACATACATTTCATAAAATAAAACATAAAACAAAACAAAATGAAACAAGTTAGTTTAAAAAAATCATCTCACCTTTACTTGCAGTGACTTGTTGCTGTTTCCTTCTAGTGGGCTCAAAAGTGCAATTGTTTCTTCTCTCTCAGACATGTAAGGTATACCGGTTATCTGCAAAGAAATAAATAAATAAAATCATTAATTACATAATCAATAAATAATTGCTTGTAAATATATATATAAATCAATAAATGTATAAATTAATAAAAATATATATATATAAATACCTACCCCACAACAAGGTTAAGTATTTTCCACCAACACCAAAACTGTTAAACAAGACCAAGTGATTCACGCAACGCAGCATGTTCAAAGGTAGTCCACCCAAGTGAGAGTGGAAATGATAACGACATGTCTTTATATATGCTACGTTGCATGTATAATCATTTTTCCCACGCTTTGAACATTCTGTTATCATGCACGTGGACAGATAACGTCCAAGGTGAACACCTGTGGCAGACCAAATTTCACATGGACTTGCATTTTGTCACGTACAAAGCAAGACAGGATGTAACTTGTTTAGCCTACATGTGGTTTCACACATGTTCACATGCATTTCGCACTCCCCTGCCACCACAATGGTCAGATTATTTCACCTTCAAGCGTCATTGTCATTTTTCCATTGCACCTGTTGTCAAGTCAGATCAACGCCTTCCAATAAGCTCAAATGACATTCACCTCCTGCTCGTCTGCAAGTTTGTTTTCTGTACTCGCTTTGACCAACATAGAACCAAGTTCTCATCACCGTTTACACGTCAAATGTATAATGTGTGAAAAAACGCACGCTCGCTCTGTCATACACCGACCCGCCGAAATAGCGATTGATCTATTAAGCATGGTCCTTGTGGTTAGCGACAGGTTCGTTGTAACACACACCCAGCAGTATCGTCTCTCTCAACCACCACGCTTCATAAACATTATAAACAGGTAAAGAAAAGAAAAAGTTTTTTCAACATGTATGGCGTTAGGCCCTTTGTTAATTATTTTTTTTGAAAAAATATCTACCATATTTGAAAGGGGGCGTTAGCCCGAGTCCTAAGACACCTCGTACACGTCTCTAGCGTTATTGGTTCGTGAGATTTCGGCAAAAATCACAGAAAACACGTGTTTACCCCAAAATCGAGTTTCCAATTTTTTTTAAAATTACAACGAGTGGTCCATAGCAATGAGGACCTCACCCCGAGTCCTTGGACCCGTCGTACACGCCTCTAGCATGATTGGTTCGCGAGATATAGCAAAAAGTTTAAAATCACGTTTTTCCCCCCAAAAAAAACATGTTTCCAGATTTTCACCTTTTCGACACCTACATTTCCGTAAAGAGCGCATCGAGACGAAAAAAACGAATCCAAGCACGCCTTCCTAGCATGACTCCTTCCATTCCAAGGTCGCAGGGGCTCACAACTTGCTTTTGGAAGCAGCTTTCTCACTACCCCACTACTGTCAGGTTTTTGTCCTAGAGACTTGAAATTTATTTTGGGGGTAGAGGGGGGTAGGGACCATTGATTTACGTCAAACAATTTTTTTGTAGAGTTCCTAGTTTCCGAAATATAGGATTTTCAAAATTCGAGTGTTAAAAAAAACATAAAAAATAAAAAAAGTTTTATTATAGAAAATAAAGGTCATAAAGGCCATTCGTTTGAGCCATGGCACAACGTTCTATCATGTTTGGTTTTCAAACTATTACCTATTTTCGAAAACGAAAAATTTCATTTTTTTTTTTTAATATAACCAGTGGTCCATAGGAAAGAGGACGTCAGCTCGAGTCCAATAACACCTCATTTGTCAACATCCGACAATGCGTTTGAGAGATATTAATTATTTTAACTTGTACAGTCTGGTAGAAATAAAATGGGTGAAGCAGAAGCGTCACTGCGGTCATTTAGCCCCATGTACTTTGGTGCGTGTGTGTGTAATTTTGTCTGATAACCTGTGATATTGTGATGGCTGTATTAATGAGTTCAATTAAGGTGATAATTAGGAAGGAGGCGGTCGAGGCCTTAAGTAAGGAACCTTCCCGGCATCCTCCTGGCGTAGAAGTGGGAAACCACCAAAAACCACTTCAAGGATGGCTGAGGTGGTAATCGTACCCGCCTCTTCTCTGCATTCCCCAATCCAGTCTTCAGGCCAGAAATAAATCTCTTGGCAGAGCTGGTAATCGAACACGGACCTCAGGGATGACAACCATGAATGCTAGCCACTGCGCCACGATCCGCCAAAAATAAGCTTGGCAGTTGGTATTGGTAAATTTTATCATGTAATTGTGTTTGTTAAATTTTCTGATAACCTGTGTTTGTGTCGTGTCTTAGTAGTTTACCTGGCTGTATTCATTGTGGTCTAGAAATGATGATGCCCCGGGACTTGAAGTATGTTACCATTCCGACATTTGCCTAGACGGAGAGTGGGAAGAATCCAGCAAATACCACACTGATGATGGCCGCTGTCAGAGCCAGAGTTCGAACCTTGAATCTCTTAAAATTCCTTACATAATTGTGTACGTTAAGAAACAATGATAATAATAATAGTCATATGTCAACCGCTTATTATTCCCGTTTCAACGGGGTTGGGGATGGGATTTCTTTCTACCTTGTGGGGGGTGATTTTCCGGCCAGATGCCCTAACTGACCCAACCTCATGTGAGGAGTTAATAGGAGATGAAATGCGTGAAGGAGAATGACACTATGCAAGGCATTGGAAGGAAGCGGCCTTGACCTATTATTAAGTACCGTCCTAGCATTTGCTTGGTGTTGAAAATGGGGAAACCACGGAGAACGGATCGAGCTCACGTCTATCAAAGTCCGCAAAAAAAATGAGCCACAGCGATAATAATAATAATTATACTGACATTTGGCCCAACATTTCCAGGTCTGGATTTCCAGAAACCTTTCGAGGTTTGATTGATTTATTTATTTTATTACACATGTCGCCGATTCCTTAAATCAATCAACAACGACAAACTATTTATCAAACTGGGGAACAGTGTTCAGCGATAGAAGAGTGTGTTGGTGCTGGACCCTAAATGGTACCACAATGGTTCCGTGGCTGGGGTTTGGCAGCAGTCTTTCTTAGATGACAGCGTTCTGTCAAGAGACACACTCAGTGTTAACAGTACATACTACTATAGCTCGGTGGATCATTGGTAGTTTGATTCCCGGCGATCTCATAAACGATCTCTCGTATCACATTAGATGATTACAAGACAAAAACCACAGACTACCCAATTCAGTGCTGGTTTCGCTTTGTTGAATTTGGAGAGTAGATCGCCTAGTAATAACAATAATAATAATTCCCAGATACCATGACAAAGGGAGGATAAATCTTTACGCGATGTACTCAGAATGAACTCTAATAGCTTAAACAAACAAATCGTTGATTTCTTCCGTAACCGCGAAACAAAATCCACATAGTTTAAAATAACTGAAAAAGACCTAGTAGAATTTAAAAAAATACAGAAAATGCACTGCTCAATTGACAAGCAAAACTAATTACTAAAAACGTAAGTAGATGGTTCCAAGGCAAATCTACATTAAATCCAAACCCATCATCTCAGAAAAAGAGAGGAAAAGATCAGAAAGAATGAGGAGATTACGGGCACAAAGTAAAGAACAACACTCTGAGAAATGATTGATTCATCGTACCCCAAAGAGGGTGAAAGGAAATAATATTATTAATAATAATAATAGCCAGGTAACCATATTACAAGTTACAGATATGTGCACGTACTAGATACTATGATTCAATTCTAGTCCTTACTATAAGCCGCTATTGACAAAGTTCTGTTAGGGCATGTCGTGATATGGTACCTTCCACATTCGTTCCTACATACCTCCCATATACATCTCTCATCCGGGTCATGGAATGTCTTTCGTGAGCAGACCTTATGGTGCAACCCATGAACTACGAGTCTCGTCACGACGTGTCTCATTTCGGAAAGGGGTTGCATTCATCTTTTGTCCACCAGGGCATCAGTCACGTAGAATTCCTTCGGAATATCAAGCCTTTGGCTCTGCACACCCTGGGGTAATTTTCTGTAGCTTTCTGTGGATGGCAGCAGTGGAAGAGACCGAAGGTCCTCTATTAGGAACGTTTCTCTCGCCAGTTCATATACCAGCCGAGAATTGGCTGTCATGGACACCCCGAGGGCTCTTTTGAGGAACCTGGATTGCACCATTTCGAGTTCCGCCAGTTGTTTGTAGTTGAGAAACTCCCATGTTAGCTACAGACCGTATTTTAGTACGGGTATGACCTTGGCTCGGAAGAGCATCATTGCTGTTTCCAGCGATATTTGGGTAAAATGGCTTATGTCGTTTATGGCCTTCACTGCTGTGGCCGCTTTCGCTCTTGTATGCATTCTGAAGCTTCGGCCTGTAACCTGGGGCGTGAGGCCGAGTTATTTGAAATTGTTTACTATCTTCAGTTCCTTGCCGTTGCATAGCACTTGGTCTGATTCCGCTGGCCTGCCACCGTTCCGAAAGACGACCATCTCAGTCTTGTCCTCGTTGATTGTTAATTCGTTTTCCTGGGCCCAATCGCTTAGTATGTTGATTACATCTTGCAAATCCTTTATCTGCTCCGAGGCGATTGCCATGTCGTCTGCGTATAATACAGTTTGGACTCGGTCTAGTCATTTATTTTGTCCCCTGCATCGTGTGAGAGCGCATTGAATAGAATGGGACTGAGGGGATCCCCTTGAAGTACTCCATTCGTTTGTATCATCCATTTTGTTTGTCCTACTCCGTCCTGCAGGTGTATATAGTTTTCTGCCATCATGTTCGATATAAGGGTCGTCAGCCTTGATCTACCTATGAGTGTTTCCAATTTATGTATCATCAGCTTTCTGTTTACCAGGTGAAAAGCCTTCGTAAAGTCAACAATGACTACATAGAGTTTGCTCTTGGGTTTCTCTAGTGTTGTTGTTACGTGCCGTTACAGGTTTCCTGCAGCCATAGTTGTTGATCTATACTTCCTGAATCTGGTAGTATTGGGTCTATTTTTTCGTCTATTCTCGCTGTCAATATTCCTGTTAGTAGCTTTAGGGCTGCGGATTCCACTGCTATTCCCCGGTATGAATTTGGGTCGTCAGTACTCCCTTATCCTTTGTATAGTAGCTTGATGGTTGACTTCTTCCATTCGTTTGGTATTTGCCCAAGTTCTACGCATTTGTTCAGTAAAACGGTCCATATCGGTGCCAATGCCTCAGTAGTTTGTTTAAGATGCTCATTCCTTAGTCCATCTGGAGGATCTATTATTTCTTTTCTTCTGCATGGCCATGGTGATCTCTCCTTCTATGATGCGTTCTGACACATCGCGGTCTTCTGATGGCCTGGTTTCGGGTCTAGACTCCTTTGCACAGGTGGCGTTCTTGATATGCTCCTCCCATGTTTCCAATGATATGTTTGGTTGGAAGCTTTGGATCTTTGGCCTTAGGGCACGGTATGGGTCTGTTTCTGCTTCTGCAATGACCGCTCTTTGCGTCTCATCTATGAAGTCCTTTTTTATTTATTAGTTCTTTATAGGTTTTCCTGTGTTGTCGGTATTCTTCCAGTGTTGTGTTGTCTTTTGTGACTCTTATGCTGTGGAGTTTGCTTAGGGTTTCCTTCCTTTGAATAAAACACGATTCATCGAACCAAGGTTTAGCCTTTCTCCCGTGTGAAGGCGTGGTTGCTGCGCTGGTGATGCAGTCTTGTATCCAAGCTGCCGCAACGTCGATTCCTCCCTCTTGAATACTTTCCATCACCTTTGTCTATGTCTTCCAACTTTTCTCTAATTTTATCTCCGTTTAGAGTTTTGCTCACTCTGGTCGGTCCTTCTATAGTTTCCCCGACATCTGTATTCTCACGGAGACTATGATTAAAGAAGAATAGAGATTCGACGTCCCTAATTTCTACAATGTTCATGCATATTCGAGACAGTTTAAGGAGAGGGGAAGACCATCAGGCGACGTTGCCTTCATAGTTAAGCCTAAAATGGCCCCGATAAAGTTTCTATGGAAAGAAGAGGACATACTAGTCGTGGATACGAAAATCGGTGTACTAGTGGCGGCCTACTTCAATCCCAACCAGACGGCCCCGGACCATCAGACCACCTTGGAGCTGCACTGAATACATTCCCAGGAAGAAGAAAGGCTGTCCTTGCCGGAGACTTAAACTGCATAAGGGATCAACAAAACTCAAAAAGTGAAGATGTTTTCAGCTATCTCAGCCCAGATGGCATATACGCTTAAGATTTCTCGTGATAGGAGGTTCATTGCACCTCGCAGCCCGTCCACATTCCACGTTAGTATCCTCGTCCTACTGGTGCGAGCCTATGTACTTCCATGGTGTCCGAAAGGGCCAGCAGTAGACGTCCATAGGCCAGAAGTGGCAGTTGTAGACCAAACCTCTTTTATTCATGGGCATGCCGACTTTAAAAGCTCTGCTGCCAATTTTCTGGTTCACTACGTTACAGTGGATCACTCCTTCTACTCCATTTTCCTTTAGATACGCAGTTACGTTCTTTGGGGAAGTGTCTTGGCTTAGTTTTGCGACATAAAGCCACGTACTCTTTTCTGCAGTTTTCAGTCTTGTAACTCCTTGTCTGGTGCGTTTCACATAGTCCCTTCTGTGTGCGCTTTCATCCTGGGTTGGGGTGCGTTGATCCCTTTTGCACACGACGCCTATGCACTACTTCTGTCCATTTGGTTTGATTTGCGTCAGATATCTCTTCTTTTTCCCTCCTCTCTTCGTTTTGGACCTCGTCTTGTAGGCTGCTATCGGTGATTCCACCGTTCTTTCCTATATTTAGCGTATCACCTGGTGCGTTCTCTCCTGTGACCAGAGTTGCTGTGTGATCCTTCAGTCCTGTGTTCGCCGTTGAGCTTCCTTTTATTTCCTGTTCATGGTTATCCTTATGCTCAGTGTTGTTTGTGTTTCTGCCCTCTGCTGCTATCTCCACGATTTCTTCACTTTGGATACTGTTGGCTTTGCCAATTTCACCGGTGCTTACGGTTTTTGAGTTCTGATCGCTGTCTGGTTTCCTTAATGCATTGTATACTGCTTCTTTGATCTGATTTTCCATGTTTTCCTGAAGTCGGGTTTTGATGTATTGTGTTAGGTCCTCGACCTGATCGGCAAGGGTTGCTGTTACCACCCTACAGGATTTATTCATGTCCAGTGCCTCAGGTTTACATATTTCACAGAGCCATATCAGTTTCCTGTTCTTTCTTTCAAGGTCTTTGACTTCCTGACCAATGAGGCCAGTACAGTTCTCGTGGGTCTTTTATCTGCACCTATCGCATTCGATTGTGCTGTCCTCTTTAGTGCATTGCCTCTGACATCTCGGGCAGTATTACTCTTTGTTGCTTCTAGGTGCACTCCGGGCAGAAAGCATTTTGGTCATGATTTCCTGCTTTATCTTGTTAGCTGAGGAACCGCTTCCTCCCTTATCAGGACAGCCCTCGTTGGAAATCTTCTTCACGCCCCGCTTACACTGAGGCTTCCTTGTTCCTAAGTGCAACGATCAGCGCTAAACTCCTTCGCACACTGCCTGCAGGGCAGCTTTCGCGATCCTGTGTGTAGCGCTCAGCGCTAAACTCTTTGCACGTTAACTACAGGGGTGCTTTCGCATTCCCGAGTGGAGCGAGTAGAGCGTCTTTCTTTGAGCGTATGGCATGTAATAAGTCGGGTCCAACCTCAGTTTCCTGACGAGCCGTGGCCATGTTTGGAAGACTTATATTATGACGTTAATCGCTGTGTTATGGCGTTGCTATCATTTGCACAGCTTGCTTAGTTCAACTCGTTTCACTGAGGATGCTTAATAATTATCTCTACATATTATTCCCTATTTTGAGGGATCGGAGACGAGGTGAGGAGAAATATTTCAAGGGGACTGACGGTGGCCTTGCACGTTAACGCGCGCATCCGTTCAGGTCAATAATGACAGTAATATTCCTTATCTATATGTATAAAGCTCAATGTTTGTCTGTCTGTCTGTCTGTTTGTCTGTTATGTATACAAATCCACACCGTTTCACCGATCTGAACCAAAATTTGTATACTTACCATTCGGAACCCTGCGGGTAACCCTGTCCACTTGAAATTTCCGACAGACCACCCCATTCCCTGCATTTAGGCCCTTTGGCCCAAATCTACACCGTTTCACCGATCTCAACCAAAATGTGTATACTTACCCTATGTAACCCTGTGAATAACACTGTCCACTTAAAATTTCGGACAGACCACCCTATTTCCTGCATTTAGGCCCTTTGGCAAACATCTACACCGTTTCACCGATCCGAACCAAAATTTGTATACTTACCCTTTGCAACCCTGCGGTTAACCCTGTCCACTTGAAATTTCGGACAGACCACCCCATTCCCTGCATTTAGGCCCTTTGGCCCAAATCTACACCGTTTCACCGATCAGAATCAAAATGTGTATACTTACCCTTTGGTACCCGGCGAGTAACACTGTCTGCTTGAAATTGCGGACAGACCACTCCATTCCCAGCATTTAGGCCCTTTGGCCCAAATCTACACCATTTCACAGATCTCAACCAAAATTTGTTATTTACCTTCTGAAATCCTGCGAGTAACACTGTCTGCTTGAAATTTGGCACAGACCACTCCATTCCCTGCATTTAGGCCCTATGGCACAAATCTACACCGTTTCACCTATCAAAACCAACATTTGTATACTTACCCTTTGGTACCCTGCGAGTAACACTGTTTGCTTGAAATTGCGGACAGACCACTCCAATCCCTGCATTTAGGTCCCTTGGCTCAAATCTACACCGTTTCACCGATCTGAACCAAAATGTGTATACTTACCCTTTGTAACCCTGTGAATATCACTGTCCACCTAAAATTTCGGACAGACCACCCCATTTCCTGCATTTAGGCCCTTTGCCAAAAATCTGTATCGTTTCACCGATCCGGACCAAAATTTGTATACTTACCCTTTGGAACCCTGCGGGTAACCCTGTCCACTTGAAATTGCGGACAGATCACCCCATTCCCTGCATTTAGGCCCTTTGGCACAAATCTACACCGTTTCACCGATCAGAACCAAAATTTGTATACGTACCCTTTGGTACCCTGCGAGTAACACTGTCTGCTTGAAATTGCGGACAGACCACTCCATTCCCTGCATTTAGGCCCCTTGGCCCAAATCTACACCGTTTCACAGATCTCAACCAAAATTTGTTATTTACCGTCTGGAACCCTGCGAGTAACACTGTCTGCTTGAAATTTCGGACAGACCACTCCATTCCCTGCATTTAGGCCCTTTGGCACAAATCTACACCGTTTCATCGATCAGAACCAACATTTGTATACTTACCCTTTGGTACCCTGCGAGTAACACTGTTTGCTTGAAATTGCGGACAGACCACTCCATTTCCTGCATTTAGGCCCCGTGGCTCAAATCTACACCGTTTCACCGATCTGAACCAAAATGTGTATACTTTCCCTTTGTAACCATGTGAATATCACTGTCCACCTAAAATTTCGGGCAGACCACCCCATTTCCTGCATTTAGGCCCTTTGCCGAAAATCTATATCGTTTCACCGACCTGGAAAAAAATTTGTATACTTACCCTTTCGAACCCTGCGGGTAACCCTGTACACTTGAAATTGCGGACAGATCACTCCATTCCCTGCATTTAGGCCCTTTGCCACAAATCTACACCGTTTCACCGATCAGAACCAAAATTTGTATACTTACCCTTTGGTACCCTGCGAGTAACACTGCCTGCTTGAAATTGCGGACAGACCACTCCATTCCCTGCATTTAGGCCCCTTGGCCCAAATCTACACCGTTTCACAGATCTCAACCAAACTTTGTTATTTACCGTCTGGAACCCTGCGAGTAACACTGCCTGCTTGAAATTTCGGACAGACCACTCCATTCCCTGCATTTAGGCCCTTTGGCACAAATCTACACCGTTTCATCGATCAGAACCAACATTTGTATACTTACCCTTTGGTACCCTGCGAGTAACACTGTTTGCTTGAAATTGCGGGCAGACCACTCCATTTCCTGCATTTAGGCCCCGTGGCTCAAATCCACACCGTTTCACCGATCTGAACCAAAATGTGTATACTTTCCCTTTGTAACCATGTGAATATCACTGTCCACCTAAAATTTCGGGCAGACCACCCCATTTCCTGCATTTAGGCCCTTTGCCGAAAATCTATATCGTTTCACCGACCTGGACCAAAATTTGTATACTTACCCTTTCGAACCCTGCGGGTAACCCTGTACACTTGAAATTGCGGACAGATCACTCTATTCCCTGCATTTAGGCCCTTTGCCACAAATCTACACCGTTTCACCGATCAGAACCAAAATTTGTATACTTACCCTTTGGTATCCTGCGAGTAACACTGTCTGCTTGAAATTGCAGACAGACCACTCCATTCCCGGAAAGAGGACAGGATCCGTCCCAAAGACAATGGAAAAAAGGGGTAAAACCGGACCCGCTCAGGAAACCCTCAGGGTTGCCAGCTTCCGAACTCACCAGCCATGAGCCCTTGAGGATGTAGCACTATCCAGGGTGCACCAGAAGTGGTGGGGCTACACACACCCTGCCTCCTTGAGGGTCTTGAGCAGAAGGCATGAGATATTAAGAAAAGAAAAAGAAGGCTGACACCTCGAAGAATGAGGCTATCAGGAATGATTAGACAAGGGCCAATTAAGGCGGGATAGTGAAAGAGTCGCTAGGCCTCGGATACCCTGATACCATCGGGGTCGGAAGAGAACGAGAGTTAGACCAAGGGAGGCTGACGGGAAAGAGAACTGAAAGGAGCCCGGCACCAGTAAGTAGAAGCAATGCCGGACTCGGCTGGGGTCCCGTGGTCGCAAACCCACGTCCCACAAGTTGTGAGACCCTGGTGCGTGGAGGGGGGAGGAGGGGGCAGGTGTGAGAATAGCTTGCTGATTCATCGCGAGGTGACATGAGAGAAATGTCCAGACCCCGCCGTGTTACCTGGTATTGTTGACTATGCTGATGTTCATACAGGGTCTTTGCTCAAACCACTGTAGTGTTACGAAAGAATGAGTGATTCACCGGTCAATGTGAATAGGACCGGGAACCCCCCCCCCCCCCCCCCCCGAACGTCTGTCATCATATATCGTCATCATCTGCGATATTCTCAGGTTCGTGCAGCTTGGACCCGAGCACTACTCGATAAGCTCTTTCACTACACGCATCGAGTATAGGCCTAAGCCAGAAAATAACGTTCAGACTTTGGAAGACATCGAAGGTAGAAATCTGAATTACCTATATCAGATTTAAAATTACACCATGTTCGTTTAGTAGTCATTTTTCATTACCTTATTATTATCATAAGGGCAAATGACTTAGATGTTACGCCCATTATACCACTAATCACCACTCTCAATAAGTCTTCATCACCTGTGAATTTTGAAATATTTCTTTCTATCACGGTAGTTTGTAAGGTTGTCGTGTCAATTCAACCGTAGTTTTCATTACCATCCTCATCAAAAGGGAAAATGACCTAGATGTTACGTCCATTATACTACTAAGTAACACCACAGTCTTCATCGCCTGTGATTTTTTAAATGTGTATTTCCATTAGTTTGTAAGTTTGATATACCCGTTCAGTAGTAGTCGTCTTCATTATCATTCTCATCAAAGGGGCAAATGACCTAGATGTTACGTCCATTATACTACTAAGCAACACCAGAGTCTACCTAGCCTGTGATTTTAAAAATATGTATTTCCATTAGTTTGTAAGTTTGATATACCCGTTCAGTAGTAGTCGTCTTAATTATCATTCTCATCAAATGGGCAAATGACCTAGATGTTACGTCCATTATACTACTAAGCAACACCACAGTCTTCATCGCCTGTGATTTATAAAATGTGTATTTCCATTAGTTTGTAAGTTTGATATACCCGTTCAATAGTAGTAGTCTTCATTGTCATCCTCATCAAAAGGGCAAATGACCTAGATGTTACGCCCATTATACTACTAGGCAACACCCTAGTCTTCCTCGCCGGTGATTTAAAAATATGTATTTCTATTAGAGTGTAAGTTTATTATACACGTTCAGTAGTAGTCGTCTTCAGTATCATCTTCATCAAAAGGGCAAATGACCTAGATGTTACATCCATTATACTACTAAGCAACACCACAGTCTTCATGGCCTGTGATTTTTAAAATGTGTATTTCCATTAGTTTGTAAGTTTGATATACCCGTTCAGTAGTAGTCGTCTTCGATATCATCCTCATCAAAAGGGCAAATGACCTAGATGTTACGTCCATTATACTACTAAGCAACACCACAGTCTACCTAGCCTGTGATTTTTAAAATATGTATTTCCATTAGTTTGTAAGTTTGATATACCCGTTCAGTAGTAGTCGTCGTCAGTATCATCCTCATCAAAAGGGCAAATGACCTAGATGTTATGTCCATTATACTACTAAGCAACACCACAGTCTTCATCGCCTGTGATTTTTAAAAGCTGTTTTTCCATTAGTTTAAAAGTTTGATGTACCAGTTCAGTAGTCGTCCTCATTATAATTCTTATCAAAAGGGCAAATGACCTAGATGTTACGTCCATTATACTACTAGGCAACACCACAGTCTTCCTCGCCGGTGATTTAAAAATATGTATTTCTATTAGAGTGTAATTTTGATGTACCCGTTCAGTAGTAGTCGTCTTCATTATCATCTTCATCATTAGGGCAAGTTACCCACATGTTACGCCCATGACTATAGTAATAATCACCAAAACATAGACTTGAACGAACTATGATTCTTAAAAATGACTTTGTCTATTAATTTCTAAGTTTCATGTGTTCAATGCAATAGTAGTCATTAGGGGCCAATGACCCATAATATGCTCCGTTCATACTACTTTTAAATAATACGACATAAAATCTTTCTTGACGGCGATTTACAGGTACATGGTACGCCCTTTGGTATAGTAACAATCACCAACGGCTTTCCAATGCGAATTTTTCTTTTAACTATTTCAAAATGTCTCCCAAAAAGCGACAATCTATTGGGAAAATCAGCCAACAAACCAAGAAAGTTAGATTATTAAGGGCTGCTGAAACACCTGAGCAGCGTCAATATCGGCTTGAACAGGACGAAAAAAGGCACGCTGAGCTCAGGGCTGCTGAAACTCCTCAGCAGCGTCAAGATCGGCTTGAAGATCAGCAAATAAGGCAGTCTCAGACTAGGGCTGCTGAACCATCTGAGCAGCGTCAATATCGGCGTGATCAGGATGAAAGAAGGCATGCTGAGTTCAGGGCTGCTGAAACTCCTCATCAGCGTCAAGACCGGCTTGAACAAGACGAAAGAAGGCACGCTGAGCTCAGGGCTGCTGAAACACCTCAGCAGCGTCAAGACTGACTTGAACAGGACGAAAGAAGGCACGCTGAGCTCAGGACTGCTGAAACTCCTCATCAGCGTCAAGACCGACTTGAACAGGACGAAAGAAGGCACGCTGATCTCAGGGCTGCTGAAACACCTCAGCAGCGTCAAGACCGGCTTGAAATCGAACGTACGCGACTTTTTCAATATAGGCAAACATTTAGGCAGTCTGATTTGAAATTAGAGGCATTTCAGTACGATCACACTTACAATTATGGAATACACCCCAAAGTAACAATTGGAAAAATGGATGGTGTATGCCATCACTGTCTAGCCAAAAAATTCAGATCGGATTCACCTGGAATAGGTTGCACTAACGGGAAAATTAAGCTAGCCACTTTAAATCCTCCTCCAGAACCACTTCTTTCGTACACGTCAGGAACGACTCAAGAATCTAAACACTTCCTGAAAGCGAAATCTGGAAGCTTCTCTTGGAGGAATTGCTTCAGACATTTATCGTACAGTTTAAACCTTAACACGACGAAACTTTTAACCAGATAGCGATCTAAGTGGGAGCTCTTTGGCAAAAAATAATCAAGTCTTTCCCGAAATGTGAGTCCTAAAAATAACTTTTTCTATTATTTTCTAAGTTTCATATGTCAGTTATGTAGTAATTTTCAATATCATCCTGATCAGTAGGGCAAATTACCTAGATGTTACGCCCTCAACGTCATTGGGTTCAAATGACCTAGATTTTAAGTCCATTATATTTCTAATCATCACCACATAAAGTCATCTAAGACTGAGATGTCACGAATTCTGGGACCGCTAACGACATATCTCGACTCGGACTGAAGACAAATATCTCGAGAATGATCATTATTTTACAGAGCCTTCCCATATTGACTTAAGTATAAACATTGTCACTGGGTTTGATAATATAACAAATGAATACATAAATAAATATAATTTTTGACGTTGAGTGTTAAGGAGACTGAAATATTATCATCATTCCTCCGGGCGAAGCCAGGTACTACTGCTAGTAGTAATATATTATTGTTATTTTGAACAGTCTAAATAATAGAAAGCACTTTGTATTTTAAAATGAATTTGAAAGTAGTATTTTGTATTTTCCGTAAATTTGTAAGTGTACCGGTACCGATATTTCGTAACTAAATACTTTTGTGAGTACAGACCAGAAATAAATGGCTTGTGGCTGATCCAGGAATCTAACCCGGGCCTTTGCGGTCAGCCAAAAAGCTAGCCACTACGCCAGGAGGCGGACAGGTGTCTTTCTAGTTTGATGATCAATTTACCGGTCCGGTACGGTATCTATTTTTCCGGGTACCAGTTTGAATGGGCATCTTATGTTCCATGTTCCAAAACGCTGTTCCCTAAGGGGAATAAAGAAAAGGGTTAGTTAATTGGGGCAAAGGGTTTAGTTTCCGGGAAAGAAGATGCCAATTAAGTTTAGGTTATTGATGGAATACCGTATGTATTTATTTCAGTAAGTTTTGTAATATGTCACCGGTGCATAAGAATAGCTTATACAATAATAATAATCTGATTTGTGTTAGTAAAACATCCCTAGTCTCACAGTTTTTCTTACACCGTGCTTAGGCTATTTATCATGAGCAACAACTTTGCCCCGAAGATTTTATTGTTGCTAGCAATATCGTCACCGAGTGTTAGGGACCTACGCCTACCCTGTGTAGGTATAACCAATAAAACAAATTGAATGAAACGCTCAAGACTTCTCATAAGAAAACTTTATATTCTAGTAACCGCCATTACAATATTTTCACTGCCTTGTGTATCAAAGCTCTCAACAACAAGAAACACAAAAGTCATGGAGTAAAGAGTAATCGTCCGTGACATCCTCCCACCTTTGATGCAAATCAAACACAATGTTCATAAACAGAGACGGGAAGGCATTTAATTCTTCTTCCACTCCTGGTGAAGTTGCGACTTCTGAGACTTACTGCCTCCGGAACTGCACCACTAAGTAAGGGCACCACCTCACTCCCACCTCCAGCCTCCAAAGGATATAGGTGTCTCGTAGGTCGAAGGAGTTCTCCTGAGGATGTCTTTACCCTAACTACTCGGGTCACTTTGTCTTTATCTGGAAGTGTAGCTGTCAATCTCCCCAGG
Organism: Meconema thalassinum; assembly: GCA_946902985.2. Lineage (NCBI taxonomy): Eukaryota > Metazoa > Arthropoda > Insecta > Orthoptera > Tettigoniidae > Meconema > Meconema thalassinum. The sequence continues at coordinate 151,730,590 of OX336389.2, forward strand.
GGCCTGTCTATCCTTCTCTTGTCATCACTACCAATGATGACTACATCTCCTACCTTCCACTGATGGTCAGACTCCTTGCCCGATGAACTGCATAGAAGGCTACCAAGATACTCCAGTCGGAATCTCCTCCTCAGCTCACCCCTTAGCTGTTGAAGATATTGAAACCTTCTGGTGAGATTAACTTGATCTAGCATGTCTAAACCAGGAGTGCCAACCACGGGAATGTCCTGAAGAAACATTGATGGAGTCAGAGGTACCAATTCATCACAGTCTTCTGAAATGTAGGTGAGGGGCCTCGAGTTGATTACCGATTCACTATCAGCAATCACAGTTAATAGTTCTTCATATATCAAGATAGCTTTGCCTAAAACACGCCTTAATAATTTCTTGACCATTTGCACAATACGTTCCCAGAATCAACCCCACCAAGGGGCTGAAGGAGGACTAAATTTCCACTTGATTCTATCAACTGATACTTCCGCACACAATTTTTTCCAATCAATGAAGCCAAACAAATTGTTGGTGCCAACAATGTTTGTCCCGTTGTCACTATAAATCACACGAGGCCTTCCTCGTCGGGCTATGAAACGCCTAAGAGCTAACAGAAACCCTTCAGTGGACAAAGTCACGACGAATTCAAAACGGGCCACTCTCACTACGGCACATGTAAAAATCACAATCCAAGCCTTGTTCTTGCATTTTAAGTATAGCGGTCCAGCAAGGTCCACTCCCACTACCTCAAATACACCTGCATCTCTCACACGATCTTCTGGAAGGGCTGGCGTTTCCGGAATGGTCTTTTCCATTTCGAATCTCCTGCACTGGGTACACTTCCTGATGACTTTGCGAATGGTTCTTCTTCCCTTTGGTATCCAGTAGTGCTCCCTGAGTATAGCGAGTAAAATCTGAACACCAGCATGAGAGGCTCTCAAATGATGATCTCTGATTATCATCTCAGTCAAAGGGTGCTTTGATGGCAATAACACCGGCGCACGGAAATCATATTCATCCTTTCTGTTGGTAATTTTTGTCTTAATCCTGAAGAGACCCATCTGGTCTTTAAAAAAGCAGAATGTTTTCTGGTTGTCCCTTTCGGTAAACTTCTCTTCCTGAACTAATTTCAGCAGCCGTTTCTCTGCCATTGAAATTTCAAGACAATCTAATTCGGAAGCAACATTTTTCACTACGTCATTCCTGGCATTGTTGACGAACCGTAACATCCAGGCCACCATTCTGACGATTCTTAAGTACTTGGAAAAATACCTCAAATGCCAGTGTTTTTCCTGGGAGACAAGCATGGTATTGGTAACATGGCCTTTTCTTCTTTCTTCATCGACCTCCTCTTCATTAACTTTTACAGTGCGCGTTGGCCAGCTGTTTTCTTCCAACTTTAACCAAGCGGGTCCCTCCGACCAACGAGAAGAAATCAGCTGCAACGTAGAGCAACCTCTCGAAGGTAGATCGGCTGGGTTGTCCGTCCCTGGTAGATGAAACCAACGCTTTGGGTTAGTTAATGTTCTAATTTCTTTCACACGGTTAGTGACGAACACTCCCCAAGCTTCCTCGCTTCGTATCCAACATAAAACAGAAGACGAGTCACTCCAGTAGTACTCCGGGACGTCCGTTAGATTCAAGCTTTCCTTCACTGTAAAGGCAAGACGAGAGCCTATAGTGCAAGTTAATAGCTCCAGTCTCGGTATCGTCACCTTCTTGAGAGGTGCTACCCTGGATTTTGCTGCGACCAGTTGCACTTCAATTTCTTTCCCATTGAATGATCTCAAGAAAATAACAACCGCATAAGCCACTTGACTGGCATCACAAAATACATGCAAACTCCAAGAGGATCTGTCCTCACAATTAGAAAATCTTCTAGGCACTTTAATCTCAGCAATAGAGGGCAGTTCATGTAACCAATTATTGAATTTGCTTTGGGCGTCTTCACTCAGTGGACTACCCCAACTTATTTTCTCTCTCCAACTTTCCTGAAGCAACACCTTTGGCACAATGGAAACCGGACAAGTAAATCCAATTGGATCAAAGATACTTTGAGCTACCGACAAGACTGTCCTCCTTGTGAGAACATCAGATTCATTTAATTTTGCTACTTTACAAGCCCAAGTATCAGCTACTGGGTCCCACCACAAACCCAAAACGGGTGTCACTTCGGGAACCTCATCCTCCAGACTCAATCTGGTGTGCTCCCATCCTCGGAGGTCAAATTTTCCTTGCAACAGTAACTCTCTAGACTCTTCCTCTGTGTTCAAGGAAGTGACGCAAATGTCTAGATATAGTGAGGTTCTTAGTTTATCTGCTGTCTCAGTGAAGCATGTACTGCTTTTCAGATGACTGTCCAATACGGCTTCTAGTAGAAATGGACTACAGTTCACTCCGAAAACAACCCGTTTGTGGCGGTATATTTTAAGAGTCCCCTCAGTGAAGTTCTCCCACCACAGGAATTTCAGAAAGTTTCGATCATTCTCAGAGACTGAAATTTGAAGAAACGCCTTCTTAATGTCTGCGATCACACCTATCCTGTTTAAACGGAACCAGTTCAAAATAGAAGGAATTACTTCCAACAAATTAGGACCCTTTTCCAGACAGTCATTGAGTGAAAGTCCTCCTTTCGATTTACATGAAGCATCAAACACCGGCCTCACCGCTGTACTCGATCCTTCCTTGAAAACTCCTCGGTGTGGTAAATAATATCCAACATCCTGAGAGCCCTCCTGACCAACTTCTTCGATTATCCCTTCCTGTTCCCAGTCCTGAAGCACTTGCTGGTACTTCTCAAATTTGTCTTCCTAGATCAAACGGTGTGTTACAGAAACCAGTCTTTTTAACGCAACTTCCTTGTTGCCCGACAATAACTGCTGATTTTCTTTCCACAGAAGTGCGACTTCATACCTTCCTTCCTCATTGAGCTTAACGTTTTCTTGGAAATGTTTCAATGTTGCGATTTCAATTTCCTTCTTCGATAGTGTTTCAGCAGGATCACCAATTCCAATGGTTTCCAGGTTCCACAGTTCACCCAAAGAAGCAGTTCTCACAAACAGAGAGTTCACCATGGACACTGTGCTATCGTTTTCAGTTGTCTTCCAAAGCTGACCCATCACTGTCCAACCAAATGTAGTCCTAACAGCAACCAATCCAGACTTCAACTTCATTGTGTCCCCAGTCAATAAACTACCCACAGTGTCTGCGCCGATTAATTTCACATCATGTACAAGATGGCGACAAGTAACAAATCAACCAAGTGCGGCCAGTGTGAAAAATGTAAAACTGATAATGAAGATTACATAATTTGTGATGGGGAATGTGGCAAATCATACCACAGAACCTGTGTAAACATAAAGAAAAAAGTTTTTAACCGGCTTTTGTCCAACAAGGCCAAGCAATGGTATTGTGTCGTGTGCAGTGCAATGAGTAATAAGTCAACTACGGATGAGGTTTCTAAAATCGCCTCGCCAGACGAGAATGTAAGTAAACCAGATTTAGACGATCTTGTTTGTGAAATCAACCTTCGACTGACAAAACTCGAAAACATTGAAAAGACTGACAATGACATGCTTAAGTCCGTGACATACTTTTCTGATTGTTTTGATGGTATGGAAAGTGACATTTCAACTGCCGCACAAATTCTGAAGCAAGCCTTGTCAGAAATAACAAAGCTCAGCCAAAGAGTTTGTGAGTTAGAGAAGGACAAGAATATCGCCTGCAGTGAGGTCAAATTGTTAAAGCAAGAGAATCTCGTGCTTCAACAGTACGTTCGGCGAAACAACTTAGAGCTTCATGGCGTACCGCACACGTCAAACGAAAACCCCGTTCAAATTGTCAAGACTATCGCTGACCAATTGGGTGTCACAGTTGTTGAGTCCGATATTGACGCCTGCCATCGGCTGCCACACAGCAGAGAAGGTCTTCCACCTCCTTTACTAGTAAAATTCTGCAGCCGGCTAAAAAGACGCAATTCTAAAAGGCAAAAGATCCAAACCCAACCTGAACTCAAGTGATGCAGGAATCAATGGAAGGGCTAGTCCTATCTTCATTAACGAGCATTTGACGCCAGCCAATAAAGTACTTCACAAACAGGCAAGAGACCTCCGTAATTTAGGTTTTAAATACGTCTGGACCCGGGACTGTAAAATTTTCGTCCGTAAATCAGATAGTGACAAGGCCATCAGGATCACCTCACCAGAAGACATTGAAACGCTAGTAAAAGACTCTTCCATCAACAAGGCTCAGCCATCCCATTCACAGTAATAGTAATGAATCAAGACATGGGCCTACTAGTTTATGTTGACTTACACACATCAATTGATGAGCGTAAATATGACTGTATCCACGACTACATAGCAGACTATAAAAATTAGGTTAGCCAAATCAAGTGTCTTTACCTAAATAGCAGAAGCCTAAAAAATAAACTAGAAGATATCGAGATACTGATACATATTGTGGAAAATCTAGGTGTCATAGTGGTAACCGAGACTTGGGTAAAAAGTAATGAAGCTAAATACTTCAACCTAAACAACTATTCTGTTGCATTTGTACACAGAGATAATCAGGATGGTGGAGGTGTGGGAGTTTATGTCCACAAAAAATGGAATACAAATGTTCTTAACCTAGTTGAGAGTAACCATAGCTTGATCCAGTTAGAGCTTATAAGAAATGATACTGTTCGTTTCAATAACCTGCATACTATTAATATAATTGCAGTATATAATCCTAACATAAATAACGCAACAAAATTCATGCAATCTCTAGAGCACATTCTCTCGAAAAACAATGCCAATCTTTCCTTATGCATTGGTGATACAAATATTAACTTATTAAACAAAAATAATGTAACAAAATCATACCTCAATCTACTATCAAGCTATGGTTTCACACAAGGCAATACTCGCTATCCAACAAGAATAAGTGAATCAACAAGTACACTCCTTGATCAGGTGGCCACTAATAACTGTAAATATGCCTATAGAATAAGCAATATAAATAGAGATATTAGTGATCATAATATTCTTGTAACTGAGATTTTTTGGTCAAACTAATATCCAGGCAAAAGCCCAATCTCGAACATGACATTTAAATACGCCCCCAACAAGCAAAGGTCTAGTTCAAAAAACGTGAATAAAAATTACCGGTACATGAACAAAAACAACTTCTCTAATCATCTCAATCAAATAGGCTGCTTAGATGATCTAAACGAAACTTATATCGCCATGAAACACAAAATCTTGACACAGACACCCAACAAAGAAAACACTGACTCACCTTTGAAGGAAATACACCAGAACCACAAGAAACCATGGATAACAACAGAATTAATTCAACTAATAAAACAAAGGGACCTACTACATGCTAAACTTAAAACTAGCACTCACAGAAACAATAACCTCTTAAAGGAAGAGCACATAATATGTAGGAACAAAGTGACAGCTTTAAAACTGAAACTGAAATCCTCATACTATGAACATAATTTAACATTGAATGCCAATAGCATAAAAGATACATGGAAAGTAATCAATGAAATGCTCGGCCTCTCAGGAGGCTACACGAAAAAAAATCTATAACTGCACAACTGAAAACAAAGATGGTCCCAGTGAGATAATAATTGACGGTAAATCTTTCACAGGAAAAGAAAATATTTGCAATGTTCTAAACACTCACTTTATAAACATAGCACACAAATTAGCCATAAACATCCCCCCAGGGAAGAAAGTTAATGAAATTAATGTCAACACAGATTCCATATTTATGACCCCGACTAATGAGATGGAAATTCGCAATATTATATTAAGCCTTAAAATGAAAAGTAGCCAAGACAAAGATGGTATGTCAGTGAAATTGTTAAAAACTCCATTGACATGCTCAGTAGCCCACTAACTACTTTCATCAATTTATCGTTAGAGACTGGTCTGGTGCCTGATGATCTAAAAATAGCACGAGTCATACCAGTCTATAAAGGAGGTGACAAAAGCAATACGGACAATTACAGGCCCATTTCCATCCTCTCACCCATGTCCAAGGTACTCGAAACAGTAGTAAAAACAGAATTGTTAATTTCTTAAATAAAAATGATTACTTCTACAAAAGTCAATATGGATTCCGAGAAAACTCAAGCACAGAAATAGCCACAATTGATATTATCTCTAACTTGCAGGATGTCTTAGACAATAAGATGACAGCGAGTGGCCTTTTCATAGACCTGAGAAAGGCGTTTGATACTGTTGACCATGAAATTCTTTTAGGGAAACTTGAAAAAGCAGGTATCCGAGGAGTAGCTTGGGCATGGTTTAAAAATTACCTATCTAATCGTAAGCAGTATATTGAAATAAATGGCTGCAGAAGTGAGGAAGTTAATATTACCCATGGTGTGCCCCAAGGATCAATACTGGGTCCTTCCCTCTTCTTAGTATATATTAATGACATAGCAACACTCCGTTTTCATGGTAATATAACGTTGTTTGCAGATGACTTAAGCATATTTTACAATGCGTACACCACCTACACTCTGATTACACACATGCAGGAGGACATGAATACCATACTTGGCTGGACCCAGTCAAATAAATTAACAATAAATGAAGATAAAACAAATTATTTAATAATATCAAAGCGTAGAACAAAGTTAGACATCACTCAGAATATAATGCTGAATGGAAAAGCAGTTAAAAGGGTCTCATCTGTCAAATACCTAGGCTTAATAATAGATGAAAATCTCTCCTGGCAAAAGCACATTGATGCATTAGTAAAAACAAATATCACCTGCCGCTGGGGTGATAAAAAAATTGAGCTACTATATCCCAAAATATCTACTCAGAAAAGTGTATTTTTCCTTAATCCATAGCCACTTACAATATTTGAATACAATTTGGATAAAATGCTCAAATTACCTAAATAAGGAAATTGAGGTAATTCAGAATAGAGCCATAAGAAATATTTATAACTACCCTTTTTAACACCAACCAAACACCTTTATATTACGAGTAAAATTCAACCAGTAGCCCTAAATGCAGAAATCAAATCAAATGTTCTAATGTACCAAATCCTACACAACAGAATCCACACAAATTTAAACTTCACTAAACAATCTGATTTACACGCTTACAAAACTAGACATGCAGATGACATAACACTTTTCCATATCAATTCCAAACAATATGGCAGTAATAGCATTAAGTATAGTGCCTTTGTAAAATTCAATAGACTACCAGAAAATATAAAAATTGCACCTAGCCTACCAATCTTTAAAAGGAGGCTAAAACAGTTTATGTGGAATGATTATAAAATGTCAGTTTGAAGAAATTTCATAATGTGAGAAGACAAAAGAAGAACACATTGTGTACAAAAACTTATGAAAGCTACAAAATGTTGTATATATTTCCATACTGAAAACTTTGTAAACTATACATTGTATTGTAATTTGTCGCCAACAAGATAAAACTGTACAATTCATTTGTATATGAGTCCTTGACTCGTTAAGGGATTCATAAAATACATAGTAGTCCAATCTCCGATGGCTCTGGGCCAAAATCAGAGAGCCAGATTTTCTTTTCTCTGATCTCATCCATCCAAGGGCCCCGGTTTAACCGTGGGATTACACCACAAATTTCCTTTTGTCCCAACACCTTTATTTTTCGAGAAATTGAATGACGTAGGTCGTCTATATCTATCTCATATAGCTTATGATCATTGGCACTGATTGAAGCACCCGCAAAAAGCCTGTGTTCAATTTTTTTAGTCTTTGATGGAATATACCCCATTTCCACAGCAATCTTCTCTAACAGATAGGATCTCTGCGAGCCTGTATCTAACAACGCCCGTACAGTTTTTCTCTCCTTTGATGAACCAACCTAACTACAAGAGTTTGCAGCAGTACTTCCGAAACATCACTAGTTTGTGTATTAAGGGTTGTAGTTGGGACACCAGGCAATTTTGAGCCCCTTTCCTGGTGCTTCTCCTCACCTTTATAATCCCCCCTATTTACATCTAATTTTGGGCACATAATAGCTTCATGTTTACTACTGCACTCAAGACACTTCAGTTTCGTAATACAATTTGCAGCCCTATGTCGAACCTTCAGACACAAAAAACAATCCTTGTTTTCAGACAGTCTTTTACGTTTGTCCCCTAAGTTCATTTCTTGAGCAAGACAACACTGTTATGTGTTTTTTTTTTACAGAAGACACACGTTGAACTGTTTCCTTCACCTTTACCAGCTAAGAGAACACTAGCAGTTGCTAAACTACTCTCTTTCCATTCTTTGACTTTAGCTATCCTTGATTCACTAGAAACTCCAAAACCAGCTTGAGCAAATGTAATCCTCTCTTCACTTTCTACTTCACCCCTCAGAAAACCAAATAATGCAGTCAGATTGTCGGCATGTCCATTGTCTTGATCCCTCATAGCCGTTGACGAACTCCTCATCCAGACACGTAACACTTCCTCAGGCAAGCAGGATTCTACTAGAGGGAAAAGCATTGACCCGTACTTATCTCGGGTAACACCTATAGACTCCAGAGCTCTCAGTTGTGCTTCCAACTTGTCATATAGACTAGCAAGTTGAGTCTTCTTCCTTGTTTGAGAAACATTTTTCACTACAAGACTTATGAGTTCCCTTACATAGAACTCAGTCAATAAATCCTCCCTTCCAAATCTACCCTGAAGAGATTCCACTGCTTTAGGGTAATTTTCAGCAGTAGGGGGGAAACTGGCAACTAATTCTCAAGCGCGACTATCAACTTTCGTGGATTGGATCAAGTATTGGAATTTGTCTTCGTCCTCAATTTCAGAGTCCTCATGAATGCGCCGAAATTGTCCCCAAAATTCCAGCCAATTATTAATCTCCCCATCGAATGTCATGAATTCTATTTTAGGTAGTTTCAACTGCCTTTTGGTTTTATTCCCATCTGATAGGACCGATCTTGCTGACACCACTGCCAATACATTGGAATTAGCCTGCAACCGTAGAGCATACTTTTGTCTTGCATCATCCAATCTGTCTCTAAAACTGTCTACATATTCGTACTCACGGTCATACTCGTCCCCTTCCTTTTCCAGCAACATACTTAAAACTTTCTCGTCCAACGGTGCCAGCTCTGTTCCTAACCTCTCCAATTTGGTTAGCAAGGACTGTAAGGTGTCGTCGTCCACGCCGTCTAGCATTTCTTGATTAAAGTTTTGCAAAAGCGCATTGTACGCCTTCGTAAAAGTCGCTCTTACCGGCTACCCCGCTTTCATTAACTTCTCCATTTCCAATACGAACACAGAACAGGAACACGCGGTCTTTAAATCAACACAATCTTCAAGTTGTTTGAATTAATACGCCATCCTGGCAGGGTCGCGAATACTTTGTTAGGGACCTACGCCTACCCGGTGTAGGTATAACCAATAAAACAAATTGAATGAAACGCTCAAGACTTCTCATAAGAAAGCTTTATATTCTAGTAACCGCCATTACAATATTTTCACCGCCTTGTGTATCAAAGCTCTCAACAACAAGAAACACAAAAGTCATGGAGTAAAGAGTAATCGTCCGTGACACCGAGTTAGTGTCTTCCATGTACGGTCCCTCGTGGCAAATTATTAAGATCTGAGAGTTTTTGAGTTCCATGTTCGGATATTAGAAATGAGATTAAATTTCATATTGAAGACGACTCTTACAACCACAGTTCTGCTTGGACATGTTTGTGCCCTGTGTAGATTAATTTACGACTCGTCAGTGGCCGACTGACAAATTCCACAGTTGCGTGTGCTCTTCCGTCGCGTACGGGTCGGTCTCTCTTAGCTCGCCTGTTCGATTCGCCTCGTGTGTGGAGAGCGACTGCTTCTGTTAAGTAGTGTGACTGTGTGTTCACGTATACGTGTGTGTGCCTAAGTGTGTATTAGTGACTCTTACTCAGGGAATAGTAGACCCATTCTCGGTTCTATATATCGGGGACATGTCAGACACAAGTGGGGGTGCGGAAAATCCGGGCCCACCTGACGATGCCATGGACGTTATTCTTACGGAGATTATGCCTTTAAATGCCCCGTTTACCCCAGCCTTATCTTCTGCTACCCCGTCATCTGATACGAATTTGCCTCTCGTAATTTCGACCTCCTCAACTCCGTCAACTGGGGCCGATCCTCCGAGACCGTACCCCTCAACCCACTCTGGGCCCTATCATGTTAATGTCGATTCTGTCGACAATTCGCATATCGGTCATTTGCATCCGATGGCTTTGGGACGACTGTTCTATGAGAAAAAAAATCGAGGGAATTTCGGCCATTCACCGCAAGGGGCGCAATCGCATACAGATTACCTTCAACACGGCTCGAGCCGCCAACCTCTTTCTTAAAAAACCCTTACTCGCCGAAAAAAAAAAGTTGAAAGCGTTCATTCCATCCTCGAACATCCAACGGATAGGCTTAATCCGTGGTGTCGATTTATCTCTATCGAATGACGATATCCTGCAGTATATTGAGTCGCCATGCCCCATAATCAAACTCCAACGCATGTCTTTCGTAAGATGATTGACAGTAAAGGGGAGATGCTCCCCACGGGGACGATAAAACTTTTTTTGAAACGCAGACTCTCCCAAAATATGTCTCAATTTTTCATGTTGTCCTTGAGGTCCACCTTCTTATCTTTAGGCCGATCATATGTAATCTATGTCAGCGGTATGGACATACCGGTCAAAATTGTCGTGCAAGAGCTCCCCGATGTGGCCGCTGTGCTCAAGGCCATGAAACTTCGACATGTTCCCAAGTCTTGGTACGATGCGTGCATTGTGATGAGAATCATACAAGTGATTCCTCCCAGTGTGTGTACCATCAAAATCAAGTTGAGATAAAAACACGTGTGTGTGTCGAAAATAAGTCATACCAAGAAATTGTTGCTCCATTTTCTAACCTCTTTCAACCACTTACCGTTCCTCAGCAATTTCCCCCACTTTCTCCCACTAATACCCCTGCTTCTACCACGCTACCTAAAAAACGTAAATTTACGTCCATTGTTCAAAGCTCACCCAAAGTGATACCACCTTTGGGTTACGACCGGCAGTCCTATCTCTCGATAGTTCGGCCAGACCATTTGACTCGTCCGGTGCCCAGTGCCGTCACTCCGTCGACGTCTACCATGCACTTCAGCCCCCCTCCTCCCCCTCCTGTGCCACCCAAAACTGGTGTGCCCCCTGCCATCACACGTGATTATCTCCAACTTATGGACCTTTTGGGCTCGAATGCCCAATGGGCCCACATTTTAAAAATATGTATGATAAAATAGTTCTTCTCCCGTTTCATTCTCTTCCTCCCGAATCCCAACCTCTTGAGTCACCCAGGGATGTACAATCATCTCCCATCCCATGAAGATCCTACAATGGAATTCCCATAGCATATTAAACAAGCGGCATGAACTCCTTCTTCTCATACAGGAATATCAGCCAGAGGTTGTCCTGCTACAGGAAACATGGTTGTATCATTCCTTATTGTTCAATATACCGAAGTATGTAGTTGAACGTCATGATGGGCCCCATTACGGTGGAGTGCTTACTCTCATTCATGAGTCCCTTGCCTATAAAGTGATATCCTTTCTTTTTCATCTTCCCCGCACATATTTCCTTACTATTCAAGTTAACAAGTATCATATTACCAATCTTTACATTCCCCCAGATGTTAAGGGCAACGAACGACAGTGGAAATCCTTCTTCACTTATTGTCAATCCTTTCCGTACCATTTTCTGGGCGGTGATTTCAATGCTCATCACACGGAATGGGGCAGCGCCTGAATTACGCCCAAAGGTCGTCATATCTGGACGTCGTCCCAACTTGCTTCCTTTCATCTTCTTAATGATGGTTCCCCTACCCGTCTTTCTGCCCCTGAGCAAGATCCCAGTGCTGTCGACTTAACCTTTGTATCCCTTTCTCTCGCACACCTGTTCTATTGGCAAACAACTCCAGATCTTCATCTCAGTGATCATTATCCCATCTTCATTACCGGTTCATCTATACACCTGCCCCCACCCCCCGAGCATACTCCTCGCTTCTTTCGACAGTTTAAAATTTTTGATGAAGTGTAGTTTTCCGAATATATTCAACAACATTTTTGCCATGCCGCTCCGCCTGTACGCTATTCTTATGAATCCTTAATTACCATTATTAATAGATATTTTGACACTTATCATCCACTCATTCCTTGTCGAGAACGATCTGGTCAAGCCCTTTTTCACATCCCCTGGTGGGACGACGAATGTATACGCTTGGTCAAGCGCCGCAAAGCATTGCTTCACCTCCTTCGTCAATACCATACCCCGTATACTTATTTGCAGTATAAAAAGTTTGTTGCGACTATGCAACGCACTTTCAATGACAAACGTCGTACTGCTTAGCATAAATATGTCAATTCCATTAATCACCAAACTCCCCTTACTCAAATATGGAATTCTGTACGCAACTTATCAAGGAGTACAAAATATGCGCCTCCACATCGTCTTACTTTTGAAAATTCTTTATGTTTCTATCGTAGTTTAACGCCTGATTTTGTTGCCTGTACCCCACCATCCTATCAATATGTCACGCCTTCCAAGTTTACTTGTCTAATACAACCAATTCTACCAGCTGAACTCCGAAATGCCCTCTCTCTTAAAAATTCTTCAACCCCCGGTTCCGATTACATTTCTTACCACGTGCTCAATAGTTTACCCTCTTCCGCACATCTGGTCCTACTTGAATTTTACAATAATGTCCTACGTACTGGTCAGATTCCTTCCACATGGAACGACTTTTTATTACTCCCCATCTTAAAACCTGGCAAAAACCCCGCCCTCCCCTGCAGTTATAGGGGAATTCAGCTCGGGTCCTGTATCAGAAAAACGTTTCAGCGTATATTGTTGGCGAGACTGATATGGGCTCTTGAGTATTACGATTTGGTCCCTAAAACCCAATTTGCTTTTATAAAACGAAAATCGACTACCAATGCTCTGAATATCTTCCTCACTGACCTCCTATTGGCCAGCTGTCGTAAACATTTTACGGTAGCAGTATTTTTAGACATTCAAGGCGCATATGATAATGTCAACGTCTCTTTGTTATTGGCTGCACTTTGTAAATGGAAATTCCCCTCCCCTTTTATAAAACTGATTGCCGCCTTTCTTCACTCCCGTCACGTCATTCTTGCAACTTTCCCCACCGTCCTGAATTCGCGCTTTGCGTCTTCCGGCTTGCCCCAGGGCGATATTCTGAGTGGTATACTATATCTCCTTTATACCAGTGAGATTGAGGAACTATTACTCCCACATGTCCGGCTTATTCAATATGCCGATGACCTTCTATTATATTGCTCACACCCCGATTTATCTCAGTGTAGACAACATATGTTCCATGCCCTCACGATTTTACATTCTTGGCTTTTTAATCACGGTCTTGATACAGTCCCACACAAAAACTCTGCCTTAATGTTTACCCATAAACGTCTCTACGACCGTTCCCCGATTCTATATCAACAGGGTTCTATTACCATCACCCATCATACCAAATACCTACGGATATTGATAGGTGATAAGTTGACATGGGCACCCCAACTGGCGCACCTAAAATCACACGTCACAAAAAAATTACAGCTCCTACGTTCGTTAACGCGCCGCTCTTGGGGAGCGGACCCTCAAATTTTGCTACTTTTATACCGCTCTATCGTCAGGTCCTCCATGGAGTACGGTTGCCATTTTTATGATATCATGCCCCAGTCTCGTCTCACGATACTAGATAAATTACAATATACCGCTCTGCGAATTATCTTGGGAGCTCTCTCCTCTACGCCCACGCAGGCCCTTCTCGTCGAAGCTACAGATCCACCTCTTGGTCTCAGACGGAAGTACCTGTCTTCTCGTTATCTCCTTCACAAAATGGCTCTTGCTGCTTCTCCTATTCTCCCGAAATTACAATTACTACAAGAATATCATCAGCAACACTCACTCAAAAAATATCCCCCCCCCCCCCCTCTATTCTCTTATCTTTTATCGGTCTTACCAGTATTCGTCCAGACATTCTCCAAACCCGGAAGCCGCTATGCTATAATGCGCCCTATCCTCTTTATCAGTTCATTCCTGATGTTCTTCACCATTCCCCCTACTTTTCTCAAAAAGCTTCATTTCTTTCCCACTCTATCGCCCGTCGATATGTCTGTCAAATTGAAGAAAGTGCCTCCAGCTGTACCACCATATACACAGATGGCTCCAAATTCGACTCCCTGCCCGGCGTGGGGGCGGCCTTTTATGTCCCCGCCAAACAACATCTTGCTTCCTTTACGTTACCTCCGCAATTGTATATTTTCTCGGCTGAAGCTTTTGCTATTCGTCAAGCTCTCTTATACGTCAAAAGGAATGTGATATCTCGCTCTCTTATTCTATCTGACTCCAGAAGTATTCTCCAGGCCCTACGAAATGTGATGCACATCGACAACTGGTTCATACTTCATATACTCAGGTTGACGTATGAATTGACTCAGGCGGGATTTACGGATGTTTTTTCTTGGATCCCCGGCCATACAGCTATTTTAGGAAATGAATACGTAGATCAGGCCGCTCGACGTGCTGCTTGTGGCCAAGGCACCCCCATCGCCATTGCCACTCCCGCCTCCGATCTTATACCTCTTCTGAAAAATCAATTAAAGGAAGTATGGTCGACACAATGGAGGGATTATTCAAGGGAAAAGGCTCAGTTTTATTATAATCTACAACCGTCGATACCCCATCTCCCTTGGTTTTATAATGGTCGCTATACTCGTCGTCGCATCATTACCATTATTCGCTTACGATTTAATCATGAGCGCACCCCCGTCTTTATGACTCGGTGCAACTTGCAAGCCTCCGAGGTTTGTGCATGTAATACTGCGATAGGTACTGTTAATCACCTCGTGTTTCAGTGTCCCTTATATACGTCTCAATGAACTACGCTACTTAATTCACTCAGTACGCTAGGTTTTTCTCTCCCCTTATATGTTTCGGTACTTCTTTATTCCCCTACATTCCCTGTCCTCTCCGCTTTACTCACATATTTTTCTGATTGCCATTTAACTATTTAACTCTTTCCCTTACGTGTGACGCCTCGTGTTTGTTTATACGTAGCAAGTCGCCAAGATGCGTCACTTGGGTGTGAAGTTTATTACCTTATTTTGTCCTTGTTTGTTTATGCGTCAACCCCCTTCCACGTCATAATCATGCTTCCTCATATATTCTCCTCCCGATAATTGGCAACTCCAGCTATCTGATATGACATCTAGCGGTAAAAATGAGAAACTTACCAAGTAGGGTACATTTGTCACGTGGTGACTGTTTGTATATGGTTTCTTGTATTCGTAAGTAGATCGTGGTAAATTCTTCGTGTCTTTATACATAAGTAATAAGTTTTACTCGTTGATAGAGTGTAAAATGAGTAAAAGCAAAGTATATTGCTCAGTTTTCGGCTGCAAGTCGATGTATAAGAGGGCTGCGGATATAAGTTTTCATCACTTTCCAAAAGATGTATATAGCAATAGCCGAAAGGTGACGATACCAAATATATACGGGCAACAGGAGCGGGTTGAACCACTCACCACTACACTCACTGACGACAGGACGGGTTGTGCCGCACTTTGACAGCAAGCACAGTCTCGCCGAGCCAAGCCGTACCAAGACAGCCAATCCTACGCCAACCGAGGACAGCCAAGCTTTATCAGTCAGGTATCCTTCCCAGGCGTCCCCCTCCCTAGTTCATTTCCAATTACCCTACCAACCGCCATCACCTCGCTCTGCGACATCCGAGCCATTCCACTACGAGTCATATAGGCTTAATTTGAGTTCGCAGGGTAAATATCTACTCTGCAAGAACATGATACCAGTCCGATATTCAACACCAAACCCACCTGCTAACCATCCAAATCAAGCAATTCCTGTGTCTCCCAAGCTTTAATACAAGTTAAACTCATCCCTTCGCCCTACCAAGCAGCAAATAATTTCTCGAGTCTATGGTACAGTGAGCAAACTCAAATATAGCTTTTAAACGTAACAGCCCCATGACTCAAACTGCTCAAAAACAAGTACCAGCAGACAACCTATGCTTGATAATATGCAATTGACACATAAAATCCAGTGGAACACACAAATTAGATCACGTGTATCGCAGAGTTATACATATATACAATTAAAAATAACACTGTCATTATTTTAGGGACCACATTTACTGATTATAGCCGAAAAATAAAAAGTGTTCCATATCAAACGCGTGTTATTGAGTATTTTACCTACTTATCCAGACCGACCGCAGCGCCCCAAGTGTTAGTTTAAGTTGCCAATGGAACATTTTTTTGTCAATCTCTGGATCAGTGAATGGGTATCAATATCAATCAATCAATCAATCAATATTTATTGTCATTTAACAACTTATCGTTGTATTAGACTACGTCACATTGTTAAAAATACATTTTCAATTTACAATAAAATCACCAAGTTATATATATTACAAGTATTATTACCATCTTACTGAATTCTATAAAATAAAATAAGAATAAAATAACACGAATACAGTAAGAAGAAGTTGATCTTCTATAGTCCATCTGGGTAGAGTGTAATTTTCTCTTCAAATTCGACCAAAGTGTAAATACTGCTGTTAATGAGCCATCGCTTAATGGATGCTTTGAAAATGTTTATAGACTCCTGCTGTAGTTGTGTTGGCAGTTTGTTGAAGATTTTAATTCCATAGTATTTGTAGTGGTCTTGTGTTTTCTTTAACCTGACATGAGGTGTATCTAGCTGGTTTCTTATTCTTGTGGTGTGTGAATGCACATCGCTTCGATTTTTATATACACTTAGATTTTCTTTAATATACACTAAGCTATGGAATATGTATATTGATGTAAGAGTCATAATTCCAAGTTCTTGGAAGTGATTTCTGCAGGATTCTGTACTAGGCTTGCCTTGTAGACATCTTATTGCCTTCTTCTGCCATCTGAAAACATCTTGTGCCCCTGTTGAGTTTCCCCACAATATTATACCATAAGTTAAATGTGAATGGAAAAATGCATAGTATGCGAGAATCATCTGATTAGCACTAACTGATTGTTTGAGTCTTCGCAATAAAAATAAGACTCGTGCTAATTTTGTACATAATTTTTGTGTGTGAATGTCCCAGTTTAATTTAGAGTCTAAATGGATTCCCAACAACTTAACAGAGTTGCATTCATGACTACTTGAAGCCAATTTGACTAAGTGAAAATAGATTTCTTCTGTTTTGTTACTGTTTAGAAATAGTTTGTTTACCTTTAGCCAAGAAGTTGATTCACCTAATAATTCGTTTCTTTTCTCTTCAAGGCAAGTTAGGTCTCTATCACTTGTTATTACAGTGATGTCATCAGCATACAGTATTGACTTGGCATTTATATTACTAACAATGTCGTTTATATAGACCAGGAAGAAAAAGGCTCCAATGACTGAACCTTGGGCTACACCTGTATTTACAATGAGCGGAGCAGATTTTTGGTTGTCTATTACAACTATTTGCCTTCTCTTGTGGAGATAGGAGGTAATTAATGATAATTCACAATCTTTGACTCCATAATAGTGAAGTTTTTGTATTAATATATTGTGATCCACAGAATCGAAAGCTTTACTTAGGTCTAAGAGTGTGACAGATGTAATAAGTTGAGATTCAAATCCAGCAATCACTTCATCAACAACAGCTTCAACAGCTTGAACCGTTGACTTACCAGTTCTGAAACCAAATTGGGCACTATTAAACAACTTGTGCTCCTCAAAGAATGCTGATAATTGTTCTTTCATACACTGTTCTATTATTTTGGAAATAATTGGGACAATTGAGATTGGCCTATAGTTACTGGGGTCCATCATATCTCCTTTTTTATGGACTGGAATTGTGATGGTGATTTTCAGACACTCTGGAAAAACTCCAGTAGTAAATATCCAGTTTATTAGATAAGTTAAAGGTAATACTATGATGTCTATTATTTGTTTTAGAATAAAATTCGACATTCCATAATAATCCTCACATTTTGAATTGTTTAGTTCTGAAACTATTTTTAGAACCTTCTCATATGTTATTTGTCTCCATCTGAAGGATGGTGTGGGATTTTCATCTACCTTATGGTTTTCCAATTTCTCCATAAACTTTGTATGATGATTTTCATATTCCAAACTTTTGACCATATTTTCAACAGAATTTATAAAATATTCATTTAACACATTTGGCGTTATTGGTGTAGAGTTCTTACTTTTATTTTTACCCAGTTCCTTGTTTATGATTAACCAAGCAGCTTTACATTTATTCTTTGCATTATTAATGAACTCATCATTCGCTCTCTTTTTTGCTGCTTTAATTTCCCCCCGATATAATTTTTTTATGTGATTATAGTTTTCTATATGCTGTGGGTCTCCTTTCTTTGCTTTAGTGTAATACATGATCTTTAGCTTCCTAATAACATCAAGGTAAGGCGTATACCATTTGGTATTATTTTTACTTTGTTTTTGATCTGGAGTGTTAATTATTTTTTTTCTTAATTGGGCAGCATTTATTTAAGGATGTGTGTATTATATTCATAAACTTATCAGCTGCTTCAGAAACATTGTTATAGCTCACAATTATGTTTTCCAAATCCCTGCTAGTCAACTCGTGCCTTAATCTGAGAAAGTTATTGTCGCTCAACATCCTAATATACTTGACTTGCCTATTTTCTGGTAAGTGTCCTGTATCAATTTGAAATGTTAGCCAGAGGCCACTATGGTCAGACAAGAGAGGTTTTGTAACACCAAAATTATAACCATTTGTTGGCACATTAGTAATAATGTTATCTAAACAAGACTTCTTTCTAGTTGGTAGGTTATTGATCAGATAAAAATCAAAAGAATTTAAAATATTACAGAATTGTTTCTTTGCCAGTGATTCAATTAATACATTTATGTTAATATCCCCTAAACAATATATTTTATACTTTTGGAATTTTGCTAAGTAACAAGCAAACCTTTCCCATATGTTTATGAAGGCCTGGACATCCGAATCAGGTGTACGATACATGGAAATAATAATAAATTTAGCTCTTGTAAACTTTACCCCAGCTACTTCAAAGAGCTGTTCTATACAGAAATCATTTAAATCCATTATTATACTGTCCATGTTTGTAGTTACTTTCTTGAATATAGCAACACCCCCGTTTGATTTATTTTTTCTACAAAAGCTAGTCATTACCTCATACCCAGATGGAATATAGAGACTAACCTCTTCCTTCACAAGCCAATGTTCATTTACACACAATATATCTATTGAAAGGGAATTGAGTAAGATTTCTAGTTCACCTAACTTATTTCTTATAGATTGTAAATTGATATGAAATATATTAAGCTCTTTCAAAACTTGTGAAGATAGCTCATCAGATTTGTTTTCAGTGATATTTACATCTTTAGTAAGTTCATTCAAAATTACTAATTTGTCTGTAACATTATTTTCAACTCGGATCTTTGTACAAGGTTTCTGGTTTAAGGATCCGAGTTTCCTAGCACGTTTCCCTGCAAAGGCCAGCTAAGAGGTATAGCTTTTCTCAATTTTGAGACATCGCTAATCTCCCTCCTGATAATGCAAGCAATTTCCCTTCCTAGTGCTTCTTTCCCTTTGTGGTTAAGGTGCAAGCCATGCTTAGTAAACATTTCTCTGCTAAATTTGGAAATATCAATAACTTCACAATTTTTTAAATGTTTACATAAGCTATGAATTTGAGCATTAGTTTCACTTACAGCCATATTAACACAAGATTCCTTCATAAGATCATGTCTATAAGGTACATTAACAACAATTACTCGTGAATTATTCATTATTGAGAGCTTACCTTTTAAACTCCTGACTAATTTGTTACCTTCATTAGCAGCAACATCGTTTGTCCCTGTCACAATTACTACATAATTGTCCTTTTCCATTAGAGGATTGCAATTGGCAAGAACATCCACAGTTTTTGCACCAGGTTTTACTGATCCACACACTTGTATACAAGGATTATTGAGATTAGTCTTGATTTCTTCTGCCAAGCCCCTACCCTGGCTGTCTGCATACACGTTGACTGCTTGCCGTGAGGAAGTTGAATTATTAGTTTTCTTCTGTGGGCTCCTAGCACTGTGTTTGGTTTTACTATTGGATGATTCCGATGAAAACGTGTCATTTGAAACATGTTCAAGCACTTGAAATTTATTGGAGCACTTCACTGTTGCACTTGTGTGTTTCACAACATACTCGTTTCGTCCCATTTGATTTGCATTAGGCCTAAAATTGCGACCTGTAACCTTTGTCCAATTCTGTATTTCTTTCTTGTCTTCTTCTAACGCTGCAGTTCTTTCTTTTAAAGATTCATTTTCAGCTCTCAAGGCCATTAAGTCTTCTTGAAGTACACCTAAAATTTTAACTACGGATTCATAATTGTTTTGTTGTTTTTTAGTCTCCATGCTATTGCCGCTTTGTTTACATGCAACGCAGATCCACTCACTTTCATGTTCGTTAAAATTGGACTTGATATTGATATTTCCACAGCGAAAATGGTACCATTCATCACAAATTGTAAATAGAAAACCGTTCTTCACTACTCTATTACATTTAACACACTTTTCGTCACTGATTTTGAGATTTATCGGAGATAACTCAGACTCGGTACTAACAGCCGCCGCCATGTTGCTAGCACATGTGTCCTGTTATATCCAGTGTCCTGCGCCCAACACCCCTCAAGAGGGGAAGAAGAAGTAATTTAACTTAGATTTGTATTTATGCTCGAAGTAATTTACGACTCTGTATTTGATTGCCGAGGATACACAGGTTTAAATGTGTATATAGATACTTATTTATGACGACAATTATACTAGTTACCCGGTGATAGTATTTATGATTTGGTACGGTAAATACATCTTCGAATCCTTTCCATTAACTGTTGTCTTTGGCGAAGATATGTTGTATTTGGTTAGAACTGGGAGTCTTGTAACACGAAACACATTATATCAAGTTTCTTAGTTGGCCAACTTGTGGTGAGACTGGAGCAGGCCTAAGAAAGTCCATACTACTTTCTCCGTCCGTTAAATAATTATTCTTTTGTTTGGGCCCGAACTCGGTAACAGTTTTGTCACCAACCTTGTTTGCTTGTTTGTCACTAGATTTTAGGGGCTTTCCGTTCATTTTGTTGGTCCTTGGGAAAATTATATTTCCATGGCAACGTGAACATGGACGGTGAATGGATACATGCGATGAGGAGTTCGCAAATCAAGATAATTATTACGTCTCGACATTTGGTGATTTACAGAAAGGTAATGGTAGTTTCAGTCGATAAAATGGCAGTATATTGTTGGTTGATTGTGTGTGAATTAAGTTCTGTTTTAGGTCGTGCTAAGTTTATAATAATGGAGACATAATGAGATCCTGTATAGATTAACTGATCTTAAGCTCTTCAATATTTGAGAAGTAATGATGGATGTGATGTGTGTTGCTCGTAATCCAGCCATCGGCTAGAAGTTTTGAAAATCTGCCCGCATATGAATGAGAAATTATTATAGGCTATATATTGAAAATGTGTTAACACCACTGATCTCTATAGAGATCAGTGGTTAACACACACAGTACCAGTAGACTTTTTCTATTGGGATTAATGGTGTACATTATATTTAGGGGAAGGATGAACATCCTCTTTATTCTCTACATGTAGCCTACATTCTCATCATTTCTCAAACTTTTGTTTCACTTGTCCATGATGAATAGTCTTGTCACTTTATTGCAGAATTACCATGCTGGAAAGAAGGTCGTGTACTGCTCTGAATTGTGATGGCGACATCTAACCAGCATAGGCACATGCGTGGATTTCCCTTGGATGACCGTATGGTAGTAGTTTTATACAAATCCTTTGTATAAACCAGGTCTAGTATTGTCCATTTTAGTCACCTTTATCTGTGATGTAGATTTGTGTCTGTTCATCCCTGTAGTTAGGCTATTATCAGTCAGGTAGTTGAGGTTTTAAGGGGCAGAACTACGAGGTCATCTGCCCCTATCAGTAGATAGCATAAGCTTCACCCAGATGTTCTCCATGAGGAAGTTTTGTTTCTGGTTTGACAAATCATGATCATTATGTCTATGGTGACACCTTGAAAGAATTATACATGTAATTGCAAGTTTCCACGGTTAACATACAGCCAAAATATTAGGCTTGTGACTGTTTGGAGTGTGATAAGTTATCAGCAGGGCCCGGATAATCGTGTACTTAACTCCCTCCTCCCAAATGCCTTGCTGTTTGGTGGGTTGTAATATCTGGACGTGTAGTGATGAATTCATAGACTTGCTATTATTACGAAATGCCTCTGGAGCTTTGTCCCTTCAGAGATAGAAAAGTCTTAATTGGAACAACTGTGAATGTGGATGCCATTGCAATTGTAAACCGGATACCAATTGCCTGATCAGGTATACTGTACTGCCACTTGTCGCACATCAACTATGCACAGTGACCATATACATAACTTCTTTTGTGCCTCATTGTGTAGTGGCTAGTACTCTTGGCTGTCACTGCGGAGGCCCGGGTTCGATTCCCAGCTCTGCCAAGAAGTTTAATTCTGGCCTGAGGGTTGTGCAAAAACTGAGAAGAGGTAAGTTCCAATCACACCTCAGCCATCCTGGAAGTGGCTTTCTGTGGTTTCCCCACTTCTATTCCAGGTGTATGCTTAATTAAGTCCACAGCCGCCTCCTCTTAATCCTCATCTGAGTTACAACTACACACACTAACACAGCCTTCACAATAACACCAGTTGAAATGAAAAATGAAAATCCACAGCCTGCTTCCAGTCTCCGACCGGGTCAGGAATGGAATGAATGAAGCCCCCATCTAGCGGCGAGGATATGAACTGTGCCGGCTGCCGAGGCCTGACGCACTCCTCTGGGGCAATGATTAAATGAATGACAGATGAAATGAAATGATAGTGGAGAGTGTTGCCGGAATGAAATTTTGACAGGGAAAACCGGAGTACCCGGAGAAAAACCTGTCTGCCTCCGTTCTGTCCAGCACAGATCTCACATGGAGTGACCGGGATTTGAACCACGGATCCAGCGGTGAGAGGCCGGCGTGCTGCCGCCTAAGCCACGGAGGCTTTTACAATAACACCAGTTATCAGACAAATTCCACACACACCTAAGTACACAGGGCCTCATGACCACAATGTAGCAAAGCCCCGAAATGAATCAACAACACAATATAATTTCTTTAGGTGGCTTCAACACTGCAGCCCCCTGTGGGTGGGGGTTTAGACTTCACCCATGGTATCCTCTGGCTATTATCGTACAAGGCGACTAAAAGGAGCAACCTTGGCTATTCTTTGAGGCTTCCTACTTGTCTTATGAATTGCCCCCCTCAAGGGTGGGAGGGATGGAATACACCCACAGGCAGAGTTGGACGGTTGGCACACGTGCTGTGAAAGTATTCTGGAAATATATATAATCTGGTGTAACAATATGTTAATGTTGTAGTAATTTCTAAACATTGCACTTTGTCAGTACATGTGTGTGTACTGTATATAGTTTAATGTAAAGTTTTCACATATTTGGTAGCTGCAATCATGTAAGTGCAGTGCTAGGCCATGGGGTCTATCTATCTGGTGACTGGTTTTGGATTTTTTTTCTGGTCAGGTTTACCATTTTCAACATCCCCCAATGGCCTGGACGGTACCGGTACCTCGCTTCATTCCAACTGCTTGGTCATTCATTTATTTCATCTTTTTATCAGCTCCTTGTGATGTTGCCATCTATCACGACATCCGGCTGTACACATTGGCTAGGTGGAACCTCATCGACTTAAATTAATGCAATATTTCAATGGTGGTATTGTATTGGATGGTGGTTCACTGAAATCTTGTTTCAATTTTTATAGCAATTCATTGTATCTCATCTCCGATCCCTCTGAAAGAATAATAATTAGGTGTAGGTATGCCAGCAGCTAAAGCGCAGCGTTCGGCCATGGGCCCAAGCTCTCTGCTGA
Organism: Meconema thalassinum; assembly: GCA_946902985.2. Lineage (NCBI taxonomy): Eukaryota > Metazoa > Arthropoda > Insecta > Orthoptera > Tettigoniidae > Meconema > Meconema thalassinum. Next base: position 151,754,591 of record OX336389.2, read on the forward strand.
CTCGGTGGACGTGGGTTCGAACCCCACCGTCGCCATCCTTGAAGTGGTTTCCCATTTTCAACTCTAGGCAAATGCTGGGACGGTACCTCTGACAGGCCACGGCCGCTTCCTTCCACATCCGTGCCCAGTTTCATTAAATCATCTCTCATTCCGGTGCGCAGGTCGCCCACGGGCGTTGACTAGAAAGACCTGTACTCGGCCTCTCAGGAGGCCACACGACAAAAAAGATGACAGGGGGTAGATATACGTGCACATGTTTTGAAATTCACCAGTCCTCTTCAACAAAGCAACGTCATCATTGCCTAACTTTAAAACGATAGATTTTAGCATTTAATGTGCACATTTCAAAACAGACATGTTGTGAGATAATGGATGAAGTTCAAGTCCAATGTAAATTTATATTTAAAGGGCATAGAGTATTTTCAAGAATATTGACAACTTGTCTGTAGGACACACTCTTTCCCGGCGGCTTCGGTGGCGTAGTTGGTAGCATGCTGAGCTTCTATGCCCAAGATAGCGGATTCAAACCCGGCCGAAGCCGTCGGATTTTTTAAGAGCGTTAAAATCCCTCAGTATGCCTTCCTTCGGAGGGGAAGTAAAGCCGGCGGTCCCATGTGATAGATTTATGGCATGTTAAAGAACCTTCCACTAATTACAACTGTGTGAAGCTAAATTGGATAGGTTAAGAATGTAAACAACGCTCTTAGGTTTCTACGTTCGTTGCCAAGAGCCGACTGCGGTGGCGTCTAGTAGCTAAGTTCTGAACTAGGCCTAGTAGTCGTTGACGGTGCCGTTTGGCGGCAGAAGTAAGAACTATTTGAAAAATTCTAATTTGCAGTCTGTACTTAAATTAAAAAACAGATACACACACTAATACAGCCATCACAATCAACACCGGTTATCAGACAGATTCTACTCACACCCGAAGTACACGGGGCTACATGACCGCGTTGCCGCAGCCCCTAAACTGAGGAACCAACACTCTTTCCCCTCTCTCTTTTAAATCAATGGGCACAATAATCCTGTGATGCAGATTTTTTTCTGTGTATTTAACAGTAATATGATGTGGCTTCGTACATTTGGCCTGCAGGGGTCCTTTTAACATGCCCGAAACAGGAGGTTTTAATTGCCATTAAACTGAGGTGGGGGGTATTAAATGTAATTGGTAATGTGTTGCACCATTACATACAACCACATCTCCCAAATGTCCCCTCCCTCTTATTTCTTGCAAGAAATGCTGCGTTAACTGGAATTGTGTTGCTTTACAGGCTGAAAATTCATGTTCACCAAAAATAATCCTCTTTGAGTTTACAGCTTCTTCAGCCTGAGGATTGATCGAAGCTAGCCAAGAGGTTTTCCTGCGTTGGAGAGTACTTGGCTGTGGGTGATCAGTTGTTTTCCACCGTCCTGCAGCATAGCCGATCATCTGAGTGCAACCCGGCATGGTCTTCTTCAATCCTGTCTCCAGTCGGCTAAGCCATTGACGTTCACACATCAGAAGTTATGACTCACATGTGAAAGAATGTACAATGTGTACCGTGATTGAACATAAATTAATAAATCAATTGAAACTGTTTGGAAAATCAGCTTTCTCATTTCCTTGAAGACAATCCTCAACCCTGCCTATATTTTTTCTGTAGATACAGTTGAAAATTATTTAATCATTGAGGCCAAGTTAATTGTAATGAAATGACATTATTGGGCATATACAATTTACAGTATTTAGAGAAGGAGGTATAGCAGGCAAGAAATCGGCCATAGTGGCGTACTGGGTCGGAATAGGGGTACGGTAATTTTGAGGTTATGGTATCTTAATATTGCAAACTTGCATGAAACTTCATGATTTATTTATTTTTAACGTTGAAACTTCAAAAAGACTATTCGCTTGTACATAAACGTCTTAAAAGGGCGAAGCAACTGAAAAAAGTAGGAAATAAAACAACGACCGTCCTTTTTTTTCTTCTCATCGTACCAACGTCATAGACCACAACGGACGTATGGAAATCAAGTTTACGGTGTCCGTTGCCTCTTAATATTCAATCTAAGTAATATATTGGCGTTCAAAAATAAAACGTAGTTATTTTAAAGCAACAATAACGATGTGTATCCAGAATAATCAAACTCGATTCGATTTCCTCTCATTTCGTAAGTTGGGTAACGTACTCGGCGAAAGCAATCTAGATCCTTCGGTCACTTATATTTCTTGCACAATATACGTCCAGTTATTGCATCTCAGTGGCGTTGGAATTCGCCACGTGGTGCGCACCAAGCAACGCTTTTTGGTAGCTTTGCGCACCATGTGCTTTTGAGTTGGAGCCCAAACAATGACGCAATCGCTGAATTTAACGGAACGCAGAAATAGCAGAGAGTCCCTACTCTGTTATTATATGCTCCTTGGACTGGAGTTTACTTCTACGTTGATAGGTTTGTAGTGTTACTACTCTCTGCCCGTCATATTTTGCTCATATTTGTTTAAATCCAAATTATTGGACGCTTCAGTCGAGTTGGGATTCTCCGTGCGTCTGGACGTGGCGTGCTAGTGCTCTCGGTGTTTCGTACCGCGTGTGTTTGGAGTGTACCATAGTCTACCTATTTCTTTCTTCCTTATTGTGTGAACATTATCTTTAGTGTAAACCTTTTGTTGTCTTTCCCGGTAATCTAGTGCACGCTGTAATGGCGTCCTCTAGTGACGGTGGATTGCATGCTCGACCACCTGATTCTGAACTCCAACATTTTACTACGGATGTAGTCTCTCTTACGGTACCTTTTCAACCTCAAATGGATACCACAAATGCTGCTCCTTCTCCAATTATTCCATCGGATCGTCCCAGATCCGACATCTTCATTTGTCCTGATATTTCTGCGGTTTACACTCCTAATCATATGGGACCGTATATCATACATGTCGAGTCTACTGATCAAGGGAGGTTGGGAAACTTACATCCCATGAGTCTTTTACGATCGCAAAATTACTGGTATCACCTCTATTCAACGAAAAGGTCGTAATCGAGTACAAATTAAATTTAATTCAGCTGCCCATGCAAATGATTTCATGTTGCATTCTATCCTGAAGGAACGCAATCTTAAAACTTTCATACCCTCTTCCAGTATTCAGAGAGTAGGGGTTGTCCGTGGAGTGGATTTAGACCTCTCTCTTGAAGATATCATGAAATTCATTGAAACTCCGATACCCATTGCCAAACTTCAACGTATGCCTAGGAGAGTGACCAGAGATGGCCGCACTGAATATGTGCCTAGAGCAGTTTCCCTTTTTAATGTTTACCTCGAAGTAGAAATATTTGTATTTCTACCCATCATATGTCAGAGATGTCAACGTTATGGTCATGTTGGCCTCAATTGTCGAGCGAAATCGCCAAGATGCCGCTAATGCGCTCAGTCCCATTTAACGGTTGATTGCACTAGTGTGCTCTCCTATTGTGCTCATTGTCTACAGAATCATCCTTGTGGTTCTGGTAGATGTGACTTCCATCAACAACAAATAGCAATCAAACGCCAAATGTGTCTCAATAATCAAACTTACGAGGAAGTCACCAAACATCAATCGCTTACAGTCAATCCTCTGCATACTCCGCAACAATTCCCTTTATTAGCGGCAACTAATACTCCGTTTGTATATTCCCAAGCTCTTCCCAATTCTCTAACAACAGAGGGGATCGCTAAAAAGCGGAAATTCACTACTGTTCTGTCACGTTCTCCCAAATTACCCAACCCTCCGGGGTATGACCATCAGGCCTATCAGGCGATTTTACATCCTCCCACCCACTCTGCTTCTCCGTCCCTTGCTGGACCGTCTTCATTGAACCCCCCTCCACCACCTCCCCCTACTTCGTCCGATCCGCTACCGCCTGCCGGTATGCCCACAGAATTGTATACTGATTATACTCAATTACTCGCGTTATTAGGTACCAACGCTCAATGGCAAATGTTATTGAAAAAAATATTTTTCAACTTTCTAACCTTTTTACCCCCACAATCGCATGTTTTCCCCGTTAAATCCCCTATAACTCCCGAACCCCATCCCTCTCCATTAGATGCGTCTGCTTCAATGGAATTGTCGGAGCCTGCTCCACAAAAACCATGAACTTATTCTACTTGTACAGGAATTCAATCCTGATATCATATTAATTCAGGAAACTTGGTTACCGTCACATTTCACCTTTTATCTCCCGAATTACCACATTGAACGCAGTGATGGCACTCCCTATGGGGGAGTCATGACCTTGATTAAATATCATATTCCGTATACACTTGTCCCCACCCACTTTACTATTCCCCGCACGTATTCCTTAACTATACGCTTAGATGCCTTCTATGTCACGAATTTTTATTTCCCCCAGCTATCAAAGGCAATTTTCGTCAATGGTTTTCTTTTTTACAATATCACAGTAGCTTGGGATCCCACATTCTTACTGGTGATTATAATGCTCACCATTCTGTATGGGGTTGTGAGAAAACCACTCCCAAGGGTCGTCATATTTATTCGGCGTTTACCAAACTCCATCTCCACCTTTTGAATGATGGTTCCCCCACCAGACTCACAGGACTGACCCAGGCAAAAAGTGCCGTTGATCTTGCTTTCGCCACCATTAATATAGCACACCGTCTTCATTGGCAAACTATTCCTGATCTCCATCAAAGTGACCATTATCCTATTCTTATGTCCTACTCTCTTGTCCGTCCTTCTATACTTCCTTCTATTCTTTCGCCGCCCACTCGTTTGCTTCGCCACTTCGATCCTTCCTTGTTTGCTGATTATATTCAACATACATCTCCCTCACCTCATGGGACCTCATCTACTGCTTATACCCATCTTTTATCATCGATCGGTGCTTATTTAGATATTTATCATCCCTTCACAGTTCGCCGCCCCCTTGCTTCCCCTTCTTCTCATATTTCTTGGTGGGATAATGAATGTGCCTTGTTACTTAAACGTCGCAAACACGTTTTCAAATTATATCGGCAGTTTAATACCCCCTTTACTTATCAAAATTATAAAAAAATTACCGCTCAACTTCAAAGAATTTTTAATATGAAACGTCGAGCCGCTTGGCAACGCTTCACAACTTCTATAAGTCGATCCACTCCCATTTCTCGTATTTGGACCGCAATTAAATTTTTGTCTCATAATTCTTCTCCCAGTTCCCCATCTTCCATATCTGATGATGTTCTTCGTTCTTTTTATCGTCAACTTACGCCGGATTTTGTTCCCCCACTGCTCTCCTTACCTCCAATTCCCACTGATACCAAATTTTCGTGTTTACTCCGTCCCATAACTCTTTCCGAATTTATTAAAGCACTTCATCAACGCAAATCTACCCAACCGGGACTGGACTTTATTACCTATAATATGTTGACTTCCTTACCACTTTCGGCCCAAATAACATTAATAAACTTTTATAACTCTATTCTTCAAACGGGCCTTACTCCGCCTGAGTGGAATGCGTTTCGAATCGTACCCCTCCTTAAACCCGGTAAACATCCCCTGGATCCTCATAATTATCGGGGTATTAGTCTTGGTTCTTGTCTTCGCAAAACCTTTCAAAGAATCCTTTTACAGCGCCTTATGTGGGTCTTAGAATATTATACTCTTCTCCCCGTGAATCAATATGCTTTTACCAAAAAGAAGGGCACCATCGACGCCATCAATATATTTTTAACGGATGTTCTTCTCAACCGATATCGAAAACATCATCTCCTTGCAGTGTTTTTAGATGTACAAGGCGCTTATGATAATGTCAACATTTCTCTTTTATTACAGATTCTGGGCCGTTTACAATTTCCTCTCGTTTTTATCTCTATTATCCTTAATCTTCTTACCAATCGAAGGTTATCCGTTCTCTCCTCTACCCTTGAACTCAATGATCGCTATACATCTCTCGGCTTACCTCAAGGTGACATATTAAGTGGTCTGTTATACAATGTTTACACCCATGAACTTGAGACGATAGTGAATCCTCACGTACGTATTCTGCAATTTGCGGATGACATTCTTCTCTATTGCTCTCACCCCCAGCTATCTGAATGCCGCCGGAACATGACTACGGCTTTAAATCTCAGTCATGATTGGTTGCACCAATCCGGGTTAACTACTGCCCCTTCTAAGAGTGCTGCTCTCATTTTTACTCCCCGCCGTCTTTATGACCGATCTCCCATTCGCTTCCGATCTGGGCATATCTCCCTGAGACGTTCTATTACCTATCTTGGAGTAACTATTGATGATCGACTCCTGTGGACACAACATCTTCAAAAGATTTCTGTTAATATCCAACGCAAATTTAATCTTCTTCGTTCCCTCACCCGTCGTAATTGGGGTGCTGATCCTTATATCCTATTACTTCTCTATCGAAATTTCATTCGAGCGACTCTCGACTATGGAAGTCATTTTTTCGATTTAATGTCACCCACCCGCTGTAAAATGTTGGACACTATGCAATATACCGCCTTACGTATTATTGCAGGCGCTCTTCGCTCCACTCCCACTGGCGCGCTTTTAATTGAAACTGCTGAATTTCCCCTCGTCTTAAGGCGTCGGTATTTATCGCTTAAGTATCTTCTCGGTAAGATGGCTATTACCCAATTTCCACTTATACCTAAATTGCAATTATTACATACCTATACGCAAACTTTCCCTCGTTTTCGGAATTTCCTCCCATCCCTCTTAGTTGCTTATCGTTTTCTACAACCCTCTCGTTCCTCCATTCTTCAAACACGGAAGCCTCTCTGTTATACGGTTCCATACCCTATTCTTTATTATTCCCCGAATTCTTACTTGCATTTAGCCAACTCTCCCCTTACTGATCTCCGTCACAATCCTCTTGTTACTTTTATACTGATGGGTCCAAATTTTTCAACCCCCTTCGTGTTGGTGCAGCAGTTTATTCTCCTCAACTAGATCTTTCACTACAATATTGTATATCTTCTTCGCTTTCCATCTTTACGGCTGAAGCCTTTGCCATCCGACAGGCTTTGCTTTATATTAAACAACATCACATTCGCCAGTCTATGATTTGTACCGATTCACTAAGCGTGCTCAAAGCTCTTTCGAATATCTCCAACACAGATAATTGGTACCTTATGCAAATTCTCCTATTAACTTTCGACCTTGCTAATCTTGATTTTGATGTTATTATTTTATGGCTCCCTAGTCACTCTCACATTCCTGGTAATGAACTGGTCGATACTATGGCTAAAAATGCTGCCCAAGGACATGGCGATACATATGATTTAGCGATACCGTACGCTGATCTGCTCCCTGATATTCACACCCACTTACGTCAAGAATGGCAACAATGGTGGCATTCCTATTCCCGCTCCAAAGCAACCTTTTATCATCGATTGCAGCCCATACCTCCTTCCAAGCCCTGGTTCTCTACCGGACAATATACTCGTCGTCATATCACAACCATTCTTCGTCTCCGTTTTAATCATGCTTTATCCCCTGTTCATTTAGCCCGCCTCAGTTTCCGACCTTCATCAATGTGCGATTGTGGGAAGTTTTTAGGTACCGTCAATCACATAGTATTTCAATGTTCCCTTTATGATTCTCACCGACCTTCATTTTTTCACACCTTATTTACTTATGGCTTTCAACTTCCCTTAACCATTGAAACGCTTCTTACAGACCCCACCGCCCCAGTCATTACCTCTCTCCTAACATTTATTGATGCGTGTAACCTTACTTTTTAAATTTCGTACCTTTATGTGTGACCCGGTTGTGTTTATGTTTTAGGAAGTCGTCATTGTGGGTCAATTGACGTGAAGAATAGTTTCCCCGTCTCCATGGTTTCAATTTCCTTTTTTCGTTTTTTTTTGTTAACCCCATTTCTTTAATTTGTCGATGGTCCATCAAACCTTAATTACGCTCCGAACCTAGTTATTGGGTAAAAAGCTATTCGCTCTGCCCACAAAAAACCCCTTACAAGAAGAAGAAGAAGACGCTTCAGTTCTGTGGCTGGCACCAGTAATTCCGCATTATATCGCAATGATAGATCTTAATATTTTACTAGCTATTATACCCTAAAGCAGGCCGTCGTAAGTTAGATGGGATTGGCTAAACCTTATTTTGGGCCTGGTTTTTTATCACGCTCCGGTTATGCAACTTTGGAAACGTAATAGCACGAACGGACGATGTGTGTTGGTAGACCTAGCGCTCTGTTTTTTATCTCTTAAATGTGATTGGTTTACACTGATACTAACAGGATTACAACAGTATTATGTTTTAGACTTAGATTAAACTCCTTAAAAACAAAATCTATTGTTATGAATTTTAGAAGTTGATTGCATATAATCATAAACATCATTACAGTGTCTCATATAATTGCAAAGATTCAGTTATATGTAAAGAATTGCCCCTGTTTATATTAATACTATGATGGCAACCCTTGCTGCCGATTATCGTTTCGTTTTTTTTTTACAAGATGGCAGACTACGGCAGGTTGTTTTATTTAAAGATATTTGTAAATGGTGTGGATGTTTTAATAATGTTGATTCGTGAGCAAAAGAAAAGATGGAGGAAAATATGAGCAATTGTCATTTGTAATGAAATGTACATGCTGTTTAGTGATGAACTGTGGCGTGTCAGTCATGTGGAAGATTAACATAACCTAAACCCTCATATCTGGAACGCCGCCAGTTGTAGTTTTGAAATGCTCTCGATCCAATTTTCTGGAGTGTGTTATACCAATAATATAATTCTGCAGGTCTCATTCTATCATGTAAGTTTGTATAGTGCTTATTTGAGCAGTACTACATGGCTGGCATTTGTGTGTGGCAATGGTTCACTGTAGGGGCAGATGACCTCGTAGTTCCGCCCCCTTAAAACAACAATAACTTACTAACTAAAGGTTCACTGTGAGAGAGAATGAGAACCTGTAGGCCTAAACCATTCACCTGTCCTCTTTGCTTCCTAAGGAATTAACCTGTGTGATTCTAACTAATAATGCTAGTAAACCCTTATCTGTAGGCCTACTGTCTTTGCTTTCATCCTGTTTAGTCCGAAGAGGACATTATTTCACTTGCATCCTTAGCTGGCTATCACTTCTGCCTCTGGGTTGAAGGGCACTTGCAGCAATGTGTATGCTAGTCAGCGGTGAGGCATATGGAACACTTCCATGGAGTGATGAATCTTTCAGGTTCAGTAACAGTCTGTTTTCCTAGAGTTTTCAACTCTAATAATGAAGATTATTTCGGAGACATATTCGTTAAGAGTGGAGTTTACCTGAACCGAAGTAAAAAATTCTTAAACTACTGAAATTAGCCAAGATATCTGTAGTAGTGGGATCTGGAGATGATAGGCCTATAGTAATAGATGTTTACTCCTCCGCTGTCTGTAACTCACCCAGCCATGCCAAATAGGATCACGACCTATAGAGATGAAATTCCAGCTGACTACGCCATTTTTAGCATCGTGTACAGTGTTGCCAACCCCACGCATTAGGTACTATATCGCATCCATCTGACCAATGGTTTTCGCCTAGACCAATAATTGTTAGGTAAGTAAGATCTCACCCCTGGTTTTTGTCACGCACAGTGGGGGTAGTCATGCATCAATAATCTTTATCCAAGCCCATGGTTGTGCCGATCATTTCTTTTTTCACATAATTACAAAGTTATGTGTGTTGTGTGACATGTTAGCAACGCAATATTACGTCGATTTTTTGGCCACAAACATCTGCCGTCGGCGAACGAGCTACAAATAAAAACCTTCTTGACTGTATATTAGTGATATTTGACAGTTTATTTAGTATGAAGCAGTGATATTTGACAGTATTTTCAATTCTTAATGACTCCCAGAAAGTAAGTGAATGGTATATGCTCAATAATCTACCACGTTCTCGTTTGGTTCCGGTTCTGGTAAACTCCACAATTAATGACATATTCTTAGAGCCGATGACAGTCTTTAGAGACGTTTAAAAATCTTTTTTTCTTTCAATTTATGATACCATTCAGTTGGAATGACATCCTGCAGCGCAGCCATGCTCGTTAAGTCATGCACTGTGGTCGTGATAGGCACCTGCAGTAAGTCGAGAAATCAACGGTTTATCCTGGCATTGATAGAGGCTATCATAAATGTGAAATTTCGACACTCCCTTGAGACAAATGCTGGGTTTGTACCGTACCTTATTTCAAATCCTGGGGCACTATTTCATCCTTGTCCCAAATACATTTACATATACTACTACACTCATCACAGAAAAGTGATACACCCGAGTTCCTCAGGCTGATGAACACTATGTCCCAGGCTATTGAAATGAGAAATACATGTTGGTATGATCAAACTTTGATGCTTACTTATTGAGGCCAATTGTGTGAATGCCTACTTGGATGTTATTTTATTATCGAATTATATTTTTCTCCAGCCGTTAAATATTCACGTTGATATGTTACATAATACAATAGTTGTAACTTACTATGGATCCATATTTCTTGACATTTATGTCATAGATACCTCAGCTTGTAACTGCATAACTAATGTGTCACCCAGATAAGAAACTAGGATGGCTGGCATACAGTATTCCTGAAAATGTTCATGTCAAGGTTGTCAAAACAACATAAATGCCTACTATTGGGAGCATTGAAATAACTGTTTCAGAACAAATCATCAGTGAGCTGTTTTAACTTGGATGGACATTGGTGTCTGCTGCAAAACCATGTTATCAAGTATTGTTGTTGTTGCTGCTTGAATGTTGCCACCATTAGCCATATCAACTTGTGTACAGATGCCAGCATTCAGCTGTGCACTTGACCTTGAGAGGTAGGAGGTAGGTGTAGAGTGGTGCAGGAAGCAAGCCGAATACTTCTCTATCTGAGAACATCGACGTGTGTGACAGTAGATTGTCACAATCAGAAACAGACACACTCGGTGTGGCAAATGTTTTAAGTTTCAGTAGTATACCGGGAGAGTGGGATGGGGAAGTACAGAGCTACCTTCCCGGTAACTGTATGTATAGGTTGTATGTAGTGGTATATGCATATTTGTAGATGAGACTAGGATTGGGAAGGAGGCAATCATGGCCTTAATTTAGGAACCATCATTTGAGTCGATGATTGTGGTGTGAACTAAGCCAAACACGTCTCAATTTTGCATGTTCCAAACAGACTAGAATTAATTATTTGTTTGCAATAAAACCCAGGACCTTTAGGACATGAGTCTCAATATGTAGGCTACTCCTGAGATCACTGAAAGTGACTCATGTTTAAAGGATACCAAACAATTTTGACACATGTAAATTTATGAACAAGGGATACCTTTCAATATACTGTACTTTTGTGCCATACCAATAGGCCTACTGTTTTAAGGTGTAGCACGTTTTGTGCTCCTTAGGATATGCAGTTATTCGAGCGTAAGGACATGAGAGAGAAGCTGGTATTCAGAAAGGTGTAAGGCAAGGCTGCAACTTATCACCCATACTTTTCAATCTATATAATAATAATAACTGGCTCTACAGCCCATGAAGGGCCTAAGCCTACCAAACGACCGCTGCCCAGCCATTTGGCCTGCAGATATTGGGGTGATGCGTGATCAACGCATCGGGTCCCCTCGGCCGTTAATCTTGGTTTTTGTGATCGGGGCGCTGCCTCACTGTCAGGCAGCTACTCAGTTGTCCTCACGAGGCTGAGTGCACCCTGTTCCAGCACTCACGTCAGTTTCTAAAATCCCTGACAGAGCCGGGAATCGAACCCGGGGCCTCCGGACCCCAACACCACTGGGCCGGCATTTTCAATCTATACATTAAACAAGCAATGAAGGAAATTGGAGAAAAATTCAAAGTAGGAGTAAAGATTCAAGGAGAAATAATTTCAACTCTGAGATTTGCTGATATCGTCATCTTAGCTGACACACCAGAGGATTTGAATGAGTTTTTAAATGGTATGGATTCTGTCTTGAGGAAAGAATTAATGATGAAAATTAATAAATGTAAAACAAGAATATTGGATTGCAGTCAAAATAGATCGCTGAAATAACTGAAATCCTCCATGCCCATTTACAGAATATTTCCTTGAGAAGCTTAACCTGCATTTTTCCATGTCTAGTGTCTTATAAATTACATTCCACATCTAATGTATTTATTGCTTGATGTTTGTATTCTTACAGATCTGTCCACTGGATCCAGGTGAACAGCAAGTTGCAAGAGCAGAAATGGACGAGAACGCAATTTCAATAGTGTCGTTCTTTCTATACTAGACCTATACAATTATTTTATTTCTACATTGTGTATTGCAAAATAATAATTTTAAAAAAATGTTTCAATCACCTATGGTTTTCATTTATCTTTCTCCTTCCTTCTCATATCACATTTCCAAGAGGGTCATGGGGTTCAAACAGGAATTTGGAACCTGTGTAGGATAGCAGGTAGGGGGTGGGGGTGATTATATTATTCTATAGTCAGATTTGGAGGTTATGTAGGTTAGGGCGAAAAAGGGGGGGCGGGTATGGGATGTTCTGGAATTTGGAGGTTATGTTAGCAGACATGACTCGATATTTCATTTTATAGCATTCAACTTATAAAACGTGTTAGATAATTGATTTTTACGGTGAATAGTTGATGAACTAACGTCAATACATTATTATAATTATCAAAATATATAGCTGCATAAGTACGTTCACTACCAACATTACAAAGTGGACAACAAATTCCATAATGTATCAGTATATTGTTGATTGCTTGTGATACATTTTGTCAGAGCTAATATTGTCGAAGGTAGTAGCTATTAATGTTAATTGATCCACAAACGGACTAGCTCTGTGTAATATTCATAAAAATAAGCTGATATCTTAGGGATTTAGTTCCTTATGTTTCCCCTACCGAAGAGAAATGATTGTTTTTTTGAAGCCGGATTATGGGCGGATTTAAGAAAATTATTTAACATGGGAGCTGGGACTCTGGTATTATATTCTCTTTGCCCTAAAGTATAAAGTCGAGCGCCATCGTACCGTTAACCACTTCTCCAGTATCGTGTGACCTTCCGAGTGTGACGGTTGACGTGTACCTGCTCCGTAGCAATACTTGTTGGTGAGAGTATCCAATAGTTTTTGTGTGTCCTACCATTTTGTTTCTTAGTGTGTGTGTTTCCTTCCTGTGTGGTCAGTCACATACCATTCTTCTGACGACAACATGGGTGATAATAGTGGAGGGGGTGAAGATACGCGTCCTCCCGAGGAAGGGATGGAATTTTTTACTACAGAAGTCATTGATCTCACGGCACCTGTCCTTAATGTAACACCTCTGATTCCCTCGACTGATACACGACCTACACAACCACTCTCTATAGCTCCCGTCATACCACCTACTGTGAATGAGTCACCCCGCATGTATTATGAGCACCATACTGGACCATATTATGTCATGGTGGAATCTTCTGATCCCACCAACAGGATAGGTAATTTACATCCGATGGGTCTCGGTAAACTTTTTTACGAACGTAAGATTGTTGGGATACAAGAAATCCACCGCAAAGGTAGGAATAGAATTCAGATCACCTTTCGAACCTCCCGGGATGCCAATAACTTTCTTCAGCACCCACTGCTCACGGAAAAAAGCTTAAAGGCGTTCATTCCCTCAGTTAATATACATAGAGTGGGTCTGATCCGCGGGGTTGACACTTCTTTCTCGACTGATGAAATATTACAATATTTGAAGGCGCCTTGCCCCATTGTAAAAATTCAACGCATGAACAGAAGAAAAGTCACGGATGGGAAGGTCGACTTATTACCTACAGGTACGGTGAAGATTGTCTTTGAAACTCAAACTTTGCCCACCCATGTTTCTATATTTCATGTGATGTTAGAAGTGCAGGTTTTCATCTTTCGCCCTATTATTTGCAATAGATGCCAAAGATATGGGCACACTGGACAAAACTGTAGAGCTCGGGCACCAAGATGTGGGCGTTGCGCCCAAGGACATGAAACGGCTCAATGTACTCAGGTTCTGGTGCGCTGTGTACATTGCGATGAAAATCATATGAGTGGCTCACCGAGGTGTGAGTACCACGCAAAACAAATTGACATTAAAACTAGGATGTGCACTGAAAATAAAACGTATCAAGAAATTCTCCATTCCCTATCAGGACATCCGTTTCAACCCCTTTCAGTCCCGCAGCAATTTCCCCCCCTTACACAGCAAGCTTCTCTTACACCGAATTCTGTACAGAAGAAACGCAAGTTTACCACGATCGTCACGAGCCCCCCTAAGGTCATTTCCCCTTTGGGGTATGACCGACCTGCATATTTGTCCATTCTCCATGGGGACAAAGCCTCAGGCTATGTGCCCCCTTCTGCTTCATTGCAACCGTCCCAGGTGGGGCCAACTCCCACTCCCTCACTTACAATGCCTCCCGCCAAGGGTGTGCCTCAAGATATTACAGAGGATGTTATGCATTTAATGGAACTATTGGGTTCCAATGTCCAATGGGCCCATTTACTTAAAAATATTTATGAGAAGATTTCACTCTTATCCTTTCCTGCTGAAACCCGACCGTCTTCTAGTAAAATATTACAATCTGTTGGTACTTCTGTTACCTCAACATGAAAATTATTCAATGGAATGCACGTAGCATTCAAAACAAGAGACATGAATTATTACTTATAATCCAAGAGTACACCCCTGATATCATTCTCATCCAGGAAACATGGCTAGCCCCAAATTTATCTTTTCACGTTCCACGATATAATATTGAGCGCCAAGATGGACCGCAATGTGGTGGTGTCCTAACATTAATCCATGAAAGACTTTCGTACCAAGTTACCCCATTTATTTTTCCTCTCCCCAGAACCTATGTGATAACTATAACTGTTGCCTCCCTACATATCACTAATTTGTATATTCCTCCGGCTGTCAAAGGTAATTTCCGACAATGGTATTCCTTTTTTTCCTACTGTAATTCCTTCACCTCCCACATTATTGGTGGGGATTTTAATGGCCATCATACCGACTGGGGTTGTGTCCGCACAACACCCAAGGGTAGGAATATCATGACCACTGCTCAGCAGTTTCATCTCCAGATTTTAAATGATGGTTCACCCACTCGTATTTCTCCTCCTGCTCAGGCCCCCAGTGCGGTTGACCTAACGTTTGTTTCCCTTTCTCTGGCCCACCGAATTATATGGCACACAACCCCTGATTTACATCAAAGTGACCACTATCCGATCTTGATGACCTTTGATTCGGCTCCTCGTCCTAGTAATACCTTGCATACTCCGGTTTTTACTAGGAGTTTCAAAAGTTTTGATTCAGCTCAATTTTTCACCTATATCCAACAGCACTATTGTAATACGGCTCCCCCGATTCGTTCCTCCTATAATTTGCTACTTACTTACATTGTTCGCTATTTTGACACCTATCATCCGTTAATTCCCAATGCACGCACCTCTGGAAAGAGCAGGTCCTTACTACCCTGGTGGGACGAGGAATGTACGAGAATGGTGAAAAGACGCAAACATTTATTACGACTTTTTAGAACGTACAATACTCCGTATACTTATCGCCATTATAAACAGTTTGTTGCAAAATGCCAGCAGTCTTTTAATGATAAAAGAAGATCGGCTTGGAGAGAATACGTCTCTCATATACATCACCAGACTCCCATTACTCAAATATGGACTGTGTTAAAAACCTTATCGCGCCGCCACTTAGGTCCAAGTCTGCATCGTTTGAATTATGATCAGTCAGTAGAATTTTATCACACGATGACTCCTGAATTTGTAGAACAAGAAATTATCTTTCCATCCCTGGAACACAACCATATGTTTTCTTGTCTTTTGCATCCGGTTATTGTTTCCGAATTTCAATCAGCCTTATCACAAAAAAAATCTACTACACCTGGACCAGACTATATCTCATACCACGTCATTAAGAGTCTCCCCAATAATGCACAACAAGTTCTAATAGATGTTTTTAATGCCGTCTTAGCCTCCGGCAATGTTCCCGAGGATTGGAATGAGTTTTTAGTAGTTCCTATTTTAAAACCAGGGAAAAATCCGGATTTAGCAGGAAGTTATCGTGGTATACATCTTGGGTCCTGTATTAGGAAGACATTCCAACGTATTCTGTTGACACGCTTAGTATGGACTTTAGAATATTATGATCTGTTTCCGAAAACTCAATACGCCTTTGCTAAACGGAAATCTACTACCGACGCCTTGAATATTTTTCTTCTTGATGTCATGTTGTCACTTTGCCGTAAACACTCAACATTAGCAGTCTTTTTAGATATTAAAGGGGCTTATGATAATGTGAATACCGTCCTTTTACTGCAAAAACTACACCAACAACAATTTCCGAACAGTTTTATTAAAATCATCTCGGCATTTCTCCGAAGAAGGCATATCACACTTTCCAACTTTCCTACTGGGTTAAATTACAGGTATTCGTCTTCTGGTTTGCCGCAGGGTGATATTTTGAGTGGAATCTTATACCTTATTTATACTAGTGAGATTGAGAGGCTTTCTACTTCCTCATGTCCGCCTAATACAATATGCTGATGATATACTCCTATATTGTTCCCATTCTGATATAAATATGTGTCGGCAGATCATGTCACGTGCTCTCACGATATTACATTCATGGCTGTTCTCACATGGCCTTGATACTGTTCCGCTCAAAAATGCGGCTTTGCTCTTCACTCATAAACGGGTGTGTGACCGGTTGCCTATCCGTTATAATCAGGGTACCATTCCTATTGTACACCATACAAAATATTTAGGACTCATTATAGATGATAAGTTGATCTGGACGCCTCAAATATCTCACTTAAAAGCTCATGTGTTCCAGAAATTAAATATCTTACGGTCATTAACTCGTCGTAAGTGGGGAGCTGATCCTCAGATATTATTGTTATTTTACAGAAATCTTCTTCGATCTGTCCTTGATTACAGTAGTCACTACTATGACGTCATGCCGAAAACACGCCTCAATGAATTGGATAAACTACAATTTTCCGCCCTCAGAATTGTTCTCGGGGCCCTTTCTTCCACCCCCACACAAGCTCTTCTCGTCGAGGCGGCAGAGCAACCGCTTCACCTTCGGAGACGTTATCTGTCTTCACGATATCTCCTACGACAAATGGCACTATTAACAACACCCATTCTTCCCAAACTACAACTTCTCTCTGAATATCATCAAAAAAGTTTATTCAAACGCTATGCACCCCCCTCTATTCTCCTGGCTTATCTAGAGCTTTCGGGTTTTCGCCCACAAATTCTTCAAACACGAAAACCCATTTGTTATAATGCACCGCTCTCGGTATTAATGTTTCAACCTGATGTAGTGAGACATTCCTCGCATGTATCTCGTATGTCTTCTATGCTTACCCCTACGATTGCCCGCAAATATGTATATAATCTTGCATTGAATCATCAACAATATACGACAATTTATACAGATGGATCAAAATTTCCCTCTCCTTCGAATACAGGTGCTGCTTTTTATATCCCCTCTCTATCTTATCTTGCTTCTTTTAAATTACCGCATACCCTCTCTATTTTTTCGGCTGAAGCCTTTGCTATTCGACAAGCCCTTCTATATATTAAACGGAATAACATCACTAAAGCATTAATTCTATCTGATTCTCAAAGTGTCCTCCAGGCGTTACAACATGTCCAAACTACGAATAATTGGTATATATTTAATATTGTACAATTAACGCATGACCTATATCATTCGGGCTTTCAGATAGTGTTTTCTTGGATACCCGGCCATGCCAACCTCTCGGGGAATGAATTAGTGGATAAAGCGGCCAAGGATGCGGCTTTGGGTCATGCTGTATTGATGAATGTGGCTACCCCCGCCTCAGATTATCTCCCCATTCTCAAATCTCAATTACTTAATGTTTGGTTACACCAATGGCAGGATTATACACGCACAAAAGCCAGGTTATATTATAGAATTCAACCTACTATCCCTAGACACCCTTGGTTTTATAATGGATCCTACACTCGACGGCATATTATTACGATTATCCGTTTACGTTTTCATCATGCTTTGACTCCGGTATATATGGCCCGCTGTAAGCTTCGTCCTTCGGCTCTCTGCGACTGTTCTCAGGCAATCGGTACTATTAATCATTTAATTTTTCAATGCCCTATATTTGACACTCAACGAGTCCCATTTCTACATACTTTGCGTTCTTTAGGTTTCCCCCTCCCTCTCCACATTTCCGTGCTCCTTCATACTCCTATTCCTTCTGTTATTCATGCCTTCCTTAGCTTCCTACACGAATGCTCCCTTACTTTTTAATTTCCATACCCTTACGTGTGACGATGTCATGTTTGTGTTCAAGTAGTAAGTCACTAAGATACGTCGCTTGGTGTGAAGATTTGTGTCCTTGTATATCTGTGTCACAATTTTCCAGTAGTTTATAGTTCAAATATTGGATACTTTTCACGTGTAACAGTATTTTTTAGGGCTGCGACTGGGTCCAGAGCATCCGTGCTATGCCCATTGCCTAACCTACAAAAAAAAAAAAAAAAAAAAAAACCACTTCTCCTCACTGTGCACCCGGAGTGTTATATTCTAATTACTGTAGTCCTAGTTGAGTTCTGAGTTCTGAAATTACCTCATTTGATGTGTTATGTATGATAATGATTTGGCGTACCGCACTGGTATAAGTGTGACTTCTTATAATCCTTAAGGGCACTTCGTGTGTCCTAGTTGGCCAGACATTATGGAGCAAAAACAACAAACCGTCATTAAGAGGGAGCCAGAATGGCTGTCTCAAGCAGATCAATTCCCTAATTTTGTAAGTTGTATTTATTATGTATATCGTGTAACATAGCAATCTTAGTGATGTGCCTGCTAACAAATTGTAGCCTAACCAGGACGTTTAATATTTTATTTTTACACATAACATAGTACAGTTATTCTGTCTGCATGTTTTACGTTGGCTCATACTTGATTAATCCTTGCTAGGAATCAATTGACCTGTCACCCTCTTATAATCTGTTGGATGAGTCTGGTGTTAAGTACGAAGATAAAAACTGGGCAATCAAATCTGAACATCAACTACAGGTGATCATTGGTTCTATATTTCCTGTTTTAAATATTTCCTATTTTAGCAGTGAGCAGTTGCTGATGTTATTGTAATCATAATGCAAGTTCCTGGGATCTATTGTACGTGAAGTCTACACCACACGCTGTGGTAACAGAAGTTAAGGTTGTAGTATATATCGCGAGTCCCGGGGTTTAGTGTGATGTTAGTGACCTCCATGACGTCACCTATGACGTATTTGTCGGAGGATGAAACAAAGTTTTAGTGACAACCTTTCTCATTAAAACACATAGTGTATGTCTGGAAAGTCTTATTAACAAGTAAATTACTGCTTGTGCTACAAGTAAGGGGGTCTGGGGTGTAAGCCACAGATTAGGTTCGTGTAGGCCTATGTATGGAAAGCCTTATTAAGAAACTGGCTGCAGTGATGAAGTATCTGTCAGGTTTCTTTGTTGATAGGGCATGGAATTATAGATTTAGTGTTAATGCATACAGTTTATTATACCATATGTGAATACAACTGTTAAGCTACACATTACCGTCCACCACATAACACCAGCTTGTTCTATCTACACTCACGACTACAGAGCAATACAGCTCTCAGCTCATGACCTGCTCACGACTGACTGACGACCCTGGCAGCAAAAGCAATGTCACATCTGAAGTTGTTTGCGATGAACAGTAAACTACCAACAACCTTCCTATAAAAGCGATCATCTTCAAATGGCTTATCAACTTCCTCTATCATGGATAGTGCAGCACTAAAGGGTCTGTCATATTACACTCTGACAACAATTTCTTGATGTACAGTGATTGGTTTATGAATAATGTACCATCACCTTGACACACATGCATTGACAAAAGTTCAGTAACCTTACCCAATTTTTTTGCAGTAAGTATTTCAGAGAATATTTTCTTGAAATCACACACTTTGTTTTCATCTCCCATTATGATCATGTCATCTACATACACTCCAATGATGCTTCCTCCCCCAACATATACACATGAATCACACTGTCAGTGTGATCGGTTGAAGTGCAACTCTTTCAACACACTATCGAGGCAAAAATTCCAGTCTTACCTTACACATGGTATCCGGTTGTAGTATATATCCCGAGTCCCGGGGTTTAGTGAGCTTTTGGTGATTTCAATGACGTCACCTATGACGTGTTAAAAATACTTACCTGATTGGTGAGTTGAAATTCATTTTCTCGATTGTGATTGGCCAGCTCATGTGCGCCAGCTGATATGCGCCGTGCTTGTCAGGCGCCATTTTGAAATTTAGTTGCCGGGGAGATTTTGAAATGCTCGGTTGCGATACTTATGCGTTGCGAAAATAAATTAAAATAAGATTTAGGTATGGTATACCGTAATGTGGATGGTATATTTATAGTGATTGTGGTATTTTTGATGGTTGGTAGTGTGTATGTAAGAAGGCAGTGTCTGTGCATGTGAATTACACCTAATGAAGTTGCTGTTGGACTCCGGTGTCAAATGGGGTAAGTGTTGTATTTCTTCATATGCTTATTACAGTGCTTCTGGTAGTTGAAGGATCAACATCCCATGGATGTTTTGCTGTGTATCGCGATTGTTTGAAAATTAGGTGAAATGGAAAATTTTCGCCCGCGCAGAAAAAGTAATGATCGGACAAATTTGCCATTTCTGCTAATTTTCAAGCAATAGCGCTACGTAGAAAAAAAGTAAAGAAGCTAGTGGGGCACTGTTCACACCAAACCATTGGTCTGGGCGGTTAGGCTGTAACCATTGTCAAAACCATTGGATTGGACGCAACAAAGGTTAGAAGTCTGTGGGTAGGTGTGCGGCAGCTAGTGGGGCACTGTTCACACTAAACCATTGGTCTGGGCGGTTAGGCTGTGACCATTGTCAAAACCATTGGATTGGACGCAACGAAAGTTAGAAGTCTGTGGGTAGGTGTGCGGCAGCTAGTGGGGCACTGTTATCACTAAACCATTGGTCTGGGCGGTTAGGCTGTGACCATTGTCAAAACCATTGGATTGGACGCAACGAAGGTTAGAAGTCTGTGGGTAGGTGTGCGGCAGCTAGTGGGGCACTGTTCACACTAAACCATTGGTCTGGGCGGTTAGGCTGTAACCATTGTCAAAACCATTGGATTGGACGCAACGAAGGTTAGAAGTCTGTGGGTAGGTGTGCGGCAGCTAGTGGGGCACTGTTCACTCTAAACCATTGGTCTGGGCGGTTAGGCTGTAACCATTGTCAAAACCATTGGATTGGACGCAACAAAGGTTAGAAGTCTGTGGGTAGGTGTGCGGCAGCTAGTGGGGCACTGTTCACACTAAACCATTGGTCTGGGCGGTTGGGCTGTGACCATTGTCAAAACCATTGGATTGGACGCAACGAAGGTTAGAAGTCTGTGGGTAGGTGTGCGGCAGCTAGTGGGGCACTGTTCACACTAAACCATTGGTCTGGGCGGTTAGGCTGTAACCATTGTCAAAACCATTGGATTGGACGCAACGAAGGTTAGAAGTCTGTGGGTAGGTGTGCGGCAGCTAGTGGGGCACGGTTCACTCTAAACCATTGGTCTGGGCGGTTAGGCTGTAACCATTGTCAAAACCATTGGATTGGACGCAACGAAGGTTAGAAGTCTGTGGGTAGGTGTACGGCAGCTAGTGGGGCACTGTTCACACTAAACCATTGGTCTGGGCGGTTAGGCTGTGACCATTGTCAAACCCATTGGATTGGACGCAACGAAGGTTAGAAGTCTGTGGGTAGGTGTGCGGCAGCTAGTGGGGCACTGTTCACTCTAAACCATTGGTCTGGGCGGTTAGGCTGTAACCATTGTCAAAACCATTGGATTGGACGCAACGAAGGTTAGAAGTCTGTGGGTAGGTGTGCGGCAGCTAGTGGGGCACTGTTGACACTAAACCATTGGTCTGGGCGGTTAGGCTGTAACCATTTGTCAAAACCATTGAATTGGACGCAACGAAGGTTAGAAGTCTGTGGGTAGGTGTGCGGCAGCTAGTGGGGCACTGTTCACATTAAACCATTGGTCTGGGCGGTTAGGCTGTAACCATTGTCAAAACCATTGGATTGGACGCAACAAAGGTTAGAAGTCTGTGGGTAGGTGTGCGGCAGCTAGTGGGGCACTGTTCACTCTAAACCATTGGTCTGGGCGGTTAGGCTGTAACCATTGTCAAAACCATTGGATTGGACGCAACGAAGATTAGAAGTCTGAGGGTAGGTGTGCGGCAGCTAGTGGGGCATTGTTCACTCTAAACCATTGGTCTGGGCGGTTAGGCTGTAACCATTGTCAAAACCATTGGATTGAACGCAACAAGGGTTAGAAGTCTGTGGGTAGGTGTGCGGCAGCTAGTGGGGCACTGTTCACACTAAACCATTGGTCTGGGCGGTTAGGCTGTGACCATTGTCAAAACCATTGGATTGGATGCAACGAAGGTTAGAAGTCTGTGGGTAGGTGTGCGGCAGCTAGTGGGGCACTGTTCACACTAAACCATTGGTCTGGGCGGTTAGGCTGTAACCATTGTCAAAACCATTGGATTGGACGCAACGAAGGTTAGATGTCTGTGGGTAGGTGTGCGGCAGCTAGTGGGGCACTGTTGACACTAAACCATTGGTCTGGGCGGTTAGGCTGTGACCATTGTCAAAACCATTGGATTGGACGCAACAAAGGTTAGAAGTCTGCGGGTAGGTGTGCGGCAGCTAGTGGGGCACTGTTGACACTAAACCATTGGTCTGGGCGGTTAGGCTGTAACCATTGTCAAAACCATTGGATTGGACGCAACGAAGGTTAGAAGTCTGTGGGTAGGTGTGCGGCAGCTAGTTGGGCACTGTTGACACTAAACCATTGGTCTGGGCGGTTAGGCTGTAACCATTGTCAAAACCATTGGATTGGACGCAACGAAGGTTAGAAGTCTGTGGGTAGGTGTGCGGCAGCTAGTGGGGCACTGTTGACACTAAACCATTGGTCTGGGCGGTTAGGCTGTGACCATTGTCAAAACCATTGGATTGGACGCAACAAAGGTTAGAAGTCTGTGGGTAGGTGTGCGGCAGCTCATCATCATCAGCTTTAACTCGAATCCGAGTATAAATCTTCTTCCTTCAGTCCAGTTTGTGGATGTGTTTACGGTGACTAAAGAGTCCAATCCTGGCATGGAACAAGCGACCACACAAGTCGCATAGTATTGCTGGAGGAGGACGTGGTTGCGGCAGCTAGTGGGGCACTGTTCACACTAAACCATTGGTCTGGGCGGTTAGGCAGTAACCATTGTCAAAACCATTGGATTGGACGCAACGAAGGTTAGAAGTCTGTGGGTAGGTGTGCGGCAGCTAGTGGGGCACTGTTGACACTAAACCATTGGTCTGGGCGGTTAGGCTGTGACCATTGTCAAAACCATTGGATTGGACGCAACAAAGGTTAGAAGTCTGTGGGTAGGTGTGCGGCAGCTCATCATCATCATCAGCTTTAACTCGAATCAGAGTATAAATCTTCTTCCTTCAGTCCAGTTTGTGGATGTGTTTACGGTGACTAAAGAGTCCAATCCTGGCATGGAACAAGCGACCACACAAGTCGCATAGTATTGCTGGAGGAGGACGTGGTTGCGGCAGCTAGTGGGGCACTGTTCACACTAAACCATTGGTCTGGGCGGTTAGGCAGTAACCATTGTCAAAACCATTGGATTGGACGCAACGAAGGTTAGAAGTCTGTGGGTAGGTGTGCGGCAGCTAGTGGGGCACTGTTCACTCTAAACCATTGGTCTGGGCGGTTAGGCTGTAACCATTGTCAAAAGCATTGGATTGGACGCAACGAAGGTTAGAAGTCTGTGGGTTGGTGTGCGGCAGCTAATGGGGCACTGTTCACACTAAACTATTGGTCTGGGCGGTTAGGCTGTAACCATTGTCAAAACCATTGGATTGGACGCAACGAAGGTTAGAAGTCTGTGGGTAGGTGTGCGGCAGCTAGTGGGGCACTGTTGACACTAAACCATTGGTCTGGATGGTTAGGCTGTAACCATTGTCAAAACCATTGGATAGGACGCAACGAAGGTTAGAAGTTTGAGGGTAGGTGCAGCCTTTGGCTGTGACCACAGAGGGGCACCAAAAATCAATTCCTCTAGGCAGGTGAGGCTGTAACTATTGACAAAAACCGTGTGTGTGTGAAATATTAAAATTGGACGGAAATGGCAAATTTGTAATGGGTATCGCGATCTTTATTTGCGTAGCGCGATTGCTTGAACATGAGTAGAAATGGCAAATTTGTGATGGGTATCGCGATCTTTATTTTTCATTGCGTAGCGCGATTGCTTGAAAAAGAGCTGAAATGGCGAATTTGCGATGGGTATCGCGATCTTTATTTTCCACTGCGTAGCGCGATTGCTTGAAAAAGAGCTGAAATGGCGAATTTGTGATGGGTATCGCGATCTTTATTTTTCACTGCGTAGCGCGATTGCTTGAAAAAGAGTTGAAATGGCGAATTTGTGATGGGTATCGCGATCTTTATTTTTCATTGCGTAGCGCGATTGCTTGAAAATGAGTAGAAATGGCAAATTTGTGATGGTTATCGCGATCTTAATTTTTCACTGCGTAGCGCGATTGCTTGAAATAGAGGTGAAATGGCGAATTTGTGATGGGTATCGCGATATTTATTTTTCATTGCGTAGCGCGATTGCTTGAAATTGAGTAGAAATGGCAAATTTGTGATGGGTATCGCGATCTTAATTTATCACTGCGTAGCGCGATTGCTTGAAAAAGAGCTGAAATGGCGAATTTGTGATGGGTATCGCGATCTTTATTTTTCACTGCGTAGTGCGATTGCTTGAAAATGAGCTGAAATGGCAAATTTTTGATGGGTATCGCGATCTTTATTTTCCACTGCGTAGCGCGATTGCTTGAAAAAGAGCTGAAATGGCGAATTTGTGATGGGTATCGCGATCTTTATTTTTCACTGCGTAGCGCGATTGCTTGAAAAAGAGTTAAAATGGCGAATTTGTGATGGGTATCGTGATCTTTATTTTTCATTGCGTAGCGCGATTGCTTGAAAACGAGTAGAAATGGCAAATTTGTGATGGGTATCGCGATCTTAATTTTTCACAGCGTAGCGCGATTGCTTGAAAAAGAGCTGAAATGGCGAATTTGTGATGGGTATCGCGATCTTTATTTTTCACTGCGTAGTGCGATTGCTTGAAAATGAGCTGAAATGGCAAATTTTTGATGGGTATCGCGATCTGTACTTGAGCAGGGGAGCTCAAGTAAAGATCGCGATACCGGCTTTTTTTAAAAATGCGGTGAAATGTGGATCTTTTTCTGTGTATCGCGATTGTTTGAAAATGAGGTGAAATGGCAAATTTTTGATGGGTATCGCGATCTTTACTTGAGCGGAACAAGCTGGTGTTATGTGGTGGACGGTAATGTGTAGCTTAACAGTTGTATTCACATATGGTATAATAAACTGTATGCATTAACACTAAATCTATAATTCCATGCCCTATCAACAAAGAAACCTGACAGATACTTCATCACTGCAGCCAGTTTCTTAATAAGGCTTTCCATACATAGGCCTACACGAACCTAATCTGTGGCTTACACCCCAGACCCCCTTACTTGTAGCACAAGCAGTAATTTACTTGTTAATAAGACTTTCCAGACATACACTATGTGTTTTAATGAGAAAGGGGGATTAGTATAGATCGCGAGTCCCGGCGGCACCAAATTCCCCTAAAACAAAATGGCGGCTTCCGTGACGTCATCAATGACGTCACGAAATACTCCTCTAGCAAGCTTACGGGAAAAGCCTGGGGAATAGGGGGTTTTGGGTGGGGAACAACAAAAAACGTGAAAAACGGGATGGGTATCGCGATCTTTACTTGAGCCGCTTGTTCTATCTACACTCACGACTACAGAGCAATACAGCTCTCAGCTCATGACCTGCTCACGACTGACTGACGACCCTGGCAGCAAAAGCAATGTCACATCTGAAGTTGTTTGCGATGAACAGTAAACTACCAACAACCTTCCTATAAAAGCGATCATCTTCAAATGGCTTATCAACTTCCTCTATCATGGATAGTGCAGCACTAAAGGGTCTGTCATATTACACTCTGACAACAATTTCTTGATGTACAGTGATTGGTTTATGAATAATGTACCATCACCTTGACACACATGCATTGACAAAAGTTCAGTAACCTTACCCAATTTTTTTGCAGTAAGTATTTCAGAGAATATTTTCTTGAAATCACACACTTTGTTTTCATCTCCCATTATGATCATGTCATCTACATACACTCCAATGATGCTTCCTCCCCCAACATATACACATGAATCACACTGTCAGTGTGATCGGTTGAAGTGCAACTCTTTCAACACACTATCGAGGCAAAAATTCCAGTCTTACCTTACACATGGTATCCTATGAATACTTTTCGTTAGCTTACATACAAATCCATCTCTTCCTTTATCCTTATCCTCATACAATTCTCCCGTGGGTCATGATCTCGAGATTAACGGTCACGTTAAACTACACGCTTTCTTCCTTTTCATACAATTCTGGCTGTTCCGTGGAAACTTCCTGAGAAATGTGACTGTAAAGGTATGCCCAAGTTAGGGCCAATTGTATAAAACATTTGATCTCAGTTCAACGGGTTCAGCTGATCTTGACGCGTGCTGAACTCAGAATTTCTGTTGTATAAACGTTAATCTAAGATCACCGCGTCTTGATCAGAGTTCATATTTAACCGGCGATAGTTCTCGGTTCATCGCAGTTGATCTTAGTTCACACGTCGTGTAATTACGTATCTCCTTTGAATCATATTATAATATTTTATTGAAAAGTTAAGTCTGGACGAGAAGAAATCACAAGACAATAGTAAGTTGGCATACTTGCAAATTATACAATAGTAATTAAACTTTTGTATAAGTATTTATATATTTATCCAATATTTTGCTTACGTACACGGTAGGCTATTGGCAAATAATTTATTATAAATTTTAATTTTTCAGGCAGTGGAATCAATCAAAGAGGAATAGCACGAAAAAACCAATCAAGGTGAGCTTACAATAATTACAACCTTTCTAGAAAATTTGGCTTATTTCGTACAGTGACCTAGTTTTTGAAGTTTGAGGTTATATACGGACTACCAGTTCGGTAGTGGACAATTATGTGCCTGTGTTTGAAGGCTGCGTCTACTCTAAACTTGATTGTAGTTACTATTAATTTTATAATCAGAAGATGTAATGACTACATTATAGAATACAAAGGCACAAGATCGACGATACCTATTTATTGTGCCGTACGGTATGGAAAGGAAACTTGCCAAATTTGTTGTCATAATGCGAGTTCGATGTTGGTCCAGGGTTCATCATATTGTTTGTAGATGCTATATTTCAGCCTAAATTGTAGGTATTGTTATAACATGTTAAATATGGTGGGCTACAGCAGTAGCCTTGTATTTATGTCCAGAATAATGATCTTCAAAAAGGTGATGTTCGATCTCTATTTCTGGGACATTATATAGGTCTACATTTCTTGCTACTTTCTGCCTGTGGCGTAGGCCTACATTTCACTATACATAGCCTACCGTTCTAGTCCTTTTGTGGATCCATGAATCAATTACCGTACACTGTTTACACCACTGCAGATTTGGGCCGGTGACCTAGAGATTGAAGTGAGTATAGGCCCTAGTACTAGCTGCTGAAAGGAGATGCTGAGAGCATTTCTCAGTTCTGCCGGCTGGTTGCAATTTTTACCTTCAGTCTGTTATTATGACCACTACTAAAAATAAAAGAAGTTGGTCAACGCATCCGGCAAAGGATATGGATATATGGTAGGCCTAATTCAGCTGACCTGCGTAATTAATACTTTATTGCGCACAATGTGCATTAACGTGGTTCTTACGATCCATCATTAGTACAAAATTTCATAAAAAGTGATTCTACCCTCAGTTTACATGATAGTACGTGATATTGTTGACCTGCATAATAAAACTCTCATAATGAATCTCTTGTTATTTCACAAGTTAGGCTGGAATTTGATATGTGGAGCATTTAGTCACTGAGATCAGCGAACAGCTGATGTGCCATGCATCTCATGTAGTTCAATGCGACGCAAAGTGCTTAGTCACAGAATAATGATATTGCAATTGATGCGAGACATATTGCAGGCAGCTTCATAAATTATGGGCCTGCCCTCCTTCCTATACTGTATTGTTTTATCTATTCCACGTAAATATGAAACACGCCAGGATCGTATATCCTTCCTTTATATTGAAACCTCAGGAGTTTGGTTGTGAAGATATTTGCCACGAAGTTTTGATTGAATAACTTCGGTGGTATTTCACTCAGCCCACTATGCACAACACGCACACAAGGTACTAGAAAAAAATACAACTATGATAACAGTCTATTTCATTCATTATTATTCACCGGCAGAGCACACACGCGATGACAGCCTAGCTTTCAGCGGAACTGACAACTCATATAACAATTGCACATGCCTGAGGCTCGCCGGCTGTCCTCTGTACGTCTGCGCAACCGGGGCTGAGCTAGTTCATAAAAATTTAAAAAAACAGCATGCCTATTCCATGCTATTTGAATATATGGTATTCAAGCATACCATACAATCTTTAAGGTGTAGTGGTTAGAATTGTTAGCCACCACTCTAGGGGACCGGTTTTCATTATTAATTTAATTCTGGTTTAAGGCGCCCGAATTGCAATTTTGACATGTAAGTCAGCCGAGTGGTGTCAAATGTTTATAACTTACACCTGGCCAGTGGACTAGAACAGGTTTACTTTCACTGGTACATTGGCAATGTTGATCTTAAGGTGCTCCAAGGTGTTCTGAATGAGAACAGAACGTGGCTTTTGCACTTGCATCAGACATCATCGTAGCTTTTACATACCTTATTTCCTTGTTTCATCTTCTGGTGGACATTACCATTCCAATTAGTAACCCTGGTCACTACTGCACCTGAACTTATGTGCTAAATTAAGTAAATACATGTTTTTATTTATTGCTCTTTTAACAACGGCAGCCATGTTCCGACAGCGCATGATTCTCATTCAATTGCCAACAAGGTGCACACATTGTTGCCAACATGTGGGATACAAATTACACCACACTAATTCAAGATTATTGGTGCGTGAAAAAAGGGTGTATATATAGCTAACGCGGCCCGCAGGTTAAAACCATTGTCGAAAGCCATTGGATTGGACAAACCGGGTGAGATAGCCGTGGTCGTTACGGCATGACTGCTGGCAGTCGTTCACATCCGGGAGGCGAGGAGGTTTGAATCCGCCCGCCGGCATCCTTGAAGTTGGTCTTCTGTGGTTTCCCCATCTTCCTTCCAGGCAAATGCCGGGGTTGTTCCCTAACTATAGGCCACAGCCGCTCTCTTCCAACTCCAAAACCATTGGATTGGAAGTGTTAGGCTGTAACCATTGTCAAAACCAAAAGCCACGTAGCAGCATTCTGCACACTATCAAATGGGCACAGTACCGCTTATATACACAGTAGTACCGTAGGCACGGGTTGGCAATACTGTCATTGACTATAATTGATGCACATAATGGCGGACACAGCTGGACTTTTCCTATACAAGTCGTGATCTATAAAGAGGATGGTGGTTGGATATAGTCAGCGGAGGAGTACATATCTCTTATTACTACATCATTTCCAGATTTATTTTTCATAATTTGTAAAGGAATTTTTGGCTAATTTATGTACTCCTATGCACAGTTCAACACAATAGACCTTCGAGCATAAATACAATAGAGTGCGCATTGCCACACTGCGCCTGTACTGTGACGTGAAACCAACATCTCGATCAGCTGATTAAAGGGTAAACAGAGGACTTCGTAATGGAAGGTGATAGGAGTATGTGGGGAAATTATCTTTAATGAGGGTTTAAACACACATTTTCGTAATTTATACGCCATTGGGTAAAGCATTGCATGTTTCTTTACGTACCGGAAGGTAGCAAAGCTTAAGAATGTAACATATTTGGTGTTAAAAGTGGCTGTCTTGTTCCGTAATACTCATACATCCAGGATCCTATCTTGTAAATAATTAATAACATATCCAACTCTGAATTAGGCCTACTGATTTTTGAACAGAATTGTGTTTGTGTAAAAAGTGGCTGTCGTGTTCTGAAATACTCATTCATGCAGGATCCCCTCTTGTAAATACTTAATAACAAATCCAACTCTGAATTAGGCCTACTGATTTTTGAACAGAAATGTGTTTGTCTAGCTGGTCATTTTTGATTGTACGCCCGAAAGCTCCAAACAAGTTCAATCTATTAACTTACTACATCATTTCCCAAATTATTTTTCATCATTAGAAAATGTATTTTGGCTAATTTCAGTACCGGTACGTAAGAACATTTTATCGTACGATGAGCTCTCATTCAGCGTTACCTTCCACTTCAGTATTTTATGAATGTGAACAAAACAACATGGACAAATGGAAAGAAGGAAGTCTATCGATTTAGTAAGCGTTGGTTTTTAACAACTATGCATTATATTTGCTACATAAGAAAATATTTTAATCCATGAACTGCTTCCTTTTAAATTCCATTTTCCATGAATCATAGAAACCTTCGCAAAAATAACCCAGAATTTTGAAATTCTACGAATTGACTAATTTAGGGATGCAATGTAGCCTATCCTAGAAGAATCTCAAAATTCCCTCAACCAAACGCAATGTCCATAACTCACGTTTAATATTTATTATCGAAGACTACACCGTCACATCTGTAGCATAACCTGCAATTTGGCACTGGACATGATTGACGACTGCATTGTGTAGTCCACACTACATTTAATCCAGCATAGGGACATAAAGCATTTTTATGTTCAGAGATGCATTTACTAGCAGTCTCAACAAAATACGAAGAAAAACGTCTGGCCTATGGACATGTAAATACTTGATACCGTCGAGCATAAATGCAGGCCTGTTCAGTGGAGTATGGGATAGGGTAAATTATAATAATTTATAATAAATGCCAGCATTTCCATGTTTAATTGTTTTTCTTACATGTTTCGGAGTTAAGAGGAAACGTAGGTTAAAGAAATGCAAGTAATTAAGTCAAGAATTTTAGGGTTATTTAGCAATGAATTAACATACGTATGGAAAGAAATGCCCAATCCTTTTTTAAACGTCCCCTTACATCCATACGCGACACAGTAATACACCATTCTGGCTTAGTAATGAATAGAACTCAAATAACCCAATTCTATCATCACGTGTAGTATTTCAGTGCTCCAAACTACCCCAGTTCCCTTTAGTCAGCTGATCGAGATGTTGGTTTCAACAACGTGACGTCATCAGCAATCTATTGGATTTATGATCTAAGCAATAGACGAGCTGTTTATATTTAGATACTAATAAAGTTATGGGTTTTACGTCCCTTTTAACTACTACGGCTTTTAGAGACGCCAGGATGCCAGAATTTTGCCCAAAAAGGGATCTTTAACATGCCAGTATATCTACTGACATAGCTCCCTCACATTGAAGCACCATCAAATGCCAACTGACTGTGCCAGGATTCGATCCCGCTATCGTGGGCTCAGCGGGTGAGAACGTTACAGCTGAGCCACGCAGCTAGTCAATTTAAATTTTTAATAGCACGTTATTAATGGAGATCCTTACGCCTTTTATCATTCAGTGTTGTGTGCTGGCCTCTGTTAGCAAGTTAGAATAAACCCTTATTTGAATCGCTTGATGTTGAAAGGGGACTTCTGACACTTTCTAGATTTTACAGAAGGAAAAAACTGTCTAGGTGATGGAAAATATCAATCTATGTTTAATGCTTCTGCCAGTGTACGACTCCTATATGCACACTTCAGTGCACGAAAATACAAAATCCAATTCATAGATTATGAAAAAATGACAGATGTTAGTATTGCAGAAGTACCCTTGATATATCAAATGGAATGAACTTTGTAACTTTGAATGCCAACTTCCACATGAAACCCTCAAATAATTAGAAAATGTATTGTTATTGCTTTTGAAATTTATAAATACAATTTTCAGTATGAACACTGATCCAATACTTAACTTAATAGTAATACGCTGCCGAAGTCAACGTCACTTCCGCTCCGTTGCTAAGCAACTGGAGCAATACAACATGGCTCCCTTGTAGCTTGCTTCAGTCTTTGAGTCGTCATTATTTCCTATTTGTATCGTGTAAAACTGTACATGCATGGATGTCCAGAGGCAAGAAAGCATAGAAAAGTATATTTTCCACAGTAATTTAACATAGTTGTCTGGTAAAGTTGTAAAATATTGCGTACGGAATGCACATTAAGTCTTAGAACATAAGTCGTAGAGATGTGGCCTACGATATTTACCTTAAATTAAGTGAAAACATGAAAATATAACATTTCTGGATATTGTAAATCACGTCCCGTATGAATGACCAATATTACGGAAAATAAAGTACCGTAGGCCCTACCAGTAAGTGACGAATAAAATGAACTTAAGGTCTATCAATGCATAAGGGAACAGTTTAAAATATTTGGATGAGAGTTTAGGCCAAATCTCATCGACAGCTATAGAAGAAACAAAGACTGCATTTCAATACAATCTGTGTGTTTACCACAACGCCGCGTTTGTCTGAAAACTAATCAAATTAACAAAGCCTAACCTGTGTGCTCACTAACAGGTTAGAGAAGTCTACAATTAAGGCCTATCGTCCTACCTCATTTTAAATAATGGGGCACTTTTCGTATCCTAGCTCTAAATATAGTCACAACAATCACAACATGACTTGCCACTCCATCCCTTCAGAAATAAGCAGTATGCATTGGCTTGAATAATGTCACTATACGGTACTGTAACTTTGTTGCCTAGGCTACTGGTAGGCCTACATGATAATTGTTTTCTGAAAGTGCAAAAAATAAAATATTTAGGCAGAAATTTTCAGTCTGGGATAGGCCTAATTGTTATTTGGAAACACAATTCACAGCTTAAATAAATTAAGTGAAAAATCACCACTCAGAAAAGTTGTAGGATAAAATTTATTTGTGTTAGTGAATCAGCTCTAAGGTTATGTAGGTTGTCGTTTATAATACTTACAGTACAAACCTTATTTAATTACAACTACACTCCCCACATGAACCAAAAACCCCTTTATGTGACATATATGTTCTAAATATCTCTCTATATTAGATATACTCTATCCACTAAATGATAAATATTTACAATTTGTAGTACCCGCCATGCAATTCTTGCCTCAGGAGTGAGGTCAACTTTATTCATACTATCTCGCAAAATTCTCGTACTTTATCCATAAAATTTCACTTCTATTTTGTAGCCCCAACACTGTAGATGATCTTCACGGGAGGTGTTTGCCTTATTTCACGCGTATTACACATTTTTATCCACAATATTCAAGATGCTGCGCAGAGTTAATGCAGCTTCCTATGTATAAAAAACCTAGCAACCAGTTGTTTGGGTCCAATGTGGCTGCACCCATGTGGTTGCTAGGCGCGTCACTTCTGCAGCGTATATGAAAATGAAGTACAATGCAAGAATCATTGAAACACAGAAAGCAATAATTCCAATTCCAACGCAATTCAATGTAATGAAAAAAATGGATCTTGCTTACCTTCACTAGCTTTCATTACCTGCTGTTGACGTGTCTATAGAGTCAACTGTACCCATCAATCTGAAAATGTAGGTCTGTGCTCTGAAACTAGACTTGTCATCACCATTCTTAACCTAAATCTAACTTAATGACAACAGCTTTGACATTTCAAATGCACCTGCATCAGTGTGGAGAAACTTGTTTAATGAAACTTTTCTTTATTTCTCAGATGTCGGATTACTCAGACATTTCATCCGATGATGACCAAGAAGTTCGTCGAAGAGCACTTCGTGTGTTTGAAGAACGAAGGGACCCTCTTCTGGAGTTCACAGAAGAGAGATTTCGTATGAGGTTCCGTTTGTCAAAAGAGACAGTCAGGAATCTGGAGCTACGGATACGCCAACCTCTACAGGCAACAACTCGGCGAAACATGCCACTATCGCCAATATACATGCTTCTCCTAACACTGAGATTTTTTGCAACTGGGAGTTTCCAGATTGTTGTAGGGGATTTGTTTAAAATTGATCAAGCCACAGCATGCAGAGCTATCCACAGAGTTACAAGAGAAATTGCTTCACTTGCTGTGGAACTAATTAAAATGCCCCGTGAAGAAAATTAAATGGATAGGCTGAAAAGCGATTCCTACGAAATTGCAAATTTTCCAGATGTTATAGGTGCAATAGACTGTACACACAATCCAATAATTTCACCTGGGGGAGATAATGCTGAAATGTTCCGAAATCGCCATGGATGGTTTTCGCTAAATGTGCAAGCCATCTGTGATGCGAAGTTGAGATATATAAATGTTGTGGCAAGATGGCCAGGATCGGCACACGACAGTAATATATTTCACAACTGTCGGGTCCACGCTCAGTTTGAAACGGGAGAATTTCCGCTCAGTATCATGGTAGGAGATAGCGGTTATCGCTGCAATGATTATCTGCTAACCCCGGTACTCAATGAACGGACACCCGCAGAAAGGAACTACAACGTGGCCCATAAAAGAACAAGATGTGTAATCGAGAGGTCTTTTGGGGTAGTAAAAAGACGGTTTCCCTGCCTAAGTATGGGCATCAGAGTGAAGTTACTTCGAGTGCCACCCATCATTGTGGCTTGCTTCGTTCTACACAACATCGCCATCAACTCAATGGACAATATGCCGCAGGATGATGTCATCGCAGGGCACCTTTTTGCCGAATTACTTCAGCCTGCTGTGAATCAATTGGATAGGAGGGAGGACACAGCAATCAGGACAGCACTCATCAACAATAAGTTCAGGTATAAAAAACATTTTAATTACCATTGTTACTATTCGGACAATTTCTTTTCTTTTAATTTAAGATCTAATTCTAAATTTCTTAGAAATTTGTTCCCTTAACTTGCTTTCATTCTCTTCTTTCAAAAAACATATTTTCATTTCGTGCTCCGCTAGCAGCAGTTCTTTTTTCACTCTGTGTTCCTCTAGCAGCAGTTCTCTTTTTATAAAAGCCGACCCTTTCTGCCATGGCATCATCAGTATGGGTTGTTTTCGTTGCAGGTAATCTGCGTCTCTCTGGCTGCTTCGCCGTGGACTCCTGCAGCGGCTTCGCCGTGGGCTCCTGCAACATACAAAGGATATAATGAATGAAAATAAATTACACCATAGGATGGCGAGTGTAAGTCATTTCATGAAGCTACAAAGCTCATTATGAATTTTTTACTATTTCATTGTAAGCTGGAGTTTCATGAAGTGACTTAGGCCTACTTTCATAAAAATTCCAACAACATGGGTATTACTAAAATGTGTAATTCAAGTTGTATATAGCATAGCTCTTTTTTTGATTTTTTGTTTGTTTTGTACAGGGTGATTCTCTATGTAGTTTACAACTTCAATAATGTGTAATTATTTATTGGAACCACTTACAGACATAATTTATATGTCATTACATAGCAAAACACTCAAAGTTTTTTTTTTTTGACAAATCCATTACGGCTCAATGTGTGCACCAGTTGTCATCCTGGACACATCCCAACGGAAGTTGATTTCCTGCTAGGTATGAACCAGCATTTCCGGGGTAACAGGCGATGGCTGTTGTGATGCGATTTCTCTGTTCATCAAGATTTGCAGTTAGGGGAGGGATGTACACCCTATCTTTCACACAGCCCCACAGAAAGAAGTCCAGTGGTGTGTAATCTGGGGATCGTGGCGGCCAGGTAATTGTTTCTCTCGAAACAGTGCAGAAAACGTTCACTTTGGGGCTGTCACGTTGTGCCCATGTGGTTTTTCCATGCCCCAAATACGACAATTGTGTTGACTCGGCCAGAAAGGTGCAACGTTGATTCATCGCTCAAGACCACATTGTTCAAGAATGACTCATCACGGCTGATGCGATCCATCATTTCAACACAGAATTCATGTCTGGTATGTTTATCCGCTTCACTTAGTGCTTGAACCAAGGGCAATCGGTGTGCTTTCATGGCCAAATGTCGACGCAACACCCGCCAAACAGTGGCCTGAGGGATACCAGTTTCGATTTTTCCGAACTGCGGACGAACCTCTCCCTGTTTCCACCACATCGCCAGTCACAGGTGCGCGGCCTGGCACCTTTGTGTGTAGCACAGAACAACCTGTTTCGGTAAATGTCTGGTGCTATTTGTACACTGTTGGTCTGCTGGGTGGGTCGTTGCCAAATTCTGTGTGAAACCTCCGCTGTACACTCATTGCTGACTTGGTTTTTTCAAACCAGAACACGCACTTCGCTCTTTCCGCTCCAGTGAAAGACGCCATTTCCAACAGGTGACAGGTGGCGCGCGTGGCGGACAACTGTGCAACTACAAACTATGTGAGTCAAATCTTGAAGTATTTTGCAATATATTAACATATAAACCAAGTCTGTAAGTGGTTCCAATAAATAATTACACATTATTGAAGTTGTAAACTACATAGCGAATCACCCTGTATAATAAAAATAGTCATATACTTCAATATTGTTTATTCTTCTTTTCAAAATAGCAAGATTGTTCCAAATACCTAATAGAATCAGAGTGCAATTAATAAATTTATAAATAGATTTTCTACTCTGCAGTTCTTTAGTTTTCATAACCAAAACAAATTGTCACCAAACTAAGCAATATTCCTTGACCTTAATTGTAAGTAGTCTCACAGATTCCTGATTTGTTTACATCAAAGACTGATGGTGGTGGTTATAAGGGGAAGAACATGATATAATGATTACTAGTCTGCTAAGCCACTGCTATCAGATACTTGATACATTGTCAAGAATGCAACACTGAGAAAATGGGATCAAAGCTATCTATGCCATTAGAGTATGTCGCTGCACCATTCTCCCGATTTTCTACCGCTCCTTGTCGCAATTTTGGTGCAGAATTAAAGGTACGGTTTGGTTACGACGATGATCGCTGGGGATCTTCATTGCTTTATGAACGCATGTAAACAAATGGGACTGGTTTCCCTACAGCGATCAGCGCTGGCGTCAATTCATTGCAATTCGGCAGCGATGATCGCTGGCCATTCCACGAACAAAAGAATAACGATAAAGCTCTCGTCTCTTTGGGAAACAGTATCATGGCTTCCATACAGACAGTATTTTGTAATTTCTCAAAAGGAACTGATGATTTTTTAAATAAATTACGTTGCTTGTCACAGAAACGTGGTTAAATGATAAGCGAGGGTAGAAAGTGTGCTTATTCGTTCACCTGTAATTTAATACATGTTATTTAGGACAGACGGACGGTAACACAGATTATCATGTAACACACGGTATGATGATTTCATAGTCCTTATTCATAGAAGTCATCAATCCAAAGGTTGGTTCTATTCAATGTTAAAAACTTCATAAGTTTAATATTTTCATTAATTGGCTCTGGGGGGATTGATCCGAGTACAATTACTAAATTTATAAA
The DNA here is from genome assembly GCA_946902985.2 of Meconema thalassinum. Taxonomy (NCBI): domain Eukaryota; kingdom Metazoa; phylum Arthropoda; class Insecta; order Orthoptera; family Tettigoniidae; genus Meconema; species Meconema thalassinum. The sequence continues at coordinate 151,792,083 of OX336389.2, forward strand.
TAGATATCCTACTAAAAATCCCCCAGTATGCCTTCCTTCGGAGGGAAAGTAGAGCCGGCGGTCCCATTTCATAGATTTATGGCATGTTAAAGAACCTTCCACTAATTACACCTGTATGAAGCTAAATTGTATAGGTTAGGAATGTAAACAATGCTCTTAGGTTTCTACGTACGTTGCCAAGAACCGACTGCGGTGGCGTCTAGTAGCTAAGTTCTGAACTAGGCCTAGTAGTCGTTGACGGTGGAGCTTGGCGGCAAAAGTAGGAACTATTTGAAAAATTCAAAGTTGCAGTCCTTACTTGAATTAAAAAACAGATACACACACTAATACAGCCATCACAATTAACACCGGTTATCAGACAGATTCTACACACATCCAAAGTACACGGGGCTACATCGTGGTGTCCACAGGCAGGAAAAGTCAGGAATTTTGTTTTTGGTCAGGAAAAGTCAGGAAAAAGTGGTGTGAGTCAGGAAAAAATGCCATAAAGTATTAGAAAGTCAGGAATTTTATATTAATCATACACATGGTGTCCACAGGCAGGAATAGTCAGGAATTTTGTTTTTGGTCAGGAAAAGTCAGGAAAAAGTGTGAAAAAATGGCGTGAGTCAGGAAAAAATGGCGAAAAGTATTAGAAAGTCCGGAATTTTATATTAACCATACAGTATTTTGTGTTTTACAGCCATTTTGATGTTACTAGTTAAACTAATCTCTGAAGATAAAAGCAATAACTCACTGGACATTATGGTAAGTTTCCATTTTTACAGTACATCATAGTAAAAACATCTTTTACCTATTTTGTATGCTTTTTTGGCGTTGGTGTGGTGACCCCATCACTATAGTTTAGGTTATTAAGTACTTTAGTTATATGTTAATTATTGTTGTTTTAAAGGGCGGAACTACGAGGTCATCTGCCCCTCAATAAGTACTTTGATTTATGTATTATTGCATTATAATTTACTTGTTTTCTATTTTAAATGAATAAAGAGGCGAGCGTTGGGCAAATTCTGCAAATGAAAAAAGATATATATATTTGCTCAATAAACCTTTTTTCCGAAGTTACGATGACTTCGAGAGTCAGGAATTTTGTTGAAAAGGGGTCAGGAAAAGTCAGGAAAATTGACTTTGAAAATTCTGTGGACACCATGTACATGACCCCGTTGTCGCAGCCCCTTAACTGAGGAACAAACCAACCAGATTTTCTACTCCGCAGTTCTTAAGTTTTCATATCCATAACAAATTAATGTCGCCAAACTAAGCAACAATCCTTGACCTTTGACGTTAATTGTAATTATTTTCTCACAGATTCCAGGACATGATATGAATGATTAATAGTCTGCTCAAGTTGTGCACTGTAAATAGCTGTTTTTGTTTCTTGCTCATTGAAATACGGCAGCCATATTCGTCAAAGGCATGAGTTCTCTTCAACTGTTACCTAGACGCACACATTGACGTCGCATTAGTGTTGCCAACATTAAGATACAAAGTACTCCACAACATAAGGTCGGTCATATGCGTGACTATTTCCTCTGTGCGTAACAAAAACCATGGGTGCATAAATGGCTAACGAGACCGGCAGTGCCGCGCTACCTAGTAATTCTTGGTCTTTTGTTTTACAACACTGCCTGTACAATTAGTACCGTTATGTGTGGGGTTGGCAATACTCTATTTGTGCATAATTCACGCGGATAATGGCAGACCCAGCTGGAATTTTACTATAGAAGTCGTGATCTAAATAGGGAAGCCGGTTGGTTTATAGCCGGCTCGAGCTGTACTGCGGTTTGTCATCCGTCTAGCCCCAAGTCTTTGAGGTACCGACAATACGCTGGAAAGGCCATGCAACCTCGAGCCAACCCGAGTAATAACGAGTCTTTGCGTTCCCACGGCGTAAGGTCTGGCGAACTACAGACCAGGCTCGCCAAGTCACAGGCCATGAGAACAAGGCTTTACTGATGTCAGGTAACGCTTTATTACTGCGGTACCTGTAATTGTGTATTTGTTATTGGGGTTAGGATTGAAGAATAAGGCTTTACATACAAACCCGAATCTAACCTGGGACATATGCCCTAGACCTTCTTGCTTGTAGTGCAAGCAGTACTTCTCGTCCAGAGTCTTCTAACCTAGTACTGGCCAATGGTTTCGTCCAGACCAATGAATTTGTCTTACCCAACTTTAGTACATCAGTAATTTTCATCCAGTCGGTCAGTGGTGCAGTCTGTCGAGAGCTATGACATGTTGGTATTCAAATACGTGTGTTGTGTGGTGTATTTTGTATCGAACATGTTGGCAACTAGTGACGTCAATGTGAACCCTTTGGCAGTAAGTTGAACATAATAAATACACTGTTGAACATGGCTGCAGTTGTTAAATGCACAATAAATTCTATTATATAAAACAAAGTGTCCTGTATGTTGAAAGCGTCCACTAAGGAAGGATTTTTGGATATTCAGGTTCTAAAGGAGTGTTAAGGGGGTAGACCTGCTTTTCATTGAATAACAATATCTCCCGATTGGTTTCATTGGGGCATGTGATACTCGGCATATAAACTCATCATTAATAATAAGAAGACACGTGTCTGAGGGTTTTTCGATGTGGTGTATATTATGAGGTGAAAAGTGGGGGTTGTGGGATTCCTAACGGAGCGTGTATCTCTTAAACGACATAGGCGAGGAGTTTGAAACTCGGCGGAAAAAAATCAGCTTAAAAAGAAGTAAATAGCTGTTTGACCGTTTTTTTCATAAATCCAATTTAAGGGGCCCATGGGGAGGGTGAAATTATGGGGGGAAAAACAGGTAATATGTAAAATTATACATGGCCTATGTTGTAGACAATAACATATTACATCTTTTTTGTCTCTTGCTATTTCAACATACGACGAATAGTCTCAGGAATGACAAAAAAATTGATTCGAATGAAATTTCAAAAAGTAGCTTTTTTTAATACTTTTATTATATTTTTCACGTCTTTTAGGGTCCGAAACCAACAAGATATTTTGATGTTTTTTTTCGTCCCATGCATTTTTGGTTTCAGGTGATGCTTATCTATTATATATAATCCAAAATTGACTCATCACCGCAGGGCTCAAACCACTATACCTAAAAAGCTGAAATTTTGCATGTTGGTTGATCCGAGTATGTAGAGGCTCACTAAGAAACGGTTTTTGAAAATTCAATTTGTAAGTGACTTTTTTCGGCCCTTTGGCACTGAGCAAGGACAGTCGTTACAATGTTCGGATTTAGCTCATTTTAAGCCGCCAGATACGAGAAACAATACTCGGAGGTCCTGTAGGAATCCCGAAACACACTTTTTAAGTTCCTAAAATGAACGGTTTCGGAGATATTCCCAAATAACTGTGTTCCCTCTGAGAAACAGATCAACGTTACTACGGCAACCGCTGAAATTTCGCAGACCCGGGGATAGTTTTCTGGCAATATCTCGAAAACCGTTCGTTTTAGGGCCTTAAAACGCGTGGTTTGGTTCCCACTTCTAACCACGAACATTGCTCCTCGCATTGATACTCGTAAAATGAGACCTATTTTATTTATAGAGGTGGCTTTTGGGGTCGGATACGATCGTGATTTTGAGTCTAACTTTATACTCTTTGAGCTGGTTATTGTAAGCGAGCTTTCAGATCTTTACTCTAATTTACAATGTTAAGATGCCTTCTATTTTGCACGGTATGCTTTCATTTTCTTTATAATTTTTTTTTTGTTAACTGAATATTTTTGTTTGGCAATTTTGATCTGCCCTTTTTCGCATTTTACCATGATCAGCAACCTATATTCACAGTCGAATGTGTCGTATTTTACCGGCTGTCACTTTAATTATTATTTTTTCTTAATTACTCTTACTGAGGAATTGGGCAAACTTATTTCAATAAAGTTGGTATTTTGTCTTTCACGGCCATTGAATCCCCGCACAAGGCACGGCTTAGAGCTAGAAAAGTTGCTGAGTTGGACTAATGGTGCAGCAGAAAAGAGGAGAATTGAGCTTTTGAAATGTGGTGATACAGGAGAATGATGCTCAGATGGGTAGATAGGGTAACAAATGAAGAGGTATTAAGACGATTGGGAGAGGAGAGATGTTTCTGGCAACTGCTAATGACGAGAAGACATAGGAGGGTAGGACACGTATTAAGACACCCAGGAATAGCAAGCTTAATTATGGATGGGAGGGTCGCGGACAAGAACTGTAGGGGTAAACCAGGGTTAAACAGATTGCCTCGGATGTATGGTGTGGTAGCTATGTAGAGATGAAACTATTATCTCAGGAGAGGGAGACATGGAAAGCTGCATCTAACCAGTTAAAAAACTGAAGACTCAAACAACAACAACAATCAGGAATTTTAATTACTTAGAGAGGCATGTGAGGCAAAAGGGTGGTTGGAGAATTTCAATCCCTGGGATGAAACACTGGAAGAGACTGCATAATGTACATCAGCGGCCAAGGTGAGAGATATTTAACTATAGGTATATTAATAGCGATATGTTGACGTTCAAATCATCAATAAGTATGGCCAAATTACATCCAGAATAGCATAAGTAAGAATACTTTGAATTCCCCATATTCCGATAGATTTGCCATTCCAGTGTGCAAGAGTGCAGTTCCCTCTTCAAACAATATTCGCAATTTCTTTAACAAAGCGCAATGACACACACTTAACAGTAGCACGTGTACATTTAGACAAAACCATATTTTCCCATGGGCAACTGTATGTGGCGTGCTCGCGAGCATCCGGACAACAAAATAGTTACGTCGCAGCAGAAAATGGCAAAACCCAAAACGTAATTTTAAAATGTGTTAACATAATGTCACATCGAACCCTGCAGACTTTCACAACTCCATAACATTCCCACTTTGCTGCTCATATCAATATACTGTATGTATCAGAATATTCAGAATTAGAATGGACCCACGTATAGCCGCGATTGCTGTAATATAATAGACCAATTATCAGCAATAATGCATCGTCCCCATTGTCTTGATCGCGGGCGAAGCCGCGGGTACCTGCTAGTAAAATATAAATAAATAATATTTACATGATTTAGCTCACATATCCCGTGCAGTCGATGCAGAAGTGATCAAGGTTCGTAGTTACAATTGATACTATTCCCCCAAAAGATGAAATAAGGTATGACAATTATATATTGTCACGGAAAAGTGTGATATGTTGGTCAGAATTAATAAATTGGCATGTTATAAGGAAATAAACAGTCGATTGATATTTTACCTGAATTTCAGAAGGAGAGTCCACATCGTGAGGTGGAGTTCCTGCAAGCTCATCCTCTGTTCGAATAACCTGCAATATGAAAATGTGTTTTTTAGGGGCATGGTGGCTCAGCGGTCCAGCTGTATGCCTCTCACCAAGGCGGTCCGGGTTCGATTCCCGCTCAATGCATGTGAGATTTTCGAAGTGAAATGCCATGTCCTGTGGTTCGGATTCCACGTAAAAAGGAGGTCCCGTGGCTCATAATCACTAGATTCACGGTCACGTAAAACTACAATCTTCCTTCCTTTTGAAAATGTGTTTAAATTTGCATACCCTGGGATATCAAATGTATTGTGAAGTTGATTGTATTTTTGATCTTGGTAAGTTTACCTCAATTTTGCTACTGTTGCACGCCTGAACCTCGCAATCACCGGGTTCCAGGTTTTTATATCTGACAAAGGAAGACCACACTTCAATTAAACATGTTGCAGGGAAGGGCAAGGCATGCAGAACTAAGCTACGCCTCTTATTAATAGGTGACCCATACAAATTAGGCCAAAATTCACATCACTTAAGCTGGTCAATACATAACCAATACCGTATCTATAAAACTATCTGCAAAGTTTAAGTCATGTCACTAAAATTTAAATGACAATCATTTTGGTGAAGTGGATATTTGTTTGCTGCTGTTTTATTTCCTCCACAGCTAGGTACAGATGTAAATGCTTCATAGCTATCCACACAAATCCTACGCAGAAATATGCCTTACCTCTGGTACTAAATAAAAGACTTGACAACTTACCATGAATTTCGTCCACATGAAAACCAGCGTCTCCATCGAACGCGCTGTAGAGCGGAACAAACTGAGGTTTGAGAGCCGCAATCAGTTTCCTCCCAGTCTCATTGAGGGTAGGGTGAGCATACCCACCGCCGCCAGTTTTATGCACCTGAACCTAAAAGAAATGAATTTTGAAATAATACCGCCGCACTAATCAACAAAGTACGTTACCAAACACATCCTTTATCAGCAGTCGTTAATTGGACACTACTGCGAACTACAGACGTAACCTACCTTGTCCTTGGCATTGGATTTTTTTAGCCAGTTTCTTCGAATTCTCATAGCACAACTTGAGGCTTTTCCAATCTCGTGGGCTGGCTACGTCAATTCTTTTATTGAAGTCATTGGCGACCTCCCGCCACGTGGCATCCTTCGCTGACCTGCTAACTGCGTCAGTCTTGTTTTCTATTACGTGTTTGTATTTATCTAAAACTAAATTGAGAACAACCGCCTTTTCATGTTCCGTAAAATTGGGAGCCCGGGACTTCTTTTCCGCCATTCTTCGGAGATATTGAATTACAACATTTACGGAAGACGAAAATGTTAACACTACTGGTACACCACAGAAGTTTTGTTTACCAATGAACAAGGTTATGTTACGAATTTCGATTATCTCCTTTTTTTTTTCATAGATATAAACAGTTGACAACCAGACGGCGGAATTACATGAGTGCGCTCTATTGTCGAATTCTTCTACTATTTTGCACTGTTGCCATGTTGAAATCATTGAACTCGGTTCTTGGAACCCGCGAATAGTTTTATACAACATGGACGCCGACTGAACTTGGTTCAGATTTTGAACTCCAGTTAATTTGATCCCCAGGCAAGCGATGTTTATACAATCGGCCCTAAATGTGTCTTCCCATGAAAATCCCGTATGACTTCTAAATCCATGACCTACTAACCTAGCTTTGTATCTTTCGATATTCACACATTCATCATACTTGACTTTAAAGACCCACTTTGAGCCAATTACCATGTGATCTACTGGCCGTTCAACTATTTCCCAAACTCCCAAATCTACCGTTTGTTTATACTGCATATCCGTGGCCTTCCTCAATTCAGCAGCATTTTCTCCAGACATAGCCTCCTTCATGTTTGAAGGTTCTATCACCTGATCAACACAATCAATCACATTCATTTCACAATCGCAAGTAGTTAGATTACAGCAGCCACATGTTTTGGGTTTTGGTGGCCTACTACTTCTCCGTGGACTCAAAACGTCAACATTCTCATTCACCCTATTGATAGGATCAACATTCAAGACATTTACATCAACATGATTAACATTCATGACATTCTCATTAACAACAGTTACATCGTCAATGTTCACATTATCATCATCACTCTCATTTGAATAATCATTCATGGAGATATATTTCTCCTTGCATTTTGCATTAGCTTGAAATGTGAACACACTCTCTTCAAACTTGACATTTTGTTCATTGCCTATAAACACATGTTCATCTGCCCTGGGCTCAAATTTACCCTTGTTCTGAGCTAGCCAAGCTCTACACCCAAATACATGCAATCTCAATACTTCCTGCGACTCATCTCACCCTTTCCATAACGCTGCACGTACACAGGAGTTCATAGCCTTAGATGGACATAAATTTCTTATCACACAAGCAGTGTTGGCTGCCTCAGCCCAAAATTTATCTAGTATACCTGACTCTTACAGTAGACACCATATCATGTCACCTATCACTCTGTTAATCGTTCTGCAATTTCGTTTTGATGGGGCGAGTGAGACACTGTGCATCTGTGAACAATACCCCTCTATGCTAAATACTCTTGAACTCATTACTGTAATATTCCCCCCACCATTCGTTTGGAATGCTTTCAGTTTGTTGCCATGAAACAACTCTGCCTCTGCCTTGTACTGTTTAAATTAAAAAAAAGCATCACTTTTTCTCTTCAATAATTTCACAACTGCGTACCTACTACATTCAGCAATAAAACTTATGAGATATCGTTCACCCCCATTTGACACAATAGGCAGACACATCAGATCACTGTGAACTAAGTCCAAGGGTTTTTCTGACTTTCTTTCACTTTTCTTAGGTACACTAGTTTTAGTAAGTTTATCTTGAATACAAATAGAACATTCAGTCTGCTCCTTACCACAAATCTTTACATTTTCCAGTCCTAGAATTTTCTGATTGGCATTAAAGTGAACATGCCCCTAAATTCGATGCCATGTACTTGCACTCCTCAATGCCACAGCTTCAAACGAACCATCAATGCACTCACACGCACTCTCTCTCACAATAGCTGCCACCAGATCACCCGAAATAACATCAGCACCTTCAAGCATATACATGACATATCTCCCAATTGCAGTAAATACAGAAATGTTTTCTTTGGTAGCTTCAGCTTTGTCGGTCAAGAAACATACATTTATACTATGTGCAGTAGGCTTAGATACAGATATCAAATTAATTCGAAGCTCAGGTACGTACAATACATCCTTCATTTACAAAGTACACCCTCCATTCACATCAGACAGCACAAGTAACACAGTGCCCTTCCCTTCAACAACAGTATAACCCATTCCAAAACTGACACGACCATTTAAAGGAACAAAGTTTTCAAACAATTCTTTCCTTGAAGATATATGCTCGGTTACAGCAGAGTCCAAACACCACTGATAATGATTACTTGATGACAACATTGCACATACACTTACACATGCTACAACTTGACCTTTCTGGTTAATTATCTTTTCATTACCGCTGGTTTCTACTTTCTCACTCTTACCATTTCTACAGTCAGAAGCCCAATGTCCCATTTTACCACATTTCTTGCAGTCAGCTGTTTGACAATATTTTCTGATGTGTCCTGTTTGATTGCACTTGAAGCAGACCCTTTCTGTTGCCTTACCTTCACTCTGGTTGGTCCTGTTAGGGTTCTGCTTTTTAAGGATACTGGTACTCTTGAAGTACCGGCCGTTCTTGGTCTTCACTGTTTATGCCGCCGCCTCGGTCTCGGACTCGGTCTGGGGCAGGCTCCTCCTCTCTTCATCAAGCATTCGGCCCTTCACCAATCTTGTAGTTAGGTTTTCATATTTGAGTACATTCTGGATGAACACCTCGTACTGTTTGGCAGGCAGACCATCGAATAATAAATTTTCCAACAATTCATCAGTAAACTCGATTCCTCCTTTCTTTACTTTCTTGTTCAGTCTTTATATATTAGCTGTGTACTCCTGCATCTCATATATTCGGTCTTGGAGACATTGACCATTTCCTATAGAGATTGCAAAGCATGAAATTTCGTTGAGGTGTATGAATTTCCTCTAGTAACCTCCAACCAGTCTTTACTAACACACAGTTTTCAATATCTAGTAGGTAGTAATCACCCACGCTCCGATACAGTGTCGAGAGTGCCTTTCTATTAGTTCTTTGCTGATCGGCATTTAACAATTCTTCATATCCTGGATCAATCGCATTCCAACAGTTCTTTTCAACCATAAATGCCTGTACTCGCATATGCCATGCGAAATAATTTCCATTCTTAAGTTTCGGTATATGCAATGTCGAACCTTACGCTGCGTCTGCCATCATGCCACCAGTTGTTTTCGGAACAATTAATCAGTCACAATCTTCGTTCACGTTCAAATAATTCCACTCGCACTGGGCCCATAACCTGTTAGGTTTTTGTTTGTTGATAGAGCAGTGGAATTATACATTTAGTGTTGATACATACAGTTTATTATACAATATGTGAATACAATTGTTAGGCTACACATTACCGTCCACCACATAACACCAGCTTGTTCTATCTACACTCACGACTACAGAGCAATATAGCTCTCAGCTCACGACCTGCTCACGACTGACTGACGACCCTGGCAACTGCCGCCGACACTAGAATAAAACAAAATGCACAGGATTGATCACGCTCGCTACAGCGCGCCACCAAACAAGGATACAACCAATCCCTAGCGTGCAATTCAAATCAAATGACATCTGTTTGGGATACTGGCCATACTTATACCAACAGTATTGCCGATATCACGAAGGACACTGAATGTTTACCTGGCAAACTTATGGGAAAATGTCTGGGAATAAAGAGGTTTGGCTTGGTGAATGACATTAGAATAACACATAGAAATGAGTTGTGTATCTTTTTACAAATTTCCGTATTGTCGCATTTTTTTAATAAACTATGTATCCCATCTTTACTTGACCTATAGCCTATAAGTCTGGTAATGATCCCGATACACATCCAAATTTTGGTATTCGAGCTGATAATTGTAAAATATGTGTCCCCATCTTTACTTCACCTTTATACGATGTGTGGTAAAGATGGCGAATACACATCGGAATTTAGGCATTTTAGCCTATGTTTATAAAATACTAGCAATAGTACCGGGTGAGTTAGCCGAGGTCGTTGCGGCACGACTGTTGGCAGTCGCTCACATCCGGGAGGCGAGGAGGTTCGAATCCCCCCGCCGGCAACCTTGAAGATGGTCTTCTGTGGTTTCCCATCTTCCTTCCAGGCAAATGCCGGGGTTGGTCCTTAACTATAGGCCACAGCCGCTACCTTCCAACTCCTCGACCCTCCCTTCCAACTTTCCTCCTCAACGGTACTTGTAGCTCACCCATTGGGTGTCCGTCTCCAAGCAGCTACAAAACTGGCGAGCCGAACATGTCCTCGGACACTCCCGGCACTAAAAGCCATACGCTAAAAAAAACTAGCAATAGTACCCGGCGTTGCGCGGGAGGTGTCTTTATATGTTATAGACAGATAAATACTAATATATTTCTCTGAATATATTAATTTTGCCCCTAAGTGAGTTTAGAACATTGTTCTCCTGAACTCTGATATTACTCATGTGCAATATTATCTCACTGTAAACCTATTCGTAAAGTACTGTGGAGTGCAATAACGTAGCAGAGCATGCAACAATAGTAGAATGGGATGTATATGCACAATTCTTCGAGAACTCGGTCTCGCATCACTTTCGTGATAGTGTTTATTTTTATTTAATGGGGGTAATTAAGACGTCTTATAGCAGTGTTGATATAGTTATCGCTATTATTTTTCAAATGTAGCAACTACTTTCTTGATGGGAAATAATATTTAAATTATTCGATTATTGGAAGATTGAATCATCATTGCGGAGTCAAATATACATATGATTTTCAATCCCACACAAATTACGTGAATAATGAGTAATGACTTATTCCCGTACATAGCTCAGGGTGTACTATAGCAGCATATTAAGGAACAGTACTGATGTTAAAATAATTTGCATGCATATTATCTCATGCACATCAAGTTAAAGTAAATTAAGCAGCGTATAATCCCACTATAATGTCAAAAATATGATGCTTAGATACTTAACGCATTGGACTTCCGTAGCCTGTAAATTATTTCGTAAGATAAGAAATAAATTCTCTAAACTCCGTCCTTACTAATCTCTAAAATGCTATACCGGAATCCAGAGTGATTAGAACTCATCACAATATAACATTAGGCTATTCAACAACTTTTGTCAGGAAGCACTAAAATGGCTAATATAAATACATAAACATAGGAAAAAAATTGTGAACGAATAGAATCGAACTATATAATGTCCGCTATTCTTATGGCAAAGTATCATTACTTATTGTTTGGTCCTTATCAGCCGAAAATTATCGCATAATTCGTAGTTTTATTATGTTATTAACATGTTATCAACTAAATTGATAATTGAACATCCGGTTCCATTACCAATCAGCATAGTCCTAGAGCAGGATAATTACCAATATTATTACAATATAACCCGAATAACAAAGGCAAATACTATTCATAGAACAATGTGCAATTTCACGTACAAGTTACTGTATTTCCGATTTGTAATACAAAAGACAGCTTGTAGAGATAAACACTGTGAACAATAAAAACATGCTGCATAAAGACATTATGATTAATAATACATAAACGTCAACCTATCAGGAGAAGAACACACCTTAACGGAGTGTATAAAACTTCAGTTCTAGTACATATTACACACAATACAGGGTGAACGTAAAATGCCACACTTGGAGTTCAGCATGAGGTTTCTCGTCGAAATACACGACAAAAGTTTATCTTGCAAAACCTAGTCCTGCCAATAGGTTTAACAGAAATGGGTGTTAAGAAACGAGGCTCTGACAACGCTGTAACTGCATGCAGCGTGGCCAAAAGCTGGTCGCAGGAACTCGGCACTCTACCGGAGCTGTCTCATTAGCTCAGCCAGACGAGGTAATGCCATAAATGCCGGTTGTGCGGACGCGCCGATGTTCGAGTCGCGTTCAAGCCATTTTTTTTTTCAGGTAATGTATCAAATTGCATCCAATGTACACCTCCACTATGTAATACACTATGTCTTACCGTTACAGTTACCTGTATTTAATCATTCAAACGTAACATGAACTTCTTACAGACGTAAACTACCCCTTGTTTCGTCCATGGCACAAATAAAGCCAATAGAAACATAATAGTGGATACAGTAACATCGTCTCTATCCAATGCGGTACAAAGAAGCACAATACTGTAGGTAGCCTACTCTAGATTGCCCATTATGCTACGCACCATAATTCCATAGTGTAAGTTTGACGTCCAGTCTTATCTTCACAGAGCCGGTACGTACACTTACGAGCAACGCCTTCACTTCACAGTAGATATTAAAAGCGACCTCCTTGCATTTGCAAACACTTCGCCACTCGTTGGAGCATACTTTGCCGGGTCTTATGCAACACACCTGCATCCAATATTACTGATGCAGCATGCCCGCGAGCTATCAGGTCTTGTGCATCCATGGGTTCCTTTAAGTGTCCCCACAAATAAAAATCTAGTGGATTAAGGTCCGTGGAACGTGGCGGCCAGAACATTGGACCTCCGTGACCAATCCATTTCCCTGAACACGCTTCATTTAAACAGTTACGCACAGTCATTCCAAACTGTGGCGGTGCAACATCATGCTGAAACCATAGCTGTCGCCGAACACCAAGTGGAACGTACGATAGAAGTGGGGTAATAAACTTTTCTGGCAATAGGTAAGGGGTTTAAAGCACTCCTCCCACGATTCCAACCCACAGGCTTATGCCAAAGCGTGCCTGAAAGCCACGCTCACGGGTGACCTGTGAGTTGTGGTCAGACCTATAATGACTGTTGTGATGGTTGAAAATACCTTCCCGAGTGAAGCTACATTCGTTACTCCATAGCACATTCTTGATAGAATATTCGTTATCTTCAACTTATTGCAAATGCAATTCACAGCACTGTACTCGTTGAATGTGGTCTTCTGGCCGCTGGTGTTCAGTTAACGTGTAAAGATATGGATTCAGTTCTTCGTCGTGCAACACGTCACAACCAGTGTTGGAGATACCTGGAACTGCCTTGAAATATCACGGGTACTTCGCCGAGGTGATTGGTGAGTGGTTTCAAGAATCGCGTCCTCCGTTCGTGGAGTAGGCTACGTCTAGTCCTTGGACGACCTCTGTCCACTACTTATGGGCGAAGATTACCGGTTTCCCACAGGCGTTGCTCAAGGCGACGAATAATATTCTTATCGGGATGGCGCCTTTGAGGGTACTGTGCCGCATACTCACGATCAGCACCCAACACTAAAAGCATATCGACGTATTCACCATTTGTGAACTCCATCATGAAGCCACCCTACATGACTTGACAGGACCAGTTATGGTTGTGCAATGCGTGGTTAGTCGACTCATGCATGCCGTTTAATGGATCACACTGTGCGTTCTTTTTACCGTTATCGTTTTACGGACTAAGCGAGGATCCCTCCATTACCGCCACTGAGGGCAGTGCCCTGGAGCTTGGGACTCTAATTCGGGGATACAACTGGGGAGTGTGACTAGCACATTGCTCAGGTGGCCTCACCTGCCAAGCGAACGGGGGCATGATGAAGCGATGGGAATAGTGGGAGGGTTAGGCAAGGAAAGGCGAAGGAGGCGGTCGTGGCCTTACGGTAGGTACCATCCCGGCATTTGCTCGAAGACGAAATGGGAAACCACCGAAAACCACTTCGAGGATTGCTGAGGTGGGAATCAAGACACCTCTACTCATTTGGACCACCCGAGGCTGAGTAGACCCAGTACCAGTCCTCAGACCACTTTTCAAATTTCGTGGCAGAGCCAGGAATCGAACCGCGGACCTCCGGGTTGGGAGCTAATCTCGCTGACCACTACGCAACGAAGGTGACTCACACTGTCATGTGACAAAATGATGTGATGTCATGCTTACAAACGCAGTTAAACGAAGGGAACTGACGTAACACGCAAAAAAAAACTGACCTAGATTCGAACCTTAGCTCGATGGTGCATGTGGGTTTGATATTCCAAAAGTCTACTCAGTGAGCTGCGACGAATAGTACGGTATTGCGGGTTGATACACATTTCTCTCTACATTCCGATGTGCTTCAGTATGTGACAGTGTTGCCAGCTCCTCGCTTTCATACTTGTGGTTTTAAACAGCACCCGATCCGATTTTGCTATAGGAACTTTTGTCTTGCGATTGGATGAGGAATCGCATGCCGACCTCCAAGTGCGGCATTTTACGTTCACCCTGTATAATGCGCGTGATATCTATCGTCATAATGTAAAGATTCAAAATCATCCGTAACAGCACCGGCATCAAGAGTGTAAAATTAGACACAAAATGTCACATAGGTTTTGGTGCCCTAAAGACTAAATATTACATAACATTATACATAAAATGCAAAAATCCTTTAGACGATCACGTGTATTAGCGGCGAAACTCGGTAATTGTTTTCCGTGATTTCCCACTTCTACTCGAAGCAAATCTCGGTCACGAAAACCAAGATTAACGACCTAGGGAGCCGATGCGCTGACCACGCGTCACCCCAAAATCCGCAGATACAACTGGGGATGGTGACAGGCTGACCACTATAGTTCATCTACTGTAAGTTTGCACTTTTTTGACAGTTCATGCGGGAACAACTTGTCCAACAACATATCAATCCGCCGCTACAACGTGCATTCCCGCCAATGAGCCATCACCCACATGGCAGCCAGCAATGGCCGTTGTATTCCGAAAAGGGGTGAACAGCTGTTATGAGTTGCCTAAACCTACGTTCATCTCGCAATATCAATTCATTGCCCCTTTTAAAGGAAACTAGTATTTCTTTGTGGCATTTATCAAATAATCGTTCTAACATCACAACTAAAACCCACTGACGGCTCGCTGACAGAATGTTACGTCATTGTGCGCGCTATGACACAGCAGTGGAATTATTTTTAGGCTCATTATTTCATATCTCGAGGAAAATGCTTACTAAGGTATGGTGTAAGATGTCCTTAAGACGATAACATCATTACTTGACCTGTTGGATTGATATTAAAATAAAACGTACGAAGAATTTCACCATGTAAGTTAACTTTTAGGGCTACGCTACAACTCATATTTTAGGCCTAATTTTTTGCACAAATAACTATTAAAACTATTCACCAGGGCAATGTCCTTGGTGAAATTAATAGTTCTGGTGCCTTCTCATTTACCTTCAAAATGAGAGATATAAAAATAAATATCTTGAGCAATATATTCCGTATCTGCTTCCGACTCTATAGTCAAAACAAAGATGTCTGACCTGGAGACCTCTCGGGCTACATATTTACTCAACATTTAAGATATCCACTATAAATTTATCTGAAAAGTGAACACGCGTTCAAATGGAAATAATACTTTCAGACGACTTTGCGCAATATTACGAGTTATAATAATTATTTTATCATTTCAAATGATCTTGTCGACTTCATCGTTATGCTTTGGTGTACCGTTATGCGTTACGGTCACGGCGTGTATGACGTCATCATGTTGTTCAGTGCATATGCACTGATTCTGAGTTTAATCCTGGGGTCTGGCGTTATGCGATATGGACACGGTGAGTGCGTGACGTCATGCAGCAGAGTGGACCTCCCGCTCTCCGTTCCCCGTGCAGGAAGCCTAAGTTAATGGAATTAGCTTGCTCTCACGTTCTAGCTGCGTGATACTGAATGACTTGCAACTTGTTGATCATGAAGAATTCACGTGATTCTTGCTATCTCTGTACTTGCGGGTTCGTTCGTTAAACTTGCTTACTTTCAGTTTACAATTTGTGCAGGGTAGTAACGTGTGTTAATAATGGAGTCTGTGGATCGTTCGTTAAACTTGCTTACTTACAGTTTACGTAAAGTGTGTTAATAATGGAGTCTGTTCCTTCCCGCTCTCCGTTCCCCACGCGGGAAGCCTAAGTTAATGGGCAATGGAGTCTGTTGAAAGAGTCCTGGGGCTTCGAACGAAGCGAGAAGCCCTCCTGAGCCTTTCTAACATGTGTAGCCTTCGTAGCATGCGTCATTGAAATGATATAAAGTCTAGTCTCTCAGGCTGACTGTATTTTATTTAATATAACTATCACGTTATTTGAACAGGTGGATGAACACGATAAAGCGTCCATTACCAACCGCACACCCATGCCACGAGCACGTGGTAGTTCAGTTTGATAATGCAACTTTTCAGTCTGGCCGACAGAATATGTAGCCAATATATTCACAATTACTGGGACAAGCGAAAAATAACCTGAAAACTGACATGTGATTAAAACATGTATATATTTGTTAAGAACTACAGGTTGTAAATTGAGTCGTTCCTTATGAAGGTTGGCAACTCTAGCTGTCAAAAAAGTGCAAACTTACAGTAGATGAACTATACGACCGGCCTTGCCATTCACTCATCAGTTTATTTTCTGACATATTAGCCTTTACTCGAGTGCCAAAAGGCCGAAATCAGAAGAACGAGAAAGACGGTCCAAAATTCATGTAGCCAGTGGTTTCTTCTGGATCATGAACTATGTGCATGCAAAATTTGGTAGAAATTGGTGGAACGGTGTAGGTTTGTATAGTGAACAAATCCACTTGCATACCCTCATATACATACAGACTTTCACTTTTAGGTCTATGATGTATCGCCATATTTACTTGACCTATATGGTGTCTGGTAAAGATGGCGATACACATCGAAATTTTGGCATTTTAGATTATATCTATAAAATATGTATGCCCATCGTTACTTGACTTCCATAAAGGATGTCTGGTAAAGATCCCGATACACATGCATATATTTGCAATTTACATTTATACTTGGATATGACATGTTTATCAGGATCTTTTCCGTAAGCTTACTAGACAAATATCTACTGCCTTTCGTGACGTCGTCGATGACGTCTTCAACGCCACAATCTTGTTTCTACGGGAATTTTATACGGAAATTTATCGCGATCTATTCTACACCTTGAAAATGACAACCCCTGTCAAATCCTAGACTGACCTGTGAGACATGTGTGTTCTAGACCGCGTAGGATTTCTATTGTAAATCTAAATAAAGAGATCAGAAGTGTCTGAACACTCACATGAGACTTGGGGCGACCTTCACTGCTTGCCCTGTCAAAATGGTATGGGACCTCCTTGCACCTTGATGCCTCCCTCCGCAGGTAGCCATGGCTGTGAATTTATTGATGGCCCACTCTAGCTGTGACTGTCAGTATCTTCATCATAGCATCCAATGTTGCACACATATTTGATGGTTAGGGGTTGTTCGTTTTTCTAGGAGGGTTGAATGAAGGAGAAAGAGAGATGTGTCTTGTTTTGGACTGGTACGAAGTCTCCGCGGTAAACTCCCCAGAGATGGTCGGTCTATGCCAGTGTTTCTCATCATTTTATTAGACCCCGGGCAGCATTTTCGTTCAGAAAAGCTCAAGCTGTTGTCTATAAAATATTCTTATTCAGTTCTCTATTTATTAACTCACTAGCAGGAGTACCCATTCTTCGAACGGTCTTCAATATTAATAACCAGACGTAATCAATTGAGCTACTGTTGCAATGGAACCTGTTTGTCGACAAAGAAAAATGATTAGTTAAAATATGCTCTGAAACTAAATTTACCTAACGTGTACTTCCTGACGTGAAAATAAAATTGGAAACCTCGTAGACGAAACGCAATACACGTCAAATAAAACTGACCTTCACTGTTGTGTCAAGTCCCCATACAGAGGAAGACCCCTTTAATAAATTATAAAGGCTTGTGTTGCATGAAAATTCAGGTTTTTAGTCTCCAATGGCTCAAATTCCTAAAAGCAAAAAAAAAGAACGATTTCAATTCAGGAATTTTTGAAAATAATGTTTCTGTTTGGAGATATAATAGACCTTCTGTACGACATAACGCACATTTAAGTCATGTGAAATAATCTAGGATACCCCTTGACCCCTTAAGCGTATTGATTCATTTTACAGGTTTAGTTGATTCCGTAATAACCTTATAGCCATTTGCAAACATTCACAGAAATTTAATAAATTGAGTGGCTTTACTTCTTGCCAAAATAGATGGAAAGTTGGATGTCACCTTTTGAGATACGGTTGTCATGGTTACTGGCTTGCATTCCTTCATCAGTTTATTAAATGAAATTAGTTTTCTGGGAATATCTCAGAAACTTTTGTTTTTAGAGCCTTAAAATGTAGCTTTCGGGGACCCTTTACGGCTATTTAGTGGCACCTAGTTTTCTTTCTGACACCAAGGGGCTGAAAATAAGCTTTGTCTCTTCGTTGTAGGCCGTAGTATAATAATAATATAACAATACAGGGATAGGGATATAATAGACCTTCCATACCACACCCGCACGTGTAAATCGCGTGAAAAAATCTTGAGTACCCCTTGACCCCCTTAAGCGCATTGTATGACATTGATGTATTTTACAGCTTAATTTGTTTCCGTTATAACCTTAATAGCCGTTTGCAAACTATCTCAGTAATGTAATAAATGGAATTGTATTGCGTCTTACAGCAATAGATGGACCAATGAGATTCCGTTGCCATGGTTACCGGCTTGCATTATTTCGTTATTGTATTAAAAGAAATTAGTTTTCTGGAAATATCTCAAAAACTGTTTGTTTTAGGGCCTAAAAATGTGGTTTTCGGGGGCCCTTCTCGTTTCTCACATTGAGGGGCTGAAAATGAGCTTTGTCTCGCCCTTCTACGCCTATTTCAGAAAGTATTTTAAGGGGCAGGCCCCCTATTATGAGAGGTACAGAGAAAAGTTACATCAATGATTAGTGTCGTGCCTCTGAAGGATATCTGTACCAAATTTTACGTTGATCCACCCAGCCGTTCTCGAGTTATAAGGGAACAACCACGTTGTTCACAGACAGACAGACAAAAAAATTATTTTCGCGCGCATCCGTCATAAAACAGTCTGAAACGCGTAAATAACGCAAATTTCCGTAGAAATTCAGAAAAAACAGACAAACGTTCATTTATATATAGAGAGAGATTGCGTAATCATTTTGATAAACACAATAACTCATGTATTATATATTACAAGTAGATTTATATGAAATGAGGCTTCAATTAGCTGCCACTGTACTCACAAATAAACCTGTATTTGTTTATCGATTAGGTTAAATTACTCCCTCCGTTTGGTATCCTTGAGATTTAAACTTGTTTTGTTAACGTATGGAATGGAATATCCTAACACAAAATTTAACAACGTAGCTTGTCCTTATTAACGTTATAAGTAACTGCTGCTACACTGCAACGTCGCAACACACACACTCATTGCTAATGACAATAAGCTAGGCCTACGTTTTGCGAGTGTGTTCTAACTGAAATGCTTTTTGTCAAAAACTGCACAATAACTGTTAGGTTTGTTTTGCTATGTAGCTAGGGACGAATGAAAACTAAGCATGCGGGGTTGAATTACCTTCAGTATGTTATTTTATTCAGGGATTCCTTCAGTGCAAGTTTACAACCCATCTGTAAATATAATTCCACCTACGCAAAGGAACATATATGTGAATCAAGTAATTTCTTTGCAGGACGATACAGACCATTATACGGATATTAAGATAGAGGAATCGTCTATACCGGATATCGATTCATGCTTCGAAACAGACATATCATCGTCAGATCTGAATGAGGTAAGTAACTTCATGCTTATTTAAAGTTGTTTTCTCACAATAATATTGCTGACAAACATAAGCGTTTGGCTGTTAGTACCTGCTCAAATCTCCTTTGCAAACTGTGTGATCCGAACACTAGCAGACACATAATTCTTAGGGCTACTAGCATGCTATACAATAGACTCCCCATGGAGGCATTTAATTGACTCAGTCTAACTTCTTTTTGAACTTGAGAATATTAAATTGCAGTGAATTATGAAGAAATGCCGTGTATAATATTCTAAAGAGTGATGCATTCATTCTCAAAAGTCGTGCACGTATTGGCAGCCTAGTAGCTTGTTACTCAATGATATGTGCACGTGTTGGACCGTAGGATTTGTTTTGGTCTGTTCTGTTGTTATTGTTTTAAGGGGTGGAACAGCGGGGTCATCTGTCCCTCTCTTACGGTCTTACGGCTAAAATAATTAAAAATAAATGTTCATTTGTCCTCAATCCTTAAAGTTATTACTTCCATGAAGGCACTGATTTTAGCATTTCCAATCGCTCTAAATTTAACTTGGTCTCTAAAAGTGTATTATATGTTTCAGAACTGAGGATTATAACCACTTATCTGTATAAAGCTTACCTCTTGCACTAGGATGTGATGGACAGTAGAAAGTCATTCAGCGAATGTATATTCACTTCAGCTGAGCAGTGTACAATTACTTGGGTTGTCATTTGTGTAAAAGTATAAGGTCATAACACTGACAAATTATTCCATCTTATCCCCAGGATGTAAAAGAAGAAAACAACAATGAAAAAGCAGATGAAAGTGGAAATCACTTAAATGAGTAAGTGTTAAATGTACAAACTACATGTTCTTGCGTTTACCTTATATTTATCCGCTTTGTTGGAATGTTTAGGCATTTCCATTTTTAAGGCGGGTGCTAAACATTTAGATTCAAAATGAATCTCAGGCATTTCCACACTATTAATTAATTAAGCGTTATTAATTCATTATTATTCGGGGCAAACCCAAAAAATATTTGTATAGAAAGACTAAATGCCACAAAGTTTTGAGTGAGATTCATTTTGTAACTAAAGGTGAAAGATCCACTTTAAAATTATAATGTTCATACCAAACTTAACATACCGTAATGTATGTTGGTATTAAATTAAGTCCTATTTCGCGAAACGCGTTGCACTTTCTTTTCGTTGGCATAGGTAAAACAATAATCAACCACTGTTTGCTAAAAATAACTTAACATAGTACAACTTAATTTCACTTTACAAAATGACACTATATTACTTTCGCTCACACGAAAATATTAGCAAAATGGCAACTGGGTAGTGGTGTAGGCCTATTTTATAAAGGAGATCAGGGTGGAGTGTTTTGCGGCCGTTTCGCTGACTCTCTTTTGGTTAACGTAAAATTACATTACCACCATGGAGGATGAATTTTAAAACATAACCCTATATGAAAGATTAGATTACATTAAAACCCAAGCTTTGGGATGTAAACATAACGATAAAACTCAACTACAATTGATCACATCCACACAAAGCATGTATACCAGGTCAAGCCATCAACCATTGGCATCCACTTAGAAAAAAAATCACAACAACTAAGCTATCACTTCATTACACGGCACAAGCAAGACTGACAAAGGTTAATTGTAGAGGCTACGTCATTTCTGTAAGAAAATAATTAATGACGCACACTTTAACTACTTTTGGAAAGCTGGATTAAGCCAATATACAGAATTGAAATTTCATAATAAAATGTGCCAGTTGAATTGTTGGACGCTAGAGGGGTGGCATGCAGTGGTATGCCGAGAGTTGGATAAGTGTACGCTGCGTTGTGTGCCAACTTCTGTACATTATTACAGACCACACTGTGTGTACTATGTGCTATGTAATGTACTGACAATCATCTCTACACGATAGTGCTCTCCATTCATCCGTAATGTTTTCAATATTGAATTGTGTATATTCCAACTAGGCTAATATATAGCGAATTAATTTGTGTCACATGAACATTGCTAGTTACTTGGTGTACAGTGCCCGTGCTCGTAAGTGGAGGGGTCCTATCCCAGGGGTGAACTGCAATACATCCAGGGGCAAGGCCGTGCATACTCCCGAACGAGTAATCGGAGAAAGTCGTGTGAGGGCTCAATAGAAAAGGGTCCATTCCCTCAATATAAAAGACAAGTCTTTTCTCCCTAAGATAATACCTCCCACCACCCTACGGCGAAAATAGCGATTTTTAGTGTGCTTCTAAGATGGCGGGCGTTTCAATTGTTATGGTAGATGCCGCCATACCCCTTTCTCTACTCCCCCCCCATTCCCTAAAATTCAAAATATATTTTTTCCAAATTTAATTACATTTAACCCAAAAGTCCACCATTGCGTCCGGTTCATATCCGTTGACGTACCTTGGTCAGTTTCTCTTCTTTTCCAGCCTTTCCTTCGATTTTTTAATTTAATATTTATTTGTTATTATTTATTGATGATCGATTACCAAAAATAGAACGGATATCACCCGAATGATGATCGGAGGAAGTCTTGTCAGGGCTCCGCCCCCTCTATCCATAGAACACTCCAATTTCAATTTTAATATTTTTTTAATGGTGGACGTTTCCAAGGTAGGTGAAGTTCGGAGTGGTTTCCACCATGTCACGTGACATGACACCTAGTTCCTCACGACAGGACAGCCTGAGCGGTCGATCCAACCTGGCTGCCGACTGATCGATTTTTTTTTAAATTTCATTCTATTTTATCCCCCAGGAGTTCACATCTAGTGGGACGTAGGTTGGCGACCACGGGACCCCAGCTGAGTCCGAATTGCTTACACTTACTCGTGCTGTCTTCTTTCCTGTCGACCTCACTTGGTCAACTCTTATTCTCTTCCGCTCTCGGCGGTATAAGGGTATCGGGGCCTAGGGATTGTCTTCCTTTCCAGCCTTAATTGGCCCTTGTCTCATCTTTCCTGATACCCTCCTTCTGCGAGTGGTCAGCCTTGTGAAGTTGAGACAAAGGGAGTTCTAGTAACTAACTGCTAGTATTATCGCACGGCGATTGCGAAATGAAAAAAAAAAACAGTTTCTATAAAAACAAAACAGGCAAACGACATGTGCCTGGGATTTATTCCCAAAAATAAATATATACAAGAAACATCCCTGTCATCCATAATAAAACATGAAACTTGCAAAACAAATTATTACACTAGTAGATGAAATATCTACTTCCTAAATCTTCGAATAAGATCAAATAGTGAAACTTGCTAGTCATCCCGTGACTGGTTACTCGTGAGCTAGATTTACCATCAGCTGTTCGACTCGTAATAATAACAATCTTGAAATACCCTACGATATACAGCTATTTACAAACGTGAGCAAATCTAAAATAATAATGGGATATACAACTAACAATTATATACAATGTTGAATTACACGCGTCCAACGCGGTATTCGAATCTGGACTAGAATTGACGTGATATGTCAATCTAATGAGCTCTCCTGTTACAAACTTCACTTCTAGACAAACACTTGTTCACAAAAACGATAGCTTCTATAAGCTTCTGGTTATAAGTCAAAATAAATGAACTATGTTAACGAACAATGAAGTTAGTTAAAGTTCTGTAGAGACAAATCCATTACATAAGAAGAATAATGACATTAAAGATCGAGACGGAACTACGCCAACTTAATACGACGATGACGTGGCTATAGCATTAACGCTAACTGACAAAACAATACAAACAAACACTCTTAAATGTCAGTGACTTTCTTAGCACTCTGTAGTAGTAAATTGCTCTCATGGCAATACTCAATTCGTTACCAAAACGTGAACTTCACATACAGCGTCTCCTCCTTCTCTAATTTTAAAATCATCGTGCTCATTACCTTCGACAATACATTTGTCTACAACAATATCTCTCGTTTGACATTCCACGTAAATGATCATAATGCAATCTAATGATAAACCATTGCATTGTACAACAATACCACGTTTACTTGAGTGTAAACATTAAAATGGTTGTAGTCCGCTCGTCTCAAAGGTTAATAACAATAGTAATACTTTCGTTTCTTTGTTACAAAACAAGAATGAGCAAAATCTTCATTTACCAACTTGCTTAAACATGTTACTGACTTTGCATAGACATACAAGTCTTCTTATCTTCATTTCGCATTGGCAATGTTATAACAAATAATTGTTGCTATAAATAGGCCTCACCTGACTTCAATTGTCACTGTAGTGATCCTTTGTTGACATAAATAGTGGTTACATAAATTATCCATGACTTATCGTCACATAATAATGTATTCTTCAATTAGAATAATATTTGGTTAATGTTATTATTTATAACATTTTAAATTTGTTATTAAATGTTTATACATGTTGAACTTGTTATTTTCAGTATCATAGTGCCTCATCATAAATTTTATGGTGAGTAGTAATGTATTAC
The DNA here is from genome assembly GCA_946902985.2 of Meconema thalassinum. Taxonomy (NCBI): domain Eukaryota; kingdom Metazoa; phylum Arthropoda; class Insecta; order Orthoptera; family Tettigoniidae; genus Meconema; species Meconema thalassinum. Next base: position 151,816,516 of record OX336389.2, read on the forward strand.
AGCTATCTGAACGCATAACATGGTTTGAAAATGTATGTGTTACGATCGAAGCATTCTCCTTACATAGAACAGTTTTCGTTAAAATGAGAAGGTTAAAAACGACGCTGGGTAAAACCTGACCAAAACGGTAATCTAAATTCCAAATGCTAATAAAATCACGTCTAAACGACACACGGTGACGTGCAAAAAGTTAACTAACAATTTCTAAATAGACATACAATAACATGAGTTATATGAAAGAATTTATACATAATGAATAGGTCACCCTGCTACATCCTCAAGAAACTACAACAAACTACTGAGATCTTAGAGCTGTCAATTCTGTACCTTTCTGACTGTCTGCGATGAAAATACCTCGAACGATGGCCTCGATGTTCCGCTCCGAAGTTGGCGCGTGTCGGTCGCATTCCACCCTTGCTCTGAACCGGCCGCTCTCCTCGCAGCTGATCCCCCCGAGCCTGCTTGACGGGTGCCCACCTGGCCTCAGTTAACTCGTGCTCTGCGGACAGCAATCTTCTGGCTTCACGACACTTGCAAGTCTAGATGCTCGTACCAGGAACAATGAACACCGCTTACCATCTTCTTCTCTCTTCTCCCCCACGTCAGAATAGTTGCTTTGAGAGTACGTAGTTAACATCTCTCCAAGTTCTTTATGGGCATTTGAACGTAGCTTTTGAAGTTCAGCAAACTGCATGGTGGTATCGCAGTGGTGGTGACGTCGATCTCAGGACTTCGGAATCCTCTCTGAATCTTCCCGTGTCATAGTGTTGATTATCCTCCTACCAGTCTTTAGTGAATCATTCCCATCATCTTAGAGGGTGCAGAATAAGAATATCCCCCTCGACTCGTCGGTTTTAGCATGTTGAAAATGTAAAGTAATATGCTTCTCGAATACTGCAGTTATAATGCTGCGATGTGTAGATTCGTTTTAAAAACGAAATTGCTTGCTTCTGTTGAATGTTGTAGATTATATAGCAATCTTCTTCTCTATTCACTGGTCCATTAGCTTGCTTCTTGATATATTACGCTGCTTGTCGATACTCAATGTTAAATTTGCGGAGTGCTGCACAACAGGTCCGCTCTCCTCGACGGTATCAAAAAGAGTCTCTGCTGTGTGTCCGTGGTTCGCGCGCGCGGACAAACTTGCCTCGCAACCGGTCCTCTTGTAATAGAATTATGCTAATTACTCTTGTCTGGGCCAAAATTATATAATTCTCTTCTTCATAATCAATGTTACATATTCTTCTTGACCTCTGGGAATGCTAATCTTTCTTAACAAAGCAAATATGTTTAAATAGCGTTTCCCACTCAAATTATGTGCTGAATCCTCATTGGCTGCAGATTTATTGCCAAAACTCTACCTCTCCTAGCCTCTTATCACAAAGTCGTGTGCAAAATTTTTTGTGTCGACCTGGCTGACAAAAACCGGTCTTGAGAGTGCTAACTTGAAGCCTATGACAATTTCCAGCTTCTTATGCTCGGGCACTCCCTTGGTTAAGTTTACATTCACCTCAAAACTTATAAATCCAAATAATCCAAAATCATCAAAAATTCTCCAAAAACGTTTCTAAAAGGTTCCAAACTCTTCCCAAAATATTTATTTCAATGAAATAATTTTCTATTTCCAATATCCACTTTATACTCGAAAAATTATCAGGTCGATTCGATCCTCGTCTCTGTCCATAACTTGAGCTGGGTGTGAATTAGGGCTCAGTACTGTACCCGAAATTTACGTAACCACCACCTATTATCCGAAGGATGGAAAGGATCGCAAGGAACGCTGATCCCCAGCTGGTAAAACCAACAATTCCCTGTTAGATGGCAAGTTAGGAATCTCTCGATACATAGATATAAAATACGATTGTACTACTACTTAGCTACATACAATTGCTACAACAAAGTATTGGAGGACCAGATTCTCGGAATCTTGAGGGTGAACGGTTAACTTAAGGAAAGTGGGCGCCAGTATCTAACTAGAAGTACCACCGTTGCGAATTATTAAATGAAGAAATCGAAATTTCCATAAAAGGAACATGCAATCTAAAAAGCACCTGCTAAGATTTATTCAGTAAGGACAACAAATATAAATCATGTTCGAAAACAATTAAATAAAAATCACTCACTTAAAAATAAACCTTCTAACTGGAAATAAAATTTAACTTCACCTAGAAGTAAAATATATCGTGAATTTCTGCAACTGGACTTCAGCTTGTCCTCGTCAAGGAGTAAAGTAATATTATTTATAGACACCTCGTCTATCAATGTTTCTTAAAAATCATCTACTACTTGTTGATCATACTGTTTTCACTCTCGTTAAATAAATTTGTAGAACGATTGCATCTATTTACATTTCATTCCCTAATATATACAAAAATCTCCTCAATTCCTAATCCTATAGATTATATGCCTTAATAAATCCTTTAATTCTAACACGTATTATTATTTAAATATTTACAATGTTATTTTTTTATCGTTGTCAGAACGGTACTCCCTCACGCTACGATCATGTTATATTTCGCATTAGCTTTACATTCTTCACATATTATTGCCTTAAGCTTGTCAAATCCATGAAATATACAAAGAAAAATTTAACTAATTACAGTTCCATCATATGTCTTATTCTTTATAAATTACGATATCAGACTATCTTCTTGACTCTCTATTGCATAACCTGGATATTTTTGGAACTCTGGGACTAATGTACCGTTTCTGTTCTCGCTCGGAACATCTGATCCAGCGTGCTCGGGTAAACAGCTGATTGTCGCTCTCCGCTGTTCCTGGCGCTGCGTCAGTTGACTGAAGTCGAATGACCTCGCCTCTCGTGGCCCCTCCTGGATCTCGAATATGCCATCATTCGTTCGCTTCTTGAACCAGATGGTTCTGTTGTTCATACTTCATACGGCCCTTCTCTGGGAGTTATCCGATGAATGAAGTTTACATGATGGGGTTGGGAATTCATTTCTTTTGTCGTTCATGTAGTGATTTTCGTGTTGGATGTCCACAGTACCATTCCATGATTTCCCCAGAGCTCTACGTTATTCCGGGAATCCACATTTTGTAGTAGGCTAGTTTCCCTTTAGATGCTTAGTGTGGCTTAATGGATGCTTTCAAGAAGTTCACAAGAAACATCCTCGTCGACACAATTTGAAAAACCATTGAAAATATGTTTCAAATTCGCTGTAGTAAATGTCGAAATATTCAATTATTCTCCTTAGATTTGTTGCTTAATTTTCCAATAACTCATGCAGTTTATAAATTTTGGTTATTCTTCATTATGGTTTGAGTAAATACACACATCAAAAAAAGTTTTGCATCACCTCGGTTCCCAGATCTCCGGCATATAGACGTTGACTGTGTATATTGTATCCAAGATACAGTCCCTTTGACTGTTCATAGATGTCACTAAAACTACTCAAAGATGTAAACAACCATGCATGAGCAGGGGCTATTAGATGGAGGGGGTACGACAGCCGATCAGTTCCAGTCATTCCACCAGGACGAAGGTACGCTGCTCATGTTGTCTGTAGTTCTACCATGCCTAGAAGGTCAATACCGCAGTTCGATCGCGTCCGCATTGTTACTTTGTGTCAAGAAGGGCTCTCAACAAGGGAAGTTTCCAGGCGTCTCAGAGTGAACCAAAGCGATGTTGTTCGGACATGGAGGAGGTACAGAGATACAGGAACTGTCGATGACAGGCCTCGCTCAGGCCGCCCAAGGGCTACTACTGTAGTGGATGACCGCTACTTACGGATTGCCGCTCGGAGGAACCCTGACAGCAATGCCACCATGTTGAATAATGCGTTTCGTTCAGCCACAGGACGTCGTGTTTCAACTCAAACTGTGCGCAATAGGCTGCATGATGCGCAACTTCACTCCCGACGTCCATGGCGAGGTCCAGCTTTGCAACCCCGACACCATGCAGCGCGGTACAGATGGGCCCAACAACATGCTGAATGGACCCCACGGAATTGGCATCACGTTCTCTTCACCGATGAGTGTCGCATATGCCTTCAACCAGACAATCGTCGGAGACGTGTTTGGAGGCACCCTGGTCAGGCTGAACGTCTTAGACACACTGTCCAGCGAGTGCAGCAAGGTGGTGGTTCCCTGATGTTTTGGGGGTGGCATTATGTGGGGCCGACGTACGCCACTGGTGGTCATGGAAGGCTCCGAAACGGCTTTACGATACCTGAATGACATCCTCCGACCCATAGTGCAACCATATCGGCAGAATATTGGAGAGGCATTTGTCTTCATGGACGACAATTCTCGACCTCATCGTGCACATCTTGTGAATGCGTTCCTTCAAGATAACGACATCGCTCGACTACAGTGGCCAGCATGTTCGCCAGACATGAACCCTATCGAACATGCCTGGGATATGTTGAAAAGGGCTGTTTATGGACGTCTTGACCCACCAACCACTCTGAGAGATTTACGCCGAATTGTCGTTGAGGAGTGGGACAATTTGGACCGACAGTGTCTTGATGAACTTGTGGATAGTATGCCACGACGAATACAGGCATGCATCAATGCAAGAGGACGTGCTACTGGGTATTAGAGGTAGTGGTGTGTACTGCAATCTGGACCACAAATGCTGAAAGTCTAGCTGTATGATGGTACAACATGCAATGTGTGGGTCTCATGAGCAATAAAACGAGCTGAAATGTTGTTTGTGTTGATCTCTATTCCCTTTGTATTTACAGGTTCCGGAACTCTTGGAACCGAGGTGATGCAAAACTTTTTTTGATGTGTGTATTCGTGGACTTTGTTTTAAGACTCTTATTTAGATACTTCACTTTGTCGTAATACTGTTCATTCGTGGCTTCAAAATATTCTAAGTTCTTTTTCTCTGCGATATCATCTCACCGTAAATTCAATTCAACTTGACCGAAGGTGGTTGCTGACCTCCTACGGTCCGATCCTCGCCTTGTGATTTACTCTGAGCTCTTTAAATATGGGTTTAGTATGTGATGGAATAAACCCCTGATTTTTAATACGGGTCTGGTTTATTTAAATTCCTGTTTTGCAGATGATTTCCGGTTGTCTTATTTGTTGTAAATGCTATTTTAATGTCTTGTTTTTGTACAGATTGTTGAATTTATACGTATTCGCGTTCACGTAATTGAAACGTTCGAATTCTTCCTCATTATTGTCCGGATTTTGAATAGTTTTATTTTTATATCCGGCTGCAATTTGATCTACTGTATTTTGCTGGGCGGAATGTTTTTTTCTTTTGCTATTTGCTTGATTATTCGAATCTCCTTGTTGTAGTTGTCCTTTTACATGGGCATGTTTAAAGGCCTGTGCACCATTGGATTGAAGCCCACCAATTTCCGCTTACTGGGGTGATTGGAATGATTGTCAATTTCATGCGATATTAGTGTCTGTTTTCGGAATATGCAGTATGAATGTTCATTATCATTCCGTTCGATCGTTATGTCGAGATAATTTCTTTGCTGATCGGTTTCAGATTCCTTAGTGAATTTAATAGAGTGGTGTAGGTTATTAACGGCTTGGAGTATTGTTCTTTCGTTTGTTAATTCAGTGTCATAGATGCAAATTACATCATCAACGAATCTTTTCCACTGCACTATTCCCGTTGTCGAGAACGTTTCTAGGAACGCATTTTCAAGTGAGTTAATGAAGATGTCGGCAATTAGCCCACTTAGCGGTGTTGCTATGGCTATGCCCTATGTTTGTGTATATATTTTATTGTCAAATTGAAACATGTTTTAGCTGTGTACGACCCTCAGTAATTTCACGATCTCTTCGGTTTCTTTTGCCGAGTTGTTTGTCATTAGATTATTTTCGATAATATTGATTGCTTCATTAATTGGAATTTTGGTGTAAATGTTAGTTATATCGAAGGATAATATCCGCAAGCTGTCCTTGAGAGGAATACCAAAAATTCACAAAAAGAAGTGCCCAATATGACCAATAGTTAATTGTATGTACGCGCCAATCCACAAGATCAGTAAGGAATTACTAAAACTTTTAAAATACCGTCTTTCCAATGACAAAAGCAATTCAATAAACAACACAATGGAACTAGTAACCGCATTGAACCTGTTGCAAATGAACCTAGCTTACGGCTTGTATCCTTCGATATAATTAACAAGTACACCAACATTCTATGCCGAGTCCGGCATTAACGGCACTATTAAAGATCCCGAGACATTCTCACGTGACCGTTTACGCTTAAATATGGCTCTTTAGCTTATGCGTTGCGAGGATGAAAACTGGGCTTTAATAGATTAAGATTGTCGAGTATTACAATAATTTCACCCATATTTCCAGACATAGATTTTAAAGCCTAAGTGTAATGGATCTTATGACGATCGCTTGACGATCGAAATTGGTCATCGAAGTGTATTTGTTAATCTCATGTAAATTTATTTCAGGATTAGGGAATAACCCACAAAAGGGTACAATCGTGTTGACCGACTGAAAAATATCAAACTACATTTACTAAGGCAACACTGAAAAATGGCTTCAAACACCATAATATTTAATCTAATTTGTTGACTTTCGAGTATTTATTTTATTTATTATTTACAATCTATAACTATTATTTATTATTATTTAATTAATATTATTATTATTTAATACATATTTTTATTATTTCATTTTTATTTATTAATTGAATATTTTTCTTCAAAAATCCATACAAATATACGAAAGTAGAGGGCCTACTGGAATTTAAAGCCCTAGTGTCAGCAGTTTTTAAATTGCGCGCGCCTTAGCCAAGTAAGATTTACGATATCTCGCGAACCAATAATCTGATATCGCTGTGTGGGGTGTTGAATTACTTGAGGTAACGCCCTCTTTCCTATGGTCAACTCGTTATATTTAAAAAAATTGTTTTCGTTTTGGAAACGTAGGCTATATTTTGAAAACTAATAATGAGAGAGCGTTGTGCGATGACTCAACCAAAAGGTCCTTATGTCCTTTATGGTTAGAACAAAACTTAATATATTTTTTTTTTTCAAAAAAAGTTCAATTTTTAAAATTGGCTATATTTCGGAAACGAAGAATTTTACAAAGTTGTGTGCTTGACTTAAATTAAAGGTCTTTACCCCCTCTACCCGCTCAAATAAGTCCTAGTCCATGAGGTGAGAATATAAGCCAGCCAGCAAAGTGGATGTTAGTTTGCATAGGTTAATAATGGACACACGGATTTACACAAAATCTAATTTATTGATCCAAGAAATAATGGCTGAGCTAAATCCCAACCGTTTAACATACATTTTGTTTCCTTTTTGTTTCATCATTTTTTCCACAAGGTAATGTTTTGTAAAAGCTATCTTTAGGAGTTCCTGGAGTTAAAACCTGCCTTTTAAGGGTTGATAGTTGGGGTCCTCGAGTAAATAGGTGACTGGGCTGTCTAGGTTGACTTGACGAATACGAAATAGTCCCGTCCCCCAATTCGGGTTGTCGCCCTTGTCGAAGACAGACTTGAATTTTCTCACACCGACATGGTCGCCGATGTTAAGGTGGTGGCGTTTAGAATCAGCTGTTTTTATGGGGTTAAACAGTTTATCCAGCCGCGGAATATTTTTGTGACTAGTCGTGGCTTTGTGCTAATCGTTCGGTGTTTATCATTGTAACGTGACACTATCTCTGGTATTATGTCTAGCCAGCGATAGGATCCCCGATCTGTTAACTTTTTCCACATATTAATTTTCAGCGTGCGATTAAACCGCTCAACGACACTGGCTTTTAGATTGCTGAACGTGGTGTAATGATGATTATCCAAAGATTTGAGAAAACTGGAGAAATCCTTGTTGAAAAATTATTTCCCCTGGCCTGCTTGCAACACCTGGGGTTGACGTTCAGATTGTTGAATAATACTTTTGAATGCACTGGTCACTAGAGGGCTCGACTTGCGACTTACAGGTTGAACAAAGGCCATTTTGGAATACACATCAAAAACAGTCAGCACATAGGGTACACCATCGTTAACGCTAGCATAGTGTATCATCGCCATCAAGTCGGCCTGCCAAAGTTCATCCACACCACGTGAAATAACTTTGAGTCGCTGATAGTTACGCCTGGCAGGCCGGTGCAACTCGCGAGCTATTTCCACTTTGATGGGTGATGGTTTAAACAATAGTTTTGGCACTTCGAAGTTCTTGTTCAATTTCTTGAATTTCGCAATCGTGACCGGTGTGACCAGCTTGACGTGAAGCATGCAAGAGCTGTAGCCGCTGGACTAGCTTACTGGGATTATGCCAGTAGGTAAAATCCTCAAGGGGTTTTAATGGTTTAAATGTCACTCCTGAAGCTGATACTGTACGACGAACATTTTCACAGGTTGAAAACATTTGAAATGATGGTTTTATACTTGATACTTTTATTGGCATTGACTGGTTCAGATCGTTTATATTCTCGCCTATAACCATGGGGGGGGGGGGGTAATATGGATTTATATTTGTTACGGTCGTCGAGCGTATAATGGTGTGAAGATTGTGTACGGGAAAATAACATCCTTAACAGACCTGGAGTTAATTTATATTTTATTGTATTAATTATGACAACATGTTGGTTAAATTTAACGGATGAATCACCAATTTAAAACAATCTTCTTTATATCGAACACTATGGTGGTATCGTTTTTTAAGAGCTTTTCTAAATAAGGTGCCACCACTGGTCCGTAATTTTTTAAATTAAAAGGTGTTTTAATTCAGCCTTAAATTGGGGTGTGGACAACATTTCTGACAACGTAGGCTATCTGGAAGTGAAAGGTGTTTCAGCATTGATAGATGTTTTAACATACTCGGGAAATCGTGGAAGGGCAGATGATTTTTGAGGAGTAACACTTCATCATCCTCATCCTCAAAATCGCTAGAACTAACCAATTCCTCTTGTACCTCTTCCACAGGGACCTCTTGTAGAGTCTGCGTTGCTCGTGAAACTATGGGTAGCGTTTCAGATAGCTTGGAAGGTGGTTTAAACATGGATTTTAGAGGAGGGGCTAAATGTTGTCGAATAAACAAAGCATTTTCCACACGTGATCGTTTCAACTGACGGAACTTTTGACGAATATTGTTTTTTGCTCTAATAATATGCTTTTTCAAATGCCTCACTGCTGTTGCGATTGTGCCTCGACAAATGACTTAAGAGGGAATGATACATCCCCTTATATAGTAATAAAATGATCAAACCCTAAGCGGTAACGTCCCTGGTTAAGTTCACTTTGATTATCAATAACAAGACAGGCATGACGTTGCGTGTTCCAACACTTGGCCCACAATTCAGTAAACGTTTGTAAGGTCATATCTGGATTGACATGTTCATTATAAATGTGGCGACTATTCCTCTCATCCTGGCGAAATAAAACAATGATATTGGCATTGTTTGGACATTTTAGATTACATTTGTCCAAGATAAAAGCAATCGTTATGTTTGTGACGACCCATGCTGAAATAGCTTTCAATAATGGTTTGTCGTTCGGTGGATAAATCATCGAAAATCATGAGCGCATGAGGCCTCACAGCATCCAGGGCAATAACATTTTCTTGCATGGAAAACTTAAAATAACCCATATTCTTGGTCCGTAATTCAGACATGACTTGATCCAGGAACACGTAGAGCGGTTGGTAGAGATATTTCAAAAATATAAATATTTTGAAGAAGCCTCCGTGGCTTAGGCGGCAGCCCGCCAGCCTCTCACCGCTGATTCCGTGGTTCAAATCCCGGTCACTCTATGTGAGATCTGTGATGGACAAAACGGAGGCAGACAGGTTTTTCTCCGGGTACTCCGGTTTTCCCTGTCAACATTTCATTCCAGCAACCCTCTCCACTATCATTTCATTTCATCTGTCATTCATTTAATCATTGCCCCAGAGGAGTGCGTCAGGCCTCGGCAGCCGGCACAGTTCATATCCTCGCCGCTAGATGGGGGCTTCATTCATTCCATTCTTGACCCGGTCGGAGACTGGAAGCAGGTTGTGGATTTTCTTTTCAAATATTTTGAAAACGTAGACCATTTTGCGCTGTGATGAGTGAAGACAAAAGATTGGTCTTTCCACATCCTGAAGGTCCCACTACGATGCAGCGAATGGAAGACGGAAACAGTGAACCGTGACGTGATGGGAAACCATTTCCCCCACGGTGAACGACTCTTGTTGCTTATTAATCTGCATATCAACTAATGGTAAAAGAGGCTAGCAGGCTGTCTATATACATGGAACCAAGCCATGTGACAGGAAAAGTATGCCAGTACTACACTATGCCGATGGATGTCTTTGGACATGCGTTAATGGCCAAGGGCAAGACTGTCCCATTACCTGATCCTAAACAAGAGACAGGCCCTGCCAATAAACACTATGTGGATAGGTCAGTGGTGCGCGCACTTAACGAGGAGATTATGACTTTAATGGAAAGCGGTTAACCTATGCAAAACATCGTCAAGTATCTACTAATGCCACCACAAAAAAGTATGTGGATAACAAGGTGCGAGAGTTATATGACAAAGTGCCCCAGTTCACTGTGGATGGTTATATGGCTAATCATAACCGCATTACTCATGTTGCTGACCCTGTAAACCAGCAAGATGTCTGTACCAAACAGTTTTTAACTTCGGTAATGAACTGGTGGTGTAAGTTAATGAGAAGAGTTTACACATGAAGCGAAGACGACTAGCCGACGTTTTAGATCCCATTGAACCCCATGAGGTGGCAACCCAACAATTTGCGGATGACTATGTATCCTCCATGATAAAACCACACCCTCATGTACTTCTTTTGACTATGACTCATCGACGTTTTGTAAAAGACATAGAAGATTTACCTTCAGGCTGAACGAGTTATCGTTTACCGTATAATGGACGTATTATTATTATAGACTATAAAAGAGATGTAAGACATTATTCGATACGATTAAATCATGGTGCCATGTTACTACTTAGTGATTGTGTACAGTCGGCGTGGGTGATAAACTATCCTTTCATTTGGTTCTACCTTAGAGGAAAAAGAAGCAGGAAACACGATAAACGATTTCTCGCTTTATGTGGAACTTGAATATGAAAATCCACAGCCTGCTTCCAGTCTCCGACCGGGTCAGGAATGGAATGAATGAAGCCCCCAACTAGCGGCGAGAATATGAACTGTGCCGGCTGCCGAGGCCTGACGCACTCCTCTGGGGCAATGATTAAATGAATAACAGATGAAATGAAATGATAGTGGAGAGTGTTGCTGGAATGAAATTTTGACAGGGAAAACCGGAGTACCCGGAGAAAAACCTGTCTGCCTCCGTTTTGTCCAGCACAGATCTCACATGGAGTGACAGGGATTTGAACCACGGACCCAGCGGTGAGAGGCCAGCGTGCTGCCGCCTAAGCTACGGAGGCTTGGGAACTTGAATATACAGCCACGAAATAATCGCCGCTCATTAGTTGTTACTCAAACTTTCTTGTGATAGGTTGTTCATGATCATCATGGTAAAACAAAGATACGTGTTGAAAAAGACTAAAAAGAAGACCCGGTCATCGCAAAAGAATGGGGTTAAAGCACTTGTTGACAAGCCCTTGCGAATAAAAAATAGTGTTGAATATAAAGAAAGTATTCCGAGCAGCACAGAGACGTGTCAATCCAAAAAGTAAACGACAAGTGTCAAACCATTGTCGAGTCATTCCTGTTCCAAAAGGAGCTGGAATTTTACCAGCTTTGTTTGCAGGCCTTGCAGCCCTGGGTTCACTTTTATGTGGTGCGAGCGCTGTTGCCAAAACGATAAAACCTGTACAACAGCAACAATTGAAAGAAAATCAACGTCTTAATTAAACGACGGAAACCTTTGCTATAGGGCTATAAACGCAAATTTGAAACCAGCCTTCAATAAACAAGGGCTTGGTATTTACGTATCACCAAATAAAAAATAAAATTTTAACAACAGGTATATCGAGACATGCCCTGACCCATGATGAAGTCCAATGCTAGGCAAAACAACTAAAGATTTTCCATTTTTGGGACGTGTTTATGCGTAACCAATTACCCTCACAACCATGAAAATAGGAATGTGCCATTATTAATCTAGATGATCACCGAGGACCAGGAACCCATTATGTAGCCTATGTCAAAGAGGGTTCCACGGTGTGGTACTTTGGCAATCTCCCTCCGTCTATGGAACTATACAATATGTATTTGGAAACAGCTCAATGATATACTATAATTTGAAACGTCAGCAAATGTTCAACACCAAAAGTGTGGGCGTTTGGGTTTAATTTTCTTATATAAGACACACTGTAAGCAAATAACGTAAGCAGTATACCAGCAGATAGTAAGACGTTTACACTGCTTGGACGTGGACCTGAAGTAAGCTTAGACTTCTACCCTCCTAGTGAATTGAGTGAATGACCTTATGTATCGGAGTTAGTTTCTCTTGAAACGTACAGTAGAATTTACAGCATACGTCAAAATTATTCACATCGTAGTACACCAAATACGATTCTGGTCTGTCTTGTTAACAAGATGGCTAGTGTGGATTATTCGCTTTGGCATGGGGCTGGTTAAGCGACACAAACACACCGCGAATGCCTTTCACAAAAACAAGACCATGTCTACATCAGTGGGTCAATCCAATTCCACTATGGTGTATTTAAAAGCTCCATCAACCGAGAGACCATGGCTCGTAAAATAATGAGCCGGGTCAAGTCCATAGATGTGTTGGTGCAACTCACGGTACTTTTCAAACACATCCGTGAGCAGCAATACATCAAGTTTTAGGTAATGCATAGCATAATCATCTGAGTTTTTATATTGAACACTCGACAAACTTGACGTACATGTGCATGGTCTTCATCGGAAACGGTACAGCGTGTAAGCATAGAGTAAAATTTCTCTTGCGGTGGCAGAGATTTTTGCTTTAACACGTCCCAGCTGTTACAAAAATCACATGGGAAAATATTTTTCCGAATGCATAATTTTAAATGCTCAGGATGTTTAAAATGGATCCTAGTGTATTTCAATTCCTTTTCATCCAAGCCGTTGATTAGGTTGTCTAGGGATGATGCCATAAACTTAAAGGAATCCAGAAATCGAATGCAAAATTTGCCCAACCACCATGTCAAAGCTGTAAAACGTTCATGGTTTTCAGGAATAATAGAAAAAGTCCCCTTGCCGACATGACCCAATTCACGAATCAGAAACTGAATATCATAATTTGCCAGATTGTGAAAAAAAACTCTAATAAATCGTTGAGCTGAGTACTTCACATTACATACTCTGTGGTCGGCTCCACGAAACTCACCTGTAAATTGTGAGTGGGTATGAACAGTGTCTTCATCATTCACCAGCGGCTTTTCACAAAAATGGCGTGTGGTTGCATGCTCATACTGTTAATGCAGTTCTCTACTTAAGCTCACGGGTGCTGGGTGGTCCAATAACTCTCGTACATGGTCAGCCTTCGCGACAAGTTGATTTAGAAACCATTTCGCACAATCTTGTTCCTGATAAGATTTAAAATAGGACTTTGAGGGGTCATAGGCACACACCACGTTTAATCCTATGGCAAAGAGTTCATGTTTTTGAATGGGTGTGGGTGAGCTCATGGCGGGATCTGGTTCGCATCCCGCCATGGGTATGATGAGAGCTTCAAAATCAGCATAGACCACAGAAGGCACTGTGTCATGCTTGTGGATATTTCTAAATTTTAACACAGCATTGTCCCATTGTGACAATACCAGTCTCACTGCTTCCTGCGACACACAATCTACCCTATGGCATTCCAAAATGGTAAGGCTAACAAAATACTGTAAGCATCTATCACAAATATGCTTCTTATCATGATATTTTGACAGTTGACTGCCTACCAATCTACTAAGGCTTTTAATCAGGCAATAGTGATTTACCTCTCCGTCAAGCAAATATAAAAGATGAATGTGGTGTTGTTTTGGTTCTTTCGTGGCATAAAGAGGACCCATAATTTCATCTCCGTCAAGGCCATGAACCATACAAGAATAATCTGGATTTTTTTGTTCAAACCTATGGATGTTGGTTAATTCGATGGGGAACGAAACATGAGTTAAATTTAAATTTTGTTCAATTGCTCAAATATGGCCTTGTACTTTCCTGCTTTGTAACTATGCTACTGTACTGGCTGTAAATACGCAGCCACCGGCTTGATAAAACATTCATCGTCCCTATTTTCAATGTTAACCACCGCTCTCCGGCAGGAAATCGCTGGTGGTGTCTGAATAAAGTTAGGTCCAGAATTAAAATGGTTGAATTTGCAATTGTTGATTTGCAAGTGATGAATTTTATCTAACGCAAGGCCACTGGGTCCTTCCTGCAGTTTATCAAATTTTGTTAGCAAGGCATTAAACACATTGGTTTCATACCACTGCTCTAAATTGTTTGCTATTAAAAGCTCTACATTTGGCTACAAATATAAATTTTGTCTTTATGTTCCACGTCATTTTCTGTATACAAAATCGCACACGAGTTCCGTATTTGCATTTAATGCTGTGTGCAACCCTTGAGCTCTACACATTTGTTCCCTAAATATTTCAAAGCAAGATTCTCAAAATTCCTTGGGAATAAACTTTCCGTACCATTTACCACGCGACCAGAGCACACACGTGATTTAAAACAACAGTCAAGAGGTTCCCAGGTTAAACTATTTGCCGCAGTAGAATAGAACATCATTGGAAGTTAATCTTACCTGAGTTTTCAGCTTTTGACTGCACGATAATGGTTCCACTCTAGCGCGTCTCACAAATATCTAAAAAAAACATAACTATATAAATTCAAATAAATACATGCATTTCATAAAAATATGGTATCAAACAAAAAACATTAAACGGGTTATTAAAAATCTTACCTTTCGTTGTAAAGCCTGTTTTTTTCTTCTTTAAACATTAGTACTGTTTAAATACAGCAATATCTAAAAATCAAAACAAAAATCAATTAATAAATATTTCTTTAGCATATGGCTTTTAGTTGCGGGAGTGTCCGAGGACATGTTCGGCTCGCAAGAGGCAATTAATCAATAAATTCCAATCAATAACTTAAACATCAATTACCATTAAAACAAGTAGTTATGTGAAGAACTATACAGCTTATTTTCATGTATCCTACGTATGTAAATTACCTCTATCAACATACAAAATTTCAGTTTGATTGTTGTATTAGATTCATAGATATTGAGAACCGTCTAAATATTTCTGTTGGTCGCCATGTTGGATTTTTATATGTGTAGGCAATAGAGGTATGTACTGTTAGATGACGATTTTTGGGTAGGTTCATTATTCAAAAATTCACTTCGATCGCATGATTAAAACACAAGAAATGTAAACTTAATTTTAAAATTTCGCACAGTCACCATCTTGAAGTTATGTAAACAATTGAACTTAATTAGATGCCAGTGCTTTACAATGTGTATAAACATTTACTGTACCAAATCTCACTGCACTCAAATGGTTAAATCGCGTGATAAGTATAATAAAATGTTTCACCTTCGCATGGCCACCATGTTTTTTTTTTGTTTTTTGTTTGTTTTGTATTTTACAGGTTTTTGGAAGTCTCATAGCTGAACTTCTAGTAGTACCCTTTATCACCATGCAAATGTTTAGGGTAATATCAGCAATAGTTTTAGAAATATAAATGTCAGTCAAATATTTCACACAGCCTCCATCATGAGGTTATGTAAGCAATTAAACTAAATTAGAAGCCAGTGCATTACATAGTGTTTAAACATTTGTTGTATTAAGTTTCATTACATTTGGATGGTGAAATTGCAAGAAAAATCTATTTAAAATGTCAACTTCGCTTGGCCGCCATGTTATTGAATGGAATGTATTTATTGATCGATTGATTTATTTGTTTACAGTCAGCTTACTGCTGCATGTACAATCTCCCGAGTTTAACATCGTAAGAACCTGTATTTCTCTTTCAGCAACAAGTGACTTTACTGTTCATAATGTTAAAATATCTCAAGCTGCTTTTTTAACTCATTAACAATCCTCTTCTCCCTTCGTCACCTTCGCTCTTACAGGTAGCTACCATTACATCTCAATCAAATAAATAATTAACTAATAATAATAATAATAATAAAACAATAAATCATCCACGTTAATCAAAGCTCATTCCGTTTAAAATAATGTATCACATGCCCTTATACAATTATAAATTCAGGGGCGTGGTGGCTCAGCGGTCTAGCTGTGTGCCTCTCACCAAGGCGGTCCGGGTTCGATTCCCGGTCAATGCATGTGAGATTTTCGAAGTGAAATGCCATGTCCTGTGGTTCGGATTCCACGTAAAACGGAGGTCCCGTGGCTCATGATCTCAAGATTAACGGTCACGTTAAACTACAAGCTTCCTTCCTTCCTTCAATTATAAATTCCCCAGGATCGATTCCCCGCTCTACCAAAAAAAATCAGGTCTAAGGGGTGCAACGATGTACACTGAGCCTCGTGAGGCAAAACAAAAAAAGAAAAGCGGGTTCGACTCCCAAATCGGTCATCCTAAACATGGTTTTCAGTGGTTTCACACTTCTACTCCAGGCAAATGTTTAGCGCTTACAACCTAACACCCCCTTTGCTGGCGGGCTTATATTCTTACCTCATGGAATGAACATGGTCTAACACAACCACATTCCGCCTTAAACAATACAATTTTAATGTATTAATAATAATATTAATAATAATAATGATAGTAAACTTTTTGCCCTAGAGACCTGGGTGATATTTTAATCAGGTAGGGGGGGGGGGTGTTAAAGACCTTTAATTTAAATCGAACACACAACTTTGTAAAATTCTTGGTTTTCAAAATATGGCCAATTTCCAAAATTGAACTTTTGTAGAAAAAAAATTAAAAATATAAAGTTTTGTTCTAACAATAAAGGACATAAAGACCTTTTGTTTGAGTCGTTTCACAACGCTCTATCATTATTAGTTTTCAAAATACAGCCTACATTTCTAAAAAAAATATTTGTCAATATAAAGAGTTCGCCATAGGAAAAAGGGCGTTACCTCAAGTAATTCAACTTCCCACATAGCGATATCCGATTATTGGTTCGCGAGATATCGAAAAACTTACTTGGCTAAGGCGCGCGCAATGTAAAAACTGCTGACGCTAGGGCTTTGAATTCCTGTAGGCCCTCTACTTACAAAGACTGCCAGAAAACCTTCCAAATATATTAAGATTTCCCAAAGTCTTCAGATTACCTAAATTTCCCAAAATATTCTTCAAATCATACAATTCCAGAGCACACCAGACTTCCTCGTAAGAAACGGGATATACTATTCGTTCAAATACATACTTCAACTACCTTCCAATGTAGGTAAGGAGTGGACGGTCAGGGTAGCCGCGAGTGGGTATCTGTCGACACGAGATGGTAGCAACACGTTTTTCCCCAAGTGCAGACGGGTGTTAGACAAATCACGAATTCAGTCACCATTGAACCCAAGTATCAATTCTTAAGGTAACATTACTTGGAACTAAAAGAAGCAATGCAGGTGATACACAAGTACCAATCTTAGTCCGGGCTAGATTAGGTTCTCATTCTTGGAGATGTGTTTCTAGGAAACACGTATATATTGGAAGCATGTGTTACGTATATATCGCAAGCATGTGTTAACAATATGAGATAGCCATTTCGGGTGGTGTATTCGTGAGTGGATTTGACAATTAAGGATAGGATTGGGAAGGAGGCAGTCATGACCTTAATTTAGGAACCGTTTGTGGTATACTATATTTTTGAGATTGTCATTCTAATGTATGTGAGTTGTTGTTGGTTATTTTAGGGCAGATTGCAATGTTATGCTCCTTCCGCTTAGCTCAGCTTAGGATGGGATAGCCAAAAATACTCTGGAATTATCGCAATCTTGGTGTGTTGTTTTTGTTGCTTGCTTACGAACCTACCAGAGAGGTTAGATCATGGAATGTATATGGTTTCTCCAAAAAGCGACCAAGTTAGTAAGTGGCCATCCCAGGTTAATAAAAAGAACCATCACCAAAAAAGTTGTCAAATGAGCCGACAAATAAACCCCCATCAAATGAGCCATCAAATGAACCACCATCAAATAAGCCGCAAAATAGGTGACAACTGCAAGAGAGAAGTTCGTGTAGTAACGAAACTCTCCCTACAATGCTCTGTATTAACGCCAACTTTGCTTTATGGAAGTGAGGGCTGGGTAGATTCATGATATCTCGGGGATACGAAATAACCTAAGAGGTTAATGAGTTCGGCTGTAGAGGGTAGGAGAAGCAAAGGTAGACCTAGAATGCCATGGTCAGAACAATCCCAAAGTGTGAGGATTGGAAACGCAGCATGCTGGTGGAATCCGAACCACAGAACATGGCATAATACTTCAAAAATCACACATGCATTGACTGGGAATCACTTGTTTGGACGTATGCAAGTATACCGTATATAAAATTGATCTGATAACCTGTGTTATTGTGGTATGTGTATTTAGAGTGTGTTTATTTGTAATTCAGAGTGATGATTGTGAAGGAGGTGGCCGTTAGGAATCATCTGTACATTTACCTGGAGCAGGAAGCGTAAACTGCTTCCAGGATGCTTGAGGTGGCAATCGAACTGTCACCTCTTCTCAGTTTTGCCTCACGAGGGTGAGTGCACTCGGATCCAATCCTCAGATCAGAATTTATCTGCTTGGTGGTGTTGGAATACTTGTGACAATGCAATAGGAGTGGGCATCTTTGCCATATGCACAGTCCGTGGCCCTCCTTGTGCTCGGGCAGGTAAACTCACCGGCTTGTTAGAGATGCAACTCGTGAGAACCTTATGTGTAAGTAGGAGCAAGCGTCCTGCTTCAATTGTATTTCTTAAACCTGCTAATGTGTCATGAGTAAACCTATGGGAGTGATGGAGTCGCACTTGAGGTCTCACTTTTTCTTATCTCATCTTTATGCCGACGTGAATTTCCATGATTTTCTTTTGGTAAAATTTTCTACTACTGTTGTATCGAATTTCAACCTGGGATCGCGATGAGTCGGTCCACGCAATCCAAGGCTGGAATATGGGGCACAGTGTAATTGAGGAAATTTATAGATCGACCGCTCATTTACCCTGTTTTAGGGAAGAAACACAAGAAAATAGAATGTCAGGTAGGAGAAAGTTTATTAGAGCAGTTTGATGATATTAAATACATGGCCGTGCATTCTTTCATGATGGTTGTGTTGGGTGATACAAAGAGTCGAAGTGTATAAAAGCCAATGCAGTGATTTCTCAGTTGGGATCAACAGTATAGTTCAAGAAAGAAGTTAGTGTAGCGACGAACTCTTTCGACATCGTTTGGTATTTGGACCACCCTTGCTGTATGGAAGTGAGTGATGAGCAGATTTAGGATATATGATACAAAAATAGAGGTAACTGATATGAGGCTAACACTAATGATTGCTGGGATGAATATGTGGTAACTATGGCAGGAGGGATATGCATTCTCGTAATGTGTGGTTAAAGATTACGTTAGAAATGGACATGTTAGATATAGCTGTTCATGTGAGCTGACTTAGATGGTGGATCCCGTGATTAGAAAGGCAGGAGACGAGATTAACTAAGATGTTAATAAATTCGGCTATAGAGGGTGAGAGTAACAGAGGTAAACCAGAGTTGAACGATCTCAAAGTGAGGGGTTTAGGGGAAAAGGAGGCTTCAGTACTAACTGATAACAGGAGATCATGGAGAAAATTCTCTGTCGGCCTATGACGTCATCCTGTGTCTCGCTTTCTGATCTCGATACAAGCATCCACGTGTTGGTACAGCTCAATGGGCTTGTGAAACCCCGTGTGGGTGTTCTTCACACTAATGTAGGGGAATTTGTAGAGACTTGGTTAATTCCGAGCTGATTTCGTCAATTTGTGTGGAAATTTTGGGATTTGAATGTATTATGGGAAAGTTTGGAGGAAAATCTGAGGTATTTAGGTGTCTGTCAGATTTTCTGCGTTACTATGGTGTCTGTATTAGTGTGTGAATTTTACTATTAAGGATAGGCAAGGAAGCAGTGATGGCCTTCAGTTAGGATTCATCACAGCATTTGCCTGGAGTAGAAGCGGTAAACCATTTCCAGGATGGGTGAGGTCGGAATCGATCCCACCTCTTCTCCGTTTTGCCTCACGATGCAGAATGGGTCCTGTTCAAGCCTTTACAGAGAAGGGAATCGAACCAGAGTATTCGCTGTGAAAGCCATATCTATATGCTTAACATTGAATGCTGATCGCATGTTGTCACAAGTACGTGTTAGAAGCGGAGTTGTATTCCCGTCAAAATTGCATCTGTCACGGTCTGGAAATTGGTTGAATAGTGCGCTGTAGAGTGGACATGAAACACCTCGATCATTTAGATCTGTGTCCCTGAGTGCGAGTAACTCATTTTGAGGGATTGTTTCATCTCGGTCATCAGCCCCGTGTATTTGCGTGTGCGGAATTCATGTTGGGCGATTTTGACATTTTGGTCATCGGCACCGTGTGGATAGAAAGTTTGGGCAGCTCGGTCGTCCACCACGTGTCGTTGGATGTGGGAGGACTGGAGATCTCTTGGTCATTACGCTCCGTCTGGGTGGTAATTTGAAACATTTTGAGGTAGATCCTGGGGGTAAATCTGGTGGATTGATGAGTATTTTGTCAATTTGAAAAATTTAGGAGAACCTGTGGAATTCAGCAATTTTAAAGAAGTTTAGGTGAAATCTGAGGAAAATTTGGAGATTCTGTGTAAATTTAAGTAGGAATTGGTGAATTTTGTTAAGTTTGGAGAATTTTCGAGATTTCTTGTTGGAATTTAGAAACCTCATAGGCACCGTGTGAATGGTGTAGAGTAATGGGTCACCGTTTGTTGACTAGCATACCCTGATTACAATACAGCTGGTCGGGAACCCCCGGATGCACTCATACTCCGCTCTTAAAACATCACCAGATGAATTTTAAGAATTCAGTTAGTTACTGTAACTGCAGAAGCCTGACCATTGTGAGGTCATTTACCTTTCGATCGCAATACACCCTAGGCACCGAATAATTCCCTACCGTCGTTGTCGGAAGAGAGAACAAGAGTTGTCCCAAGGAGGTGGACATGAATGATGACAGCGAAGAACCTAGCCCCAAGTAAGTGAAAGCTATGCCATACACTGCTGGGGATCCATGGTCGCTAACCGACATTCAACTCGTTGAAGATTCCATGATGAGGGAATTTTAGAAACAGTTAGGGGAATCCCTCTGCGAGAATTAACATCCGTCTGCCCTTGTGGAAAGACATGTTGCAACCAGCTCCTGTCGACAGATACCCTCTCGTGGCGACTCTGACCATCCGCTCCGTACATCCTTTGGAAGGCAGTTGATATTTTGTATTTGAACGAATAGTATAGCCCGTTTCTTACGAGGAAGTCTGGTGTGATCTGGAATTGCAGTGTTTGGGGATTTTGTGGATTCTAGGTAATTTGATGAATTTAGGGAATCGTAGTATATTTGGAAGGGTTTTTGGGAATCTTGGTATATTTGTAAGTATTTTTGGGTAATCTGGTGAATTTGAAATAAATCGGGGAAATGTGGGTAATTTCATTTTTAAATGTATTGTGGGAGATTTTGGGGAATCATAGAATATTTGGAAAGATTTTGGTGGAATCTGGTTAATTTGATGGGTTCTATAGAATTTTGGTGGTATTAGGAAATATGGTGTTTTTTTATTATGTTGGTAAGTTACAGGACTCTCAAATGGCATCTGGGTTGGAAGAGATTAAGAGATGAGCAAAGGAGGTTGACAGACAGGGGCCTCGCATAAGTGTAAGCAATGCTGGTCTTTGAGGAAAATATGGTAAATTTTGGTAAAATCTGTTAGTAATTTGAGGGAATTCTGGAGGTGGTGGTTTATGGAAATTGGGGAATAGGGTGTGAGAGAAGGGGTCAGGTGTATATTGTAGGTGGGACCGTCATCTTGGATGGGTCGTGAGAGAACGCTGCCATCGTGGCCGGCGTTGAAAGGCCTGGGATCGATCGCTCGGCTATGCTGCCCAGTGTTCTAACACCCGTAAACAAATTAATAATTATAATAATCAATATATACAGTATATAGAAGATTAAATTAATAAAAACTAAATAATACATAAATTAATATTAAACAATAGTACTAATACTAAAATCAAACAATAATAATAAAAAATTTGAAACAAAAAATAAAAAATCCATAATCAATGAATAATATTAAATAAGTAAATAAATATTTAATACCTAATAAATAAATAAAATTTAATAATAATAATAAATAAATATTTCATAAGTCCACGTTATATGGATGAACACAACCCTCTGACGTCACGCAACAGGTTTGGTCTTGTTTGAAACGGTAACGGGAAACCCGCCACCTGCAACAGCTTGGCGTGTTAACTCGCGACAGGTATATTCTTGTTGAAACGACGGCGTGACCTTGTGTGAGCCACACATGCCGCTACCCGCATAGGTGTCATTATAATGTGAACCTATACGTTGGATAATAATAATTATAATAGATAATGAATATGAAATTAATTATAAATAGTAAAAATAAATAAATAAGAATTTATTATAAATACATATTAAATAATAAATTATCGAGAATTAAAAATAATAAATAGTAAATAAATACAAATTCAACAATAAATAAATATATATATTCGGTCGTTTGGGCCACCTATGGACCACGGTGCTTGTGCTTTATCTGTTATCTGCTCTCTGGTGTTTTTGGTGGATTGTTTTGCGGCTGCTTCTTTGCTGTAATCTCGAGCCTTTCTATTGGACCCGTAATCTTTCATGTTCTTGCTGAGCTCTATCTTACGTTCCTCGGAGCATTTCTTGTACGCGTTGTGGCGAACTTCTATAATGGATGTGAGGAAAGGCTAGCTTCAACTGACGGACGGTAGCGACTCCTTTCATTTATTGTGTCTTGCTGAATATTAAGTTCTGCAAGATCCTTTCAATTTTATTGATCCACCAGGATCCAGTGGCTTTACCCTTCTTGGCTACCTTGAAGATCTTATAAGACAGTCTGTGGTGGTCCATTCTGCACAGGTGGCCGTAGAAAGCCAGGCGTCTCCTACTGATGGCATCGGTGAGGTTTTCCTGGTGATTGTAGAGTACAAAACTCGGTTTGTACCATCGTCTTCCGTCTGGAAAGATCCTCCGTGCCACTATTTTCCGCAAGAATTTCCTTTCCTGTACCTCGAAGGCCCTTAGGGGGGGGGGGGTCTTCTTAGTTAGAAACATGCACTCAGCTGCGTAGAGGATTGGTGGTCTGACT
This sequence comes from Meconema thalassinum, assembly GCA_946902985.2. Taxonomy (NCBI): domain Eukaryota; kingdom Metazoa; phylum Arthropoda; class Insecta; order Orthoptera; family Tettigoniidae; genus Meconema; species Meconema thalassinum. The sequence continues at coordinate 151,839,739 of OX336389.2, forward strand.
TCTGCATTATAGTGTCCTAGTTTGACATTCATCGACAGATGTTACGAGGCGTATAGTTTTCTGCAAGCATAGTATGTCCTGTCTAGTTTGATCACCTTTGTTCGAGGGCCATTATTTCACTGTGATCATTTGAGATCCATTCTCCAAGGTAATTTACTGCTTTCACTCACTTGATATGGTTAGTATCACTAACTTTCATGGTTTTAGGGGCGTCTTGAATATTGGCAATGAACTCTGTCTTTCCGATGTTGATCAACAGACCCGTTTTCGCCGCTATTGAGCATAGTGTTTGGAGTGGTGTGGTGGCCTCTTGCATGACGTTTGCCAGCAAGGTTAGGTCGTCAGCGAAGGCTAGGCGAGGGATCCTTAGGTTATCTGCTTTGGTACCCATCCTTACTCCGGTGTCGACTGGTAGGTTTCTGGTCCATTCCCTGTCATGTTTTCCAGAACACAGTTAAATAATATGCAAGATATACCATCTTCTTGCCTCACCCCTGTTTTGATTGGGAAACTCTTCGAGAGCTGCCCTCGAAACTTTCCTCAGGAAGTAGTATTGCAAAGGGTGGCTTGTACCAACCTTATAATTTTGTTGTTAAGTCCCAGTTATCCTAGGATTCTGAAGAGAATGGTTCTATCCACAGAGTCATATGCATTCTGGAAGTCAACGAAGGTGACTACCCACTTTCTGGCTCGATTCTTTCTGTATTGGAGGATGGTTATAAGGTTTTATATTTTTTCAGTACAAGACCTTGATGATCTGAAACCAGCTTGGTATTCTCCTATCTGAATGTCTAATTGTCTCGTTTCATGCTGTTCTAAGATCATGGTAAATATCTTTCAAGTGACTGCTTAGAGCGATATACCTCTGTAATTTATTAAATAATAAATGATTTCTATAAAACCTTCAAACATAACCTCACTAAGTACTGTTCTCCATGTCTACACTTCAGAGATGACAATGGTAAACTCTCCTACAGCAGTAAGGACAACTGTCAGATCTTAGCAAAGTAGTTTGACTCTCTTCTTAACTGTGAGGAACCAAAATTTACAATTCGAAATTGAAGACACCACCCACTCCAAACCAGACTCCTCTCCACCCACAACAGATAAAATCAAGCAGATCATCCAGTCTCTAAAGAACAACAATGCACTTGGCAAACACACTATCATTTCCGAACTCTGGAAATCCACAGGTGATGAGGCGATTGACAAACTAACACAGATCATTTATGAGATCTGGGAAACCAAGAAACTCCCAAGTGACTGGACATCAGCCGTAACTTATCTCCTTCACATGAGAGGTGATAAAGCTGTTGTTATCAATTGCCGAGGCATCTCGCTCCGCTCGATAACATACAACATTCTCTCGAAAGCCTTTCAAACACAAGCAGAAAAGCAATTCGATTCACAACTGGAATAATATCAAGGAGGCTTTAGTAATAGCACGCTCATGTGCCTAGCAGGTCAATAACCTTAAATCTATTCTTCCACATCAGAAGATTAGCAACAGGAAGTTTGTAGTGACCTTCGGTGACTTCAAGAAGGCCTACGATTCTAATGATCGACATACACTCCTCCAAATTCTAAAGGAAATGGGCTTAAATAACAAAACGAGGACAATCATTCAACATACCTTGACCAAAACTACCTCCTGAGTGAAATTCAGGGGAGAGATTTCAGACGCCTTCGATTCAAGACAGGTGTTAGGCAAGGAGATGGACTGTCGCCTCTACTCTTCAACTGCGTACTAGAGAATGTCATCCGAGAATGGCACAAAGATATATTTAATGAAGGGGACGGGAATGGACTTAGAATAGGCTGCAAGAGAGTGCATCTCACAATTGACTGCTTTGCTTTTGCAGATGATCTTGAGATCTTCTCTGATTCCCAAGAAACTGCTACAACAACAAAAAACTAACTTAAATCCCAAGCATTAAAAGAAGGCCTTCAGATCTCCTTTCAGAAAATGGAGTTTATAACTAACATCAAGCTAACCCCCAAGGAGGTAATTGTAGAGCAGGGAATAATCGAGCGGACAGAGACGTTTAAGTGTTTAGGTGAGTGGATAACACCAAACAATTCTGAGAATGAAGCATACACATCAAGGACCAACAAGGTGGAATTGGCATTTCAACCAACTAGGAATGTTTATAATAAACGATCAGTGTCACTCAATGCCAACCTTAGACATTATTGTTCAGTTATTCGTCCAGAAGTCCTGTACGTAGGAGAATGCCTTGCACTGAACAGGAAAGGTTTGACTGAAAAGGTAGACACTAAAGAACGAAAAATTCTAAGTAGATACTGGGACCAATCAGGGAAAATGGAGATTTCAGGAGGTGGCACAACAACGAACTCTGCCTATGTGTGGAAAGGACAACAGACATCGTAAGGAAAAGGAGGATTAATTTATATGGCCACATAACACGCATGAACTCTGAGAGACTGACCAACGGCACCTTTTCCCAGTTTGTAAACAAGAAAACGAAGGGAATTTGATTCACCGAGATTGAAGGAGGTATTCTAGAAGTTGGGATCACGTTTGAAGACATCCAGGAACGTACTCCTCTTCAGAGAAAACTTGGAACACACCGGCGATTCTCAGAAAAGCTGAAGCTGAAAACAGGGAAAGAGTGGACTGATGAATGAAAGGAGGCTCACAGAAAATTCATGCGGGAATTCTGAGATAGAACTAAAGCTCAGGGACGGAAGCGGTTGAAGTAACGTGGTCCATAGTTGGCGGAATCGAATAATAGTAATAATAATAAATGAATAAACATTAATTAAATAAAAATAAAACATAATATATTGCGGGCCATCTTGGATCGACCGCTCGGGCTATTCTGTAGTGGGTCGCTAGGTTTCATGTTACATGACTTTGTGAAAACCGCTCCGAACCTCACCTACCCTTGGAAACGTCCATCATTTTAAAAAATATAAGTTGATGAGTCCTATGAATAGAGGGGGTCAGTACCTTTCGTTTTAGCCCTCACACGACTTTTTCCGATTATCGATCGTGTGATATCGACTATTTTCGGAAATTTCGGGTCGATGACCCTGTAGTTCATCAATAATCTGTAAATCGATAATCAATAAATAGTAAAAAATACATAAATGTGAAACAATAAATAAATCGATAAATAAGTTGGAATGGAACGGAAACTTACCAAAGTAGGTCAACAGAGATGTGCCTAGCGCAAGTAAGTTGAAGCAATGCTGGACTTTTTTGTAAAATCTAATTGGATTTGGAAAATTTTGTTGGGAATCTTGGGGAATTCTGAGGGTGGTGGTGGGATGGCAGTGAGAGGTAGGGGAGTATGGAGGTATCTTCCATAAAGTGCGCATGTTCTTTAAAATTTTCTTAGTTCCTCGGGGGTGTGGTTATTTGTTATTTTAAGGTGGATTGGATTTTTCCTTTATATAGCGGGGAAGGGGCCCATTCGATTGAGCCCTCAGATGACTTTCTCCCCTCTTACTCGTTCGGGAGTGCGCACGGCCTTGTCCGTGGATTGTGGGGTGCCTATTCAAATACCCCGTGGATAGGATCCTTCCCCTCAACTCTCGTACTTATAAGTATAGAGTGGTACCCATTTTTTTTCTTATCCTCTTAATCGAGACGTTCGAAGATCATGTTGACTGGCACAAGTGCTTTTCTCTTGTTATGAAAGATTAACACGTTCATCCGTAAGATCTATAAATCCTAAAACACTGACATACAGTATAGAACAGTATTGTTTGTATAATATATCGATTGAACGAACACCACTCCACTTAAGAGTAGATACGAGCTCAGTTCCTAGTATCTAAGGAAAACTTGCAAATAAATGCAAATTGCTTAAAATGCACTTGTTAAGTTTTCACTAAATAGATGTCTTGACCTTAATGTTATTATTCCGTTTCTCTTGATCATCTAACATAGCGAAATAAAATGTTTTTGAGGAGGTCAACACGATTGTACCGAAATTGTAAATTCCTGAACCAAATTATCATCATCATACGCTCTTATATCCATGTCTACGAATACAGAAGATTATTAATTACTTATCCGGAATTGTGCTATGAAATTTCTATATTATAATGGTAGTGGGTATTTTATTTGTTCTAACATTAGAAATTCTTCACAGAAACGACCAGAATTCAGAGAACACTATATGTGGAGCAAACGTATCTCAGAAAGTCAGTTTGAAGAAACACATGATAATTCATAGTGGAATAATGCCTTATTCCTGTAATGTATGCGGAGCAAAGTTCACTGAGGCAGGCAATTTAAAGAAACACATGATTATCCATAGTGAACTCAAGCCACATTCCTGTGGTATATGTGGAGAAAACTTTGCAGAGAAAGGTGTCCTGAAGACGCACATGGTGATCCATAGTGGTCTCAAGCCACTTTCTTGTGGTACATGTAGAGCGTACTTTGCTCGGAAGGCTGACCTGAAGCAGCACATGGTGATCCATAGTGGTCTCAAACCATATTCTTGTGATACATGTGGAGCGCACTTTGCTCGGAAAGGTGATATGAAACAGCACATGGTGATCCATAGTGGTCTCAAACCCCATTCTTGTGCTACATGTGGAGCGCACTTTGCTCGGAAAATTGATATGAAGAGGCACATGCTGAACCATAGTGTTCTCAAGCTACATTCCTGTGGTACTTGCGAAGCAAAGTTCACTGCGAAGGGCAGTTTAAAGAGACACATGATGATTCATATTGCTCCCAAGGTACATTCCTGTGGTACATGCGAAGCAAAATTTAATCATGGAGACTATCTAAAAAAACACATGATGATCCATAGTGGTGTAAAGCCTCATTCATGCGATATATGCGGAGCAAAGTTTACGTTAAAAGGCAATTTAAAGAACCACATTATTATCCATAGTGTTCTCAAGCCACATTCCTGTGCTACATGCAATGCAAAGTTTGCTGCGAAAGGCAGTTTAAAGAGACACATGATGATTCATATTGGTCCCAAGCCACATTCCTGTGGTACATGCGAAGCAAAATTAAATGGCAAAGACAATTTAAAGCAACACATGATGATCCATAGTGGTTTTAAGTATTAGTCCTGTGATACATGCGTTTCTAAATATTTTTTCGCTGTATGATGCTACGGAACTATAACTTTCTAACGGTATATTTATATTACTCAACACTCATTAAATAGACTTATTTCTGTTTCAGTAAACCCAATAATTAACATGTATTTATTATCTCCCTATTTTACTCGAGACATGTCTCTGGATTGTAATTTTTCTCTCCATTAAACAAAATGTATTCCTTAGTATAACAATTACATTTTCTTATGGAACCTTTCAACATGCACAACTGAGATGTGTAGATATAGTTTCTCCTTATGAGGGTTATATAATTAATGATCCGTTATTTTACTTTACTTCAGTTAAAATTGACAGATGGATATTTAAAAAATTGTATTTTTTAAAGTAGGGCGGGATCCTTAACAAATCATCCCTTAAATATTACGATTACTTCCTGTTAATCGCTTTTTGACAAATACGTAACTAAACTTTGTCAATTGCATGGGCTTTACAGGATATTTCGGAGCCCCTTAAATTGCTGACACGTGTTGCTGGGAGATGACGTAATGTATACACAACAGCTGCGCTCTCCTAGCTGTAACAATTCCCTGGTAGGGTAGTATGCAGGGTGATGAAAAAATGCCGCACTTAGAGGTCGGCATGCGGTTCCTCGTCGAAATTCACGACAATGCTACAGTGTATCTTGCAAAACCTAGTCCTGCCAATAGGTTTAACTGAAATGCGTGTCAAGATACGAAGCCTTGGGAACGTTGTAACTGCATGCAGCATGGCCAAAAACTGGTCACAGGAACACTGCGCTCTGCCGGAGCTGACTCATTAGCTCTGTGAGGCGAGGTTTTGCCATAAATGCCGGTTGTGCGGGCGCACCGATGTTCGAGTCGCATTCGCGCCATTTTTATTTATTTTTGTCAGATAATGTATCAAATTGCATCCAATGTACACCTCTACTATGTTTTACCGTTGCAGTGCCGTTTATTTAAACATTCAAACGTAATATGAACTACTTACAGACGTAAACGACCCCTTTGTTTAGTCCATGGGCCAAATAAAGCCAATAGAACATAATAGTGGATACAGTAACATCGTCTCTATCCAATGCGATACAAAGAAGCACAATACTGTAGGTAGCCTACACTAGATTGCCCATTATGCTACGCACCATAATTCCATAGTGTACGTTTGACGTCCAGTCTTAACTTCACTGAGCCGGTACGTTCACTTACGAGCAACGTCTTCGCTACAAAGCAGATGTTAAAAGCGACCACCTTAGTAGGGGAGTGAGGGGTTTTCTCTTACCCCCCACCACTACTCCCAATGCGAGCCGATAACTCCCGAACCCATGGTCGGAGATTCACGAATGAGGTGTCGTTGGACTCGAGCTGACGGGGGGCTTTTTTATGGACCATTCGTTATATTTTTCATTTTTTTTGAAAATTTTTGTTTTTGAAAGTAGGCGATAGTTTGAAATCCAAACATGTTAGAACGTTGTGCCAAGGTTCAAACCAATGGTCATTATGTCCTTTATATTTTATAATATAAAAATTATTTTTTATGTTTTTTTGAAAAAAGTTCATTTTTGAAATTCCTATATATCTGAAACTAGGAAGTCTACAAAAACGTTTGTTTGACATAAATGAATGGTCCTACCCCCCCCCCCCCCCCCTCTACCCCCAAAATAAATTTCAAGTCTCTAGGATAAAAACTTCATGAGAGTAGTGGGATGACAGCGGTTCTACTTGCAGTCGCGTATGTGCTTGAATACGTGTGGCTATGTTGGAAAAAGTTTAGGTGGTGGGGGAGGACCATGGTTGAGTGAGGGGTCGTTTAGATGGTATTTTTCCGCTCTATTTGATGTTGAGGTTATTTATTAAAATGGGTGAAATTTGGAAACGCAATTTGAGGTAAACGTGCTTTTTTGACATTTTGGTGATATTTAATGAGCTTGTAAGGCCAGAGCGTTGTGTTGTTTAGGAACGGGGTGACGTCCTTTTTGCTAAGAATGTGTGTTGTTTTTTTTTTTTTTTTTTTTTTTTTTTGAAAATTGTTGATGTTGAAATTGGCGCTATTTTGGAAACGGTGAATTTTGGAAAAAAGTTTGCTTGACGTTAATGAAAGGTGGCTATGCCCTCTAGGTGGACAGCAAGTTTCAAGTGTGTAGGATGAGAAAAATGATAGCCTACTTTCTCGCGAACATTGGCGATAATTGGCGAACGGATGGTCGGTTAAACGAATGAGGTGTCGTTGGACTCGAGCTGACGGGCGCTTTGCTCAGGACCACGTATTATATTTTTCATTTTTTTAAATTTTGTTTTTGAAAGTAGGTGATAGTTTGAAAACCAAACTTGATAGAACGTTGTCCAATAGGTCAAACGAATGGTCTCTATTGCCTTTATTTTTTATAATAAAACTTTTATTTTTTGAGATTTTTTGAAAACACTTACATTTTGAATTTCTATTATTTTGGAAACTAGGAATTTTACAAAAGAGTTTGTTATACATAAATAAAAGGTCCCTACCCCTCTACCAGGAAAAATAAATGGCAAGTCTCTAAGACAAAAACTAAGCATTTTGGAACTTTCTACCTGTTTTTTTTTCTTTAAATAAAGTGTGTTTGTAGACAGAGAGTGCCGGTAGTGCTTGACGTATGTTTCAACGAGGCTATGACTGGCCATGGTGGATACAGGAAATGGCTATTTCGACGGGGCGACAAAGCGAGGGAGCACTTTCTGATATTTTGTTATGACAAACGAATAAAGGCGAATATTTGAAAAAAAAACTCATGACGATCTTTAAAATATGCTAGTAAACACTGACCAGTATCATTACCAATGATAATAAATGTATGAGTTGAATGAAAGCGGGAAACCTTTGATAGTTGTCATTAAGAACTTTAAGAACTTGCTTGGTATGTATGTCTGACTGGCAGCAAGAACGGAAATACACAATATCTGCTCAAGAGGCCTGCTTGGAGCCTGGCTAGCCGGCTAAGAGAATGGAATGTGGGTGAGAGCTGACAACATTGGTGTCAGGTGATAACAGGTTGCAACAATCTGACAACTCTGTAACAGAGATGATATTTCACATCCTGTCAGCCAGGCCCCGAGCAGCAGCAGGCAGGGCCCCGCAGAGAGGGTGAGGGGAAAGGAGGGAAGACCGAGACATGCAACAGGAAATCACATGACTACTGCAGAGCCTGCCAAGAGCGGTGAGGGACGAGACTAGAGGACCACGGGGAGGTGAGGGTTTGGGTAAGAGATTATTGAGCCTGTCATTGCACATTGCACGTCATTCCTATGGTAAATGTTACTGTGTTAACATAGGCTATGTCTTATTTGTATAAAATAATTGCATTCGTGTGCTTAACCCCATTTGGTTACTATATTGAATACATTATATATTTACAGGTAAGTGTGAGATTAACACTATTTAATTTATTTTAATGCTAATGTATGTTTAAATTATTATTGGTTTACCATTTTATTGATGGATTGTTATTTTTGTTTTAGATAATCTGCATACCTGTTGTGGGAGACAGAAACCCCATTCCACTTGAACCTACAAAAAGGCAAACGCAGGGCTTTTATAAAGAGGAAGGTAAGATTTTTAAAATTATATACAGCGCGTGTCTTAATTATACCGACAAAAAAAAATCAGGGACGCTCTGCGTGTCATGTAAAAGACGATGCTGCAATCGGATTGGCGGAGAAAATTTTTCCCTCCGAGAAAATGAGGTTACTTTGTTACTTCCAGGCACGCGATTCAAATCTACGAACTCGCCGTATTTGCTGAGCATCGTCTTTTACATAACACGCAGAGCGTCCCTGATTTTTTTTGTCTGTATAATTAAGTTACACCATATATATATATATATATATATATATATATATATATAAAACCTGTTTGATATTAACTTCTTTTAGGTTGTACAAATTTGCTATTTGGAGTGGATATACTCATGGTAATTTATTTTATTTCTTTTTTAGAGTGTGAGCTTGATAACTGCTGAAAACCAGGAACGTGTGTGTTTGGAACCATTGTTTACCAGGCAGTCTACGGCTGAAAACTTGGGTGAGATTGGTTTTTTAATAAAAATCATGTCTTTTGCCACTGCAGATAGCTTAACTTGGGAGCCCCTTGAGTCCTGTTTTAAGAAACGTGTATGCTCTGGCCGCTTGGTAAATGTTAGGGAGAGTTTAATCCCAAAATACATTATCGAATCATGTTTTGACATTTTTAAAGAACAAATTTGTACAGCGCAAAGGTTGTATACGGCTTTAAAGGTCAATACACAACTCGTGTGCGATTTCATATATAAAAACAAGGACGGAGAGCATAAAGAATATTTTATATTGGCAGTAAAATGCAAGAGCTTTTGATAGCCAATAATCTGAACGAGTGGTATCAAAGACATGTGGTGAATGCCTTGTTATCAAAATTTGATAAACTGCAACAAGGACCCAGTGGTTTAGCGTTAGACAAAATCCGTTCCCTACAAATCAACACTTATTTCATCCCGTTGAATGCTGGGTCTAGCTATATTAAAACACCACCAGCAATAGCTCCCAAAAAGGCTGTGGTGAATATTCAAAATTTTGACAATGATTGCTTCCTGTGGTCTGTTGCTGCCTATTTGCAGCCAACACTACGTGCCTGTCACAGAACAAGAATGTACAAGGCCAAGTTTGAAGAATTAAAACAAACTTTAAGTTTAACTCGAGTGTCGTTCCCTATGGACTTAACCGAGGTCTATAGGTTAGAACAAGACAACCATGACTTTTCGTTCATGGTGTATGCCCTTGATGCTAATGAGATTGTGGGTCCTCTTTATGCCACAAAAGAACCGAAACAACATAACATTCATCTTTTATATCTGTCTTATGGAGAGGTGAATCATTATTGCCTAATTAAAAGCTTAAGTAGATTGCTAAGCAGTCAAATGTCTAAGAAAAAGTGTGCAAAACATATTTGTGATCAATGCTTGCAATATTTTACAACCCCTACGCTTTTGGAACGTCATAGAATAGATTGCGTTTCTCAGGAAGCGGTGAGGTCGATATTGCCACAAGGGGACAAGGCTGTGTTGAAATTTAACAACATTCTTAAGCGCCACACTGTTCGCTATATGGTATATGCAGATTTCGAAGCTCTTACCACGCCCATGGCGGGATGTGAACCACATCCCACCATCAGCTCAACCACACCCATTCAAAAACATGAACCCTTTGCCACATGATTTAATGTGGTGTGCGCCTATGACCCCACACAACCCGTTTATAAATACCGTGAGGGGATAGATTGTGCCAGATGGTTTTTGGATGAACTTGTAAAGTTGGCCGACCATGTACCACCCAGTACCCAGTACCCATGACCCTATCTCCAGAACAGCAGCAGCAGTATGAGCATGCCACGACATGTCATATTTGCGAAAAGCCACTGATCAGTGCTGAAGACACCGTTCGTGATCACTCGCACTTTACGGGAGAGTTTCGTGGAGCTGCGTGCAGCAAATGCAATTTGAACTTTCCAGCTCCTCGTTTTATCAGTGTCTTTTTCCACAATCTGGCGAATTATGACATTCAGTTATTGATTCGTGAATTGGGTCATGTCAACAAGGGCTCGTTTACCATTATTCCCCAAAACCATGAGCGTTTTATAGCCCTGACATGGCGGTTGAGCAACTTTAGCATTCGGTTTTTGGATTCCTTTAAGTTTATGTCATCCTCGCTAGACAGCCTTGTGAATGGCTTGAGGAGGAATTAAAAAAATACCAGAATGCATTTTAATGATCCTATGCAATTTCAATTGTGCATTCGGAAAGGTATATTCCCGTATGATTTCTCCAACAGCTGGGACGTGTTAAAGCAAAAAGAACTCCCATCACAAGACAAATTTTACTCGAAACTAACACGCAGTACCGTTTCCGATGAAGACTATGCACATGCATGACAAGTTTGGCGAGTGTTTGACATTAAGACGCTGAGTGAATATGCTATGCATTACCTAAAACTGGATGTATTGCTGCTCACCGATGTGTTTCAGAAATTCCGTGAGTTGTGTCAACACATTTATGGTCTTGACCCGGCTCACTATTATACAAGTCCTGGATTCTCGTTGGATGCCGCTTTGAAATACACTCCAGTGGAATTGGATTGACTCACTGATGTAGACATGGTTCTATTTTTTGAAAAGGGCATTCGCGGTGGCATTGTGTCACTTAACCAGCGCCATGCCGAAGCGAACAATGTCTACATGCCTGATTATTCACCAGACAAACCAGAATCGTACTTAATGTACTATGACGTGAATAATTTGTATTGCTACGCCATGAGTCAGTATTTGCCCTATGGGAAGTTTGCTTGGCTGACAGAGAAACAAGTGTCGGAATTTGATGTGAACATGGCTAGCCAAGAAACAGGTCGTAGATATGTCTTAGACGTGGATATTGAATATCCCTCATCCTTGTATGGTAAACATGCCGATTTCCCATTCTGCCTAGAGCAAATGGTCCCCCCTGACAGTAAAGTGAAGGTTGAAAAACACATGGGCACACATTACAACAAAAATCGGTATGTGCTACATATCCAAATGTTGGTGCAATGCCTAGCCCAAGGCTTGGTGTTGAACAAAATCCATAGGGGTATTTCTTTTGCCCAAAAACCATGGCTCAAGACATACATGCAACTCGACACAGCACCGACAAATGGCAACACAACAGTTTGAAATTATTTTTTAAAATTAATGAACAACTGCATCTATGGCAAGTCCATGGAGAATGTCCGCAAATACCGCGACAAAAAATTGGTGAATATCTGGGAGGGGCAGTGGGGTGCCCGGCGGTAAATTGCCAAGCCAAATTTTAAATCAATCAAAATTATCGATGAGAATTTGGCCACCATTGAATTGAGTAAGACCAGCGTGACCATGGATAAACCCATTTACTTGCGCCAAGTCATTTTAGACCTTTCTAAATCGGTTATGTATCGATTCCACTATGAGTTTGCCAAACGCCATTTTGAGGACGTCTCTCTTTGTACATGGATACGGACTCATTCATTTACCACATTCGCCACTGCAACCCCTATGACGTCATGAGCCAGCATAGTGACTGGTTCGACACCTCTTGCTATAGCGCTGACAACGTGTTTCAGCTACCCATAAAACAAGAAGGAAATGGGTGTTTTAAAAGATGAATGCGGTGATTCTGTCATGACAGATTTGGTAGGGTTGGCCTCGAAAATGTATGCTTATCGCATATTAGACTGTAAGGAAGCCAAGAGAACAAATGGTGTAGGTAGGGCAGTGGTAAAATCGCTACGTGTCAACGACTACCTGGCGGTTTTACATACTGGCACAGCTATGTCCCATACACATTACAGGATACAATCCAGCAACCATCATTTGTATCTTGTGGAACAGAGAAAACGCACCCTCGCCTCGATGGATAACAAACGTGTGTGGGCTGATGACCTCATTACCAGCCTGCCGTGGGGTTATGATCGCAAGGAGGAGGAGGTTTGATTTTTCTGTTTGTTCGTTTAGGGACTTGGTTTTTTGTAACTCGTAGATTTAGTATTTTGTAAATATTGGTTTTTGACATTGTTAATAGTAGATTTTGTGAATAGTGGCAACCCACTTGGACCTTTTGCTCTTAAAAAAAGTTGTATGCAACCTTATTTTTATTTTAATTTTAAATTTAACAGAGTTGGGAATTGGAAAATGGTGTATAGATTATTTAAAGTTGTACAAAGTTGTAGTTTTTGTAAATGTAAAATAAGTAATATTTCTTTTTAGGAACTTTAACGAATAGTATTTAATTTTTGTAATATAAATGGTAAACTAAAAAGTTCTTTTGGGATAGGTGTGCATGTTAGAATGTGCTTTGGGAATAAATAAAGTGGTTGTGTTTGTTCCCAAAAGACAGGTATGGTTGTGTCATTAGACAGAAAGCTGTGTGTATGTATGACCAGAGCAAACACGGTGAGGTAGGGTGGGTGAGGATGGGGAAATTGTCACTTATATATATATTGAACCCTTATTGATTTGTCGATCAATAAGTCTTCATGATTTTATTATTATTATTAATGATGCCCAGGCAGAACATGTTGGAAGTTGACAAAGGGGAGTCAGGTCGTGTGTCGCAACGATTACAACAGAATCAGCTTGGTAGTTATTCCTGAAGATGACCGGTTAAGCCGAGTTCAAGGACAAATTCTGGACGAACGCCCACCTAAATCGGCGTCATTATAGGAGTGTCAGAAGTGAAGTTTCAATCGATCCACGATTGAATCAGCAAATCAGGAGAGAGGAAGCCAAAGCCACGCGGTGGATCGCGTACCTTAGAAAAAGGCGCGAAAACGCGTATCTAAAGAACCGCCGATACGATATAACTCCGCATAAGTCCATTGAGACGTTTGGATGATAAGAAGAAGATTGATACTAGTCCCAAGTTTGTGAGGTGAAAACTTCAGATTATTTTCACAAATTTCGCCCAGCCTACCCATTTCTGTCAGTTTCAAATAAATTGATCGGTGATGAGCTGTTTGAGACACAACTTTATTGACCTCTGGTGAGCAACGTTCACGCTAGTTTGCGTCACGATTTATCAAGCTCTAGTGAGCATACTTCACGTCTGTTTGACAAACATTTCATTTTGTGCTCAAGGGAGCAGAGTTCACGCTTAGCGGTGGAGATCTCTAGTCGAGATAAGCGCTACGTGATAGACATATTTGAGACTTGTTTGAAGCCAGTTGCGTTGAGATTGAAGAGTGTAATTTATGTAAATTTTTGTGTTATATTTTGAGTGATATATTGTGCGTGTGAATAAGCAAATGCTGAGATAGGATCAGTTCTACGTTAAGTAATCGCCTAGGACAGTATTGTGAGTGAAAGTAGTAGCTCATAGCGATTCTAGCTAGACAAACTAATAACTTTGAACATTTCTTTCCAAGAAGCTACGCCAAGATGTCTGCTGAAAGGTCGTGTGATGGAATGAAGTGCATCGCCTCTACCAATACGTCGACGAAGGACGACTAGATTTCCCGTAGGGAAATGTTTTGGGATGGAGATTAAGTTCTACAAGCTGAAACGGTGATGTACAAACCATTGATTTACTCAATATGTAGTTAGATTAGATGCGGGAACGTTGTAAATATTTTATTCATTGTTTTTCTTGTATTTAGATTTTTTTGTGTGTCGACACTATTATATTTAAATGTACGTTGGCACGTGGCCAAAGTTGTTTGATTGTATATTTTTTTCTTATGAGTCATATTTAGTGTACACGGCGTGTGTATTTGATTTTATCCATGCGAATGCGATACTCGTCACGGTCGACAAGTGGTGCTTTATTCAAGTTAATTTTTTATAGGAAAAGGGGTTAAATGTTGTAAGATGTTTTACGAACAGGTTTTTATTCATACTAGGGTGGCCGAGCGCAACAAATTAAGATGTCACTGTAGAACACCTTAGTTCTATTTTTTTTAGTTTTTTTTTTTTTTTAGTCCTTTTCAGGTTCATTAGTCACGGACTAGATTGGGAGCGCAAGTTGATGGAAAATATTTTATGTCATTTATTACAGGTTTCTGTCAAACCCATACGTGTGATTCTGTGTGTGTTCTTGTGTCAGGTGTGTGTATTGATTCTTCGTGATGAGGGGTAGGATGTGCTACCGCCCTCAAATATTGTGGTTGTATTTTATGGAAAGGCAGAGCACTCTCAGAGGCTACTGTACCTTGTCCAGTGCTGATTCTTGGATTTCCTTGGGAAATGCTGAGATATTTTTTTTGACACACACACGTATATTATGTGCTTTGGGAGCACGCTTCTTCGAGACTCGAACCAGTGCCACGGCAGGTCGAGGTTATTGACACGTGGGTTGACAGATGTGCAGATTCCACTTAGCGCCCGTCTATGTCTGGTGATTCATATTTTAGGCAGTCCAGCTGACCTACTGACCCTGTAAGCTATCGGTAGCAAACCTGTTCTTTTGCTCGTCATTGGACCATAATTAATTGGGAGTTCGCCATGTCCGTTACGGATTACTGCATATCGTATGAGATGAAATATTGTTTTATGATGTAAATGTTGGCTTTGAGCCTAGTGATTTCTATGAATCATTTCATGTTAGATTTTTCTGTTGTGACACCATTGGGTGTAACTTGTATATTTTCTTGTAAAAATGGCAAGCGGCCATATGTGTATTTTTCTTGTTTGGTCACGTGTTAATTTACTTGTGTTGATTTGAAAAGTCCTAATTTTAGGCGTTAATGTTGTTTGCTACGGCAGTTCCTTGATTCCAGTTTCATGCGGAAATTATTTGTTGTTTTATTTAGCGTAGGAAGTGTCGGATTAATTTAATTAGTGTTTAGTTGGTTCCCCGTGTCTGTCTAGCGCTAGACAATGCAGATTCGTCCTCTGAAGGTTTACTGGATGGTGACGAATCTCGCATTAATTTGTACACATCGTAACGCATGTAGAACAGCCGCACACGCACATGGTCATTGTAGTAATTTGGGACATTTGGTCCAGCTGTTTACAATCTCTCCTGAGATTAGGCCTAAATTTGGCAGTTTATTAATTCAAGAGGGAGTCACTTTGGGAGACCTTGTTTGTTTTGTTTTGTTTTTTTGTAAATAGTTGATCTGTTATTAAATTCATATGTTTTAACCCTGGTATTCACTTTTTCCTGCATGTTATTTTGTTATATGTTACCCTGCATGTTATAAGAAGCGCTTAACAACAACTTTACGAAATGGACTGTTACACCCCCGAAACTGAGTCTCATATGCTTCTTTGCAAGGGTTCATATATCAAAAATGGCTGCCCAAGTGGGGATTGTTGTTGTTGTTGCTTTGTTGACCTCATACTTATTTCGCTGAGAAATGATGCCAGGTCAGCAGGGCAAGAGTAAATTGAGGCGATGTTGTACCGCCATGTGTATTAGTAAAATCACTGAGTTCTTAAAGTTAGAAATGTTGAACAAGGTTATAAAATTAATAATAATATCGTATGGCCTCGGTGCCTGGTGAAAGCTTTGCTATTTGACACCCAGAGGGTAGCTTGCATGTCGAATTTCGTAGTTCCTTGACTATGAAAGTCAAGGAGGTTAGATGTTAGATATCTAATCTCCTTGAACACAATAGCGCTTTCTAGTAGAAAAATGAGGAACTTTGTGCTGGCGGAAACTCCCGAGATTAATTTTGCCATTATGAACTCGGCCTACTGAATTCAAATGGGTTCTTTGACATGCCAACATCGTATGACATGCGTATCGTATTTTTGCCGCCTTTCAAAAATCACTTACCACGGTCAGGGGCGAACCTGAAATCTTGGGGTTAGTAGACCGACACGCTATCCACTCACCCACCGTGGCAAGGTTAGAAGTTGAAATTGTATTTGTTGTTAACTTGTTCTGGCGCCTGGCTTAAAATTAGAAAATTTGCATATTTTGTGAACTCAGTCAAAGCAGGAAGGTTTAGCCTTACTTTACATTTAATTAACTTCGGTTAATTAAAGTATTGTTCGTAAATTCTGTTAGTTAGGAATTTAAAAGCAGATCACAAGGGAGTTAGTTTGTTGTTTGGAAATAAGAGTCGTTATTCAGTAAGATTTTGATTACTGAAAATTTATTTAAATTAGAATCAATGTAAGTTAAATATCAAGACATGTGCGTGTGTACGACTGAAATCCCATTGCATGACCCTGTTTTTCTCAGTATATATTTGTGTGTTTTGCGATGGCTAGCATCGAGGAGATTAAAGCGTTGATGGAGCAGATGTCTGTGCAATTGTCTGCAAAGACGGAACAACAGTTAAAAGGCATGAGTGAACTGAGTGATAAACAATTACACGAGTTGCGTGAACACAGTGATAAACAATTACAGGATGTGAACAGTAACATTACGGTAAAATTGCAAATTCAGAAATTGGATAATGATAAACAATTAAATGACATAACTACTCAATTACGTGAACAGAGTGAACAGAGCGATAAACAATTACACGAGTTGCGAGAGCATAATGATAAAAAGTTAATCGAAATAGACCACAAGTTATCAGAGCAGGCAATATTACAAACAGTTCAGTTAGAGAAGATCACCCTTGAAATAAACCAGAGTACTAAAATAGAATTAGAGAAACTGGCAGGAGAGGTGGCAGAAAATAATTCGAGGCAATTAGGAGAAATTAAGAAGCTAGAATCTAAATTCGACGATAAACTAGTACAGTTAGATGGAATGGTAGCCGCCAAATTGAAACAAATTGAGACAGCATGCGTAAACAATACGGCAGGGATCAAAAGCACGCAGGATGAATTACAGGGTCAATTCAATAGAATAGAGGCGAAGAACGTAAACATACAGGAGCAGATTAATTCAGTCGTTAACAATGTGTTAGAATTGATAAAGGAACTTGACAAGCTGGAGATAAAAACGGAGAAAGAACGGATGCACTTGCGCGAAAACCTGGAAGACCAGTTAACTAAAACCCAAGAGCAAATACGAGAAGAGGTAGGAGAACAATTAATTAAAACTCAGCAGGTGATACAAGAGCAAATAGGGGAACAGCTTGAGAAAAATCAGGAGAGCAATGAAGAAAAAATTCATAATTTGAAGAATAGGATCCGGAAAGATTGAGAACAGCAGGTGAATGAGACTAAAGGAGATAGGCTGAATATATTAAAGCGGCTAGGCGAGAACAACTCTAGAATGCAGGCTCTGGAGGAAAGTATCACGTCCAAGTTCCAGGAACACGCAGACCTCATCGTTAAGAACGAGATAAGATCTTTAGAGAATGCTACTTTATTCTCTTCAGAAAACGCAGCAGGGAAACGGGGAAGTAATGGAAGTCCGGTGGGCTAGAAGCTACCTGAGGATACGAGCCGAGGTCAGAGTCCAAAGATAACGTGCGACACATTCCAAAATTACAGAGGGGAGACATCAACTCCACAACCTGGTTTGGCACCTGCCCAAGTCATACAAGTAATTAGGGGAAACTACTTTAAACCCGACAAATTCAGGGAGAATTCAGGATCTACTCCAAAAGCATTTTTGCGCCAGCTGGATGATTACTTTAATGACCAACACGTCAGTCCCGCAAAACAGCTGCGACTGGTGGAAAAAATTTTAGAGGGCCCAAGTTTAATCTGGTTTCAAAGCTTCAAGTACACGTTTAATGACATGGCCCAGTTTAAAGAGACATTCTTGAGGAAGTTCTGGAGTCCTTCACTGCAGCAGGGGTTGAGGATAGATTTATATACCAGGAAATAACATAGCACACACTCTACAAGGTTTTCTGAGTTCTTTAGCCAACAGCTAGTTAAATTCCGGGATTTTGACGAGCCCCCTACAGAGGAAAACATGGTTTTAACTATCGGCAAGCAGCTTCCGATGAACATTCAGCAATTTTTAGTCGCTGGAAACATCAAAACCGCAGTTCAGGCCGAGGAGATACTCCGCCACTTGGATGAGACGAGTATGGTCAGTCCGCAGACAGGGAGACGGAACATGGAGTGCGTAAACACTGCTGAAGTAGTTCAAGGGCATCAAAACGGCCACAATCAGAATAATCAGACGAAGACACAGTCCACCTGCACACAATTTACGCCCAGACGGCACGAGTTCGACGGCCGAAACCAATATAATAATAACAATAGGAACTTCCAGAATCGCCGTGATAATTATAATAATTGACACAGGGTGTGGGGGCCAGGGTGGTTGGGCCTACTTACCTGTCTTTAGCGGTCTGCCTCGCAACTGCAAACTCACCGCCAGTTGACATGCCCCAACAGAAGAACACCTAAAGGTGGAAGAAGGTGGAGAAGGAGAAGACCCACAGGTTCGTCTACAGGAAAAAAAACTGATAACCAACAGAAATGCCACCGACGAAATGATGCAACAACAGTAGCTTGCTTTAAAAGAAAATTTAATGTTAAATTTAAAAGAACACCTCCACCAGAGAAAAGAACATGCATCAGCCAGCATTAAATTACAAAAATAAAAATAAAAACCTCAGTTAGAATTCTCACTGTAGATTTAAAAAAAATTAAAGGTCGATATCAATTAACAATTACCTGTGGTCAGAGAATGAAAGGCCACAAACCAAATTTAAACACTTAATATGTACCTGACATACTCCCAACTGAACCTTGAGGTCCTTTGAGAATCAAAAAAGTAAATAGTGCAACATTTTACCATAAACAAGGTACCGAAAGAATAACGCATGAGTACAAAAAGAAAATTCCAAAAAAGGAAAACCAAAGGATAATTTAAAACCAAAATAAGTTAAACAACATCACCATGAACCATGAACGTGCACTTCAAACACACGCCAGAAACAAAAACCCACAATGCACTACTGTCAACAAGTTACCATGGCGACCAAGAACAGTTGAAGGTATATCAGCACGTATTTATGTCAAACGCCTAATTTTACATTTAAAAAAATCTTCTCCAGTAAGAAAACAGAAGGATCAAAAGTTTTTAAAAGGCAACGGGTCAAACTAAAAAACGACCGACTAATGATCAAAATTAGGCCTAGTGTTAATAGATTCGTCTGGTCAGTACAAGAATATAATAATAAGAAAATGCCTTAGCCAGACGCCAAATAATAAAATTAGAAGAAAAACAGTAGTGTTCCCCGGACTAATATTGTTTAACAAAATTTTTACGTATTCAGAGGTGACATATCTAGGCCAAAGTCAACCTTCAGAACAAAAACAAAACACTCAGTACACAATGAAAAATATGGAGCTCCAAAAATTTAAAATAAATAAAATACCAAAACATACCTTAATAAAGCCTTTTGGGGAGACACTAATTTTTACAACACTACTTAAGACATCCTTAAAGGATAATTATCACCAAAAATAAAATAAAATATGAGATGGCTGCCAACCGCCGTCGAAGAGAAGCACACCAAACATCGCATTTCCATATTAAGGCCCAAGAAAATACTTTCACGATTATCACAGATGATAGTTGCACAGATAATTTTTCATGTATCATCAAATACTGGGATATATTCCCAAGTTAGCGGGGACGAGGGTCGTAGCCCTCGTCCCTGATGAGGTCCACAATTTGCGTACTTCTTCTACCAGCAATCAGTAACAACTAAAAATTCACAAGATGGAGGTCAATCGCGAAGAAGGCCGCCCAACATGCACCAGGTTTATTTAAATTAGACCAATCAAATTTAGCCACATATTACGACAATGTGAATAACCAAATAATATTCACACGACACCATTAAAATGTTTTGGCGGCATGATGCATATATAGTCTTTTGTTTAATGACGTAGAATAATATACTTTTTCTCAAATATGTCACGATGAGACGGGATCAGAAGGCACCAAAGTCTCACTCTAGCGGCAGAAGACACAACTCCAGCCCGAGGAGCCGAGAGATGCTGCCACCTCAAGTTCATTAGCCAAACCAAGGTATCTTAGCGGGCACTTTAAATGGAAGGGAATACATATACGTAGAAGAGATGCATATTAATAACGTTTGGACGGGCTTTGCACGTAACAGTCTCCCTCCCTTAAGCGTGAACACCGTTCACGAACACGCCTAGGTTATGCATAGGCAGTACTCCATAACTAGTCGATTCACCAAACATGTTTCCAGAAGATTAAGTTCACCAGTTAACTCCAATTGATGGATAAAACCACATCGTTTTGCAGGTTCGAAACCTGGCGCAGTCAGCTGGCATTTGAGGGTGCGCAAATGCGAGGGAGCCGTGTCAGTACATTTACTGGCACGTTAAAGATCCCCTTCGGGGCAAAATTCCGGCACCCCGGCGTCTCTAAAAGCCAGGGTAGTTAAAAGGGACGTAAAACCAATAACATTATTACACATCGTTTTGGTTAGGAAGAGTGCAGGGTCAGATTATCAGTGATGGGATAATTGATCACCTCGCAAACCACTTAGTCAACAGCATCACTGTGTCCATAACTCTTCAGAAACGCATTACACCAGGACCTGCAGTGCTTTCAGAGTCCGAGACACGTTAGGTAAATGTTCAATAAGTCCAATGTTGTTAGCTTTTGACGAAGTAGGTGGATGCAATGTGCAAGATACCATGCGACGAGTGGGCAGCCATTTACAAAACAGTAGTTAATCTTATTTCAAAAATAAAAGTTTACAGAAATTACTAATTCTTAACACATTTTACATATGAGAAACAAGGTTGAATATATATGAAAAAAATCCTGACCATGCCCTAGATCCGTGCTCACAATAGTTCATTAAATAACAAGATATACGGAAGTAAGGTTTATTACCAAAGTTACGTTTTTACAGACTAGTTAGACTTTTCTAGAATACACGAGTTGAACGACTATACATTCAGAAGGAGCTACGGTAGAGAAATGACCACTCAAATTCCCAAGGAAACGGGTATACAAGATCACCATGAGTTAGGTCTCCCACCGAGTCCTACTTACATGCTAGCATCTTCTACGTGAACATCAAAATTAGTTCCAATTTCACAAAGGTAGGCTATTACACAATGTTAACATTTTACCATTAAATGGGAATTACCCAACAGTTACAAGCTGTATCCCAGTAGAGTTTGCAAATCCAATTCAAAATTCCAGAAGGAACAGATGCCTGAAGGCTTCAATGAAGGTTAGGGATACTCTACATTATACAAAATATCAGTTTACAAATTTATGGTAGCATTTCTTCATTACAAATCTCTCCACCTCGTTTTATGTGCGACAGATGCACTCTGGCTATTTGTTTGCCTTAGGGCTTAGAAAAAGAAAAATTAATTAAGCTGACATGTATGCATCTACATTTGTTGGTTCGTGATCGCACACATTGCTTGGCATGGGGACAGTGAGAAATAAAACACCGTTACAGAAACAACAAAAAACGAAGGGGAAATGGCAGCGCAGAAAACAAAACACCAGTACACTAACACAAGGAACGAAATTGAAGTTCGACACCCGATGACTATACAGCCGAAATCCGCCTGGGTGAGAAAAACCCAACATAAAAAGAACTAACTTCAACAGTACAAGGTGTACAAATGAGGTTTCCTCGTTCAGGTTTAAGACACGAACACGTACAACCAAAGGATGCCTAACATGGCCCGAAAATACGGTTAGATGAGAAAACAAGCCGCTCTTGTCGAAAGACGAGGCTAACAGAGAACACTTACGCACCATTCCTAACGATTTAAGCTGAAAAAATTTAGAATTACCAGTCAAAAGCAGAAAATTTCACTCAAGTTACAGAGGCTGATGACCGTGATTGCCATAGCATGAACTAAACAGAAGGCCTATGTCATTTACAGTTAACATGAGGAAACTGATGACCCTGATTTCCAGCAACAACAGATAACGAGCTTTAAACGCAAAACAAGCTGACTTACAGAAGCTGATGACCACAATTTCCAACAGAAATTTAACCCCAGTAAATTTTGACGACCCTATATTAATTAATTAAGCAGAAAAGCACATTACATTATGGCTGTTCACGAACTGAGACCTCATATTCACCACAAAATATTCATCGCACAACATACTCAAATAGCAGCAATATATAATTTTTAGCCACCCACAAAAATAATTCCCATTAATACTCAAATATGCAAGTTATGTAGTCGTAGAGATATCATGACACAAACAAATACAATTAAAAACACAATACCCTTACAATTAAATTACATGACACATACTCGCATGTCATCGAACAGACCAGTCCCATACCTGAGCGATTCGGATCGTGCAAGTCCTATATACAACCTGCCCAGGGATCAAACCAAGAAAGAATCCCATACTTCTAACCTAGCTAACCCCAGACAGTAGATATCTCCACGTAAAACACACCTACATATTAGCTTTAGTTCAAAATTACAAGGAAAGCAACTAATAAAAATACGATCCTAGACTTACTTTTGCAAACAAAACAACGCCTGAATTACCCCACCCTACAAATCTAAATCTAAATCTACGTTAACACATACAGACAGACACTATTTGCACTACATACACACTTATCCCAGAACGATTGCAGTATAATGTAAGTGTGAGAACAAAAATTTACAAATCGCACATTGCTATAAAAACATCTAAAAACAAACACTTACCTTGAATGAGTTGGGAAGAATTCCTAGCCAATAAATAGTGGCATGCACGTTAAATGTGCCATTTGGCACCACAGTAGGGACATAGGGAGGGCTGATTTCCATAGTTTAGCCCTTTTAATCGGACTACACTTCTCCATAACACCAGTTGGCGTGATAGTTGCATAATAAATATATCACAAGGACAACATATCACAACAGAATTTCATGCAAAGGAAGCATATAGGCACACACCAGTCTTCTTAAACACCAACACTGCCCCGATACCTGAAATTTCGACAAATAAAATCATGCACAATACTGCCCAGGACAGCAGACGTCATCCCTTGCTAGGCTCCAGAACAGGAAGCTAAATTACAACAAATTGCTACAAATCACAGGGCGAACAGCTTCAGACAGGGCTCCTCGATGCCTTCACTCGCAGCATGTAGGCTATCAGAATATCAACAAACCCACATTTCCCATGCCAAGAATACAAGCCAATCACTTACCAAACCTCTTCTTCATTGGGAATGTTGCATCATAAATAGGATAATATTCAGCACAGAAACCTTGCTTGGAACAGGTCACATCACATGTCACCACATGGATTTTAGAGGCAAACATGAAACCAAACAAACGACAAGGATTAGCATAAAATAACATAAAGCACACTGACATGACACATCTCATCAGTAACCGTCCTATCAGCACCAGAAGGGTCCATAAACGTGCCTCCGGGTACGGGGGAGGGGATAGCTGCAGAAGCGATACACAACCACGCTCTGCTACCTACTTACCTGTCTTTAGAGGTCCGCCTCGCAACTACAAACTCACCGCCAGTTGACATGCCCCAACAGAAGAACACCTAAAGGTGGAAGAAGGTGGAGAAGGAGAAGACCCACAGGTTCGTCTACAGAAAAAAAACCCGATAACCAACAGAAATGCCACCGACGAAATGATGCAACAACAGTAGCTTGCTTTAAAAGAAAATTTAATGTTAAATTTAAAAGAACACCTCCACCAGAGAAAAGAACATGCATCAGCCAGCATTAAATTACAAAAATAAAAATAAAAACCTCAGAATTCTCACTGTAATTTTTTTTTAAATAAAGGTCGATATCAATTAACAATTACCTGTGGTCAGAGAATGAAAGGCCACAAGCCAAATTTAAACACTTAATATGTACCTGACATACTCCCAACTGAACCTTGAGGTCCTTGGAGAATCAAAATAAGTAAATAGTGCAAAATTTTACCATAAACAAGGTACCGAAAGAATAACGCAAGAGTACAAAAAGAAAACTCCAAAAAAGGAAAACCAAAGGATAATTTAAAACCAAAATAAGTTAAACAACATCACCATGACCCATGAACGTGCACTTCAAACACACGCCAGAAACAAAAACCTACACTGCACTACTGTCAACAAGTTACCATGGCGACCAAGAACAGTTGAAGGTATATCAGCAAGTATTTATGTCAAACGCCTAATTTTACATTTAAAAAAATCTTCTCCAGTGAGAAAACAGAAAGATATAAACAAACTCTAGACATTACGAGATCAAAAGTTTTTAAAAGGCAACGGATCAAACTAAAAAACGACCGACTAATGATCAAAATTAGGCCTAGTGTTAATAGATTCGTCTGGTCAGTACAAGAATATGATAAGAAGAAAATGCCATAGCCAGACGCCAAATAATAAAATTAGAAGAAAAACAGTAGTGTTCCCCGGACTAATATTGTTTAACAAAATGTTTACGTATTCAGAGGTGACATATCTAGGCCAAAGTCAACCTTCAGAACAAAAACAAAACACTCAGTACACAATGAAAAATATGGAGCTCCAAAAATTTAAAATAAATAAAATACCAAAACATACCTTAATAAAGCCTTTTGGGGAGACACTAATTTTTACAACACTACTTAGACATCCTTAAAGGATAATTATCACCAAAAATAAAATAAAATATGAGATGGCTGCCAACCGCCGTCGAAGAGAAGCACACCAAACATCGCATTTCCATATTAAGGCCCAAGAAAATACTTTCACGATTATCACAGATGATAGTTGCACAGATAATTCTTCATGTATCATCAAATACTGGGATATATTCCCAAGTTAGCGGGGACGAGGGCCGTAGCCCTCGTCCCTGATGAGGTCCACAATTTGCGTACTTCTTCTACCAGCAATCAGTAACAACTAAAAATTCACAAGATGGAGGTCAATCGCGAAGAAGGCCGCCCAACATGCACCAGGTTTATTTAAATTAGACCAATCAAATTTAGCCACATATTACGACAATGTGAATAACCAAATAATATTCACACGACACCATTAAAATGTTTTGGCGGCATGATGCATATAGAGTCCTTTGTTTAATGACGTAGAATAATAATATACTTTTTCTCAAATATGTCACGATGAGACGGGATCAGAGGCACCAAAGTCTCACTCTAGCGGCAGAAAACACAACTCCAGCCCGAGGAGCCGAGAGATGCTGCCTCCTCAAGTTCATTAGGCAAACCAAGGCATCTTAGCGGGCACTTTAAATGGAAGGGAATACATATACGTAGAGGAGATGCATATTAATAACGTTTGGACGGGCTTTGCACGTAACAATAATAATCAGAACAACAATCACAACCAGAGGACGTACCAGCGGGAATATACTAACTGGAGGGGAAACCAAAGACAGGGTAGACCTTACCAAAGGAACGGGGACGGCAGATGGAATAATCAGAGGAATTATCGGCAAGATAACCAGGGAGATTATCGTAATGACTGGAACGAGCGGTACGCTGAGTCACAAAAATATTTGGACGAATTAAATGCAGAAGAAACAGAGAAAGAGAAGTGGGGGCGTGCGATGGCAAATAGACAAAGTCCAGATAATCACCAGGAATCGGGGGCGGAAAGTTTATTACGGCAGCAGGGGAGACACGATGACAACCGGCGAAACTCAACAAATGGGTCGCAGGATTAAAAAACCACGATTAAATCAAAACCAGATAGCCTGAGAATGGAGGACACCAGGGAACGGGAGGAGTTGATTGTTGCGAACATTGAAGAGTGGGTAGCATTCCCGGACGATTGCCTGGAGGAAGTGGTGAAGGACCGGGAGAATGTAATCAGAAAATTACCAATTATTTATGCTCATATTGGAGGTCTTAGAGTGAGGTGCCTGATCGATACGGGTAGCCAGGTGAGCTTAGTCACGGAAGCATTGTTGAAAGAAATTGGATATAAAAAAACATTCCAATTATGCCTGTACCATTAATGAAAATCCGAGGGGTCATTCCTGATAAGACCATAGTTTGCAAGCACCAAGCATATTTAGATCTGGAGATATTAAACCACACATTTTCACAAACTTTCATCGTGATACCAAAGATGAATTATAATGTCATTCTGGGAGCCAACTTCATTTGTGATTTTCACGCTATAATTGACTTACATAATAACACTGTGAGTTTTAAACAAGTTGAGGGGTTGAGTCATGTTGGTCTGAACATGGAAGAAAGTCCACTAGAGAGAGAGGCGAATACTTGGGTCATTGAAGAATGCACTAATGAGGCGATCGAAGATAAGAACTCGACGGAGGGACGAGTAAGCCAGACAGCAGTTATTGAAATTGACGGTCAAGATATTTCGCAAGAACTTTGGATACATTTGGCGGAGGAAGAAATTAGCGGGTCCAAATTTGAGATTTTACTTCAGGAGCAACTTAAGGAGGCAATAGTAGGGGAACCTGACAGAAGAAAATTAGAAGAGATTTTGAGACATCATAAGGGAGTTTTCGACACGATCCCTGGAAAGGTATTAAATTTCCAGTATGCCATGCAAATTACCGATTGGACCCCATTTATGAGTAAATTGTACCCGATCCCAGAGAAACATTTTTCTCAGGTCAAGGACATTATTACTAACCTATTAGATTCTGGAATGATCAGAAAAGCAGCAACCCCATATTCAAATGCAATATTGGCTGTGACCAAGCCAAACGGATCAATCAGATTATGCCTAGACGCACGGGTTTTAAATAGCAAACTGTTAGTCGAGCACGACCAAGCACCAAGGATCAAGGACGTATTGAAGGGCTTCCGTGGAAAGAAGATATATTCTAGCGTCGATTTAGCGAATAGTTTCCACCATCTGGAACTTGAGGAAAAATCCCAATTATTGACGGGGTTTTTATTTGATAACCAAAGCTATATCTGGTCTCGCATGCCCTTTGGCGTAAAAACAGCAGGATGTGCATTGATAAGAGCACTAGACAGGAATCTAAGTGAAGAGGTCAAGAGCTTCACTACAAGATATGTTGATGACATACTCATAGCATCGGAAACAATGGAGGAACATTTGGAAAACCTAAACAAACTTTTGGATAATTTGAGAACCATGAATTTCAAAATTAATTTGAAGAAATCGCACTTTTGCCAGAGCGAGATTCTGTATTTGGGTCACATAATTGGTGTTGAAGGCGTGAGACCAAATCCGGCAAAAATTGACGCAATTAAGAAATTCCCTACACCAACTAAAGTGAAACATGTTAGAGCATTTTTGTGAGTGACAGGTTTCTTTAAGGAGAATTGTCCTGGGTACACGGAAACAGTAGCACCGATGCAAGAGATGCTAAAGAAATCAAATCGATGGTCATGGAATGAGGAGTGCGACAGGTCCTTTAGAGCCACGAAAGACCTACTGGAGAATTGTGTGAAGCTAGGGTATCCAGACTTCGCGAAGAAATTTGTAATTCAGGCGGACGCTTCATTGATTGGAATCGGCGCCATGCTTTACCAAGAGGACGCTGATGAACCCAAGAATCGATCATATTTGGCATTTACTAGTCGTAAACTTAGGAAGCACGAGAGGAACTACACTGTTACAGAACTTGAGTTGTTAGCGATTTTGTACTCACTTCAACAATGGCGCAAGATGATCTTCGGGTACTCCATTGTTGTCAGAACTGACCACCATGCACTGACCTTATTCAAAACAACGATGGCAAGCGAAAGAGTTACGCGTTGGTCCATTTTTATACAGCAGTTCGATATTACCATAGAACACTGCCCTGGAAGGATGAACATCATACCAGATGTTTTAAGCAGGAACCCTGAAGATGAGAACGAGACAGCAGTAGAAGTACAACACATAGCATTGACACCTAAGGCTCGTGAGTTTTTGGACAAGTTGAAAGAAATTCAGAAGGAACAAGAAAAGGACCCATGGATGATGATGATGATCAAGTTTTACAAGAAGGAACTACAGCCAGATTCACCTGAATATCGAGAAGCCCGTGCCAAGGAAGCGAAATTCCACTACCTCAATAATCTTCTTCACAAGTTCGTGGATGATGATCACACCAAACTTCGAATTCTAGTTCCAGCATCGTTACAGAGAGGACTGACGTGGCATGTCCATGAAAGCCTAGCACATATCGGCACTGACAAAACAGAAGCAACAACAGGAGAAACTTTTACTTGGCCAAAGATGCGATATACCATTGTTGAAGTAATTAGAACTTGTGACGCGTGTCAGCGTACTAAGCCCAATAATTTCATACTGAAACAGCTTCCAAAACCTTTATTACCACAGAAACCGTGCGAGCTGGTCGCTATTGACGGTTTTGGCCCTCTAGTTGAGGGAAAACGAGGATGCCGACACCTTCTTGTATGTGTCGATGTATTTTCCAAGATGGTGGTATTATGTCCAATCCAGAAGACGACATCAAAGCAAGTCCTAAGCCGAATCCAGAACAAAGTCATTCCGACGCTTGGGAAGCCGGAATTCATGTTATCGGACCATGGGACATATTTTACAAGCAATGTTTTAGACAAGGTCTAGAGAGCTTAGGAATAAAGCATGTTCTATCTAGCATTCGCCACCCTTGTGGAAATCCAAGCGAGAGAACGATTCACTGTGATGCCAAGTATTACCGCGTCATGATTCCAAATGATCATAATAAGTGGGTCGACAGAGTAGGAGATATTGAGATGTGCATGAATACTACGAAGCACGAGTCGACAGGTCAAGTCCCACTAGTTGTACACCGCAACAGGATGCCTGAAAGATCTTGGGACAAGATTATTCCATGCCCAAGGGACCCGTTATTAGCACATGAGCTGCGAATTCAGCGAACCAGAGAACACATGAGGAGCCAAGCGGACCGAAGACTGAGGAGATACAGAGGAAAGAAATTTCATCGTGAACTACAGGAACAGGAACTAGTGCTTGTTCGGAGACCACCGATATCAGATCCTAAGAACAAAGTATTTGCCAAGTTCTGTCCAAAATTTATCGGCCCGTTCCGTATTATCAAGAATTTGGGTAATAATGCTTACAGACTTGAAGAATTGAGCACTGGCGCTAAATCTGTTTTCAATAGCGCTAATTTCAAGCCGTATTACAGAAGGGAACCATTTGATGAGTGATAAGGACTATGAATGCAAAATCATTATTGCAAAAATTTAATTTGAGAACACACTCAAATGTACGTGGCTACGTGGTACCTGGGAGAGCGAGCTTTGTTTGTAAACAAGACGGCCGGTCCGGCAGAAGTTGTAATTGTGTGAGTGAGAGGGGAAAGTCTGGCGAGACGTGTGAATGACATTGCAGCGAGGAGCGCACACTAATTGGGACAGACGAGTGAGGTACTTAAGAGATGTTATCTATACTACTGTGGATATTGTTTTTAAAATACAAATCAATCACTTGCTTCGAATTTCAAAACCTTGCTGAGGATAAATGAACCCTTATTGATTTGTCGATCAATAAGTCTTCATGATTTTATTATTATTATTACTGATGCCCAGGCAGAACATGTTGGAAGTTGACAAAGGGGAGTCAGGTCGTGTGTCGCTACGATTACAACAGAAGCAGCTTGGTAGTTATTCCTGAAGATGACCGGTTAAGCCGAGTTCAAGGACAAATTCTGGATGAACGCGCACCTAAATCGGCGTCATTATGGGAGTGTCAGAAGTGATGTTTCAACCGATCCACGATTGAATCAGCAAATCAGGAGAGAGGAAGCCAAAGCCACGCGGTGGATCGCGTACCTTAGAAAAAGGCGCGAAAACGCGTCCATTGAGACGTTTGGATGAAAAAAAGAAGATTGATACTAGTCCCAAGTTTGTGAGGTGAAAACTACAGATTATTTTCACAAATTTCCCCCAGCCTACCCCATTCTGTCAGTTTCAAATAAATTGATCGGTGATGAGCTGTTTGACACACAACTTTATTGAGCTCTGGTGAGCAACGTTCACGCTAGTTTGCGTCACGATTTATCAAGCTCTAGTGAGCATACTTCACGTCTGTTTGACAAACATTTCATTTTGTGCTCAAGGGAGCAGAGTTCACGCTTAGGGGTGGAGATCTCTAGTCGAGATAAGCGCTACGTGATAGACATATTTGAGACTTGTTTGAAGCCAGTTGAGATTGAAGAGTGCAATTTATGTAAATTTTTGTGTTATATTTTGAGTGGTATATTGTGCGTGTGAATAAGCAAATGCTGAGATAGGGCCAGTTCTACGTTAAGTAATCGCCTAGGACATTATTGTGAGTGAAAGTAGTAGCTCATAGCGATTCTAGCTAGCCAACTAATAACTTTGAACATTTCTTTCCAAGAAGCTACGCCAAGATGTCTGCTGAAAGGTCGTGTGATGGAATGAAGTGCATCGCCTCTACCAATACGTCGACGATGAACGACTAGATTTCCCGTAGGGAAATGTTTTGGGATGGAGGTTAAGTTCTACAAGCTGAAACGGTGATGTACAAACCATTGATTTACTCAATATGTAGTTAGATTAGACGCGGGAACGTTGTAAATATTTTATTCATTGTTTTTCTTGTATTTAGATTTTTTGTGTGCCGACACTATTATATTTAAATGTACGTTGGCACGTGGCCAAAGTTGTTTGATTGTATTTTTTTTCTTATGAGTCATATTTAGGGTACACGGCGTGTGTATTTGATTTTATCCATGCGAATGCGAAACTCGTCACGGTCGACAAGTGGTGCTTTATTCAAGTTCATTTTTTATAGGAAAAGGGGGTAAATGTTGTATGATGTTTACGAACAGGTTTTTATTCATACTAGGGTTGCCGAGCGCAACAAATTAAGATGTCACTGTAGAACACCTTAGTTCTATTTTTTTTAGTTTTTTTTTTTTTTAGTCCTTTTCAGGTTCATTAGTCACGGACTAGATTGGGAGCGCAAGTTGATGGAAAATATTTTATGTCATTTATTACAGGTTTCTGTCAAACCCATACGTGTGATTCTGTGTGTGTTCTTGTGTCAGGTGTGTGTATTGATTCTTCGTGATGAGGGGTAGGATGTGCTACCGCCCTCAAATATTGTGGTTGTATTTTATGGAAAGGCAGAGCACTCTCAGAGGCTACTGTACCTTGTCCAGTGCTGATTCTTGGATTTCCTTGGGAAATGCTGAGATATATTTTTTGACACACACACACGTATATTATGTGCTTTGGGAACACGCTTCTTCGAGACTCGAACCAGTGCCACGGCAGGTCGAGGTTATTGACACGTGGGTTGACAGATGTGCAGATTCCACTTAGCGCACTTCTATGTCTGGTGATTCATATTTTAGGCAGTCCAGCTGACCGACTGACCCTGTAAGCTATCAGTAGCAAACCTGTTCTTTTGCTGGTCATTGGACCATAATTAATTGGGAGTTCACCTTGTCCGTTACGGATTACTGCATATCGTATGAGATGAAATATTGTTTTATGATGTAAATGTTGGCTTTGAGCCTAGTGATTTCTATGACTCATTTCATGTTAGATTTGTCTGTTGTGACACCATTGGGTGTACCTTGTATATTTTCTTGTAAAAATGGCAAGCGGCCATATGTGTATTTTTCTTGTTTGGTCACGTGTGAATTTACTTGTGTTGATTTGAAAAGTCCTAATTTTAGGCGTTAATGTTGTTTGCTACGGCAGTTCCTTGATTCCAGTTTCATGCGGAAATTATTTGTTGTTTTATTTAGCGTAGGAAGTGTCTGATTAATTTAATTAGTGTTTAGTTGGTTCCCCGTGTCTGTCTAGCTCTAGACAATGTAGATTCGTCCTCTGAATGTTTACTGGATGGTGACGAATCTCGCATTAATTTGTACATATCGTAACGCATGTAGAACAGCCGCACACGCACATGGTCATTGTAGTAATTTGGGACATTTGGTCCAGCTGTTTACAATCTCTCCTGAGATTAGGCCTAAATTTGGCAGTTTATTAATTCAAGTGGGAGTCACTTTGGGAGACCTTGTTTGTTTTGTTAAGTTTTCTGTAAATAGTTGATCTGTTATTAAATTCATATGTTTTAACCCTGGTATTCACTTTTCCTGCATGTTATTTTGTTATATGTTACCCTGCATGTTATAAGAAGCGCTTAACAACAACTTTACGAAATGGACTGTTACACCCCCCGAAACTGAGTCTCATATGCTTCTTTGCAAGGGTTCAATATATAACAAATGGTCAATATTCATTTTGTTTTGTCAATAGTTTTTTTTTTGAAATGTAGCAGTCAATAGACATTATATTTTGTAAAACAGTCTTACCTGCACTAGTCGTAGACCTCCACGTTTTCGCAGTCCCATAAACTCACTGCAGCATCGTCATGGTCAAACACACACATGAACATTATTGACAAATCTCAACTTTCGATATACACCAAATGAAAAAAATGTGAAAACAGCAAAATGGAAAATCCATGTTTCGATATCAGCAAAATTCAGAAAACGTAAAACTTGAAACGGACATTTAAAAAAACTGGAATTGGTCATGTGTGAATTATAAAAATTCAAAAATGTCTAACAGACATTGTTTAAAAGTGTAATCAACAAAATGGACAATCCATATCATCAAAAACACAAAACTTGAAACAGTCATTTTTAAAAACTGTAAATGGCAAATTGGCAAATGGTAATGTGTGAATTCATCATGTGTGAAATGTGAAAATGGAAAATCAGCCCATCAACATCATGATTTTTTAATTAAAGAAACATCATGCTCTGGTAAACCTTTGTTTTTATTTCATAGCCATAGGGATTGACAAAAAAAAATAGAATACAAACAAATCCCAGCTCCTCAATCCTCAATTCCTCAATGTTTATGTCCACGCATCATCAACATTCCTTTCATAGCACTCATCACAATCAGGGCTGCCATCCTTTCACCCACTGAGGCATCACAGGATGTGAAACGTTGTTTAGCATTTTTCAATAACAATTTATCTGCCACATGTCTTAAACCAGGATGACTATGGAGATAAGAAAGATCATGTTCTTTGCATGCTTGATCCAAAACATTAATGGGTACATCACCACGCTGCAAATGTTTTTCAAGATGAGTTCCAGGGCCACAAAAAGGATGGATTTCGAAAGGTAAGTATTGAATCACTTTGTCAATGACGCCGTTACCAGTACAAGTCTGGCATATCCATTTCCACCGATGGTGAAAAGGTTCGGTCTTCCTCCTCTTCTGTGGACGATGTTTGTGTTTGTATTTGTTGTTGTTGTTGCTTTTTCTCGCCATGACACCCGTGGAATGATTCAACAAAGTCTTTACATGGACGTTTATGACCGTGATACAGTTTCACTACCTGACAAGTCGCGCACTGATGCATAGAGGGTATTTTGCCATGGCCACTTGATTATGATGACCGTAATCCGTACAGGGTTGCAATTCACTCAACACAGGGTCTTGAGTCCATGATTTTGGTACATATTGCCAGATTTCTTTCACTGCGTTGGCGGCCACATAATAAATGAACGACTTGGGCAGCGCTAAGAGTTCCTCTTTGGTAAAACTGTCTAGTCTTTTTTGCACACAAAGAACATGCCGATGGCTTTGTCCGTAGCATTGCCTTTCTCCATGGTATCGCGTGCTGTAGATGTTTACACGTCGCTTGTAGAAATCTCACTGGCGTCATTCACAGGTAAATCTTGATTTTTAATTTTGTTCAGCAACTCCCAACAGACATGCGTGGTTAACCAATGAAAGAGATGCCACTCATGGGCTAGGGCTGTATGGGTAATGCTGCCACAGGAACAAGTATCCATGAGCGTTTGCAGGGATGGGCAGCCCAAGTCGATGAGGTCGTAAATGGTTGCAAACATTGACGTTTTTCATTACCTTTCACAAATACCACATTGGCTGAAGACAAGTGCGCTGTCATGACCACGTCCAAATATTTATAGGAAATGGTTCCTTGATTCCAGTCTAGTTGCATATGATTTTCAATCCACTGGGTTTGTTTACGGTCTTTTTCACACAACAAATCAATAGCATGGGGTGGTTTAAATAGCAAATGCGTAGCTTGCGATATCCAAAACGTGGTACAATCGATCATGTCCACTTGTTTAAATATAAATTTGTTGTCACCAATTTTAAACCCTTGGCAATCCACAATGAGTGTGCGCAACATGTTGACGCTTGCCTGGACCAAGTTCAACTGACGACTGACTGACGATCGACCACTAAAGTGTGATCATGGCATGGGCTTACCTGCCATGCTAGTTTCAAATTGAGGTTAGGGTAGGACAGAGGGACATGCAAAAATAAGAATTTAAGAATTACATCATTTTATTATCATAAAACGTATTACAGGCTTTTGTCATTTTGGGATAAGGACGATACCTACTGATACAACAATATAGTCTCTTGTGTTTGTAACGTCCATAACACCGATGATGTCCCAATGTCTCTAAACTAGGCGTTTTTGATGGTGAGCTGCTCACCGAAGCACCATGGACACCATACGGTCCACTCGTATCGTAACTTGTTTTTTCATCACTCAGAGACACAAGTGAGGGATAGCTTGAATGACAGGGTATATTTCCCACTTCCATTCTGCACAGGTAGGGGCAAGTGGGTGACCAGCGCTGATGTTCCTGCATGGGTTCATCGCCCTCCTGCCATTGGTCTATGATGATGGGACAAAAGGCACATTTCACTTCATCTCTTGTTTTTAAATAGTAGAATCCAGCGGCCGCCAAGGCTTGAGGGTTTATGAAAGGCACCGGCCACGTGGCAAAAGTCTTGAAACGTTGTTCCTCAGAGTTTAAATTCATGGATGTAACGTCTCTTGAGGCTTTGAAGCAAGACATGACTGAGCGGCTTGACGTGGGTTGACCTGTTATTTATACACTCGTCACTTGGTTGGACAGTGGATATTAGTTGACTTGTTTGTGATGAATAATCAAACAGTAGGCCGTGGTATTGGCTGGTACATTGTCATGCGTTTCAAAATCTAGTCGAATGTGAATATTGGATGGCTTGACAGACTCTTCCAGGTAAGAACAGTCAAAGACAATCAGTGGTGCTCTTGCCTTAAACGCTTGGGGTAGCAGCATGGGGCCGTTCTCTTTTTGATAATACGACCATCGAAATTTAGAAAACAAGTCGTACAGGGGGCCAAACTTATTTTTTGAAAAATCCAAATCCAGTCCTTCATAGGGAAACACAGCTCCGTTCAGGAGAAGACGTGCATTTCTCAATTGCAGGTGATCAAATTGCGTGGCATCTTTGGTTTGTTGATACTTGCGATTCGTTTGAAAACCCACGATCAGGTAGAGAGGTATCTCTGTATAGCGAGCTGTTTTTACAGACCAACTGTGTGTGTTGGTGGTGGGCAATAGCGGATACTCATGGAGTTCCCAGCTTCTAAATTCCATGGGTAGAGGCATATCTCTCTTTACCACTTTGAGTATGTCCAGTTTTTTGCTATCTTCAAGGTTCACATGAGCACTTTCCATAGCAAGCGTTGTAGTTGAATTTTTGAATCTATGGGAGCATTGTCAGCTCCCTTGAGTGCATTATTATCACTCCTGTCTCTCACTAGGTAAAGCACTTGCCTTGCGTTGATCACAATGCGTTGGTGATCTTCGGCAAAGCCTAAAATCAGTTTAAGAGGTAAATATCCAGTAAAGGTCCCATCGGTGTGTACCATCCAGTCATTGGTCGAGTCAGGACACCAACCTGCCATGCAAAGTGTTTAACCTTCTCCCTCACTATAAGAGGGGTATAGTTTCATGACACTGGAAATGCCCACATTTCGAGTGCTATCCACCACGATATCGTTAATGACATACCGCACTTCAGAAAACAGAAAGGCCAAACCATGGTTGGCCAACTTGGATGTGGTGGGTGTAGAGCCATCGGCTTTGGTGAGCCGACCTTCAATCTGAATGACACTTTCATGCGGTAGGGTGTAAATATCTTGGTTGTTGATAACAAATTGAATTTCATCATTGTTATTGAGACCAGGTGTTTGAGCTTGATAGGAATGGAGATCAATTTTTACCACTCCTGGTGGCTCCTCGATGCGGTTCGCTATCTCTAGGATAGAATTCATCA
The DNA here is from genome assembly GCA_946902985.2 of Meconema thalassinum. NCBI lineage: Eukaryota > Metazoa > Arthropoda > Insecta > Orthoptera > Tettigoniidae > Meconema > Meconema thalassinum. The sequence goes on from OX336389.2 coordinate 151,876,240, forward strand.
TGAGGGTTGATGTGGTAACCCAAATGCTGTAAAATCTGCTTGTCTTGAGATGTTAACGTGTATTCACGTGGCAAACAACTAACACCATTCCTAGACGGTGTTGTTGCTTTATACACAAACTTCATAGTGGCTTTAGCACCAACTTGTAAGTCACAGGTGTGGTAGAATCTAGATCAATGAGTTGTTGATCTCTATTGATCAGTCTTAATGTTATATTACTAATACTATCGACAGCCACAGAATGAAAAAGCACCACTGGAGGGTTTTCACGAATAATATACCCATTGGGCGATGTCACAATAAAGTCATAAAGCGAATGCGATGGTTCTTGATTGGTGTACACTTGGCTAATAATATTACATGTCATCGACACATGATGGTCCTCAATGAATTTCACTTCATGGTCCGAATCATGTTTTTGTTGGGCTCAAACACACGTGGTTTAAATCCTAGTAATGGGCCAATGGAATCGGGGTGAGTTTTAAAGTCAATGTTAAAGGTAGAGAAAATACTGCAGCGATGAGTGTTGGTATTTCCTACAAGTTCAAACTTGCGCGTTCCATCAAGAAATGACTTTAAACTATATTGATTGATCAATGTGTTCATAAATACCATCGATCGTGTATCCACCAGAGTTCAGGGTGAGCACAGAATCATCATAGTAAAACTTGTTGTTCACATTTTCTCGTATGTTGTATATTCGATTGTACGTTTCAAGTGAAACAAGTCCCAAACCATAAGGTCTTTCACTCAATTCGATAGGCGGGTAAAAGTCTAGGTTGACTTCAGGTCCGCGTCCATGCAGTGTAAACGTTTTACTTTCTGCCGACATACTGGTGGCGTTTTTGCTTATGCTGCATCTTATATTAAAAAAATAACACAAACGTCCACACTATTGGTTGTTAAACGTTTGCTCGCGTTTCACATTATAATATATCTTGTTCCTCTTTCCAAAATAGGTCACTAGTTCCATGGGCGGGGGCTAATTCCCAAAAATGTCAAAGTTCCATACAGTGGATCCCTCTTTGACATAAGCTACATAATGCGTTCCTGGTCCTCGGTGATCATCGAAATTGACAACAGCGCATTCCTGTTTCCAGGGTCGTGGGGGTAATTGGTTTCGCATAAACACACCTTGAAAATGAGAAAGCTTTAGTTGTTTAGCATAGCTTTCCACTGGTTGATGCGTCAGGGCATGTCTTGCCATGGCTGAGGTTATTTATATATATATATATATTTCGAAATGATGAAATCCCAAATCCTTGTTGATAAAAGGCTGGCTTTAAATTGGCATTTCTAGCCCTCACAGCAATCGCTTCCATCGTTTTATTATGTCGCTGATTTTCTTTTAGTTGTTGCTTGCCCTGCTGCGCGGCTTTAATGGTTTTCGCCACCACTCTGGCACCGCCCAAAAGTGAACCCAGAGCAGCCAGACCGACAAATAAAGCAGGTAAAAATCCCGCTCGTTTGGGGACGGTAATCACTCGCCCTTGTTTTGAACCCTGTCGCTGACGTTTTGGAATAACATGTCTCTGTGCTGCTCGAAGGGCTTTCCTTATGGTCAATACATTATTTTTTATTATTTTCTTTCTCAAGGGCTTGTCCACGAATGTCTTAAGCCCAGGCCTTGCCAAGGACAAAGTCTTATTTTTAGTCTATTTAGTCTTTTTACCACATATCTTTGTTTTACCATTATGATGACCAACTACCTTACAAGAGAAAGTTTAAGTCACGACTAACGTCAGATTGTTATTTCATGGCTGTATATTCCAATTCCACATAAAGTGGGAAATCGTTTATGGTTTTTCCCGCTTGCTTTTCATCCCATGTCAACATGAGATGAAAGGATAATTCGTCACCTGCATTGACCATTTCATGGTTATGGACCAACATCCTATGACCATTGATCTCTATTTGTAAATGGTTCTCATCAGGCATCGCGTATTTCATGTGAATGGTTCCATCATTATGCAATCGATAGTGGCTTAAACCCGAAGCAAGCACATAGGTCAGGTGCTGGACATGGATTAGTGGTAAATGGTTTCTGTCATTCACAGGTTTTTCATTTGTCAGATACACTAAAAATCCAGATGGGATAAATTTATAAAGCCTTTTCATTTCATATGTCACGTAACGCTTGGTACAGACATCGTCTTCGTCTTGCGAGTCTTCCACGTGAATAATCCGATGGTGATCAGCGCAATACCCATTCACTGTAAGCTGAGTCACTTTATCATAAAATTCATACACTTTGTTATCCACATACTTTTTGTAGTAACATCTGTAGACATTTGAGGATGTTTTACATGGGTTAACCGCTTTCCCTTAAAATCATAATCTCCCTGTTGTGTGAGTGGCACTACTGACCTATCCACATAGTGTTTAATACCAGGATCTGTTTCTTGTTTATGATCATGTATGGGAACAGACCTAGCTTTGGCCATCAACGTACGTCCAAAGACATCAATCGTCAACCTGTAGTACGAGTCTACTGTTTCTATGACATGGCTCGGTGCCATGTATGTAGACAGCCTGCTAGTCTGGCTAAGCCTTAGTTGAAATGAAGATTATTAAGCAGCAAGAGTCATTCCCCGTGGGGGACATGGTTTCCCGTCTCTGTCCCACATCACGTGAACAACGCCATGGTTCTCTCTTTCCATCTTCCATTCGCTGCATCATTGTGGGACCTTCCGGCTGTGGGAAGACCAATCTTTTGCTGACGCTCATCACAGCGCCCAGTGGTCTGCGTTTTCAAAATATTTATATTTTGGAAAATCTCTCTACCAAACCCTCTACGTGTTTCTGGATCAAGTCATGTCTGGATTACAAAATGAGAATATGGGTTATTTTACATTTTCCATGCAAGAAAATGTTATTTCACCGGATGAGGTAACGCCTGATTCACTCATGATTTTCGATGATGTATCCACTGAACGACAAGGCATCTTTCAAAGCTATTTCAGCATGGGTCGTCACAAACATATCGATTGCTTCTATCTTGGACAAACGTATTCTAAAATGTCTAAACAGTTGATTCGTGTCAATGCCAATGTCACTGTTTTATTTCGCCAGGACGAGAGGAATAGTCGTCGCATTTATAATGAACATGTGAATCCGGATATGGCCTTTCAAATGTTTACTGAATTGTGTGCCAAGTGCTGGAACACTCAACGTCATGCCTGTTTGGTCATTGACAAACAAAGTGAACTCAACCAAGGACGGTATCGATTAGGGATTGATCATTTTATTGCTATTTAAGGCACTGTCTCATTCCCTCTCAAGTCATTTGTCAAGACACCATGGCGTTAGCAGAGAGTCAATTGAAAAAGCAGATTATTGAAGCAAAACATAATATTCGCCAAAAGTTTCGTCAATTGAAACGATCACGTGCAGATCATGCTTTGTTTATTCAACAACATTTAGCACCTCCGCTAAAAGCCATGCTGAAACCCTCTTTCAAGCCACTCAGATGCACCACGAGGACCCTGAGGAAGAGGAACAGGAACAGGAAAATTTGACAAGTGTTAGCGAAGTTGAGGATGAGGAGGAACAAGTGTTTACACCTCAAAAAAAGTCATAACCCCTTGCAGAGTTTTTAAGAAAAAAGAACTCCTTGGTCATGGTCGAAACACCTTGCCCTTCCAGATCGTCTCCGTTTTCACAACTCTTGGCCACCCCTCAACATAAAGCTCAACTGAAAAACATTTTAATAAAATATTATGGATCAACACTAGAACCCTATTTCACTAATCTATTTATTAAACGCAGATACCACGTATGTTGTTCGCTATGAGGATGATAGTTTTAAAATTGGAGATTCATCCATTACATTTTCTCGTACTAAAGCTGTCATTAAAAATATCAATTATAAATTAACGCCAGGACTGTTAAAGCTGCTATTCTCTCGTACACCCTCTTCTCATGATTATACGTTAGAGGACCTTGGAAAATATAAATCCATTTTATTGGACACCCATGCCCACAAAATACAGTATGATCCCGCTGAACAAGTGAATGTCAATATGTCTCAAAAATATAAAACCATCATTGCAAATATATTTCCCACCATTCAACGTACTCGTCGTAAAGCGTCCGCTTCGGGAGTGACATTTATTTTAAACCATTAAAACCCCTTGTGGATGTTACCTACTGGCACAATCCCAATAAGCTCGTCCAACGACTACAGCTGTTGCATGCTTCATGTCAAGCCGGTCATACCGGTCACGATTGGGAAATTCAAGAAATTGAACTAGAATTTCGAAATGCCGAAATTATTGTTTAAGCCCTCACCCATTAAAATGGGTATTGCTCACGAGTTGCATCGCTCAGCTAGGCGTCACTATCTACGACTCAAGGTGATTTCACGAGGTGTGGATGAACTTTGGCAGGCTGACTTGGTTGAAATGATACCCTATGCTGACGTTAACGACGGTGTACGCTATATGTTGACCGTCATTGATGTCTATTCCAAAATGGCCTTTGTTGAACCTGTGCGTCGCAAGTCTGGTCCACTAGTTACCAAGGCCTTTCATTATATTATTCAACACTCCAAACATCAACCTCAGCTGCTACAAACTGACCAGGGAAAGGAATTTTTCAACAAGGATTTCTCCAGTTTTCTCAAATCTAAGGATATTCACCATTACACCACGTACAGCAACCTCAAGGCCAGTGTGGTCGAGCTGTTCAACCGAACATTGAAAACCCATATGTGGAAAGCGTTTACCGCTCAGGGCAGTTATCGCTGGTTGGACATGTTACCAGAGCTAGTGTCACGTTGCAATGGCACCCAACATAGAACGATTGGAACCAATCCACGTCTCGTGAACAAAAATATTCAGCGACTGGATAAACTGTTTAACCCCATAAAAACAGCAGATCCTAAACGTCACCGACTGATAATTGGGGATTTTGTTCGTGTGAGCAAATTTAAGTCTGCCTTCAATAAGGGCTACACACCTTAGTGGGGGACTGAACTATTTCGAATTCGTCAAGTCAACTTGGACTGTCCAGTCACCTATTTACTGGAGGACCTCAACCATCAACCCATAAAAGGTAGATTTTAACTCCATGAACTTCAGAAAACAGCGTTTCCTAAACATTATCTTATGGAAAAAGTGTTGAAACAAAAAGGAAATAAACTATATGTCAAATTGTTAAGATTTAACTCTACCTTTAATTCTTGGATCAATAAAGTACATGTTGTGTGAACCTGTGCACTTTTTTCTTTATTTATTTATTTTATTGAATCATGTTGTACGAGAGCTCTGCGTACGGCGCTCCACGCTTCGTGCATGTCCATACATGTTTCTCTTTCTCTCTCCACACCTTCGTGTCACTCCTTCACTCCATGTTGTCACACAACTCGTTCAGCTATTGGCTCTCATGGGTTCTCCACTCCTCCCCGCACCTCTGGCCCCGCCCCTGGTCCCTCACCGCTTTGCAGTGGACACGTGATTTCCTGTTGTGTAGAGGTTTTCTTCCTCTCCCCTCTCACCCGCTTCTGCTCGGGTCCTGTCTGACAGGCTGTGAAATATTATTTCCATTACAGAGTTGTCAGATAGTTGCAACCTGTTATCACCTGACACCAATGTTGTCAGCTCTCGCCTACATTCCATTCTCTTAACCGGCTAGCTAGGCTCCAAGCAGGCCTCTCGAGCAGATATTGTGTTTTTCCTTTCTGGCTGCCAGTCGGACATACATACAAAGCAAGTTCTTAATGACAACTATCAAACGTTTCCCGCTTTCATTCAACTCATACAATTATCATTTGTCATGTTACTGGTCAGTGTTAACTAGCATGTTTTAAAGATCGTCATGAGGTTTTTTTTTCAAATATTCGCCTTCATTCGTTTGTCATAACAAAATATCAGAAAGCGCTCCCTCGCTTTGTCGCCCCGTCGAAATAGCCATTTCCTGTATCCACCATGGCCAGTCATAGCCTCGTTGTAACATACGTCAAGCTCTACCGGCTCTATCTGTCTACAAACACACTTTATTTAAAAAAAATTAAAAACATGTAAAAAATTTCAAAATGCATAGTTTTTGTCTTATGGACTTGACATTTATTTTTCCTGGTAGAGGGGTACGGACCTTTATTTATGTATAACAAACTCTTTTGTAAATTTCCTAGTTACCAAAATAGCTGAAATTCAAAATGTAAGTGTTTTCAAAAAATCTCAAAAAATTAAAAGTTTTATTATAAAAAATAAAGGTTATAGAGACCATTTGTTTGAACTATTGGACAACGTTCTATCAAGTTTGGTCTTCAAACTATCACCTACTTTGAAAAACATTTTTTTTATTGAAAAATATAATACGTGGTCCAGAGCAAAGCGACCGTCAGCTCGAGTCCAACGACACCTCATTCGTTAAAATATGACCATCCGTTCGCCAATTATCGCCCATGTTCGCGAGAAAGTAGGCTATCATTTTTCTCTTCCTACACACTTGAAACTTGCTGTCCACCTAGAGGGCATAGCCACCTTTCATTAACGTCAAACAAACTTTTTTCCAAAATTCACAGTTTCCCAAATAGCGCCAATTTCAAAATCAACAATTTTCAAAAAAAAAAAAAAAATACCAACACACATTCTTAGCAAAGGGGACGTAACCCCGTTCCTAAACAACACATCGTTCTAGCCTTACAAGCTCATTAAATATCACCAAAATGTCAAAAAAGCACGTTTACCTCAAATTGCGTTTCCAAATTTCACCCATTTTAAAAAATAACCACGCCATCAAATAGAGTGGAGAAATTACCATCTAAACGACCCCTCACTCAACCCTAGTCCTCCCCCACCACCTAAACGTTTTCCAACATAGCCACACGTATTCAAGCACACACGCGACTGCAAGTAGAACCGCTGTCATCCCACTACTCTCATAAAGATTTTATCCTAGAGACTTGAAATTTATTTTGGGGGTAGAGGGGATTAGGGCCATTCATTTATGTCAAACAAACTTATTTGTAGACTTCCTTGTTTCAGAAATATAGGAATTTCAAAATTGAACATTTTTCAAAAAAACATAAATAATAAAAAAGTTTTAATATAAAATATAAAGGACATAATGACCATTGGTTTGAACCTTGGCACAACGTTTTATCATGTTTGGTTTTCCAACTATCGCCTACTTTCAAAAACAACATTTAAAAAAATGAAAAATATAACGAATGGTCCATAAAAAAGCCCCCGTCAGCTCGAGTCCAACGACTCCTCATTCGTGAATGTCCGACCACGGGTTCGGGAGTTATCGGCTCGCATTGGGAGTAGTGCTGGGGGGTAATAGAAACCCCCCCCCCCCTCACTCCCCTACTCACCTTGCATTTTCAAACACTTCGCCACTCGTTGGAACATACTTTGCCGGGCCCTATACAACACACCTGCATCCACCATTGCCGATGCAGCATGCACGCGAGCTATTAGGTATTGTACATCCATGGGTGGCGTACTATAAACTTGTTCCTTTATGTGTCCCCACAAATAAAAGTCTAGTGGATATAGGTCCGTGGAACGTGGAGACCAGAACACTGAACCTCCACGACCAATCTATATCCCTGGAAACGCTTCATTTAAACAGTTACACACAGTCATTCCAAAGTGTGCCGGTGCAACATCATGCTGAAACCTCGGTGTCGCCGAACACCAAGTGGTACTTTTCCTGAAGCGTCAGACAAGGTATTGCCAAGAAACTTGTCCGGCAATAGTGGGTTGGCGACCACGGGGCCCCAGCTGAGTCCGGCATTGCTTCCACTTACTTGTGCCGGGCTCCTCTCTTTCTTATTTCCTGTCGACCTCCCTTGGTCAACTCTTGTTCTCTTCCGAACCCGACGGTATTAGGTTATCCGAGGCCTAGGGAGTCTTTCATTTCCTGCCTTAATTGGCCCTTGTCTCATCTTTCCTGACACCCTCCTTCTGTGAGGGGTCAGCCTTCTTTTTCTTTTCCTTTTACCTCCTGCCTTGTGCTCAAGGCCCTTAAGGAGGCAAGGTGCATGTAGCCCCATCCCTTCTGGTGCACCGTCGACAATGCTACACCCTCAGGGGCTCACGGTTGGTGAGTTCGGGAGTTGGCGCCCCCGAGGGATTCCTGAGCTGGGTCCGTTTTCCCCTATTATCCCTTCCCTTTGCAGCGGACCTTCTCCTCTCTCCCCTCCCCTCCCCTCCACTCTCCTCTCCACTCCTCTCCTCTTTTCCTCATATTTACTTTTCTCTTTAAGATTCCAGCACTGTTTTTGTTACTTGGTTCACCGTGTGTCTAAATTCCCTTCTACCATTTTTTTAAGGCATTTTTAATCTACGTTGCATTTTGTAAGTTTTTTCGATCTAAATTACATCTCGCGATTGTTTTCAACTTCAATTGCATTTTGCAAAGATTGACAATCTAAATTGCTTTTTGGTAAGTCTTTCAATGCAGGTTGCGGGGCCTTTTAGTGAGAATTTTGAATTTCAATTGCATTTTGTAAGTATTTTCAACCAAAACCGCATTTCGCACGAATTTTGAATCTAAATTGCATTTTGTTTGGTGGGCATTTTGCACATATTTTGATTCTTAATTGCATTTTGTGGGTATTTTGAATCTAAATTACATTTTGTCAAGTATTTTCAATCTAAATTGCATTTTGTAAGTATTGTCAATCCACATGAGTCGTTTGAATCTACCGTACATTTTGTAAGCATTTTCAATTTCAATTGCATTTTGTAAGTATTTTGAATTTCAATTGCACTTTGTGATTAATTTGGATTGGAACTGGGATATTTCAATCTGAATTGCATTGTGTATTTTCAATTTCAATTGCATTTTGTAAGTATTTTGAACCTCAATTGCATTTTGTACGTCATTTCGATCTCATTTGCATTTTGTGAGTATTTTGAATTTCAGTTGCATTTTGTGAGTATTTCGACGCTACATTGCACTTTGTACGTATTTTGAATCTAGCCTACGTTTTGTGTAGGGCTACCGATGAGACACGGATTGACGTGTACCCGTGTAACCCGTGACACGTGTACACGGGTAGGTACGCTCTAAGAATCCGTGTAGCAGTAAGTACACGGGTACACGGGTAGTACCACCCGTGTACCCGTGTATGAAGGTCCGCGTACACGGGTTTCACGGGTATATATGTCTTATCGTGTGCCCATGTGGCTTTCTCGATTTTGGAAGAATGTTTTTGACATTTTGTTGCACTAATGGCCCATTTAATTGAAAAAAAAATGTAGAATCGGGAAGACGAACACAGCAAACATAAAAATATAAAGTTTTTGCTATTACGAAGAATAAGTGAAACGACAACACTGCGTATTTTGTGAAAGGATGTTTTCGAAATACTATGAACACGGCACCGAATGATTCAAATTTTCGGGCACCGCGCATCCCTTATTCGTTAGGGCGCCCCTGGTGGGCGTTCATTTCAGTACGAACATAGTAGTCAAACCACAGCTAGCACGCGCTGCGTGGTAGAGGAGAAGCAGTTGGGTATGGAAGTACGCGGAACGGAAAGGAGATAAGGCCTATTGCTCTCTATGTTCTCCTACCGAAAACAATGAGTGTTCCTGTGCTTGTGGGTCTACGGGAGCCATCGGACGCCACTTGAAAACGATACACCGGAAGATGGAAAATCAACAAACGTCGCCAAGCAAACGTGGATAAGTAATTATGTATACAAATTGTGTAACGCCATACGTAAGCGTAAGCGTACCGTGGTTACCACGACCTCCTACAGAAATGTCTTTCCGATTTGACAATAAATAGTCTAGTACTGTTTACGTTGGTTTTGTTTACATACGACCAACTTCTGTGAACAACACACTTTCCTGGCTAGACGCAAGCGCTTCCGCGACACTCCCACCGCCTTCGGTCATTAGGCCATGTCATCAGCGCCGAAGGCGAAGTGGTGTAGCGCCGGCGCCGCGGCACTGCCTTCCCCAAAGGGAACTGGGCATATGTTGAAATTTACCGCTTTCCCAGACATTTCAGTCTAATGTAGACTACTTGACTGATTCGCTACGATCTGTATTATTTTCGGTTCATGCCACCGTCACACTCGCTTATCCACTTACCGCGCGCCACCATGGCAGCACGCCGCCGCTCACTCCGTCGCGCACCGGTATTTAGCGCACACGTTAAAAAGGAATATACGAGCCTTACAGTAGTCGCATATGATGTGTAACATGTGACATGTTATCCTACTATGTGTGTCCCGGGAGCGCAAATCCCTTGTTAACAGTGAACTCGGTTGGTCATTGAAATAACTACTTGTATAATCCAGTGCAAATTCCTGACCTTAATAGATCATAATTGTTATTTGCTAAGACGTTGTATCTTAATCCATTGATAACATTCATTTGGGGAGGACATATTTAGGTCTGTGTTTACAGCGTTGGTCTCCCAACCTGCCGGCTGGGGTTCTAATCCTAACAGAGTTGTATTTTTTTGCTTGATTTTTTATATTTATTGTTATTTGAGTACTGAGGCGTTATACAATTGAGCGTTATATTGTGAAGTTTACAATGGAAAATATATATTAAATTAAACAAAGTTCTCCAATGGATCTGCAGTAGTGACATCTACCTTCAACTAGTTGAATTATGGTATGCGGGAGCACGGCCGACTGGATGCACTCGCATCCAGTTGGCCATGGCGGCAGCAATCCACTGCCTACTTGATGCGAGCTGCGCTCTATACCGGCCAGTTAGTAAACCAATGCCAGCGATGTTATTGAAAATGGCCTCTTTTTGCTGATAGAGTGCACTGCTAAGTATCGGCGTCATTAAAAATTAGGTGTGCAGAAGGTATATTAAATGTGTTTCCCCCAGTGATACGTTTAGACCAACGAAGTTTCAATTATTGTTAGTGGTCTGTGTTAATATACTGAATTCCTATGTTGTTTGGAGTGTTTGTTGATGCGATATAAATTCCACATAGCCACATGGCCGACAGTACATCGAGTGCTTACATTAAAGAATACAGCAAAAGTATGAAGATTTAATAAATCGTAATTGTTTTCAGCATGAAAATGATTTATTGTAGGAACATCTTAAACGGGGTCTCTAAACCTTGAACTAAACTGTATGCGATATGCATTCCCCATAGCCACATGGCCTACAGTACGTCGTTGTACCGATCTCCACCACCACGCGCGCTCATTGTTTCAGTCCCATGCACTTCCGTCCCATCCACTTCCGTCCCTTTTCCAAAATCACTTCCACAAAAATGTCCAGCTACCGAGTGCCACAAAAATATCCAGATACCGAGTGGAAAGATGTTACACATCAATAAATAGCGATAGTTCTTCGTATAAGTCATACAACTCTTCGATGACGTATACTATTTAGATGGTGGATTGTTAAAATGAGGGAAATAGCATACCGTAAATTATAAAAGGTCCCAACAATTAGACAGATGGGCTTATCGGGAACGCAACGGTGGCGACCTACGGGAGCTTCAGGACGAGCGTGCGCGGCGTGGGGTTGTGCCTGGAGGCGTGTGCCGTGTACATAGACAATATCACAGATATTAGCGAATCAGTCGAGTCCTCCTGCTCTCCGAACAGAAATGGCCGGACAAGCGTGCATTTCAATCGTTGTCAAGTGCAATATTCACGGTGGTGGCGCGTACCGGCGAAATGGACAGGCGGTGATCTTGTTTATCTCCAATGCAATTTTCCACGATTTGCGCTTATAATGCACAGGACCTGCCTCGTTGTGAAGGCTTTCATTTCGCACCGACATTAAAAATGATATGGTATTATTACAGGCATGAAGCGGAGGCAACAAAGGAAGACACTGAAGATGGTGACCATGTGGATGATGAGGAGCAGGAACAGGTACGGTCATCCCGAGCCAAGAGACGACGCAGGCGACGCGTGGAAGGTAACGCACACCGTCCGTGCGATACCATACGCTCAGAGGAAATACATCAGGCTCTTGCAAGGATGGTTGCTGTGAACCAACTGCCTTTGTCATTTTGTGCCAGTGATGGGTTTAGGCAGTTCATGGCAGTTGTAGAGCCCAATTACTTGTGTATTTCAGAGGATGCCCTTAAGCGGAGACTGGCTCTACTAGCCGATGGTGTCAGAGAGAATGTGCGGTGTGAACTATCAGCGGCATCAAGCGTTGCCCTTACATCTGACTGTTGGACATCTCACTCACTAACCTCTTTCCTGACGGTAACGGCTCACACCATCGACTCCCAGTGGGTTCCAAAGGCGATGACGCTTACCACGCATGAAATGGAAGACCGCCACACCTCAGAAAATCTGGCATCGGAATTGCAATTGGTTGCAGAAGAATGGAATGTGCAGGACAAGATCACCGCCATCGTCACTGACAACGCGTACAACGTCGTCAACGCTGTGCGCGCTCTTGATGTGCTGGAGAAGGATAAAGTGATTTGTGCTGCACATTCTGTACAGCTTGCTGCAAACAAGGCTCTTGCTCATGGAAAGGCTGCTAATGTGTGTCTGAATGCAAGAACGTTAGTTGGCCATTTTCGGCACTCTAACGTTGCCGCTAGTGCGCTGACAAAAATGCAAGCACAACTTTCAATGCCCGAACAACCCCTGATTCAGAGCTGCAACAGCCGCTGGAATTCAACTTTTGCCATGATCGAGCGCCTTTTGAAAAACAGGAACCCCGTCAGCAACGTCCTAGGTGACCGGACATGCACGCCAATGGCCACAGCACAGAAGCTCCATGTAACTGAACAGGAGTGGCATCACATGGAGGTTTTAAACAAGCTCCTTAAACCTGTAGAAGTGGTAACCACTCTCTTTTGCGGTGACAATTCTCCCATATCGATGGTTCGGCCACTAATACAGACGCTAATTAAAAGTCACCTCAGCACCCAGGAGTTGTCGGACGACAGCTTCCTAGAGGACGTGCAGTCTACCTTGGTCTGTGAATTTAACGATCGGTTCGGCCTCCTATGGATAAATGATAGTACTGTCACAGCCAGACAGATTGCATCTTTCCTCGACCCGAGGTATAAGGATTTGGTAGATGAGACAGCAGAGGCTCGACGATGTATTCGCGACAGAGTGCTTCATAAGCTTCAGAGCGATGCACCAGCTGAAGTCTTGGTTAATCCCGATCAACCCTCCACCAGTAGTGCCCTGGAGTTCTTGTATCAAATGCCATGTGGGAGAAAGAACCGCCCTGAATCTCAATTTGAAGTTTTTCTTTCTGAGGCACAGATTCGTTTTGACATGAATCCGTTCGAGTGGTGGAAAGCAAGGGAACACAAATATCCTGCGGTTGCTGCTCTAGCGAAAAAATACTTGTGTATTCCAGCAACATCCACAAGCTCCGAAAGGTGCTTTTCCTCTGCTGGAAACATTGTCACAGCCAAACGGAATTGTCTTCTGCCATAAAATGTAAACCTCTTTGTATTCTTGTTCCAAAACAAAGCTTTCTTAAAGTAAATTGGTCAATGAGTCATAATTCTAGAAATTGTTGTTCTTATTATACTGTAATATTTTGTATTCGTTTCCTACGCCTGATATTTTAATTTTGTTGTTTCGTTACATTCTGGTCAAATGATAGTGCAAATAATAAATTATATTCCGTTACATATAGTTTTGTATCTACTCCTCTCTCACCCTCGGAACTAACCTTTATAATCAATCAAATAATTAATTAATTTCACACTGCTTCGATTCGAATAAACGCGCGCGGACACATTGCACACGCAAACACGATTTCTAAATGCATGTATAAATGGCACGATATTGCCGTGAACAGATGTTCGAGCAAGGTTACCAGACACGACACTCTTTAACAATATTCGATGTGATCCGTGTACCCGGTCGTAATTACACGAATACACGGGTACACGGGTAAATAGTAGAAACCGGATTCTTAACACACGGATCTTAAAAACACGGTTGTGCGGGTACACGGGTACACGGGTAATAGGGAGCACTAGTTTTGTGTGTGTTTTACTTTTCGTCCTAAATTCCCTTTTTTCAGACCATATTGTGAGTTGTTTCCATCTGAGTTCTTTTATATACGTATTTTCCGTCTCAGATAATTTTGTTCTGGTTTCCATTTCATTATCATTTTCGCTATCACCCAGATCATTAGGGGCCGATAACCTCGATGTTAGGCCCCTTAAAACAACAATTATCATCATCATCATGTCCGGCAATAGGTAAGGGCCTAAAAGCACACTCCTCCCACGATTCCAGCCCACAGGTTTATGCCAAAGCGTGCCGGAAATCCACATTCACGGGTCACATGTGGGTTGTGGTCAGACCAATATTGACTGATGTGATGGTTGAAAATACCTTCCCGAGTGAAGCTACATTCGTCACTCCATACCATATTTTTGATAAAATGTACGCTATTTTCAACTTGTTGCAAAAGCCATTCACAGATTTGTACTCGTTGAATGCGGTCTTCTGGCCGCTGATGTTGAGTTAGCGTGTAATAATACAGATGCAGTTCTTCGTCGTGCAACATGTCAACAACCAGTGTTTGAGATACCTGGAACTGCCTTGCAATATCACGGGAACTTCGCCGAGGTGATTGGTGAACGGTTTCAAGAATAGCGTCCTCCGTTTGTGAAGTACGTCTAGTCCTTGGACGACCTCTGTCTACTACTTGTGGGCGAAGATTACCGGTTTCCCGCAGGCGTTGCTCAAGATGACGAAAAACATTGTTGTCGGGATGGCGCCTTTGAGGGTACCGTGCTGCATACTCACGAGCAGCAGCAGAAGCTTGGTTATCAGTTGCACCCAACACTAAAAGCATATCGACGTAATCCCCGTTTGTGAACTCCATCTTGAAGCCACTCTACATGCACATGACAGGACCAGTTATGGTTGTGCACTGCGTGGTTAGCCGACTCATGCATGCCGTTTAATGGATCACTCTGTCCGCTTTTTTCTTTATCGTTTTACGGACTAAGCGAGGGATCTCACCATTACCGCCACTGAGGGCATTATCCTGGAGCTTGGGACTCTTGAGTCGGGATACAACTGGGGGTGTGACTAGCACTTCGCCCAGGCGGCTTCGCCTGCAAAGCGAACAGGGGCCTGATGAAGGGATGGGAACAGTGGGAGGGTTAGGCAAGGAAGGGGTAGGAGGCAGCCGTGGCCTTAGGATAGTTATCATCTCGGCATTTGCCCGAAGACGAAATGGCGAACCACGGAAAACCACTTCGAGGATGGCTGAGGTGGAAATCGAACCCCTTCTACTCATTTGGACCACCCGAGGCTGAGAAGACCCCGTACCATTCCTCATATCACTTTTCAAATTTCGTGGCAGAGCTGGGAATCGAACCGTGGACCTCCGGGGTGCGAGCTAATCACGCTGACCACCACGCAACGGAGGCGACTCACACTGTCATGTGACAAAATTATGTCATGCTTACAAACGCAGTTAAATGACAGGAATTAGGGAACTGACGTCACAAAAACAGAACAAAAACATAGAAACTGACGTAGATTCGAACCGTAGCACCATGGTGCATGTGGGTTTGATAACCCAGCAGTCTACTCTGTGCGCTGTGATGGCTGGTACGGTATTGCGGGATGATTCACATTTATCTGTACATTCCGATGCGCTGCAGGATGTGACAGTGTTGCCAGCTCCTCGCTTTCATACTTGTGGTTTTAAACAGCACCCGATCCGATGTTGCTATAGAAACTTTTGTCTTGCAATTGGATGAGGAATCGCATGCCGACCTCTAAGTGCAGCATTTTTTGTTCACCCTGTATCTCCAGCAAACTTTACTCGGAAAGATCACCTGAAGAAGGGGAACAAACTTTACTCTGATAGGTTCCCTGAAGACGCAGATGTTGGTCCATAGTATAGTCTAAGCAAAATTTCTGTGGTTAAACAAGATTAATCATATCCAGTGACGTTACATGGTACATTTAAATGTATTCAATACTTAGTATTTATTATTTGTAATCATTTAATATTGAAATTATCTGTTGGGCCAACTGAGGACCATGTCATTTTAATTGTTTTATTAAGGCTTAAAAATTAGTTACGTATTCCTTTATTCGAAAACGGTGTGGTTGTTTTCTCTCTTTGTTCACACTTTCTTAGTTTACAGCATAGGCTTAAGTTGAAAAGTCGGATGTGAGACCAAAAACATACCATGATTTAACTGGAATTAACAATTTCTCTAAGAAATCCCAAAATCCTAAAAAACATCGCAACATTTTACCAAAAATTCACAAACTTTCTTAAATTCTACAATATCCGACTATTCTTAACGCTTTTCGTAAGAAACAGGTGTTACTCAACCTTTAACTACATGGATAAAATCCACGACAACGTAATCGAACTGTTTATCTCAAATTCTACTGATTTACCTAAAATTATTTACAATTGTTTCCACCTACATGGAACAGTTCTTTCCTCTTGTCGATATTCAAGGAGAGCAACACTAGCTTTCTCGCAAAACTAGCTGTATTAGCGTATCTAAGGCCTACTGTATTAATACTATAATGACATCCGAAACTTTCCGACCCACTAGGCCGTAACGGTAGATGATAATTAACAGTAGGCGATTTATTACTTTATTCGCTTTACAAGATGTTGATAACCTATATGTTTTTAATTGTTGATAACCTATATATTACAAAGTTTATAACTATACAGGGCTAATAGCAGTTATATCCAAATACCCCCAACTTCATGGTCTTAATGACTTAATGAAACCACTAATATGAATTAATCACTAGCAACTATACGGAGCTGATGGCCGTGATAGCCATATTCCACACACGAGTACAGGGGACTGATGACCACGTTATCCCTACGTTTGTACTACACGAGACTAATGAGGGACTACTGATATATTTTAATTGTACAATACATTTAAGTGTATGGGGCTGATGACCACAATATCTAACACGAACTACACGGAAATAATATCCAACTATACGTGGTTGATGACCAAGCCATCCCAAGTTTATTACGAGACGGGACTATAGGCTGAGAATGTAAAAAAACATATGCACTCGCAACTACACAGGACTGATGACCAAGCTATCCCACCTATCCTATACACTTAAACACACGGGGCTGATGACTAAAATATTCCTTCAGCAAGCCTGGAACCAAACGAGACTGAACTGTCTCTCTCAGGCAGTAGCCAGGCGACGGAAAGCAACGCAAGCAGAAATATAATCTGTTTCCGCCCGTGATGTGCTACCAGCTACCGAACCTGTTCAAATATTTTTATGTTCGACCCTCACTATTATGTGTTAGAAAACTGTATCATAATGATGGTCATTATAACACCGTTTTTCATTATGATACAGTTTCTCCAGCCAATCAGAGCTCGTTCATTGACCAATTAGGTAACGATACCTTCGCGCATGCACTTAAAATCCAACATGTCGGACATAAACACAACATCGAACTATAATAAATTACCGACATGGAATACGCACCGTCCATATGTTCGCGTAAATAAACTGGCGAATATGCGACAAGAAATAGCACTGTACCGGTACCTTAATATCCCCAAAACCAATTTCTACACAGCGCGTGGTTTTGACACGACTTCAGTGACAGTTTTACTGAATAGTGGTGCGCAATCTGAACATATGGTATTGAAGCACACAGAGCGCATGCGTCGGTTGTCCAGGGAGCTTGGACAAGAGTGATATACTACCCACCGCAGCACCCGATCACAACATTCTACTGTAGTGACTGAACAGATATTTATGAATATTTATGTTAAAACATATAATAAAGTTATAATTATCGCCGAACATAAACAGTCGTATGCAACTCGCCTATAATGGTAATTAAGACACTCGTATGGAAATTATAAAACTCGCATACGCTCGTTTTATAAAAATACTCGTGTCTTAATTATAGCCATTATAGGCTCGTTGCATAATGTACTATTATTATGCAGACATGTAATAACTTTGTTATTTACTAGTTGAAACCCGTCAATACATGACGGTCAATGAGAAAATATTTACTGAAGTATTTTCTTCTATACATTCTTTGTACGATTACTTTCTTGCACTATTGCAACTTTAAGGGCGTCAAAAGATTGCACTCTCGACATTGCAACACACTGCTGGCCATGACTAATAACTTGATGAGGTTGTCTCTTTAAAGAAAATGGAAGTGTGTTATTGGATGGTGTTAAATCAAGTCGAAGGATTAGACCTTTTTTGCCTAAATTTGACTGCACCTATTATTTAATATAATAATAATAATAATAATGTTATTGGTTTTACGTCCCTTTTAACTACCCTGGCTTTTAGAGACGCCGGGGTGCCGGAATTTTGCCCCGAAGGGGATCTTTAACGTGCCAGTAAATGTACTGACACGGCTCCCTCGCATTTGCACACCCTCAAATGCCAGCTGACTGCGCCAGGTTTCGAACCTGCAGCCTTGGGCTCAGCAAGCGAGAACGTTACCCCTGAGCCACGCAGCCAGACACCTATTATTTACATATCCAAGCAATTTTCATATCTATTTCTTACATATAATATGGTTCAATATAGGAGCCATTGGGACACGTTCAGATTTCTAAGGAGCATAACTATGGCTAAAGTGATTGAAGTATGTGGAGGCGAATCCCTTAATTCCAAAAAATTGAAGAATTCTTTGGAATCTTAAGTGGCTGGCATTCATCTCAATATTTAATCTGTAAACGCTGATGTATGTGTTTGAACTACTGGGTATAAGTTCAATCACTTTTAAATTAATTTAATTTCATTGTTCATTTTTGGTGTAGGAATGCAAACTTTCGAGAAATTTAGTATATCCCTTCCAGAAGTGAATGTTTCGCCGTAAATCTCATTCACGATATCATCATGCGTTGAAACTCTGGCTCGTAATTCAGTAACATTTGATTCCTCACCATCCACAGAGGACTCGCTGTTAACATGTGGAATAAATAACAGAAAATTCCATTTCATATGTCTTCGATCGCGTGTATTTATGTAAGCGGCGTATTTTCGAGAAGGCCCAAAGAGAAGAGTATTTAATACAATTGTGAATAAATGTTTGGCGAGAAGCGTGTGGCCCAATAGGTAAATCCTAACTGAAGTCACCTCCAAGAACAATGACTTTCCCACAAAAAGGAATAATGTCGTTGCATATCTTTTAGAAGTCGATTTACACACATTAATGAATGAATGCTTGCCATTGGGTCTTCATCCAATATTATGAACCATGCTAATCGAATATCGTCAGCTGGATTGCAATTCAACTTAGTGGTATTTTGAATCTAGAATGTAGGGGTTATGCTCTTACAAAATATTGTTTAATCTATGAAGTGTGCCCTCCCTGATCCAAGAATTTGTTTGGTTTTCAGATCTAACTTGATTAGCTTCTGAAGAGAATAAAATATAAAAATGATCGTAAGAACCATAACTTCTATTTTAGGAATATAAGGAACAAATGCAATGATGTGAAATTAAATAAATCTTCAAATAATATGAACTGTTTTGATGTGGCACGGTAACATTGGCACCAAAAGAAACGAAGGACATAGCATTGTTGCACTCCCGAATATGCTCTCTGAAATTCCTTGAGATAACATCTCCTGTGAAAAATTGTTGCAGCCTCCCAAATATTTTATACATATAAATTATATATAAATTAAATATATATGTAATGAACAGCCGCGGTGGACGAGAGCGCAAAGACGCTACTTCGTGCCTCGCTGGCATCGGGAGAGCGTGGGGTCGACTCCCACCTCGGCCGTCCTGAAAATGGTTTTCGTGGTTTCCCATTTTCATCACCAGGCAAATGCCGGGACGGTTCCTTTCAATAGCTCCACGGCCGATTTCCTTCCAATATCCCTTCCCAGACCCGTCCTGAAAAGAAAAGTACATGGCCATTGGCTGCATTAATAAAATTATTAATATATATGTAATGTCTTGGTGCGAAAACAAGAACGAATTGAAATACCAAAATATTTTTATTGTACATTATATCGAAATTAAATCTGACTGGATATTAAAAAATTAAGCTTTGAAAATATAAAAAGATCTTCAGCGTTACATAAGAGTTGTCATAAGTTTTTAGTGGTTTACTTCATGTTGTTGACCACACGTCAAACAAACAGTTCTTTTTGCTTTTTCACATTAAACGAGAAATGATAACAGCCCTCTCTGTCTGTACTCCAGTCCCATCATTTGACCGGATCTCTTCCACGTAAGTGTGGCCACCTTTTCTTGGACCTATCAAATAGCCTACAGAAGACCAATTAAAGCCAACATTTCAGTTTGATTGGTCTGGCAACATTCCAACTCTGTTTGAAACTTTTCTGAAATTCTAATAACATACATGCTTCCATATTTTATGATATCATATATCATATTTAGATCCATAATTTTCCAAAATGCGTCAACTTCATTTCTTATACCTTGAGATTTGAGTTTCAGTCCAGGAAGCATTTTCACAATGTTTTTACTAGGTGTTTTGGATATACCTTTCAGTTCCGTTTAGAACCAAATAGTTTGCAAATCCTTCTTGGTAATGAACTCTTCCTCACTAGTCACAACGTCTAAATCTTGATTGTTATTTCCACCTTCGCGCTCACTGTCATCTGAATGTTCACTATCATTAAAGTGTTCGCCAGTTTGCCGTCACCTTCCATAATGTCAATATTTTCAAAGTTTACATCGTCATAATCATCTGAAGGCTCTTGAAGAATTTCATGGAATATTATTTGACATTATTTGGTCGCCATATCACTAACATATATCAAAAATTGTCGTGGGCGAAAATTGTTACATGGCCAGGCGCACGTTGTAAAATGTACATCAGAATTGGCAGGTTCTCTTTGAGGCGACCTTCTGCACTGAGTGGTGATGGTGAGTGGAAAAACGACCTTGTTGAGGTGGTGGGGAAAGAAATAAGGAAGGAATTTGTGCATCAACCTACTTTCTGAACTGAAAGAATTTCCATGTCAATGTAAAAAAATTGCCACTGTTGTAAAATTTACAACGGTGCGCCCGCCGGAAGGTTAAAAGAGACTTTGTATTTTCTCAGATTTCTCACTTTCTTACGCCCAATGTTCTTTTTCGTTGAATGTGCTTATTTATAGGAGCATCTCTCCCCAAATTTTCGTCATAATCGAATACACTATTGTGTCCTGCATCAATGTATTAAATAAATTTTAAGTTACGAATAATACTCCCATTGCCAAAATCAACAGCGTGGTTAGACTCATTGTTATGTACTCTAAACAAATAATCAATAAACAATTGGCTTTTGAAATGAAATTCAACATGACCAGTGTATTCACCGTCCAGATACTTTCTTACTCAAGTTGGTTGCTGACGAGAATGCGATGAGACTGATCGCCAATAATAAAATCCTTATAATTAACCCTGTCAGCAATAATTTTTATCAGTAACTTGCAAACGCTCCTCAGGATGAGGTCCTTCATTTGATATAAACAGTACGAAACTGCTCTAAATAAGTAATTTCGTAACTGTTATAGGTACAATCCTTGGCGTTTCTATGACAGTAAATTATGCAGGAGAGTTTAGAATCACTTCGTTGACTAATGAACTGAGCATAGACTCACTGCGCCAGCCACTGTAATGGAGGCAGTTTGAGAATTATATGTCCCGTGCATGTCAAAGATCCTATTAACAGAAGGAAGCTCACTCTTAAGGCTACGTTCTTGGCTATCGCCCTGGAGGTCTGGGTTCGATTCCCTGCTCTTTCAAGGAATTCAATTCTCGTAAAGCTGAGTGGAGGTAGAATCGATTCCAACCTAAACTATCTTGGATGTGGTTTTCCGTGGTTTGTGAATTCCACATAAGGCAAATACCGGTATGGTTCCTAACTTAAAGCCTTGGCCGTCTCCTTCTCATTCCCCACCTTAATTACAAATACAAACATTACTATAGCCTTCACAATAACACAGGTTATCACAGAAAATTTTACACATACACACACACCAAAGTACAAAGTGACCGTGATGTCCGATCCTTTCAAAAGAATTATGTTCGCCAATATTGTCTCTCATGGCGAAAGCGATTATCTGCACGCGCAAGTGCCTGGAAAACTACATTTTCGTTTACTAATTTAAAAGTATATGGCATTGTAAATTGCTGAGAATTCTTTACGGGAATTATGAAAGTAAATTATGTTTTCACTATGTAATGATGTGCCCAAATCCAGTTGTCCAGATTTGAGAGCACATGCCCAGATGCTAAGTCCAGAGCTTAGATTTTGAATAGCGCGCTCCCATTGTTCTTAGAAGCATTTTGAAGCTTTATGCAGCCAACAGATCGCTAAGTGACGTAGCAAGCTCATCGTAGTCGGGGCTATATTTGTATAAAATAATTTCCGATTGAGTAGAAACATGGAACTAACACCAAATTACTGGCACGGACAAGGGAAGAAGAACGTGGTGTATTCTTTGAATACACGGTACGAGAGATATAATGTCTATTGCTCTTTGCATGTTCATTTTTTCCTTCCTCCTTGCCAAACACCAACAGTGATCATCTGTTTTCTCCCTGTTGGGCATGTCTCTTATGTCTTCATAAGTATGTTTCAGATATATAACTTCTGTGATCCACCTAGCGTCATCTAGTAGCGAACCTCTGAAGCTACTCAATTCCTCATCGTGCAAGAGGACTTACTTATCTATTTGGCTACCAGATCTCGTTACCATCGTCAGCTATTTTCTCCTTGAGCAAGAGGACTACGTCTACTTCTTTACTCACCATGCTGCGCTAGTATCATCTATCAACTCCTTGAAGACCAGCTCAGCAAGAGAAGATCAATTTTTTGTTGTAATGTTGGCTATGTTTATATTTTCTCCTTTTGTCTCCTACCCCCCTCTCTTTCCCCTTTTTCTTGGACCCTCCGTGCTCCGCTGAGCTTCACTCACTTCTCAGTCGGCAGTTGACTTGATCAGTCAGGGCTCATCTAGAGCCGGTCTCCTCAAACCAAGAGACACTCTCTACGCTCTACGCCATGTTGGCGCATTAAGCATCAGTGAGGAACTTCACCTTCGCCATGCAACAAAGATAAGTACCTTCTTCAAAGTTTTAACCTCATCTTCATGGTTTTAACTTCCTCGTGTTTTAACTATCTTTTATAGGCAGTGTGAAATTACTTATTTTGGGGCAAAATCATCCTCCGCGGGATTTTCCATGTTGAGCTTTTGTTTAATCAAGCTGATCTTAGTGAAAAGCAGCATTTCTTATGCTCGCCAAATGAGAAATCTTCTCACTACGTGGGATATTATCTAATACCCACTGTCTATAACTTACAAAGCAAGTTCCTCCACTGGATTTACTTTAACCCCATTTCACTACTAAGATTGTTCTGGAACTTTCCAGATTCGGTACTCAATCTACGAGTCCTGCCGTCATGTATTTCTCACGTACTTGGGAGAATTCAGTTTAAAACTAAATTACTACAATAGTGAATTTTCGTCCTCCGCTGGAACCTCTGGAAAATTCTATGGCACATTTAATTGTAAATTACAACTTTTTTACGTAATAGACTCTCATCTATATAGTGCAATCAGTTCTTTCCATAATTGCAATAACTTTCTTTTTCATGAACTTTAGTGTTTCTATAGTGAACTTTGAATCCATCTTCATAGACTACAGTGATAAACAGTGCTTTCTCCACGTTTCTACCGCGTCGCGATCGTCCGGTTATATTAAATAAGGCCATGAACATTTTCCTTAATTCCCATTTCTCTTTCCTAAACCTTTCACTAACAATCTGCAATAAAATTTCAATCTAGGTCTATTCCAATAAGGTGTCATTCTAAGAAGTGCCCTTCCATTTTGTTGGTTTATCATTAAGTATCTCTGTATAATCTTTGTGACACGTGTCCAGCACACGTTTCTAACTTACATTGTTCCTCCCTTCAAAAGTAGGGAAAACAATTCTCTCAACTCTTGAGTGAGTTATTTTTTGGTCTCGCTAAATGAAAACTGCCTCATTTGACTGGCGAGTCTTATTCAAAGTATCAGAGGTCTAGAACCTTCCTTCTGATTAACTCTTCAGGTTCACAGTAAGTGACCTGCCCTCTTTGCATAATTCTCATATTAACTCTGTATAAATATAAGAAGTTATAGGAACTTCTATTTTATTTTTCACGTTGTTATTATTGTTATTTTCAAAGTTGTCACTTTCTCTAGAACATTCTCTCCAGAATTTCTTAAGGTGCACTTTTTGTACTTCAATTCACGTTCAAGCTTTAATTATTTTATTGTTCATTTGTTCAAATCTTATAAAGATTTTAGAAACATGTAAGGTTTGAAACCTTGTAAATTGTCAATTGCCTGGAGCAACCGTTTAATGTAGAGAGGTCTGCGACCCTATTTATTAAAAAGGTCAAATTAACTATGTTAATTAAAATTATATTACATAATTGTTAATTTCCTCAAACTTTTTCTAATTGTAAAATAAACAAATCTTTTCCCTTTGCTTTTTCATTTTCGAATATAAAGTTTAGGCAAAATCCTGTCTTCCTTGACTCTCCTCACTCAATGATATTAAAATCTTTAATAGGGCTTTCACCATTTGTTGCATTTGAGCAAGAACTCTTAATTTTCACCTTACTAAAGTTCTTCTTAGCGATAATAGCTAATTCTAATTGGCCAGTAAGGCAAGTAAAGTTCGCTAAGCCAACTACCTGCTTGTGGAGACCCTCTCCGAAAACTTATGGTCAATTTTCTAAAAAATAAGTGTTTCCCTTTGTCTAAACTTTTAGCCGGCTCCTCGCTGAGTAAAAGCTTAGCCATTGCCCAATGCAACCATTGGTTCATTTACCAAGATTGCCCAATAAGGCATAATCTTTTATTATATTCCTTCTTAGAGATACTTGGTCGCCCTTACAAGAACTCCATAATTTTGGAAATTGAAAATACCAAGCTTGAGTTAAATCATTGGCATTCTTCGAATCACTTTGAAAAATTTAATTTCTTTAAGAAGACATACCGTAAATTTGTTCCTCTCAGTCTTGCCAGACCATCACTCTTCCCTATAGTACTTTTATACATGCTCGGGAGGAAATGTACTAAAGCCTCTCTCTTGCAAACCGCCCAAGTTTTAGCTGCGGTTCCCGTTAGCCTCGACCAAGCTCGTACCTACTTTAGGTATCCTAGAGTTAATTTCCATTGGCAACTACCTTTAAGCGTGTTTTACACTAAACTTATTACTTTGTGGGACTCTCCTCCTATTCTTCTATCCTTCTTTTCCAATTCCAAAATCTACTTCCTTCTCTTCATCATCTTCCCTTGGTGGGTGGGTTATTCCCTAACCTATAATCTACCCAAAATTTGGTGCCGAAACCCGGGAGAGCCCATTTTTTCTTTTCTCTTTTTAAAATAGTGTAATTTGACAATACTTTGCATATTTCTAATATCTGTGTTGAATATTTCAGCTATAACCACATCGTGCAAAGCCTGTGAACGGGAAAGAGGCCGCTCCTGTCTCCTATGGTGTGTCCCATTCTTTCTACTCATTCGCTGCTGCCAGCTTGACAGCATTTCCAAGGTTCCACAGTTTCGTGAGTTACATTTTAATTTATCTTCTTTAATATGGCTCCCACTGATAAGGATAAGGATGAAAAACTTACTTCTAAACGAGCATCCTATAAAGGGCAAATTACCCGATTCAGAAGGTACATAAAAGAATTAGATCCCTCAGATGCGCAATTAGATTTGTTAAAACATCGCGTAAAGGATTTTGAACGTTCTTATGAAAACTACTGTAATATTCAAACTGAAATTGAAACTTGCATGCTTAATCAAACAGAAGATCGTGTCGAAGTAGAGAACTTATATTACGAAGGCATAGGTTCTGCTTTCAAAATAATACGCCAACTCGAAGAGGAGCAGAAAAAGGACGCTTCTGTTCTTGGTTCCCTTCATGAACCCCAAACTTCTTTCCGTGAAGGCACTCACAAGCCCAAACCTACTTTACCGAAAATTGATTTACCCCATTTTTCTGGAGATGAATCCACTTGGGATTCTTTCTATGAATTATTTTGCTCCCTTGTTCATGACAATGAAGACATTCAAGTCATTTACAAGTTTCATTACTTGAGATCTATCCTTCGAGGTCAAGCTTTGCAGTTAGTTGAAGCACTTCCTCTGCGTGCCGAAAATTACCCCATTGCCTTTAACTTATTAAAAGAAAGATATGGAAATTCACGGTTACGTATTCAACGCCATATTAAGGCTCTATTTAACCTACCTGCGTCACAGCACAATGACGTCACTAGTTTGCGTACTTTAATTGACACTACCCAACTCCACGTCAAAGCTTTGTCCCAATTAGAGCAGCCTACTGAACATTGGGACACTTTCCTAATACATTTAGTAGTTTCTAAAGTTGATGCTGCTACCCTCAAAGCTTGGGAAATTGAACTTTCTAAGGAAGACGACTACTCTTACGAGCATTTAGTCACTTTCATAAACGCTAGATGCCAACTTTTAACCGCGCTAGCCAATCAGAGCGAACCTTCATCTCCTAGTTCCAAATTCGAATTAATGTCCATCAAACCCAAAAGCGAACGCTCAGCGTCTAATACCCAAAAACCAGGGTCCAGCTCATCCAAATTCAAATCAAACATTACTGGTTACCCAACTAGGTCTAGTGAACGTCGTGTTGCTAGCTCTATTGTTTTAAACACGCAAGGTGAACCTCGCAAAAGTTTAAACGAACCGGTAAAGTGCATACTTTGTAAAGATCCCCATGCCCTATACCTCTGCAAATCCTTTAAAGAAATGTCAGTCGATGATAGACGAAAATTAGTCGCTCAAAATAAACATTGTTTCAACTGCCTAGCGCCTACGCATTCTGCTTCTAACTGTAAGTCCACAAGACTTTGCTACCATTGTGAAAAGGCTCATCATACTCTGCTACATCGTCATGATCAGGCAAGGTCATCGACAGCATCTACTTCGCCGAAAAATGATAGTGTGAACAGTTCTAATGCTTCATCATACATTCAAAATGCTAAGTCCATTCGCAGTGCTCAAGTATTGTTGTCCACTGTCCAAATTGACGTTCAGGATAATTTTGGCAACTGGGTCCGTGCACGCGGTCTTCTAGACTCAGCGGCAACCCATGATTTTGTATCTAATTCCCTGATTAGAAAACTAGGCCTACCCGTAAACCCCACTTCTATCAATGTGTCAGGCATCAACAGCTCAAAATCGCAAGCTTTACAATTCTCAAAGCTATCTATAAGAGATACTTGTCATAGAAACAACTTTCTTAAACTTAATTGTCTAATTCTCAATAGCATTGGAGAAGACACTCCTAGTCATTCGGTTGATATTTCGGGGTTAAACATTCCCTCGCATTTAAGGTTAGCCGATCCTTCGTTTAACATACAAAATCCCATTGACATACTCTTTAGTGCCAATGTCTTTTGGAATTGCCTTCGGAAACAGGTTCGCAAGCTATCCTCAAACGTGGTCGCTAGAGACACTAATTTTGGATGGATTGTCACAGGGCAACTTCCCCATTATTCTCCTCAACCTGCATCGCAATGTTACTTCTCCAATACTGACCTGGAACAGTTTTGGAGGCTTGAAAATGTTGATTCTCCTAATGTAACTTCCTCAGAAAATGAATTCTGTGAGCAACTTTTTTTGAACACCACCACTCGTTCTTCTGATGGCCGGTTCGTCGTTCAAATGCCAGGACTACACAATCCCCCCAAACTTATTAACTCTCAGCCTAAAGCTCGAAAAGCTCTCTTTGCTATCGAGAGCAAATTCAAAAAGGAACCCCTCGTCAAAAAGCAGTACACTGAGTTCATGGATGAGTATGAAAGCTTAGATCATATGGAGGTTGTTAACAAATCCGATGATGAATTGCACCCTCCAATCGAAACGGTTTATTTAAATCATCATCCTGTGTGGAAAAACCCTTTTGTAAAAGATAAAATCCGAGTTGTTTTCAATGGTTCATCACCCGACGTTAACGGCAACAGCCTTAATGACACTCTTTATTCTGGTCCTGCTATTCAATCAGATTTATCTGCTATACTTTTAAACTTTCGATTATTTCCCATAGCTGTCATAGCCGATATAAAACAGATGTACCGTCAAGTGTTAATTCAACCAGAACAGCGAGATCTTCAAAGAATCTTGTGGCGTGATGAAACCAGTAAGCCCATTAAGGTATTTCGCTTGAAAACGGTTACTTATGGCTTAAAACCCTCTGCTTTCCTTGCTATCCGATCCCTACACTTGCTTGCCTCACAAGATGGTCATTTATTTAACCCCAAAGCCTCTGAAGCACTAACTACGTCATTCTATGTTGACGATTATTTGCAATCCTTCCCCTCTTTGGAGGAAGCTTCTTTGGTATCTTTAGAACTTCAAGCATTACTAAGGAATGGAGGTTTCCCACTTCATAAGTGGAACTCCAACTCCCCTGAGTTTCTCGCCCAATTTCCCATCGAAGACGTAGATCCCTCTTCTGTCGAAATTTGTGGAAACTCCGAATCTATAAAAACTTTAGGAGTTCACTGGTGCACTAGCACTGACACTCTTATCTATAAAGTTTCGCTCGCAGAAGAGCTTCCTAATACAAAAAGACAAATTCTCTCTGAAATCGCAAAAATTTTTGATCCGCTTCAATTTCTTGCCCCAGTTATTGTCATAGTCAAACTCTTCATGCAAGAGCTGTGGTCACTTAAATGTGAATGGGATGACGCTGTCCCTCTTTCTTTTCTGAATCGTTGGCTCTCGTTTCGCAGCAATTTGCTGGATCTTTCCCTTATTGAAATTCCCAGGAATTTAATCAGCTCTCATTCTAATGCATCTTTTTTCCTTCATGTGTTCGCGGACAGTTCCGAAAAAGCTTATGGTTGCTGTGCATATTTAGTTTATCACGATTCACTTTATGGATCTCCAGTTTCTAACCTTGTTTGTGCCAAATCGAAAGTCGCTCCTCTTAAAACTATCACTTTGCCTAGGCTCGAATTGTGCGCTGCACTAATGGCTGTAGAATTGTCAAGAAATTACGGGAAGTATTAAAGGTCGAATTTTCGCAAATCTATCTCTGGAGCGATTCTATGATCGCCCTTTCTTGGATCGCCAAAAACCCCTCTCATTGGCAAACTTTTGTCGCAAACAGGGTTTCCAAAATTCAAACTCTTTCTTCTGGATGTCAATGGAGGCATGTTCCTAGTGCGGATAATCCAGCTGATATCATCTCTCGTGGTTGTTTGCCCTCTCAATTGGCAGCTTCCCAATTGTACTGGCATGGGCCCTCGTGGTTAATCGACGAATCTTCCTCATGGCCTTCTAAACCCCCAGCTACAAACTCCAACTTGCCTGACGCTAAAGTACCTCTACCCATTGCTTCGTGTCTTGTTTCCAACGCATCTCATCCTTTGTTGTCACGCTATTCTTCCTTCCATAAATTACTACGGATTGTTGCCTATCTTCTTAGATGGAAATATCTTGTGGTTGACCAACCTCTTCTCCCTAAACCACACCTTACCAATCATGAATTGAATCTTGCTACCATTAAGATTTTACAACTGACACAGCAAGAAGCCTTTTCTTCTGAATTGTCATTGCTTTCTTCTAAAAGAGATCTTCCCAAATCCAGCCGTCTTCGTGCTTTAGCCCCGTTCCTTGATGATCATGGATTACTTAGGGTAGGTGGAAGGCTCTCGCAATCTTTACTCTCTGAGGACAAAAAGCATCCCGTTATTTTGCCTTCCAAACATCACGTTACTTCTTTAATTATACGTGACTTTCATTATCGTAATCTTCATGTTGGTACACGTACTCTGCTCTGTCTCTTAAGAGAAAAGTACTGGATTATAAATGGAATTCATGAAGTTTCTTCTGTAATTCATAAGTGCATTCCTTGTTTCAAAGCGAAACCCAAAATCAACACTCAATTAATGAGCGATCTGCCCTCTTTTCGTTCTTCTCCAATACGCCCATTTGCTTTAACTGGCGTGGACTATATGGGTCCGTTCCAATATCAACAAAACTCTCCTGAAGCTAAACGCAAATTGTTTGGTAAGCTTTATGTTTCTCTCTTTGTTTGCATGGTTACCGGTGCAATCCACTTGGAACTAGTGACGAATCCTTCTACTTCTTATTTTTTATCAGCTGTCTCTCGTTTCACCGCTAGGCGTGGTGTTCCTTCTAAGATGTTCTCTGATAACGCTTCCACCTTTCAGGGCGCAGCTTCCCTGTGGAAGAAAGCTCTCACTTCCTCTCCTGCCATGGAACAAATTTCTAATTTTTCTTATTCAAAAGGTTTCAAATGGCGCTTCATACCTCCTTACGCTCCGCATCATGGTGGTAGGTGGGAATCTTGCGTAAAGCTCACTAAACGTCATTTAAGAAAAGTCTTAGGTAATCGAATTCTGACTTACGAAGAATTCAATTCACTGTCTGTTTTGATTGAAGGTGTTGTTAACTCTCGCCCTTTAACTCCACTTTCCAATGACCCTGATGACCTACTTCCACTCACCCCTGGTCACTTCCTTATCGGCACTTCTCTTTCTGCCCCTCTTCCTCTTCCTAATTCTTACAGGGATTCTAATCTACCTATCGTTTGGCGGAAACTTGAAGCCCTCCGTAATTCTTTTTGGAAGAGGTGGAACTTGGAATATTTAACTTCCTTGCAACGGAGGCAGAAGTGGTTTCTTTCCAGTCCCGACATTAAAGTAGGGGACTTGGTCTTGGTTAGGGATATTTCTCCCCCCCCCCTAGTATGGATTTCTGGTAGGGTTACCGATTGTTACCCTGGAAGAGACGGGAGAGTCAGGGTGGCCAGAATCTTGACTACAAATGGACCGATCACAAGACCACTGTCTTTGATCGCTCCGCTTCCAATAAATGTGTAACTGCTTATTTGCTCTCTGTTGGTGTTTTTCCCCCCAGTATGGTGTATTCTTTGAATACACGGTACGAGAGATATAATGTCTATTGCTCTTTGCATGTTCATTTTTTCCTTCCTCCTTGCCAAACACCAACAGTGATCATCTGTTTTCTCCCTGTTGGGCATGTCTCTTATGTCTTCATAAGTATGTTTCAGATATATAACTTCTGTGATCCACCTAGCGTCATCTAGTAGCGAACCTCTGAAGCTACTCAATTCCTCATCGTGCAAGAGGACTTACTTATCTATTTGGCTACCAGATCTCGTTACCATCGTCAGCTATTTTCTCCTTGAGCAAGAGGACTACGTCTACTTCTTTACTCACCATGCTGCGCTAGTATCATCTATCAACTCCTTGAAGACCAGCTCAGCAAGAGAAGATCAATTTTTTGTTGTAATGTTGGCTATGTTTATATTTTCTCCTTTTGTCTCCTACCCCCCTCTCTTTCCCCTTTTTCTTGGACCCTCCGTGCTCCGCTGAGCTTCACTCACTTCTCAGTCGGCAGTTGACTTGATCAGTCAGGGCTCATCTAGAGCCGGTCTCCTCAAACCAAGAGACACTCTCTACGTTCTACGCCATGTTGGCGCATTAAGCATCAGTGAGGAACTTCACCTTCGCCATGCAACAAAGATAAGTACCTTCTTCAAAGTTTTAACCTCATCTTCATGGTTTTAACTTCCTCGTGTTTTAACTATCTTTTATAGGCAGTGTGAAATTACTTATTTTGGGGCAAAATCATCCTCCGCGGGATTTTCCATGTTGAGCTTTTGTTTAATCAAGCTGATCTTAGTGAAAAGCAGCATTTCTTATGCTCGCCAAATGAGAAATCTTCTCACTACGTGGGATATTATCTAATACCCACTGTCTATAACTTACAAAGCAAGTTCCTCCGCTGGATTTACTTTAACCCCATTTCACTACTAAGATTGTTCTGGAACTTTCCAGATTCGGTACTCAATCTACGAGTCCTGCCGTCATGTATTTCTCACGTACTTGGGAGAATTCAGTTTAAAACTAAATTACTACAATAGTGAATTTTCGTCCTCCGCTGGAACCTCTGGAAAATTCTATGGCACATTTAATTGTAAATTACAACTTTTTTAAGTAATAGACTCTCATCTATATAGTGCAATCAGTTCTTTCCATAATTGCAATAACTTTCTTTTTCATGAACTTTAGTGTTTCTATAGTGAACTTTGAATCCATCTTCATAGACTACAGTGATAAACAGTGCTTTCTCCACGTTTCTACCGCGTCGCGATCGTCCGGTTATATTAAATAAGGCCATGAACATTTTCCTTAATTCCCATTTCTCTTTCCTAAACCTTTCACTAACAATCTGCAATAAAATTTCAATCTAGGTCTATTCCAATAAGGTGTCATTCTAAGAAGTGCCCTTCCATTTTGTTGGTTTATCATTAAGTATCTCTGTATAATCTTTGTGACACGTGTCCAGCACACGTTTCTAACTTACATTGTTCCTCCCTTCAAAAGTAGGGAAAACAATTCTCTCAACTCTTGAGTGAGTTATTTTTTGGTCTCGCTAAATGAAAACTGCCTCATTTGACTGGCGAGTCTTATTCAAAGTATCAGAGGTCTAGAACCTTCCTTCTGATTAACTCTTCAGGTTCACAGTAAGTGACCTGCCCTCTTTGCATAATTCTCATATTAACTCTGTATAAATATAAGAAGTTATAGGAACTTCTATTTTATTTTTCACGTTGTTATTATTGTTATTTTCAAAGTTGTCACTTTCTCTAGAACATTCTCTCCAGAATTTCTTAAGGTGCACTTTTTGTACTTCAATTCACGTTCAAGCTTTAATTATTTTATTGTTCATTTGTTCAAATCGTATAAAGATTTTAGAAACATGTAAGGTTTGAAACCTTGTAAATTGTCAATTGGCCTGGAGCAACCGTTTAATGTAGAGAGGTCTGCGACCCTATTTATTAAAAAGGTCAAATTAACTATGTTAATTAAAATTATATTACATAATTGTTAATTTCCTCAAACTTTTTCTAATTGTAAAATAAACAAATCTTTTCCCTTTGCTTTTTCATTTTCGAATATAAAGTTTAGGCAAAATCCTGTCTTCCTTGACTCTCCTCACTCAATGATATTAAAATCTTTAATAGGGCTTTCACCATTTGTTGCATTTGAGCAAGAACTCTTAATTTTCACCTTACTAAAGTTCTTCTTAGCGATAATAGCTAATTCTAATTGGCCAGTAAGGCAAGTAAAGTTCGCTAAGCCAACTACCTGCTTGTGGAGACCCTCTCCGAAAACTTGTGGTCAATTTTCTAAAAAATAAGTGTTTCCCTTTGTCTAAACTTTTAGCCGGCTCCTCGCTGAGTAAAAGCTTAGCCATTGCCCAATGCAACCATTGGTTCATTTACCAAGATTGCCCAATAAGGCATAATCTTTTATTATATTCCTTCTTAGAGATACTTGGTCGCCCTTACAAGAACTCCATAATTTTGGAAATTGAAAATACCAAGCTTGAGTTAAATCATTGGCATTCTTCGAATCACTTTGAAAAATTTAATTTCTTTAAGAAGACATACCGTAAATTTGTTCCTCTCAGTCTTGCCAGACCATCACTCTTCCCTATAGTACTTTTATACATGCTCGGGAGGAAATGTACTAAAGCCTCTCTCTTGCAAACCGCCCAAGTTTTAGCTGCGGTTCCCGTTAGCCTCGACCAAGCTCGTACCTACTTTAGGTATCCTAGAGTTAATTTCCATTGGCAACTACCTTTAAGCGTGTTTTACACTAAACTTATTACTTTGTGGGACTCTCCTCCTATTATTCTATCCTTCTTTTCCAATTCCAAAATCTACTTCCTTCTCTTCATCATCTTCCCTTGGTGGGTGGGTTATTCCCTAACCTATAATCTACCCAGAACGTGCTATATTTCAAGAAAATTGAGCGAGCGGCAGCTGAGATATGAGATGTTTTAGTTTGAGCAGATCTCAAGCAGTGACGTCAAGGAGTCCGCCCGCAGAGTATAAAATGGCTAGGAGCCATAGCTCAATATGTTACTTCGCCACAGCACTCTGTCGCTGATACATCACGTTATTACTTCGTAAGCGCTATGCCGCTAAGGACATCGTTATACTTTGAAAATATCTTCGTGCACATGGTTGCAATACTCTACGTTTTTACTAGCACACGGTTGCTATGACTTAGTGAATTTCTACGACAGAACATGGTTACTGTACTTCGAAAAGTGTTTGAAATTTTAGTGAATTTAGAATTCTTCCTAAGTTATCACTGAGGTGATAGACTTTGTGGCAGAACATTGGTAATTATTGCTGCTACACGGACATATGATAGACTTTGTCTATAGTTCTTTCCACTGTCCACTAATATTTAAACTGGATTATTTTTATCCAATGACCAGAACAAGCTTTTGTCTTGGTAACTATTTGACCAACCAAGATATGTCAGTACTTTTCACATACCATTCTTGCACGGTTCAGTTCATTTAGCCGACAGAGGGAAACCAGCATGCCTAGCATTGTCTGGAGAGTGAGAAACTCTGCCCAGGGATTTGAACATCAGAACTTGGACCGGTGCTGAATAAGATTGTCAGAGTATTGATAGTACTGAATGCATCACAGTTGGGTCACGTTATTTCTGATATTTTGCATCATGAATCATTTCGATCTCACCCCTATCAAGAATATTACTTCAGCTGTTGAAGCAGATAATATTACAAACAGTTTTCATCAAGATTATCAGGCAATGAGTATGATTACCGCTATGTCTGGTTATACATCTTGCGGGTATATAATGGAGGCCAATACGAGAATTTAGGTGCGTGTCCAAATGGGGACAGAAGACTGGAATAGTCTGGTTCCGACCAGATTATCTACATCAAGATCTACAAGAATGTAAGCTACATGTTGCATTATTTTTATGGCTAGTTAGCTGGAATTCTCAATTTTTCTACAGTCTTGCAGTAGTAGGGCTAGGGCGGTTCTGGACCAATTTTAAGGTCATCCATGGTTTCTCGCGGTCACGTGTGCCCGCAGGCATCCCCTAGGGGCTTGGGGGAGGGTGGTGGAGGGGTGCTTGGCCTAAGGTGGAGAAGGCCGAGGTGTCCTGGCCTGTTCCGGCCGACATAATGACTGTGGTGTCTGCTGTGGACCTGCTTTATAGTGCGGAGGCTATGGGAGGAGAGTGGGGGAACCTGTTGAAGATCGGAGCTGTTCGTGTCCCCGAGCCGAGTAGAGCCGAGGCTCCTTTTGGAGCTTTTTTGTTCTGAGCCAGCGAGCAGCTACGCATTCACACTGGTTGTGAGCCATTGTGCCATTTCCCTGATATAATAGCATGCGAACAGCTACTTATTAACACTGGTTGTGAGCCCCTTGCAAGCTGCTACTTGTTGGCACTGGTTGTGAGCCTCTCTGCGAGCTGCTACTTGCTGGCGCTGGTTGTGAGCCCCTGAGCGAGCTGCTACTTGTTGGCGCTGGTTATGAGCCCCTGTGCGAGCTGCTACTTGTTGGCGCTGGTTATGAGCTCCTGTGCGAGCTGCTACTTATTGCCATTGGTTGTGAGACCCTGTGCGAGTAGTTACCCATTCGCACTGGTTGTGAGTCCCTGTGCGAGCAGCTACTGATTTGCACGTATTTCCCAAGAGGTGTGAACCCCCGCTGAATAAATAATAATAATAATAGTAGTAATAAACTCTAGAGTCAGTGGTTAGAAATAGCCTTCATGAACGCCTAGTTCCAGGTCGTTAGTAGGTTGTCCTTTAGGAATGAAAAATAAAACGTGTCTATACGGAAGGCCGCTATCCTGGAACAGCCTTCATTAACGCGGTAGTAAATATCCATCTAACCTAGTTCCAAGATTGAATTATTGCAACTACATCTAGGTCGTTTCTCGGTTAACCTTTAACGATAAAAAAATAACACGTACATATATATATGGAACACTGGTCTAGTTGGCTACACAAACCAGCTTGCTTATTACACGTGAGTACAGACTACACATTATAGTCATCAGACTATGCTTGTCTTACTGCAATGGTTTGTCTAGCCATAACTTGTGACACGGGAATATTTGATCATCAAACCTGAGTGTATATCATGTAATGAATAATCTGTGTTTTTGTGATGGCTGTAACAAGGGAACATCTAGATCATCAAACTTGTATACTTGTTTAATAACCCGTGTTATTGTGATGTCTTGTAAAATCATTGGGGAGGTCTGAAACATCGCGGTTTTCAGTCCCATGTATGATTATTGGAGGGGTTTGAAACATCGCGGTTATCAGTCCCATGTATCTGGGTCAAAGCCGTATCTTGTATTAACCTGTGTAAGTGCGATTGTCAAACCCGTATACCTGAATGATTATCAAGTGACTCATAACCTGTGTTATGGTGGTGGCTATATGCGTGAGTGTGTATCATATGTTTAATAACCTGTGTTATCGTGACGGCTGTAACATGGGGACATCTTGATCATCAAACCCGTATACTGGAGATGTCTTGTATAATCATTGAGGAGGTGTGAAACATCGCGGTTACCAGTCCCATGCATGATTATTGGAGGGATTTGAAACATCGCGGTTATCAGTCCCATGTATCTGTGTCAAAGCCGTATCTTGTATTAACCTGTGTTACTGCGATTGTCAAACCTGTATACCTGAATGATTATCATGTGATTCATAACCTGTGTTATGGTGGTGGCTATATACGTGAGTGTGTATCATGGTATAAATAACCTGTGTTATTGTGACGGCTGTACCATGGGACATCTTGATCATCAAACCCGTATAATGGATATGTCTTGTATAATCATTAGGGAGGTTTGAAACATAGCGGTCATAAGCCCCCATTAATGTTAGCCTGTACTACTTGATAAAACAGTCTTCCCAGTGAAAAAGCGCTTAAAGGGGAACAATCAGTATCTCCGAAACCATGAATCCCAAAATTATGAACCATCGTTCAAAACA
Organism: Meconema thalassinum; assembly: GCA_946902985.2. Taxonomy (NCBI): domain Eukaryota; kingdom Metazoa; phylum Arthropoda; class Insecta; order Orthoptera; family Tettigoniidae; genus Meconema; species Meconema thalassinum. The sequence goes on from OX336389.2 coordinate 151,913,060, forward strand.
ATTCTCTTGATACACCCTTTCGCTTCGATAGATCATTTCACCCCTAAAACAGTAAATATAGATTTTACAAGGAAAAAAGGTCTTAAACACTTAAAAATGATAAATTAACCCAAGATCTTTTGTTTTTGAAGAAAACTAGTAGGGGGTGAAAAACACCCCCAAAATTGAAAAATGGATACCTTGGAAACTAAGAACCCTAAAATTATGTGTTATAACTCTAAAAATAGGTAATTAAATACTCTTTTACCTTAATGGATCATTTCACCCCTAAAACAGTAAATATAGATTTCTCAGGGGAAAAATGTGTTAAACATCTAAAAATGATAAATTAACCTAAGACCTTTGGTTTTGATAAAAAATAGTAGGGGGGTGAAAACTACCCCAAAATTGAAAAATTGATACATGGAAACTAAGAACCCTAGAGTTATGTGTTGTAGCTCAAAAAATTGGTAATTAAATACTCGTTTACCTTAATGGATAATTTTACCCCTAAAACAGTTATTATAGATTTTACAGGGAAAAAGGTCTTAAACATCTAAAAATGATAAATTAACCCAAGATCTTTTGTTTTTGAGTAGGGGTGTGAAAACTACCCCCAAAATTGAAAAATTGATACCTTGGAAACTAAGAACCCTAAAATTATGTATTGTAGCTCTAAAAATAGGTAATCCAATACTCTTTTATCTTGATAGATCATTTCGCCCCTAAAACAGTTATTATAGATTTTGCAGGGGGAAATGGTGTTAAACATCTAAACATCTAGCCAGGAAATACCAATGTTTGATGATTATATAGGACTTGAAAATAAATAAAACAAAAGGACAATACATACTATTTCTTTATTTACAATATATAGGACCATGACATACACATGGATTATATATAATACATAGGGATGTTTTGATTCACAGATAATAGCGAACACATGAACATACAGAACGCTTGTAATAAAGAACATCAAAACATTATTGGTTTACTCATTAAGAGCGTAATGGCCCCATGGCAAGCTTGTGAGGTGATCATTTACCCATGACCGTTTATCATCAAACAAAGGCAACGAGCGACGCATTTGTTCCGCAAGAAACACTTCATGGGTACGGGATGTTAGACGTGCCTGTTTCGCATACTCTTCAGTGGGATTATATAATGCCTCACGATAACGAGCCATGCATAACATTCGGATGACATTGGAGTGGACACCTTTGGCTCGACTGACATGTCTTGAACTGTCGCAAGTATAGCAGTACATTTTTGATGCCAGACCTAAAAATTCTGTCATGACATCGATGCCACATTCATCCTTCATGAGCCCCATGACTTTATTGTTTTGAGGTAACAAGCCAAAGATGTTGTCATGAGGAAAAGAGGAAGTATCGAAATGCTTAGGATGGTCACGCATCACCTGATAAACGTTTGTTGCTTTAACCTGATATACGTAACTGTCGGTATCCATGTTAACAAGATGAACATCATTAAAATAGCGACGAGCAAACCCATAATGAAAGTCATACATTGTTAATTTTGAAAACTCCAAAATAGTCATCCCTAAATAAATAGGTTTATTGTAAAGAATTTCAACCTTTCCTAATTCGACGGTAGCCAACGCGTCAGTAATAATTTTCATTGTTTTAAAATGGGGCTTGGTAACATATTTCCGAGCTCCATACCTACCTTCCCACGAATTAACTAAATGGATTGACCGGTGTTTGCGTACATTTTCAAACGTTTTTCCATATGGCGCATTATTCATCAATTTTAAAAACTTGATTTCAAAAGGTTGAGTAGCACGCTGCCGATGGTGAGTATTCAGGTCCATGTAAGGCTTCAACCACGCCTTTTGTGCAAACGACACAATACGATGGATCTTATTCAACAGGAGTCCATACGTTAAGCATTGCAAAAGCACTTGGATGTGAATCACATACCTTGTTTTAGGAAGAAGCGTTCCCAGTAACTTTGGATGTTTTGAGCTCGAATTCGGAGGATTCCCACGCTCGACACAAAACGGTAAATCAGCGTGATCGTCCTGCACATGTGCGGGGTATTGTAAATCCACCTCCAGTACAAAGCCGAGATCTTCTTGTCGAGCAGCGGTGTGCACGTCAAGGCGTTCGATTTCCTCGTTACTGAGCCAGACAAAATCTTTATACGGGAGTGGTTGACTCATAGCATAGCCGTATAAATTATTCAACTCATAGTGTGTTAAATAGGAAATGGGCTGCTGTGCATTATACGTTGACATGTAAGGATGATTGGCATGGACATGTCTCTGAACCAGGGAAACAAATCCTCCACGAATGCCTTTTTCGAAAAATAATAACATGTCAATATCTACATGTAAATCCAACTCGATACCTGTGTACAACAACATGGCATCCCATGATAAACCCGGTGCTGTATGATAGTGACACGGGTCCAGCTTGTAAATCTGTATAACATGCGACGGAATTTCTCAAAAATATCCGTTAATAGCAAGGTATCCACAGTGAGATACAGATCAGCATATTCACCTGTGGTGGCACAACCAAAAGTATCCCACACGTTGCAGGCGTAGATATAATCGGTATCGGTAATGGTAGTATTATGCAACGTGCTAAAAATGCAGCCTGCGGGGGGTAAATGCGTTTCGTTCAAGGAAGACCAACTGTTGACATGTTCATAAGGAAAAACGCCCTTCCGGATGCTAAGTTTGAATTTAGCATCATCCGAAAAATGGTTTCGTGTAAAGTGTAATTCATCGGGTGAAATACCCTTGACCAAGGCGTCTAACGAAGAGGCCATCAATCGATAGGAATCGCGAAACCGAAGTGATATACCCTGGTAATGTATAGAAAAGGAAATAAACCGCTCATGATTTTGTGGAATAATGGATAAATTTTCCTTGTCGAAAGTGGCAAACTCACGAATAATAAAGTGGTAGTCAAAATTGTTGAGGCCGTGAAAAAAGACGGGTATATAATTTGCTGCACGAAACGTCATATTACACGTGTTGTGAGCAGGCCCTTGATAGACGCCCGTGAAATGACAATGGTCGCGCACTTTAATGGCGTCAGGTAAAATAGGCTTCCGACAAATATGACACGTCGTTGCCGTATCATGACGTATCATTTCGTCTAGCGTCATCTGTATGGGGTTGGGAGTCTGAAGAAGCTGATGGACATGATTGGCTAACTGTTTCAGTTCTTGTAACAACCAACGAATAAAGGTAGGTCCTCGAAAGAATTTGAAATAGGATTGACTTGGATCATAGGAACAAACTACTTGAAAAGCCACCGAAAACGGAGTATTTCTTTGAATAGCATCCGTGTATGAGGAAGACGGATTCGGTGGACACCGCTGAATGGGGACAGTTAATTTTTCAATGTCCACATACACGGTGTAGGCCACTGGATCCATGCGATGAAAGTTTTTGAATTTCATTTTAGACTCTCCGGGTTTTGGAAATGTAATTTTAACTGCTGGCTGAGTAGAACAATCCTTCGTGTGGCTATTCAGCTTGATTTGCGTTGAAAATTACTGCAAACACCGTTAGCAAATAAATGTTTCTGTTGTCTAGATGAAAGTTGACCTCCAACAAGCCTGGAGAGGTTTTTAATTAAACAATAGTGACTCGTTTGCTCGGTACTAATGTATAATAAATTTATATGATGCACCTTATGCTGCTGCGTACAATAAAGCGGTCCAATAACCTTATTATTATCAAGACCATAGATCATAAAGGAAAAATCAGGATTAAGACTTTCAAATTTAGCCATAGAGGAAAGTTCTATAGGAAATTAAATAGTTGCAAAGTTGAGCGTGGAGAGTTACCTGTTAAACATGACCAGGTAGGAGGCTGTTCGAGTAGCATGACGTTGAACAGGGGCTAAAAGTGCTGCCATGCACCATAAAATGCAATAGTCGTCCTCATTTTGAATATTGAGAACGGCTTTTCTACGTTGAACAGGAAGAGGAAGTGGAAAATACTGAGAACCTGAATTTAAGGGGTCAAAGCAACGTACATTGACTTGTAGAAACGGGATGACCTCGAGCGATTTTCCACTTTCACCTTCAAGAAAGGCGTCAAACTTAGCAACCAAAGCGTCAACGACATGTTAGTTATACCAAGCTTCCCTGTCATCCGTCCGATAACATGGTCTCATTTTTGTTGTCAAACAAATGGTTTCTCGTTTTTCATCTCCACTGACTTTTAAAAATTCGGTACACGCTAATTCTGTGTTCACCTTTAATGCTGTGAAGCGCATAAAAAGAGTGGCAAATTGTAATAAAAAAAACGGGTAAACATGCCTATAAAAACAATTTTGGATGTAAAATTTTGTTGGCATTGTATATTCGTCCACTGCACAATCGTGTTTGGAAGCAGTCACGAACATCTTCCTGGGCCCTATTGTTGGTGAAGTCTGCACCACACGCATTGTTAACAGTAGCACTTTCTCTCTGTAGCACCCTGGGCCATATTGGAGGTGAAGTCGACACCACTTGCTGTGCTAGCAGTAGCTAATTTATTGGTAATGCTGATTCACTCTTTGGCACCCTGTGTCCTATTTTATGTGAACTCTACACCACTTTATGTGTTACCAGTAGCTAATGTACTGGTAATGCTGATTAACTCTTTGAAAACCTTTCCCTATTTTAGCTGAAGTCTACACCACTTGCTGTATTACCAGTAGCTAAAATATTGGTAATTCTGAATAACTCATTGGCACGCTGTTCCCCTTTTTAGGTGAAGTTGACACCACTTGCTGTGCAAACTGTAGCTAATTTATTGGCAAGGCAGGTTCACACTGTTGCCACCCCTGGCCCTATTGTAGGCGAAGCCTGCGCCACATGCATTGTTAAGTAGTTAATTTATTAGTAATGCAATTTCTCTCTGTAGCACCCTGGCCCTGTTGTAGGTGAAGTCGACACCACTTGCTGCGCTAGCAGTAGCTAATTTATTGGTATTGCTTATTCACACTTTGGCACCCTGTGCCCTATTTTAGGTGAACTCTACACCACTTTTGTGTTACCAGTAGCTAATTTACTGGTAATGCTGATGAACTCTTAGGAAACATTTCCCTATTTTAGGTGAAGTCGACGCCACATGCTGCCGTGCAAACAGTAGCTAATTAATTTGGTACTGCACTTTCTCTATGTTGGCACCCAGGTCGTTATTGTAGGTGAAGTCTACACCTCATACTGGGCGAAAAGTTGTAATTTATTGGTATTGCAGGTTCTCTCTTTGGCATCCTGTGGCATATTTTAGGTGAAGTCTACACCACATGCTGTGCTAACTGTAGCTAATGTATTGGTATTGCAGTTTCACTCTGCTGGCACCCTTGACCTTATTGTAGGTGAAGTCTGCACCACACGCATTGTTAACAGTAGGTCATTTATAGGTAATGCATTTTCTCTCTGTAACACCCTGGGCCCTATTGTAGGTGAAGTCTACACCACACGCACTGTTAACAGTAGCTAATTTATTGGTAATGCTGGTTTATTCCGCTGGCAACCTGGACCTTATTCAAGGTGAAGTCTACGCCACATGCTGTGCAAACAGTAAGTAATTTATTACTAATGCTGGTCATCCAGCTTCCATATTTGTCGGAGAATGAAACACTGGTTTAGTGATAACCTTTTACATCAAAACTCCGAGATCTTAAAAGGAAGTTTAATGGCGAGTTGTTTAAATTTTAAAGCATTTGATCTCATTGCACCGCGTTCAGCTGGCCTTCGCGCGTGCTGACCTCAGAATTGTCGTTGTATAAACGTTAATCTAAGATCATCGCGTCTTGATCTGATCTGATATTCAACCGGCGACATTTCTCTGTTCAGCGCAGTTAATCTTATTTCACAGCTGCTGTCCGTGAAACATTTCAGGCCATAGTTTCCAGTTCTAGGCTGCATTTATTAGAGAAATATAATATAAAGCTTGTATATTAGTAGGTTAAACTGATACGAAGGTTATATTTTTCTGTACTTGGCTTAATTTGTGCGTGCTCGCTCTCATCGATGATGTATTTTAGTCAGAGAGATTTTGGATTTTATTGAGAGGGAAGAAAGCCGTTGTCCAGAAAATGTTGTCTTATTCAGACGCATGAACGATATTTTTCTTCCATTTTAGATAAATATAAAAAACATGTCCAGTTTGTAACATTTTATATTAATTGGGTCACCTGTTCACCCTGTTGTTCTGCGCCAGTACGAGTCGAGTGTTATTAGGCCTACAGGCTATACGGACATAATGCGTGTTCACATTACAGTATATAACAATTTATTTTGCTCCCCATTTAGAGGTTAAAATCATTGCCAGAGGTGCTTCTATCATCATACCACCAGTGACTATACCGTTACCAAATACATACGGCACAATAATGGTAGTATTAAATGGCTCGATTTTATCTACGTTTTGTTTTCGAAAGTGGTAGGCCACTGGTACCTAATATTACCATTGTTAATAGGGTAGCCTATTAGATATCCTGTAGAAGAATTATCATCGGCAATATGACCCACACACCACATTATTGAGACTATCATCATCATCATTCATTTACAGCTCCAGTTTCCCGGGTACTGTTGACACGTCTCTTCCATTCTCCTCTGTCCATGTACGTCTTTTTTTTTTCATGACATCATTTAGTGACCTTCCATTGGTTGCGATGTCTGACTTGACCATGTCCATCCAACGAGTTATTGGTCTTCCCACCCTTCGTTTAACTTCCACCTCTCCTTCTAGCTGTATTCTGGTTGACCTCGTAGGTTCCATTCTCATCGCGTGTCCAAACCACTGAGGTTGTGATGATCTGACTCTGGCAAGTACACATATCTTGATCCCAGCTTCCCTCTTTACCACTTCAGTCCCTCACTTATCCATCTTGGATCTCTGCATGGTGGACCTCAGTAATTTCATCTCTGATACATGAAGTAACTGTTGAACATAGCTAATTATTTTTTTTTTGGGGGGGGGGGATCTTGTCATCCCAGAGAAAGGGCCGCACTTGTTGGTAGAAAATGGAACTCTTCTGCACCCTGTTGATTCTTTCCTGGGTAGATTGTTCTTGGAAACTATACTACCCAGGTATGTGAAATTGTCAACACTCTTCAGCTGGTAGTCACCCAGTTTGTTGCTTGTTGGACGGGCATTTCTCTTCACTGTTTTAGTCTTAGTCTCACTGATCTTAATGTTAAACTCCCCGAACTTTGATATCCATGCGTTGAGCCTTGTCTGGACTACTTCTTCGGTTTCTCCCCAGATCATGACGTCATCAGTAAAGGCAACTGCACTGAGTTCACCCGACGTTTTCTTAATGATATCCATTGCTACTTTCCTCGTCTATGATGAAATAATCTATTATGGACTTATGGTGTCCATCCCAACTGTATCTTTTGACTGATTCTTTTCATGAACCAACTGTATTTTATCACCAAATTATTCCTCATACAGGAATCAAGAATGTGTAGCGCTTCTATATTCCTCTTACCAAAGCCATGTGGCCCCATTATCTTTTCGTAGCCAGTCCTTACTGTTCCGATCTGTGCATTTAAATCGCACTTGATTATGGAGCTGACTTCATTAATGGCCTCCTCTAGGTCCTCCAGGAATTAGTGTTGATCTCCTGACTGCAACCATTCATTGTTGCGTACATTTGTATCAGTGTTAGCTTCCTCTTACCTAGCTTCCCAGTTGCTTTTATAATCCTTACATTCACATACTGAATGTCGGTGATTCCTTCCAGGCCATTTAACACAATAGCGGCTTCGGTGGCGTAGTTGGTAGCATGCTGAACTGCTGTGGCCAAGATAGCGGGTTCAAACTCGGCCAAAGTCGTCGGATTTTTTATGAACGTGAAAATCCTTCAGTATGCCTTCCTTCGGAGGGGAAGTAAAGTCGGCGGTCCCATGTCATAGATTTATGGCATCTTAAAGATCCTTCCACAGGCTAAACTTGTGTGAAGCTAAATTTCTAGGTTAGATTTCGTTGGAACGCTCTATCAAAGTTCCAACTTTCACAACTAGGTATCAATGACATCTGGTAGCGAATGTTGGAACTACTTAAAATTAAACGGAACATGTGGGTCATCCGATGGGTGTCCGCTTGAAGCAGCTACAGCCTCTGTCGAGTCGAACATGTCCTCGGACACTCCCGGCACTAAAAGCCACACGATAAATAAATAAAATTTGACACAATGAATCCAACTCTATTTCTCATCTCTTTGTAGTCACCGTGCCAGTGGAGTGTGTTGTTGGTTGGTTGTGGAGCCACTTGGAACGCTGCTGGAGCTGGCCCAAGTAGTCAGTTGACCAGCGCTTCCAGATGAGTCGTCGGCACCGCTGGACCAGTTGCCATCTTTACAGCCGTGATGATGGCCATAAGAGACAATCTGGTTCAGGGAAAGATACTAAGGGTTCGCCAGTCAAGAAGTGAGGAATGCATACTCATCAGGACTGTTGGGTATCGGGATAATGGGTCCCGAATTTAAGCATACCTCAATTTGTGTGAGCAGAGTGGTTAATTCTTGAAAAGTTAGCACAGTGTTACCAGCAACTTTCTTCAGGTGGGTCTTCATTGATTTTATACCTGCGCCCAAGTGAGGGGAGTTAGAAGGTATGTGATGCCAATGAATTCCTTCATCAGCTGTGAAGTTCGATACGGTAGTTTGATGGTTTTCTGTTCTGATGAAGCGCGACATTTCTTCTAATTTTCTTCTTGCTCCGGTGAAGCACGTGTCATTGTCACTATACATGTGACTGCAGCGGCCACATCTTGAAATGAACCTTCTTAAGGTGGCAATAAAGACCTTCACAATGTGTACTGCCTTTTCGCCATGCACACAAACAATGCTATATAGCATTTCTTCAGGATTTTACTTCGTGGACTTCCATATTTCACATGCAGCGGCACTCCATATTCCACACCACAATATGACAACGGCTTGCTAGGGGTGACTCTAGACTTAGACAACTGTCATTGGTCTTCGCTCGGAAGCATGTTACATAGCTGCGGCTCACTTGCCTGATGACAGATCGACCATTGGTTATCCACCACCGTTGCCGCAACGAGGCTAAGAGAAGTTGGCTTCCTGCGTGCAAAAGTCGTATGTGCTCATTCCAAATAAGCAATTTTGTGACATGATACCTAAGTGGCAGTATCAGATGTTTTTGTTCAAATGATGCTTCAGCATTCTCCAGTCTGCGCCCACCCTCAATAGGTTGTCACTATCCGGGAAGGGGTGCAGAGTGAGAAATTTGCTCTGAAGTGGCACTGCGTTTCTTTTATGTAAGTTATGAATCTCCTGACTATACGAGCAGCGCTGAATGATGCGGATGATTGCTGTCAGACTTTCGCGAAGTTCGGCAGTAGTCAAAGGTCCATGCCGTCTTGCTGCTGCATCCTGCTTTAGCTTGTGAAGAAATCTGAGAATGTATGCAATTACTCTGTGAAGTTTAGACCAGCTGGAAAACCGGATGAAGAGGTTTCTGCGTCGTGATTGCTCGCCACGAAACACAACCTTACTACTCGCTGCTCAGGAATTTCGGATGGTTCAGCAGTGGTAAGTTCAGGCCAGGTTGAAGGATCCGTAGATAGCCAGGTGGGCCCCGCCCACCATAATCAATTGCTTTGAAGACGATGTGGCTCTGTTACCCTGGAGATAACATCCGATGGATTGTCCTGTGATGAGACATGATTCCAATCTTGCTGAAAAGTCAGTTGGTGAATTTCCGACACCCTGTTGGCCACATATGTTTTCCAGGCTGAGAGAAGCTACCTGCAATCCAGGCTAGAACGACAGTGGAGTCTGTCCAGTAATATCGTCGACATGAATGTAGCTTAAGGGCCGCAATCACCCTTTCCATTAGCCTGCTCATAAGTAGTGCGCCATTCAACTCCAGTCTTGGGAGCTACATTTGTTTCAAATGGGAGATTGTTCCATTGGAGTTGGTGCAACGCAGGTAAGCGTAGGCACCGTAGGCTCTTTCTGACGCATCAGCAAATCCGTGAAGTTCCAAATTGACATTCATGCCGTCTGCCGTCACCTTCCGTGGTACACGAATCTCATTTAGTTTAGGGAGCTGCTGATGTATCTGCTTCCATTGTGTCTCAAATTCTGAGGGCATTTTACCATCCCAATCCAGGTGTTGTTGCCACAGGACTTGTATAAACAACTTGCACTGAACAATTACAGGTCCTAGTGGTGTATTCTTTGAATACACGGTACGTGAGAATCCAATTTTTAATGCTCTTTGCATGTCCATTTCTTGCTTTCTTATCAAACACCAACAGTGATCTTCTATTTTTTCTTAGGTGATCAGGTCGCTTATATCCTTTATGAGTCTGTTCTAGATATATATCTTCCATGACTCACCTAGCGTCATCTAGCAGCGAATCTCTGAAGCTCCTCAATTCTTCCTGGTGCAAGAGGATTTACTTATCCATCTGGCCACCAGATCTTGTTACCATCGCCAGCTATTTTCTCCGTGAGCAAGAGAACTACGTCTACTTTTTTACTCACCATGCTGCGCTAGTATCGCCTGTTATCAACTCTTTGAAGACCAGCTCAAGAGAAAATCATTTTTTGTTTTAACGTTGGCAATGTTTATATGTTCTCCTTTTGTCTCCTACCCCCCACTCTTTTCCCCTTCCTTAGACCCTCCGTGCTCCGTTGAGCAGGTCTCACTTCTAAGTCGGCAGTTGACTCGATCAGTCAGGGCTCAACTAGAGCCAGTCTCCTCAACCCAAGAGGCATACTCTCTTCTACGCCATGTTGGCAAAGTAGTTATCGTCAAAAGGAACTTCACCTTCAACATGAAATCAAGATAAGTACCATCTTAAAGTTTTAACCTCATCTTCATGGTTTTAACTTTCACGTGCTTTTAACGATACTTTTATAGACAGTGTGAGATTATTTATTTTGGGGCAAAAATCATTCTTCGTGGGATTTGCCATGTTGAGCTTTTGTTCGTATAAGCCAACCTTACTAAAAAAGAGCTTTTCTTAAGCTATTCAAATGAGAAATCCTCTCACTACGTGGGATATTATCTAATACCCGCTGTCTATAATTCACCAAGCTAGTTCCTCCGTTGGATTTTCTTGACCCCATTTTTCTATAAAGATCGTTCTGGAACCTTCCAGATTCTGTACTTGATCCACAAGTCCTGTCGTCATGTATTTTTCCTCACTCGTGAGAATACTATTTAAAATTGAAGAATCTCATTTCTGAATTAAAAGCTTAATAGCTAACTTTCTTCCACCGCTGGAACCGCTGGAATGTTCTATGGTACATTTAATTGTAACTCCCAACTTTCTCAAGAAATAGACTCTCGCTTATCTAGTGCAATCAGTTATTTTCCTCATTGCAATAACTTTCCTTCTCATAAACTTTCGTGTTTCTACAGTGAACTTTGCATCCATCTTTACAGACTATAGTGATAACCAGTGCTTGCTCCACTTTTCTACCGCGTCGCGATCGTCCGTTTATATTAAATACGGCCATGAACATTGATCCTATATCCCAATGATCTATCCTCAACCTTCTACTAACAACCCATATTAATAAAATTGTAACTTTTCTATAAGGTGTCACTCTCGAAGTGCCCTTCCATTTTTTTCTTGTTTAACATTAATTAATTACTGTGTAACTACGTGTTTTAAACACGATTTAAACTTACATTGTTTCTTCCCTATAATCAGGGAAAACAATTCTTTCAACTCTTGCGTGAGTTGTTTCTAGGTGTCACGAAATGGAAACTGCCCCATATGGCTCGTGATTCCTACTTAAACGTGGGAAGTCTAGAACCTTCCTTTTGACTGTTCCTTCAGGTTTCACCGTAAGTGACCTGTTCTCTTTTGTATAATTGTTATAAAGTAATTCAGCTTAAATATAAGAAGTTGTAGGAACTTCTATCTTATTCTTCATGTTTTTCTTATTGTTATTTTCGAAGTTGTTACTCTCTCTAGAACATTCTCTCAGGAATTTCTCAAGGTACACTTTTGTACTCAATTTAATGTTTATCTTTGATTGCTTCATTTGTCCTTTTAAAATCTTACTAAGATTTTAGTATGTATAAGGTTTGAAACCTCATAAATTGTTAATTGCCTGGAGCAACCATTTAATGTGAGGAGGTCTGCGACCCCATTTGTTAAAAAGTTTAAACGAACTATGTTTGTCAAAAATATATTACATACTTGTTAATTTCCTTAAACTTCTTTGAATTGTTAAATAAATTAAGCGTTTCTTTTCGCTTTTTCATTTTTCCAATACAAAGTTTAGGCAAAATCCTGTCTTCCTTGGCTCTCCCTACTTAATGCCATTAAAACCATTAATAGGTCTTTCACCACTCGTTGCATTTGAGCAAGAACTCTTAGTAGTAACCTCACTAAAGATTCTTTTAGCTTTAATAGCTAATTCTAATTGGCCAGTAAGGCAAGTAAAGCTCGCTACGCCAGCTACCTGCTTGTGGAGATCCTCTCCGAAAACTTATGGTCAGTTTTCCAAAAGATAAGTGTTTCTTTTTGTCTAAACTTTTAGCCGGCTCCTCGCTGAGTAAAAGCTTAGCCATTTCTAAATGCAACCATTGGTTCATTCAACAAAATTACTCCCCAGGGTATAATCTTTCATCATTTTCCTTCTTGAAAACACTTGGTCGCCTTTTCAGAAACTCCATAACTTTGAAAATTGGAAATACCAAACCTGATTTAAATTATTGGCATTCTTCGAATTATTTTGCAAAAACGAATTTCTTTGAACAAACATACAACAAATTTGTTACTCTCAGTCTTGCCAGACCATCACTCTTCCCCATAGTAGTGTTATACATGCTTGAGAGGGATTATACTAAAGCCACTCTCTTGCAAACCGCCCAAGTTCTAGCTGTGTTTCCCGTCAGCTTAGACCAAGCCCTTACTCATTTTAGGTATCCGAGAGCGGATTTGCGGAGGCAACCGCCACTAAGTGTGTTTAAGGTTAAACTTATAAATTTTGTGGGACTCTCCTCCTATTTTTCTATCCTTTTTCTCCAATCCAAAATCTACTTCCTTCTCTTAATCATCTTCCCTTGGTGGGTGGGTTATTCCTCAGCCAATAATCTACCCACCTAGGAGTCCCAATGGATCATAAATGGACGCTACATTGGCCACCACTGATCTCTTTGTCCAAGTCACATTCTTGTGGTTGCGGGCTCCCTCAGTGAATTGAAATGAGTCACTACTCGAATGCCTTAACAAATCAAGAGTTTTCACAGCGCCATCAAGAGGAAGACTGCAAGGCACCTGGTTCTCGAGAAGTGTTGGTTGGATGGCCTCCAAAACATCAGGATTGTTGGACCGCCTCTGGTTATCAGGGGCGATGTGAGGTCTTTGTGCAAATGTATGGCTTCTTGAACGGTTTCTGTCCCTGTTAAAAGACCATCAACGTAACTTCGGCTGGTGTAGGGTATATGTCTTGACCATCGAGTGCCACCTGCAGTAAGCAACGGGTAGCTTGATAAGGAGCTGCTGCAGTACCATAGGTTACCGTAGTCAATCGGTACATGTCCAGTTGTTATTCGGAGAACTATGCCACAAGATTCTCTGGAAGTCTCTGTCTGCATCATGAATCAGGTTCTGTCGGTACATCTGCTCGATATCTGCTGTTAGCGTATACTTGTGTGTGCGGAAGCGAAGAACGATCTAAATTAGATCCTGCTGAACAGTTGACCCAACCAACATCACGTCATTCAGGGTGATCGACGAAGTAGTTTTAGCCGACGCATTGTAGAAAACTCTGACCTTGGTAGTGCTGCTCGTGTCCTTGATTACTGCGTGATGAGGCTTCAAATAACCAGATGGTCACTAGGGTCGTCAAGTTCCATGTGTCCTAGTTGTAAATATTCATCCATGAATTTGATGTACTCATTCTTCAGGTCAGGTTGTCGATGCAATTTTCTCTCTAAAAAGCCAAAGCTCCTCCTGGCATTGACACACGAGTCACCAAGTTCTCCTAATCCTTGCCGTAGTGGCAGTCTCGCTATGAACCTGCCTGACTCTTCGCGCGTGAAACATTTCCGAAAATGCTCCTCGCATTGACTTTCTTCCTTGGAATGGCTACGAGTCGTAAGCTCCTCCTGTTTCCAAAAGCGTTCCACCTGTGTGTGCAAGGCTTCATCCGTAGACAACAATGAAGTTGTTCCATTCTTTCGATGTTGAACTGAGTGGGGAGGTAATCATCCAGATAGCACCCAACCAAGTCGTGTATTTTGAAGAGTAGGGTAACCATCCCTTGATTGTTGTTCGGGTCTTCAGACTTCAAAGAACATAGTAGCACCTAACAGCAGATCTATCTCCTTAGGCTGGTTGAAATTAGGGTCGCCTAGTGGAATGTTGGCGATCAGTTGCCAGCCCTCGTACTCTATTCTTTATGAAGGCAGCGGGCCAATAATCTGACGCAGGACAGAACATACTATATGCCGACTATAAGTTCCAACTCTCGACTCTATCTGATGTTGACAGAAGTAAGAGGATTCAGTCGCTCGCGTGTTGCTAATACCATTGATGGGTATCGAATGAGGATTCAGCTTGATACCCAAACGGTCTACTAAGTCTCTAGACACGATGTTCATCTGTGATGCACTGTCTAATAGTGCTCGGCATTGATGCATTCGATCTTAGCTATCCCTAATGTTAACAATGGCAGTAGATAACAAGACTTCATTATGCGGGCAAGCGCCTCTGAGTGCTTCGTGTTGGGATGCACTGTGTGACGTGGTTGTAGTACGGTTCATATTCGGGTCTATATGTAACAAAGTGTGGTGACTTTTATTGCATCATCTGCAGTTACCTGAGTTGCAATTGTTGGCTACATGGTCACTTCTCAAGCAATTGAAACAATAATTATGTTCCCTCACAACACCTATACGGCTACTTACGTCCATGTACTTGAATTTTGGGCATTTATGCAGACTGTGAGATGTCTTACATAGCACGCAATAAGGTTACGTGGTGACGAAGGCTTGGTGTGGTCCCCTTGAACTTGTACCATGCTTGACCTCATCTTGGGTTACAGTAGCTGTCTTGTTGGACGTAACTATTTCTAAAGTTTGGCAATTATTTTCCAAGAATTGAATTAAGTCCTTCAAGTTGGCGTGCAATTCATTTGACGTACCGTTCTCCCATTGTTTCCTGAGATTGAGACTGATTCTTACCAAAACTAAGTGCGAGAGCATAAGGTCATGCAAGGGCGTTTCAATTTTTAGAGCTTCTACGGCATTTACTGTAATTTGCTGTTAAGTTGATTTAATAGCAAACGCAGCTCTTTAGGAAAATCATGCTTTACGTTCGGGAGTGACAATAATTCCTTGATGTGTAGGTCTGATATAAGTCTCGGATTGTGATACCAACTGCGAATCAAGTCCTAATCGACTTGAAGTTAGTAGTGTGTTTTGGATGGTTCTAATGCCACCGCCACCGCTCCACCGCTGGAATACTAAAATGGCAATATCTCGCGCACCAATCAGGCTAGAGACTTGTACGAGGTGTCATTGAACTCGGGCTAACACTCCCTTTCCAATGGACATAATATTTCCACCCCAAAATAAAACCTACCCCTACTAGGGGGGTGAAATTGTAATTTTTTAGAGAATCTCTCTTTCCAATTGCAACATGTGAGAGTTTGAACGTCAATATGGAATTAAACGTTGTTCTACATAAAGTGCATGTGTTCGGTGAAAAAGCCACTATGAATTAACATGCTTGTTTTCCGTTTTTTACGCATGCCCACTCATGACTTTTGTAAGAGGGCGGGCTTTTTAAAAGATGGTGGCTGTAGTGCAACCTAACCCAACCCACGAGGGGTGATCAAAACGTTTTCCAAATGGTGCTGGTCGATAGGCAAACTGATAAACAAAGAGGGGCATGTTAGGCCTTGAGGCGAGAGCCCCTGTTATTGTTGATGAGCCCCTGTGGTCGGGCCCCTGTTGATGGGTTATTGTTGACAGGTCATTGTTGACGGGTCAATGTTGACAGGTCCTTGTGGACAAGTCCTTGTTGACAAGTCATTGATGACAGGTCATTGTCCTTGTGGACGAGTCCTTATGGACAAGTCCTTGTTGACAGGTCATTGATGACAGGTCATTGTTGACGGGTCATTGTTGACGAGTCCCTGTGGACGGGTCATTGTTGACGAGTCCTTGTGGGCAGGTCCTTGTGGATGAGCCCCTTTGGACTGGTCCCTTTGGACTGGTCCCTAATGATATGACGAAATTAAACGTTGTTCCACATGAAACGCATGTGAAGAGCCGATTGCTACTATGAATTATCATGTCTGTTTTCTGTTTTTACGCATGCGCACTTGGGGTTTTCGTAAGAGGGCGGACTTCTAAAATAATATTTATAGATGAGTTATTAAAAAAATAACCAAAAGATCCAAAACTAATAGGTCATTGGCTTTTTAATATTTCATGAACCAATAAAGCTAGGGACTTGTATGAGGGGTCGTTGGACTTGGTATGACGCCCCGTTTTTCAATGTATTTTTGATTTTTGTCAAAAGGGCCTAAGTACACTTTTGATAATATCTCGTGAACCAATAAGGCTAGGGACTTGTATGAGGGGTCGTAGCACATGGGATGACATTCCCTTTTTAAATGTATTTTTTGAAATTTTGACAAGGGGCCTAACTACACTTTTGTTGATATTTCCTGAACCCATGACGGGATTTTGACCTGTGAGATGTCGTTGGACTTGGGCAGACACTCTCTTTTTGAATGTATTTTTGACATTTTAACAAAGGGCCTAACTACACTTTTGTTTAATATCTCGCGAACCAATAAGGCTAGGGACTTGTATGTGGGGTCCTAGCACTTGGGGTGACGCTCTGGTTTTAAATATATATTTAATGTCTGTCAAAAGGGCCTAACTGCACAGTTGTTAATATCTCGATAACTAATAATGGGAGAGAGTCAAGTGAGGTGTTATAATACTAAGGATGGCCAACCCTTTCCCATGACCAATGAATTTACCTAAAATATCCAAAATATTAAGGTCATTGACCTGAGATTTTATAAATTAATAATTGGATACGGACATGTGAGTTGTTTACCGTGAGTGATGAAACATAGCTAGGTAGAGAAAGAACTAGTGTAGGCTACATGTATGGTGACTGACAAGTCTTTCACTATTGGAACTTGTTTTCAGATCAGACTGTAGTACAGAGAGAGTATAGGTTGCAGGCATGGGTTAATAAATGACAAACGGTGTATACAAAATCGGATTTATTGATTCAAGAATTAAGAGTAGACTATCTTCAATTGATTGGTTAAAGAGGATAGCTAATGAAACAAAATGGTGACTACATTGAACTAAACTGAACCAAGCTGAATCAAACCCAACCAAACCGAACCAAACCTAATCGAAAACAAGCCAAGGGTTTAAGTGTAAAACTTGTGGGTGGATGTGGTCATTGGTAATGTCAAAAAGGAAAGGGATAACGCTCTACCTATAGAGGCTAAGGTAAAGCTAGTGCATGGTGCTAATGCACACACCCAAGTCCATGAACCTCACACAACTATCCTATGCAGTTTTATGGGTTGACTGTTAAAACTTGCTCAGTGGTTACTGGGACAAGATGGTCGCTACACACAACAAGCTTTAAATATCTGAGGCTAATAATCTATACACACACTCACACACACTTGTTCTAAACTAAACTGTCTAGCTGGCAGAGCTCACACAGTAGGCAAATGACAGAAATGCTTGGCTAACAGAAATACAATCATTTTCGGTTGTCTAATGTTACCAGCTAAACATTACGTGCTATAGTGGTGAGCACATGTGCCTCTTTCACTGGAGATCTTAATTCGATTTCTAGCTCTAAGGCCTAGAACGAATCAAACTAAGAAAAAAGGGTATGGTAACGCAGTGGTTAAACTGTTAACCTTTCACTAAGGTAGACTAGGGTTTGATTTTAGGTTAATATGCATGTCATAAACAAACAAATAAAAGCAGAGATAATGTTTAAAACTGATTACACTTGTCTCTTTTCAAATTATTACTTAGATTACAAATACAAACGTGGACTGGGTTTGACATACAGTTAATGCTTCCTATCACATACTAGACTGTAAGAAAGCCAAACAAGCAAAAGGCGTAGGTAAAGCAGTGGTAAAATCGTTATATGTAGAGAAATACCTAACGGTTTTATGAACTGGCAAAGGTATGTCGCATAAACAGTGCAGGATACAATCCAGCAACCATAATTTTTATCTTGTGGACAAGAGAAAACATATATATAGAGAGAGATATATAGAAAGCTTGTGCATGTGTGGGTAGCATTGGTTGTTTGACCAGAGAAAATACGGTGAGGTAGGGTGCGGAGAGCGAGAATTAGCACTTATATATGAATGGAAAATAGATTTTTTCAATCGTTTTGTTTTTCAAATGCAGTGGTAGATAGTCGTTATTTTGTAAAACATTCTTACTTGCAGTAGTATAAACCTCTATGGTTCCGCTAACACATAGATAGACTGTATTATTGCCATGGTCAAGCGCTCACATTTAAGATTATTTACAAAATCATAAAATGAAAAATAAAAAATCTTGTTTTGGAAATATCGTTTTTCAACATACACAAAATAAATATATAAAAAATTTGTAAACAGCAAAATGGAAAATCCATGTTTCCATATGGACAAATTTTAAAAACCTTAAACGGACATTTATGAAAATATATGCAAATGGGAAATTGACAAATGTGTAAATATGAAAATGGAAAAATCCATGTTTCCATATCATGAAATTGAAAAACATCAAACTGTCATTTAAAAAAATGCAAAATGGGAAATTGACAAATGTGTAAATATGAAAATGGAAAAATCCATGTTTCCATATCATGAAATTGAAAAACATCAAACTGTCATTTAAAAAAATGCAAAATGGAAAATTGACGAATTGCAATGTGTGAAATGTGAAATTGAACAAATGGTTATCATAATTTTTCTTAAAGAACATGGTGCTCTATGGTTGAGGTGTGAATCAAACCCTCTCTACTTATTTGGACCACTCGAGACTGAGTAGACTAGTTTTAGATGTCATACCACTTTTAAAAGTTTGTGTTAAATCTAGGAATTGAACCCAAGAGCTTGTAGGGGAGATCCAAGGTTATAATATGTTAAACAGATATCCTAGAATGTAGGGTGTGGTAGCTATATAGAGATGAGACGTTTCGCTCGGGGCAGGGAGGCATGGAGATCTGCATCAAACCAGTCAAAAGACTGACGACTAAAACAACAACATGTAGAACTCACCAAAATAATGTTGTGTAACGGTAAATGTTAGTCAACGAACAGTAATGCATTACTAAAACCCATGACACGATACCTAAGAGCTTTTCTAAAATTATTTTAAAATGCCTTTAACCCTATATTAAACACCCAGTTCACAAGACTCATAACTGCAATGTTATGGTCAAACAAAACAAAATCTATATTTCAAAACAAACAAGTGGTTTAGTCAATGTATACTGGAAAAAGTTTTATAAACACTCAAGTCCACAAAAATAATTAAATTAGTAACTGTCAGGTTGACCTAGTGGTTATGGTGTTTGACTTAAGTTCAAATTTTCTGTACAAGAAAGCAAGGGTTCGAATCCCTTACCTGATATAACTATTGCCTCAACATGGCTTGACCACACTGTATTATTGTGTATTCGGTACACAAACCATAGATAGAGTGTATTGTTTAAGGTCACTCTCTTTGCGAATATAGTCAGAGACTGTTGATGGTTAACAATTGCATTAATAGTGGGACATAGGGATAGCAATTAAGAAAAACAGACAATACCCATACACTATTTTTATTTATTTAATGTAAGTACTTGTACAATAGTTATATACAAACTACAACTCTATTTTGTCTATTACTATCTAGTCCTTTTCGATCCACTTGCATATCAAGGGCAGATGACTTTGTAGTTCAGCCCCTTAAAACAACAACAACAACACTACCTCTTGCATAGTCTGTGATGTTGATGATTCTTGAGGCGTGGAAGATGGATACAATATAACATTTACAACAGGGGTTAAACGTTGCTCAACAAACAATGCAATATTTTGAGTAGCAACATCTTTCTCTTGTACTAACTTTTTAACATTCTGATGATTTTTTGTCAACACCATCAGTGTTTTGTCTGGAGAACTACATTGATGATCACTCACACTTAAAACCACACCATTTCTACTTTTCATTTTGCCTCGACATTTTGTTGACCTCTGTTTTGAGCATCGCCAGAATAGTATTCCTTTTACATTTTGTCGTCTATAGTTATAAGAGTAGCCTTTATAGAGTACACGTTGTTTACCTCGGTTAGTTGTAGTAAGTTCCATAGTAGTAACTAACCTGTTAGTATGATTTGCACACTACAAAGGTTATCTCTGTTCTGGTAATAGAATTATTTAGCGTTGGCTTTTATATTTAATATGTACAGTTTAAAGTGATAGAAAAGTGGTAGAAACGTGGTAGCAAAGTGGTAGACAAGTGGTAGACAAATGGTAACATAGTGGTGGAAAAGTGGTAGCAAGTGGTAGAAAAGTGGCAGAAAAGTAATAGAAAAGTGGTAGCAAAGTGGTAGAAAAGTGGTAGCAAACTAGAAAAGTGGTGGAAAAGTGGCAGAAAAGTAGTAGAAAAGTGAGCAAAGTGGTAGAAAAGTGGTAGCAAACTAGAAAAGTGGTAGCAAAGTGGTAGAAAATATTACATGTATTGTTAAGAAATAGTTTAAGCGGTTACATGGATTCATTACACTATAATTTTAGCATCACGAAGCTCATTTTCTATATCCAAAAGTTCTTCCTCATATTTAGTATGACCAGCCTGTTCACAGGTTTGAAAGTACTGAACCGCTGGATTAGCTTATTGGGATTGTTCCAGTAAACAAATTTAACAAATGATTTTTTGGTGTAAACCATTATCATCATCATCATCATAATCGTCATCATCATCATCATGGTTATCATCATCAATATAATTATCATCAATATAAACATCATCACTATTACTATCTAATCCTTTTTGTTTATCTTGCAATGCAACAACCTTTGGCATAGTTTGTGTTGTCTTTGATAGTGTTAGAGGTTTCTTAGACGTTAACGACTGTCCTAACATGTCTTTTTCAGGAGATAATAAATGCTCTTTAACAAACAAAGCACTATCTTGAGCCACGCTATTCTTTTCTTGGTCTTGCTTTTTTTTACAATGGTTCGATTATTTTGTCCATTTAAATGAGTATTATTTTGAGATTTACAATGATGATCGATTGAAATAAGTATGTTGGAGCCTTTTGTTTTAATCATTCCTCGACACTTTTTAGATCGCTGTTTCGAACAGCACCAAATAACAGTTCCATTTTTATTAGTTCTTTTTACAATATATGCATATCCTTTATAGTAAGCACATGGCTTACCATAGCTAGTCGTTGATACTTCCATGTCAACTGTTAAGCATAAACTAATCTCTAGTAAAGTTAACTCGATAATAAAAATGATAGTTTGTAGTATGTGCAGTTTAAAGTAAGAGCAAAAGTGAGAGTCAAATGGTAGAAAAGTGTTAGCAAAGTGGTGTAAGAGTGGTAGCAGTTTATAGTAGTCATGATCTTTTCTTACCAGAATGTGATTTGAGTAAATGTAATTTCTAAACCTTAGCAGTGAGTAGTCAGTTAGTCTTGGTTCAGACAAGCGTAAACAGTTCTCCAATGAATCAGAGATCAAGATTTTCATTATGAAACAGTTGTGTAACCAATTAGGTATCGGTACTTGATAGCTTCACACATGAACAAAAATTCCAACATATCTGACATGAATTACATGATTTGAAAGTTGACAAAGAATATCCAATCAACCTTTGTAGTTACAATGTCAAACACAAAGACAAAATCAGCATGAACTTTTAAGTTACAGGAAAATTCTATTAAATAGACTATGCAGGAAATTTGGAAATACACATCAGAAGTTTGCAACACCATCCTTCTAGCCTATATAAATTATCGACATGGAAAGTGTGCACTGCCCCTAACATTAAACCAATTTATCAATAACACAAGTCAACAATCAAAACATTTTGTGTTGAGTCTATCATTTAATGCATATATACTCTCTACATTGAACAGTAACAAAAAACGCCATTCATAATTAATTAAGTTTGCTTTAATTCTTTATGTAATGATAAATACATATCTAAAGTTTTGGCTGACTGTTCAGGGTGAATCGGCTTTGAACACATAAGAGAGGGAATATTTTAAGACTTAACCTCAGCTCACCTAACATAACCTAAATTTACCTAACCTAACCTTGTCATATAGGTAAGAAACGGGTCAAGCTATGCTTTCGACTACCGAGTTTCAGCTACTTTTCAAGGTTACTCTCCCGAACATGCCGGAGACTGCTGATAAACACCTATGTTCCCACGGCGGCGGCGCGCAACGACTTACATGACGCGCTTCCCCCTTTTCGTTGAAGATGGCGGCCGTAGCTTAACTTAACCTAGCCTAACCTAACAAGATGGCGGCCATAGCTTAACTTAACCTAGCCTAACGTAACAAGATGGCGGCTGTAGCTTAACTTAACCTAACCTAACCTACGAGGTGTGATCAAAAAGTTCCAAAAATGTGGCTGCGACTTAACCTAACCTAACCTAACCTACAAGGTGTGTTCAAAAAGTTTAAAAATGGCGGCCGTAGCTTTACTTAACCTAACCTAACATAACATAACCTAAACCTACGAGGTGTGATCAAAAAATTTTCAAAATAGTGGTCATTAGTTAACTGAACCTAGTCTAACCAAACCTAAACCTACGAGGTGTGATCATAAAGTTCCAAGATGGCGGTCGTACCTTAACTCAACCTAACCCTACGAGGTGTGATCAAAAAGTTCCAAAATGGCTGCCGTAGCTTAACTTAACCTTTGATTGATCCCTGTTGATTGACCCCTTTTGATTGATCCCTGTTGATTGACCCCTTTTGATTGATCTCTGTTGATGTATCCCTTTGGACTGGTCCCTGTTGACTAGCCCCTTTGGACGGGTCCTTTTTGAAGGGAGTCATTTTTTACGGGTCCCGGAGGACGGGTCCTTGTTGATGGGTCCCCTGTGGGCGGGTCCCTTTGACATAATTTGGATAAAATGCATGGGCCATTCCATGGGGATAAGTTCAAAGGACTCCGCCCACTGGGACCCGTCAACAAGGACCCGTCCTCCGTGACCCGTAAAAAAAATGACTCCCTTCAAAAAGGACCCGTCCAAAGGGGCTAGTCAACAGGGACAAGTCCAAAGGGATACATCAACAGAGATCAATCAAAAGGGGTCAATCAACAGGGATCAATCAAAGTTTAAGTTAAGCTACGGGAGCCATTTTGGAACTTTTTGATCACACCTCGTAGGGTTAGGTTAGGTTGAGTTAAGCTAAGACCGCCATCTTGGAACGTTATGATCACACCTCGTAGGTTTAGGTTAGGTTAGGTTAGGTTAGGCTAGGTTCAGTTAAGCAATGACCACTATTTTGAAAAAATTTTGATCACACCTCGTAGGTTTAGGTTAAGTTAGGTTAGGTTAGGTTAAGTGAAGCTACGGCTGCCATTTTGAAACTTTTTGAACACTCCTTGTAGGTTAGGTTAGGCTAGGTTAGGTTAAGTCGCAGCCACATTTTTGGAACTTTTTGATCACACCTCGTAGGTAAGGTTAGGTTAAGTAAAGCTACAGCCGCCATCTTGTTACGTTAGGCTAGGTTAAGTTAAGCTATGGCCGCCATCTTCTTAGGTTAGGCTAGGTTAAGTTAAGCTACGGCCGCCATCTTCAACGAAAAGGGGGAAGCGCGTCATGTAAGTCGTTGCGCGCCGCCGCCGTGGGAACATAGGTGTTTATCAGCAGTCTCCGGCATGTTCGGGAGAGTAACCTTGAAAAGTAGCTGAAACTCGGTAGTCGAAAGCATAGCTTGACCCGTTTCTTACCTATATGACAAGGTTAGGTTAGGTAAATTTAGGTTATGTTAGGTGAGCTGAGGTTAAGTCTTAAAATATTCCCTCTCTTATGTGTTCAAAGCCGATTCACCCTGAACAGTCAGCCAAAACTTTAGATATGTATTTATCATTACATAAAGAATTAAAGCAAACTTAATTAATTATGAATGGCGTTTTTTGTTACTGTTCAATGTAGAGAGTATATATGCATTAAATGATAGACTCAACACAAAATGTTTTGATTGTTGACTTGTGTTATTGATAAATTGGTTTAATGTTAGGGGCAGTGCACACTTTCCATGTCGATAATTTATATAGGCTAGAAGGATGGTGTTGCAAACTTCTGATGTGTATTTCCAAATTTCCTGCATAGTCTATTTAATAGAATTTTCCTGTAACTTAAAAGTTCATGCTGATTTTGTCTTTGTGTTTGACATTGTAACTACAAAGGTTGATTGGATATTCTTTGTCAACTTTCAAATCATGTAATTCATGTCAGATATGTTGGAATTTTTGTTCATGTGTGAAGCTATCAAGTACCGATACCTAATTGGTTACACAACTGTTTCATAATGAAAATCTTGATCTCTGATTCATTGGAGAACTGTTTACGCTTGTCTGAACCAAGACTAACTGACTACTCACTGCTAAGGTTTAGAAATTACATTTACTCAAATTACATTCTGGTAAGAAAAGATCATGACTACTATAAACTGCTACCACTCTTACACCACTTTGCTAACACTTTTCTACCATTTGACTCTCACTTTTGCTCTTACTTTAAACTGCACATACTACAAACTATCATTTTTATTATCGAGTTAACTTTACTAGAGATTAGTTTATGCTTAACAGTTGACATGGAAGTATCAACGACTAGCTATGGTAAGCCATGTGCTTACTATAAAGGATATGCATATATTGTAAAAAGAACTAATAAAAATGGAAATGTTATTTGGTGTTGTTCGAAACAACGATCTAAAAAGTGTCGAGGAATGATTAAAACAAAAGGCTCCAACATACTTATTTCAATCGATCATCATTGTAAATCTCAAAATAATACTCATTTAAATGGACAAAATAATCGAACCAATGTAAAAAAAGCAAGACCAAGAAAAGAATAGTGTGGCTCAAGATAGTGCTTTGTTTGTTAAAGAGCATTTATTATCTCCTGAAAAAGACATGTTAGGACAGTCGTTAACGTCTAAGAAACCTCTAACACTATCAAAGACAACACAAACTATGCCAAAGGTTGTTGCATTGCAAGATGAACAAAAAGGATTAGATAGTAATAGTGATGATGTTTATATTGATGATAATTATATTGATGATAACCATGATGATGATGATGATTATGATGATGATGATGATGATGATGATAATGGTTTACACCCAAAAAATCATTTGTTAAATTTGTTTACTGGAACAATCCCAATAAGCTAATCCAACGGCTTCAGTACTTGCACACCTGTAAACAGGCTGGTCATACTAAATATGAGGAAGAACTTTTGGATATAGAAAATGAGCTTCGTGATGCTAAAATTATAGTGTAATGAATCCATGTAACTGCTTAAACTATTTCTTAACAATACATGTAATATTTTCTACCACTTTTCTAGTTTGCTACCACTTTTCTACCACTTTGCTCACTTTTCTACTACTTTTCTGCCACTTTTCCACCACTTTTCTAGTTTGCTACCACTTTTCTACCACTTTGCTACCACTTTTCTATTACTTTTCTGCCACTTTTCTACCACTTTTCTACCACTTTGCTACCACTTTTCCACCACTATGTTACCAATTGTCTACCACTTGTCTACCACTTTGCTACCACGTTTCTACCACTTTTCTATCACTTTAAACTGTACATATTAAATATAAAAGCCAACGCTAAATAATTCTATTACCAGAACAGAGATAACCTTTGTAGTGTGCAAATCATACTAACAGGTTAGTTACTACTATGGAACTTACTACAACTAACCGAGGTAAACAACGTGTACTCTATAAAGGCTACTCTTATAACTATAGACGACAAAATATAAAAGGAATACTATTCTGGCGATGCTCAAAACAGAGGTCAACAAAATGTCGAGGCAAAATGAAAAGTAGAAATTGTGTGGTTTTAAAGTGTGAGTGATCATCAATGTAGTGCTCCAGACAAAACACTGATGGTGTTGACAAAAAATCATCAGAATGTTAAAAAGTTAGTACAAGAGAAAGATGTTGCTACTCAAAATAGTGCATTGTTTGTTGAGCAACGTTTAACCCCCGTTGTAAAAGTTATGTTGTATCCATCTTCCACGCCTCAAGAATCATCAACATCACAGACTATGCAAGAGGTAGTGTTGTTGTTGTTTTAAGGGGCTGAACTACAAAGTCATCTGCCCTTGATATGCAAGTGGATCGAAAAGGACTAGATAGTAATAGACAAAATAGAGTTGTAGTTTGTATATAACTATTGTACAAGTACTTACATTAAATAAATAAAAATAGTGTATGGGTATTGTCTGTTTTTCTTAATTGCTATCCCTATGTCCCACTATTAATGCAATTGTTAACCATCAACAGTCTCTGACTATGTTCGCAAAGAGAGTGACCTTAAACAATACACTCTATCTATGGTTTGTGTACCGAGTACACAATAATACAGTGTGGTCAAGCCATGTTGAGGCAATAGTTATATCAGGTAAGGGATTCGAACCCTTGCTTTCTTGTACAGAAAATTTGAACTTAAGTCAAACACCATAACCACTCGGTCAACCTGACAGTTACTAATTTAATTATTTTTGTGGACTTGAGTGTTTATAAAACTTTTTCCAGTATACATTGACTAAACCACTTGTTTGTTTTGAAATATAGATTTTGTTTTGTTTGGCCATAACATTGCAGTTATGAGTCTTGTGAACTGGGTGTTTAATATAGGGTTAAAGGCATTTTAAAATAATTTTAGAAAAGCTCTTAGGTATCGTGTCATGGGTTTTAGTAATGCATTACTGTTCGTTGACTAACATTTACCGTTACACAACATTATTTTGGTGAGTTCTACATGTTGTTGTTTTAGTCGTCAGTCTTTTGACTGGTTTGATGCAGATCTCCATGCCTCCCTGCCCCGAGCGAAACGTCTCATCTCTATATAGCTACCACACCCTACATTCAAGGCTATCTGTTTAACATATTATAACCTTGGATCTCCCCTACAAGCTCTTGGGTTCAAATCCTAGATTTAACACAAACTTTTAAAAGTGGTATGACATCTAATACTAGTCTACTCAGTCTCGAGTGGTCCAAATAAGTAGAGAGGGTTTGATTCACACCTCAACCATAGAGCACCATGTTCTTTAAAAAAAATGATAACCATTTGTTCAATTTCACATTTCACACATTGCAATTCGTCAATTTTCCATTTTGCATTTTTTAAATGACAGTTTAATGTTTTTCAATTTCATGATATGGAAACATGGATTTTTCCATTTTCATATTTACACATTTGTCAATTTCCCATTTGCATATATTTTCTTAAATGTCCGTTTAAGGCTTTTAAATTTTGTCTATATGGAAACATGGATTTTCCATTTTGCTGTTTACAAATTTTTTATATATTTATTTTGTGTATGTTGAAAAACGATATTTCCAAAACAAGATTTTTTATTTTTCATTTTATGATTTTGTAAATAATCTTAATGTTAGTGCTTGACCATGGCAATAATACAGTCTATCTATGTGTTAGCGGAACCATAGAGGTTTATACTACTGCAAGTAAGAATGTTTTACAAAATAACGACTATCTACCACTGCATTTGAAAAACAAAACGATTGAAAAAATCTATTTTCCATTCATATATAAGTGCTAATTCTCGCTCTCCGCACCCTACCTCACCGTATTTTCTCTGGTCAAACAACCAATGCTACCCACACATGCACAAGCTTTCTATATATCTCTCTCTATATATATGTTTTCTCTTGTCCACAAGATAAAAATTATGGTTGCTGGATTGTATCCTGCACTGTTTATGCGACATACCTTTGCCAGTTCATAAAACCGTTAGGTATTTCTCTACATATAACGATTTTACCACTGCTTTACCTACGCCTTTTGCTTGTTTGGCTTTCTTACAGTCTAGTATGTGATAGGAAGCATTAACTGTATGTCAAACCCAGTCCACGTTTGTATTTGTAATCTAAGTAATAATTTGAAAAGAGACAAGTGTAATCAGTTTTAAACATTATCTCTGCTTTTATTTGTTTGTTTATGACATGCATATTAACCTAAAATCAAACCCTGGTCTACCTTAGTGAAAGTCTAACAGTTTAACCACTGCGTTACCATACCCTTTTTTCTTAGTTTGATTCGTTCTAGGCCTTAGAGCTAGAAATCGAATTAAGATCTCCAGTGAAAGAGGCACATGTGCTCACCACTATAGCACGTAATGTTTAGCTGGTAACATTAGACAACCGAAAATGATTGTATTTCTGTTAGCCAAGCATTTCTGTCATTTGCCTACTGTGTGAGCTCTGCCAGCTAGACAGTTTAGTTTAGAACAAGTGTGTGTGAGTGTGTGTATAGATTATTAGCCTCAGATATTTAAAGCTTGTTGTGTGTAGCGACCATCTTGTCCCAGTAACCACTGAGCAAGTTTTAACAGCCAACCCATAAAACTGCATAGGATAGTTGTGTGAGGTTCATGGACTTGGGTGTGTGCATTAGCACCATGCACTAGCTTTACCTTAGCCTCTATAGGTAGAGCGTTATCCCTTTCCTTTTTGACATTACCAATGACCACATCCACCCACAAGTTTTACACTTAAACCCTTGGCTTGTTTTCGATTAGGTTTGGTTCGGTTTGGTTGGGTTTGATTCAGCTTGGTTCAGTTTAGTTCAATGTAGTCACCATTTTGTTTCATTAGCTATCCTCTTTAACTAATCAATTAAAGATAGTCTACTCTTAATTCTTGAATCAATAAATCCGATTTTGTATACACCGTTTGTCATTTATTAACCCATGCCTGCAACCTATACTCTCTCTGTACTACAGTCTGATCTGAAAACAAGTTCCAATAGTGAAAGACTTGTCAGTCACCATACATGTAGCCTACACTAGTTCTTTCTCTACCTAGCTATGTTTCATCACTCACGGTAAACAACTCACATGTCCGTATCCAATTATTAATTTATAAAATCTCAGGTCAATGACCTTAATATTTTGGATATTTTAGGTAAATTCATTGGTCATGGTAAAGAGTTGACCATTCTAAGTCCTATGACACCTCACATGTCGATATCCAAGTATTAGATTATATAATCTCAGGTCATTGTCCTTGTTGTTTTAAATATTTGGGGTAAATTCGTTGGTCATGGGAAAGGGTTGGCCATCCTTAGTATTATAACACCTCACTTGACTCTCTCCCATTATTAGTTATCGAGATATTAACAACAGTGCAGTTAGGCCCTTTTGACAAACATTAAATATATATTTAAAAACAGAGCGTCACCCCGAGTGCTAGGACCCCACATACAAGTCCCTAGCCTTATTGGTTCGCGAGATATTAAACAAAAGTGTAGTTAGGCCCTTTGTTAAAATGTCAAAAATACATTCAAAAAGAGAGTGTCTGCCCATGTCCAACGACACCTCACAGGTCAAAATCCCATCATGGGTTCAGGAAATATCAACAAAAGTGCAGTTAGGCACCTTTTCAAAATTTCAAAAAATACATTTAAAAAGGGAATGTCATCCCATGTGCTACGACCCCTCATACAAGTCCCTAGCCTTATTGGTTCACGAGATATTAACAAAAGTGTACTTAGGCCCTTTTGACAAAAATCAAAAATACATTGAAAAACGGGGCGTCATACCAAGTCCAACGACCCCTCATACAAGTCCCTAGCTTTATTGGTTCATGAAATATTAAAAAGCCAAAAATGGATCTTTTGGTTATTTTTTTAATAACTCATCTATAAATCATTATTTAAAAAGTCCGCCCTCTTACGAAAACCCCAAGTGCGCATGCGTAAAAACAGAAAACAAACATGTTAATTCATAGTAGCAATCGGCTCTTCGCATGCATTTCATGTGGAACAACGTTTAATTTCATCATATCATTAGGGACCAGTCCAAAGGGACCAGTCCGAAGGGGCTCATCCACAAGGACCTGGCCACAAGGACTCGTCAACAATGACCCGTCAACAATGACCTGTCAACAATGACCTGTCAACAAGGACTTGTCCATAAGGACTCGTCCACAAGGACAATGACCTGTGAACAACGACTTGTCCACAAGGACTTGTCAACAATGACCCGTCAACAATGACCTGTCAACAATAACCCATCAACAGGGGCCCGACCACAGGGGCTCATCAACAATAACAGGGGCTCTCGCCTCAAGGCCTAACATGCCCCTCTTTGTTTATCAGTTTGCCTATCGACAAGCACCACTTGGAAAACGTTTTGATCACCCCTCGTGGGTTGGGTTAGGTTAGGTTACACTACAGCCACCATCTTTTAAAAAGCCCGCCCTCTTACAAAAGTCATGAGTGGGCATGCGTAAAAAACGGAAAACAAGCATGTTAATTCATAGTGGCTTTTTCACCGAACACATGCACTTTATGTAGAACAACGTTTAATTCCATATTGACATTCAAACTGTCACATGTTGCAATTGGAAAGAGAGATTCTCTAAAAAATTACAATTTCACCCCCCTAGTAGGGGTAGGTTTTATTTTGGGGTGGAAATATGTTGTCCATTGGAAAGGGAGTGTTAGACCGAGTTCAATGACATCTCGTACAAGTCTCTAGCCTGATTGGTTCGCGAGAAATTGCCATTTTAGTATTCCAGCGGTGGAGCGGTGGCGGCGCCATTAGAACCATCCAAAACACACTACTGAAGTAATCCTGTGAAAT
Source organism: Meconema thalassinum (assembly GCA_946902985.2). NCBI lineage: Eukaryota > Metazoa > Arthropoda > Insecta > Orthoptera > Tettigoniidae > Meconema > Meconema thalassinum. Next base: position 151,943,907 of record OX336389.2, read on the forward strand.
GGGAAAATTCTCAATGAGGCGGTGAGGTTCACCAGACAAGCATGATAGAAGATAATAATATCTTTGAATGTCTGTGATTGTTTCATTGTTGATGATCAGCGCTACAAAAGTTTCATAGAAATGCATGAAATCTTGTAGAGCGCCACTGAACTTGGGTAGTGAAATAGTTGGAAATTTTAGTGTGCAACTACTGTTCATGTTATCACAATTTACAGGCGGAGGTGGGTGTGTACGTTCAGGACACAATAGCGTTTCCATTTTTGACTTAATATCCAAACTTAAATCATCAAAGGCTGCTCTATCTACTTCATGTGATTCTTTTTCAGGAACATCGATTTTCAATTGTGTCTGAATGTCATTATATAATGTACCCGCTTAGGCGGAGGATGTTTAGTTAGTACTCGGCTTAGCTACTTCAGTATCGGAGCGCGTTACGTTCCCTCCACCACTAACTTCACATCCGATATGTAAACACAATCAGGTTACCAAGATTTAGGAAAAACTCAACATTACAGTTATAAATTATTTTATTCATATAAAAAGAAATAATCACTCAAAAACATATCAAAAATAAAGATCATTTGGTATTGTCTCTTCAAATGTCTCTCATAAAAATCACTAAAAATCATCAACATTCAAGATCATTTGGTATTGTCTCTTCAAATGTCACTCATAAAGATCACTAAAAGAGCATCACAATTCACCATAATGTCTTTTCATTGTTTCGTGAAGTTCTGAATACTCTGTCTTGCTTAATGTATCATTTCCACACATCATATCATTATTTAAGTTTTACACTACTCAAGCGTAGAGCGCGCCTATCATTTTAGTCATATCATTCATCTAAGGCTTTGGATATTTACGTTTTCGTTATTACCCTTCAGGGCTTCCTTTATTCATTATATTTATATGATCCTTATTTGATTAAATTCTTTGGATCTTCACACAACTCTCCACAAAGCCTTAGGTTTTTAAAATGCAATACAATACTATACAAAAATGTGCCATGTCTATCGATCGAACCCCCAATCATCCAGTTACCATCCATACATCTAGGCGATTTGTTTTTGTACTGTACTGTGCACCATTTGTTTATAAAAATGGGATATTTATTTATAACAAAACTTTATTATTCCTTAACCCGCTATATCATTATTTATGAAAGAAGGAATTTCTTTTACCAACAATTAACTATTTGACAAAATCCGTCAAATTTTACATAATATTTCAGAAATAGGATTGGGACAATTTCTTTAATTCCCGCCTGATAATTTTATATTCAGTTTAAGCTTGCACCTTTTATTTTGAATTTTATTATTTCCGTGTAACAGTTTCCCTTTCCACCAGTCTCTGCTAGACCTCACTTAGCTACCGAACTCATTAAGATGTGTCTCTTTCTCCCTCGCAAGCCCCCCCCCCCCCTCTCTCTCTCTGTGGAACTTTAAAACGAGATATATGATGGCTTGCTAGCCCTTCTTGCTTTCACGCTAGTGTAACTTTTCAACCATATGATTTCCAAGACTTAAAAATTCATTTCACAACGGATATTTGTTCCGTCTTTTATTTATTATTATTATTTATCTTTCGTTCCAAGTATATTAGTATTTAATTCGGATAGGCTGTACAGTAGTTCCTTATTATAACTTCTCACGACGCTTATAATGCCTCTTCATAACAATAATCCGTTCAACAATACCAAGCTGGGATATCCATCCTACAACTGGATTTGTACGACGATTCATTCAACTACATTTTCGGTGGGAATTTGCACATCCATCATATACAACAATATAACGCTTCCTTAAGCAATAACTCGGTGGGAATTTTATTCACCCACAATACACAACAATACAACGCTTTATTAGGCAATAACTCGGTGGGAATTTATTCATCCACAACATACAATACGAGGCTTCTTCATTACAACAATACATTCGGTGGGAATTTACCTCCACGCATTTCGACGATTGTTACTACATTTTCCATCTCACGAATAAATATATCCTGGTTTAACGCATATTATATTCAGCTTGAAACTATACTTTTATTATTTTTATCAACCCTTACGGTAATAAAACTTGCTTGGATAACTTTACAATATTGGCTCTACTTCGGCGATCCTACTATTTATTTCACGACCTTGGCCTAATAGCCTATAAGGTAATATTATTATTATTAGGGTAATACATTCGTTTTTGGGTGTTTGGTTCCACCATTTATTCTATAGTTTTTTATTATTAACATATTATTTCTCGCTCTATTTTTACTTTGAGTTCCTAAACACGGATCTTTAAATATAACTTTGTTATTAACTTGATCATCATTATTCGCGATCTCATTATTTCAGATTTTAATTCGTTTTATTATAACGCTTTACTCTTTCATTATTTGTTATTTGGTATAAATTTTAACCATTATTATTGTTACGGCTGTGAGTTTGTTTCATCGCTCGCCGCATAAGTCACAACTGCCCCAGGGCTGGGCTGCTCTGCCTCTATTGCGTGCGCCTTATGCAACAGGACTACTGGGACAAAGGTATGGTCCAGAATATTCGTGACTGAGCCAGTGAAGGAAGCCTCGAGAATCCGTGAACCCTGGATGGGTCTAGAAGCATTTATTGAGTCACTGGCCTGCTATATAAGAGCGACCTGTCAAGCAGTTGTGGTTGTGTTTTACGAGCTAGTGCGAGCGTTTATCGTGAGCGACAGAAGTGTGGTGATTTGCGAAACCCCTAGTGAAGCCGTTTCTCTTGACAGCGAGGAAGTGAGAAGCATATAGGGGACTGCCTGTGTTTTCGTAAGTAACTGAAATTTGTGTACATAGGGGAGAGTTGCATGTAGTTCTGTCAAGGCCACCAGACTCATTAGCGAGAAGATTAACTGTTGACAAGTGAAAGAGAGCAAGGGAACTCCATAAGCAAGAGACTTGAGGAAACTGGAGTAAGGTTCCAATTGCTTGTATTTGCTGATGAGTAGTGTATCTTCCTGCAAGCAATAAAACTAACTTCTCTTTAAAGCAGTAATTGGTGCTTTCTACCCACCGTAATCCAGTTAACAAAAGTGCCACTAGGGGTGGCACGTAACAACTGGTGTCAGAAGCCGGATTACGAACTCAAACACAAGCACAACACCTGACGGTCCTGGTTTCAAAACCCGAGCAGGTCATTTTTTAAAAAATTTCCTGTGAGTGCATGCCCTTTACAAGACAAGCATTTAAAATGGAAGCGCAATTGGCAGCATTGATAGAAAAGTTAAGTGGCATGGAAACCAAGATGGAGGACGGCCAGAAGAAGATGGAGGACGGCCAGAAGAAGTTAGCCGAGGACCTAACTGCTAAATTAGAAGATGGCCAGAATAATTTAACCAAGAAGATAGAGGACGGCCAGAAGAAGATGGAAGACGGGCAGAATAAGTTAGCACAGGACCTGAAGAAATTAGAACTGGGTCTGCGTGAGGAAGTCACGGCAGTGGAAAAGAAGTTCGACGCCTTAAGAGAAGAAGTTGCCGAGCTACGCCGACGCCCGCTGACGGAGGTGGAAGAGAGATTCAACGCTCTACAAAAGGAATTTGCTGAGCTGCGCCGACACCCGCCGACAGGGATGGAAGATAGATTCACAGCCCTACAAGAGGAAGTTGCCGAACTGCGCCAACGCCCACTCACGGGGGTGGAAGAGAAATTCAACGCTCTTCAAGAGGAAGTTGCCGAGCTGCGCCGACGCCCGCCCACAGGTACACCGGGGACATCAGGATCGGGACAGAGCAGAGTGACGCCCCCAACTTTCGGCGGAAAGGTCCCGTGGAGCACCTATTTACGTCAGTTCGAGGCAGCCTGTTCCATAAACCACTGGAACAGCACGGAAAAGGCTTCAGCTCTCATTGTAGCGCTGAGAGGGGACGCCCTTAACGTCCTTCAGGCCATCCCGACTGGATCCCAGGACTACGCTTCACTGATCGCCCATATGGAGTCCCGATATGGAGATAGCCATCTTCAGCAGGCCTACCAGATGCAGCTCCGGACCCGGATACAGAAGAACGCGGAAACCCTGCAGGAGTTCGAGATGGACATCGCACGCCTCGTAAGGCTCGCCTATCCAACAGCGTCGGCCGACTTTTTGGAGCAGATAACGGCGCAGACCTTCACCGAAGGGCTACGGGACTTGGACACTCAACAGGCGCTGCGACTCGCGCGCAATAAGACCCTGGCAGATGCGCTGAGCCACGCACTTGAGTTCGAGACGGCAAAGCAGGTATCTAGAATGCGCGCGCGGGTGCGTCAGGTGGACGTCGACGAACCAGCCAAAACCGACAAGACCAAGCCCCTGGCCGATGAACTGATGGAGGCGCTAGGCCGGTTCTTCAAGAGTCGCAGTACCACCAACAAAAACGTAGTCGAAGGACATCCGGAGAGGCGGCCCGGAAGAGGACTACCGACCTGCTGGACCTGCCGTAAGAGAGGCCACCTGAGCAAGGACTGCGTTGATCGCCGCCGCCAAGGGTTTCCGTCGGAACAGTCAGTCGTAGGGAAACCGCGCGGCCCAGGAAAGCAAGTATCAGCCAGCCTTGGGGGGCATAGATTGGCTTGTGACAGTCGTCAAGCCCCGGCAGTCCAAGTTCGTGTGACGCAGTTACGGAGGGATAATAGAAGCCTGATAGTCGACGGAGTCGTCAACGGAGTGAGTTGGCCCATGCTGATCGACACGGGAGCATCGAGGACCATCGTCAGTCCCACCGTGATCCCGAAGTGGAGAGTGCAACCCACACAAAGGAACCTCCAGCTAATAACCGCGACCGGAGAGACCGCACCGGTACATGGCGAAGCATCACTGGAGTTCGTCATAGGTCGACGGGCGATAAAGCATCCAGTGCTTGTGGCTGACGTATCAAATGGAGTGATCATCGGACTGGACTTCCTGGACCAGAACAACAACATCTTGGATCTGAGTACCAACACTCTGCACTTCGGAGGTGAGGAACTTGCTTTGCAACCAGCACACGAGGCCGTCACCGCACGACGAGTAAGGCTGAGAGAGGACGTCATCGTTCCTGCCAGGACGGAGGTCAGCGCCACCGTAATTGTCGACGGAACTGCTGAGGGAGTGGCGGCTGTCATCTAGCCAAAATATGAGGACATCCAGACAAAACGATTGCTAGTTGCCAAGACTCTCATCAACACGACGTCTCGGCCATACGTCCGCCTGTCCAACCTGAACGACTACGATATTACGGTTCACCGGGACACCAACCTAGGAGTCTGCGAGCCCGTTACCTGGATTGCCCGCATCACAGACACGACGGACGGACACCTGCAGACGGACAACCGAAGAAGACGCGCCCTGCCAGAGGAACTACAGAAGCTGTACCAAGGATCCCAGGATCATTTAGACGAGGAACAATCACGCCAACTTCGGGACCTGATACATGAATTCCAGGATGTCTTCTCCGTGGGGAGCAAAGATTATGGCAGGACAAGCTTGGTCCAGCACAGAATCGACGTTGGGAACAGCGCACCGATTAGGGCCCCATTCCGACGTGTCCCGCTCGCCAAGAAAGCCGAAGTCGACCGGATGGTAGAAGAGATCAAGGAGCAAGGGGTGATCGAGCCATCACATAGTCCTTGGAGTTCTCCGGTCGTGCTAGTGAAGAAGAAGGACGGTTCCACCAGGTTCTGCGTGGACTACAGGCGGGTGAACGACGTCACGAAGAAGGACATCTACCCTCTACCCCGGATCGACGACACGCTAGACACCATATCAGGACCAAGATGGTTCTCCACCTTGGATTTGAAGAGTGGCTACTGGCAGGTGGAGGTCCACCCTAAGGACCGCGAGAAAACGGCGTTCTCTGTGGGCAGTAGGCTCTGGCAGTTCACCGTCATGCCATTCGGTCCGTGCAACGCCCCTGCGACCTTCGAAAGGCTAATGGAGTCCATTCTGAGGGGACTACACTGGAAGACCTGCCTGGTCTACCTAGACGACGTCATCGTTCTGGGAAGAAGCTTCGAGGAGCACTACAGCAACCTGAAGGAGATCTTGACGAAGCTACGGGCTGCCCAGCTGAAGTTGAGCCCCAAGAAGTGTCAGCTCTTCCAGAAGCAGGTCCAGTACCTTGGGCATATTGTCTCCGAGGAAGGGGTGCGCACCGACCCAGAAAAGACCACAGCTGTGAGGGAGTGGCCAGTTCCGAAGGACAAGTCCCAACTACGAAACTTCCTGGGACTCTGCACTTATTACCGTCGCTTCGTGAGAGGATTCGCCGACATCGCCAAACCTTTACATCGACTGACTGTGAAGGACTAACTCTTCACGTGGACAGCAGAATGCCACAGTGCCTTCGAACAACTCAAGCAGGCTCTGTGCACCGCGCCTATTCTGGCCTACCCAGACCTGGGACAAGGTTCATCGTCGATACCGATGCCAGCGACTTTGGCATAGGGGGGGACCTGTCGCAAGTACTGGACGGCGAGTAGAGAGTAGTGGCCTACTTCAGCAAGGCCTTGTCAAAGCCAGAAAGGAACTACTGCGTCACCAGGAAGGAGCTGCTCGCCAGCGTGAAGACCATTGAACACTTCCACAAGTACCTGTACGGGCAAGAATTTCTCATCAGGACCGACCATGCATCCCTGCGGTGGCTCCTGAACTTCAAGCAGCCCGAGGGTCAACTCGCGCGGTGGTTAGAGAGGCTTCAACAGTACAAATTTGAGATTCAGCACAGGAAAGGCCAACTGCATTCTAACGCCGACGCCCTGTCACGAAGACCGTGCCCCGAAGACTGCACCTTCTGTGCCCGAAGGGAGGAGAACACCGGGATACAATGCCGAAGGACTACCGTGGAACTTCAAGGGAGCTGGAGCCGCGAATCTTTCACGCGGGCACAAGCAGAAGATGATGACCTGGGACTGATAGCCGAATGGAAGAGGGCCTGTGTCCCCAGACCCGGGTGGAACATTGTGAGTGACTGCAGCCCAGTGCAGCGCAGTGGGACTCGCTGGTTGTGAGGGATGGCCTCATATGCCGTACCTGGGAAAGCACCGACGGGAAGACATCTCGGGAACAAGTCGTCGTTCCAAAGGCTATGACGGAGGAAGTCCTGAAGGAAGTCCATGGAGGATCATCTGGTGGACACCTAGGGATAAAGAAGACCCTGGAGAAGCTGAGAGAGCGGTTCTACCGGATCGGATGCCGAACTGACGTAGAGAACCACTGCGCGAGGTGCCACGATTGCACAGCCAACAAGGGCCCAGGACGAAGACGACGGGGTCCACTGAAGACCTACAACGTGGGCGGCCCCATGGAGAGAGTGGCCATCGATGTTGCTGGGCCATTCCCGTTAAGTGAGGCAGGGAACCGCTACATATTGGTCGTCAGCGACTACTTTACCAAATGGCCGGAGGCGTATGCGCTCCCTAACCAAGAAGCCGCGACGATTGCAGAGACCCTGGTGAAGGAATTCGTCAGCCGGTACGGAGTACCCCTGGAGCTGCACTCCGACCAAGGGAGGAACTTCGAGTCGCAGGTGTTCCAGAACCTATGCCAGCTGCTGGGAATCCGGAAGACAAGGACAACGACGCTACACCCTCAGTCCGACGGGATGGTAGAGCGATTCAATCGCACCATCGAGAACCATCTCCGAATAGTCGTCAGCGAGCACCAGAGCGATTGGGACAAGCATCTTCCACTATTTCTCCTGGCCTACCGCGCCGCCGTGCATGAAGCCACCGGGTGCACACCAGCCCGGACCATGTTTGGAAGGGAGCTCCGTCTACCTGTCGATCTTGCCTTCGGCCGACCTGGGAATGATCCGGTCCCGGTAAGCCAGTATTGTCAAGAACTGGTCGACCAACTGGAGGACGTGCACGCGTTCGCGAGGAGGAAACTGCGGATCGAGACCGACCGAATGAAGAACCGATACGACCAGCAGACGGATGCCGGCGGATTCCACGAGGACGAAGGTCTGGCTCTTCAACCCATTACGGAAGAAAGGCCTGTCACCCAAACTGCAGAAGTCCTGGGCGGGTCCGTACCGAGTCGTGAAACGGATCAACGATGTCGTCTACAGGATCCAGCGGAGCCCGAGGGCGAAGATGAAGGTCGTGCATCGAGATCGCCTGGCAGCCTACGGAGGGACACTGACGGACCAATGATTGATCGGGACGATCAGCCTTTTAGGAAGTGGGTGGTGTTACGGCTGTGAGTTTGTTTCATCGCTCGCCGCATAAGTCACAACTGCCCCAGGGCTGGGCTGCTCTGCCTCAGTGTATTGCGTGCGCCTTATACAACAGGACTACTAGGACAAAGGGATGGTCCAGAATATTCGTGACTGAGCCAGTGAAGGAAGCCTCGAGAATCCGTGAACCCTGGATGGGTCTAGTAGCATTTATTGAGTCACCGGCCTGCTATATAAGAGCGACCTGTCAAGCAGTTGTGGTTGTGTTTTACGAGCTAGTGCGAGCGTTTATCGTGAGCGACAGAAGTGTGGTGACTTGCGAAACCCCTAGTGAAGCCGTTTCTCTTGACAGCGAGGAAGTGAGATGCATACAGGGGACTGCCTGTGTTTTCGTAAGTAACTGTAATTTGTGTACATAGGGGAGAGTTGCATGTAGTTCTGTCAAGGCCACCAGACTCATTAGCGAGAAGATTAACTGTTGACAAGTGAAAGAGAGCAAGGGAACTCCATAAGCAAGAGACTTGAGGAAACTGGAGTAAGGTTCCAATTGCTTGTATTTGCTGATGAGTAGTGTATCTTCCTGCAAGCAATAAAACTAACTTCTCTTTAAAGCAGTAATTGGTGCTTTCTACCCACCGTAATCCAGTTAACAAAAGTGCCACTAGGGGTGGCACGTAACAACTGGTGTCAGAAGCCGGATTACGAACTCAAACACAAGCACAACACCTGACGGTCCTGGTTTCAAAACCCGAGCAGGTCATTTTTTAAAAAATTTCCTGTGAGTGCATGCCCTTTACAAGACAAGCATTTAAAATGGAAGCGCAATTGGCAGCATTGATAGAAAAGTTAAGTGGCATGGAAACCAAGATGGAGGACGGCCAGAAGAAGATGGAGGACGGCCAGAAGAAGTTAGCCGAGGACCTAACTGCTAAATTAGAAGATGGCCAGAATAATTTAACCAAGAAGATAGAGGACGGCCAGAAGAAGATGGAAGACGGGCAGAATAAGTTAGCACAGGACCTGAAGAAATTAGAACTGGGTCTGCGTGAGGAAGTCACGGCAGTGGAAAAGAAGTTCGACGCCTTAAGAGAAGAAGTTGCCGAGCTACGCCGACGCCCGCTGACGGAGGTGGAAGAGAGATTCAACGCTCTACAAAAGGAATTTGCTGAGCTGCGCCGACACCCGCCGACAGGGATGGAAGATAGATTCACAGCCCTACAAGAGGAAGTTGCCGAACTGCGCCAACGCCCACTCACGGGGGTGGAAGAGAAATTCAACGCTCTTCAAGAGGAAGTTGCCGAGCTGCGCCGACGCCCGCCCACAGGTACACCGGGGACATCAGGATCGGGACAGAGCAGAGTGACGCCCCCAACTTTCGGCGGAAAGGTCCCGTGGAGCACCTATTTACGTCAGTTCGAGGCAGCCTGTTCCATAAACCACTGGAACAGCACGGAAAAGGCTTCAGCTCTCATTGTAGCGCTGAGAGGGGACGCCCTTAACGTCCTTCAGGCCATCCCGACTGGATCCCAGGACTACGCTTCACTGATCGCCCATATGGAGTCCCGATATGGAGATAGCCATCTTCAGCAGGCCTACCAGATGCAGCTCCGGACCCGGATACAGAAGAACGCGGAAACCCTGCAGGAGTTCGAGATGGACATCGCACGCCTCGTAAGGCTCGCCTATCCAACAGCGTCGGCCGACTTTTTGGAGCAGATAACGGCGCAGACCTTCACCGAAGGGCTACGGGACTTGGACACTCAACAGGCGCTGCGACTCGCGCGCAATAAGACCCTGGCAGATGCGCTGAGCCACGCACTTGAGTTCGAGACGGCAAAGCAGGTATCTAGAATGCGCGCGCGGGTGCGTCAGGTGGACGTCGACGAACCAGCCAAAACCGACAAGACCAAGCCCCTGGCCGATGAACTGATGGAGGCGCTAGGCCGGTTCTTCAAGAGTCGCAGTACCACCAACAAAAACGTAGTCGAAGGACATCCGGAGAGGCGGCCCGGAAGAGGACTACCGACCTGCTGGACCTGCCGTAAGAGAGGCCACCTGAGCAAGGACTGCGTTGATCGCCGCCGCCAAGGGTTTCCATCGGAACAGTCAGTCGTAGGGAAACCGCGCGGCCCAGGAAAGCAAGTATCAGCCAGCCTTGGGGGGCATAGATTGGCTTGTGACAGTCGTCAAGCCCCGGCAGTCCAAGTTCGTGTGACGCAGTTACGGAGGGATAATAGAAGCCTGATAGTCGACGGAGTCGTCAACGGAGTGAGTTGGCCCATGCTGATCGACACGGGAGCATCGAGGACCATCGTCAGTCCCACCGTGATCCCGAAGTGGAGAGTGCAACCCACACAAAGGAACCTCCAGCTAATAACCGCGACCGGAGAGACCGCACCGGTACATGGCGAAGCATCACTGGAGTTCGTCATAGGTCGACGGGCGATAAAGCATCCAGTGCTTGTGGCTGACGTATCAAATGGAGTGATCATCGGACTGGACTTCCTGGACCAGAACAACAACATCTTGGATCTGAGTACCAACACTCTGCACTTCGGAGGTGAGGAACTTGCTTTGCAACCAGCACACGAGGCCGTCACCGCACGACGAGTAAGGCTGAGAGAGGACGTCATCGTTCCTGCCAGGACGGAGGTCAGCGCCACCGTAATTGTCGACGGAACTGCTGAGGGAGTGGCGGCTGTCATCGAGCCAAAATATGAGGACATCCAGACAAAACGATTGCTAGTTGCCAAGACTCTCATCAACACGACGTCTCGGCCATACGTCCGCCTGTCCAACCTGAACGACTACGATATTACGGTTCACCGGGACACCAACCTAGGAGTCTGCGAGCCCGTTACCTGGATTGCCCGCATCACAGACACGACGGACGGACACCTGCAGACGGACAACCGAAGAAGACGCGCCCTGCCAGAGGAACTACAGAAGCTGTACCAAGGATCCCAGGATCATTTAGACGAGGAACAATCACGCCAACTTCGGGACCTGATACATGAATTCCAGGATGTCTTCTCCGTGGGGAGCAAAGATTATGGCAGGACAAGCTTGGTCCAGCACAGAATCGACGTTGGGAACAGCGCACCGATTAGGGCCCCATTCCGACGTGTCCCGCTCGCCAAGAAAGCCGAAGTCGACCGGATGGTAGAAGAGATCAAGGAGCAAGGGGTGATCGAGCCATCACATAGTCCTTGGAGTTCTCCGGTCGTGCTAGTGAAGAAGAAGGACGGTTCCACCAGGTTCTGCGTGGACTACAGGCGGGTGAACGACGTCACGAAGAAGGACATCTACCCTCTACCCCGGATCGACGACACGCTAGACACCATATCAGGACCAAGATGGTTCTCCACCTTGGATTTGAAGAGTGGCTACTGGCAGGTGGAGGTCCACCCTAAGGACCGCGAGAAAACGGCGTTCTCTGTGGGCAGTAGGCTCTGGCAGTTCACCGTCATGCCATTCGGTCCGTGCAACGCCCCTGCGACCTTCGAAAGGCTAATGGAGTCCATTCTGAGGGGACTACACTGGAAGACCTGCCTGGTCTACCTAGACGACGTCATCGTTCTGGGAAGAAGCTTCGAGGAGCACTACAGCAACCTGAAGGAGATCTTGACGAAGCTACGGGCTGCCCAGCTGAAGTTGAGCCCCAAGAAGTGTCAGCTCTTCCAGAAGCAGGTCCAGTACCTTGGGCATATTGTCTCCGAGGAAGGGGTGCGCACCGACCCAGAAAAGACCACAGCTGTGAGGGAGTGGCCAGTTCCGAAGGACAAGTCCCAACTACGAAACTTCCTGGGACTCTGCACTTATTACCGTCGCTTCGTGAGAGGATTCGCCGACATCGCCAAACCTTTACATCGACTGACTGTGAAGGACTAACTCTTCACGTGGACAGCAGAATGCCACAGTGCCTTCGAACAACTCAAGCAGGCTCTGTGCACCGCGCCTATTCTGGCCTACCCAGACCTGGGACAAGGTTCATCGTCGATACCGATGCCAGCGACTTTGGCATAGGGGGGAACCTGTCGCAAGTAGTGGACGGCGAGGAGAGAGTAGTGGCCTACTTCAGCAAGGCCTTGTCAAAGCCAGAAAGGAACTACTGCGTCACCAGGAAGGAGCTGCTCGCCAGCGTGAAGACCATTGAACACTTCCACAAGTACCTGTACGGGCAAGAATTTCTCATCAGGACCGACCATGCATCCCTGCGGTGGCTCCTGAACTTCAAGCAGCCCGAGGGTCAACTCGCGCGGTGGTTAGAGAGGCTTCAACAGTACAACTTTGAGATTCAGCACAGGAAAGGCCAACTGCATTCTAACGCCGACGCCCTGTCACGAAGACCGTGCCCCGAAGACTGCACCTTCTGTGCCCGAAGGGAGGAGAACACCGGGATACAATGCCGAAGGACTACCGTGGAACTTCAAGGGAGCTGGAGCCGCGAATCTTTCACGCGGGCACAAGCAGAAGATGATGACCTGGGACTGATAGCCGAATGGAAGAGGGCCTGTGTCCCCAGACCCGGGTGGAACATTGTGAGTGACTGCAGCCCAGTGCAGCGCAGTGGGACTCGCTGGTTGTGAGGGATGGCCTCATATGCCGTACCTGGGAAAGCACCGACGGGAAGACATCTCGGGAACAAGTCGTCGTTCCAAAGGCTATGACGGAGGAAGTCCTGAAGGAAGTCCATGGAGGATCATCTGGTGGACACCTAGGGATAAAGAAGACCCTGGAGAAGCTGAGAGAGCGGTTCTACCGGATCGGATGCCGAACTGACGTAGAGAACCACTGCGCGAGGTGCCACGATTGCACAGCCAACAAGGGCCCAGGACGAAGACGACGGGGTCCACTGAAGACCTACAACGTGGGCGGCCCCATGGAGAGAGTGGCCATCGATGTTGCTGGGCCATTCCCGTTAAGTGAGGCAGGGAACCGCTACATATTGGTCGTCAGCGACTACTTTACCAAATGGCCGGAGGCGTATGCGCTCCCTAACCAAGAAGCCGCGACGATTGCAGAGACCCTGGTGAAGGAATTCGTCAGCCGGTACGGAGTACCCCTGGAGCTGCACTCCGACCAAGGGAGGAACTTCGAGTCGCAGGTGTTCCAGAACCTATGCCAGCTGCTGGGAATCCGGAAGACAAGGACAACGACGCTACACCCTCAGTCCGACGGGATGGTAGAGCGATTCAATCGCACCATCGAGAACCATCTCCGAATAGTCGTCAGCGAGCACCAGAGCGATTGGGACAAGCATCTTCCACTATTTCTCCTGGCCTACCGCGCCGCCGTGCATGAAGCCACCGGGTGCACACCAGCCCGGACCATGTTTGGAAGGGAGCTCCGTCTACCTGTCGATCTTGCCTTCGGCCGACCTGGGAATGATCCGGTCCCGGTAAGCCAGTATTGTCAAGAACTGGTCGACCAACTGGAGGACGTGCACGCGTTCGCGAGGAGGAAACTGCGGATCGAGACCGACCGAATGAAGAACCGATACGACCAGCAGACGGATGCCGGCGGATTCCACGAGGACGAAGGTCTGGCTCTTCAACCCATTACGGAAGAAAGGCCTGTCACCCAAACTGCAGAAGTCCTGGGCGGGTCCGTACCGAGTCGTGAAACGGATCAACGATGTCGTCTACAGGATCCAGCGGAGCCCGAGGGCGAAGATGAAGGTCGTGCATCGAGATCACCTGGCAGCCTACGGAGGGACACTGACGGACCAATGATTGATCGGGACGATCAGCCTTTTAGGAAGTGGGTGGTGTTACGGCTGTGAGTTTGTTTCATCGCTCGCCGCATGAGTCACAACTGCCCCAGGGCTGGGCTGCTCTGCCTCAGTGTATTGCGTGCGCCTTATACAACAGGACTACTAGGACAAAGGGATGGTCCAGAATATTCGTGACTGAGCCAGTGAAGGAAGCCTCGAGAATCCGTGAACCCTGGATGGGTCTAGTAGCATTTATTGAGTCACCGGCCTGCTATATAAGAGCGACCTGCCAAGCAGTTGTGGTTGTGTTTTACGAGCTAGTGCGAGCGTTTATCGTGAGCGACAGAAGTGTGGTGACTTGCGAAACCCCTAGTGAAGCCGTTTCTCTTGACAGCGAGGAAGTGAGATGCATACAGGGGACTGCCTGTGTTTTCGTAAGTAACTGTAATTTGTGTACATAGGGGAGAGTTGCATGTAGTTCTGTCAAGGCCACCAGACTCATTAGCGAGAAGATTAACTGTTGACAAGTGAAAGAGGGCAAGGGCTCTCCATAAGCAAGAGACTTGAGGAAACTGGAGTAAGGTTCCAATTGCTTGTATTTGCTGATGAGTAGTGTATCTTCCTGCAAGCAATAAAGCTAACTTCTCTTTAAAGCAGTAATTGGTGTTGTGCTTTCTACCCACCGTAATCCAGTTAACAAAAGTGCCACTAGGGTGTGGCACGTAACATTATTTAACTTATCCCTTCAATTTTTATACTTTTATTACGGTGCGCACTTACTTCTTAACTAGGCAACAATTTAAGCCATTTATGTTATTATTTTATTCCTTCTTTCAAATTCATTTATTTATCATATATTTCTTTATCGGGCTTCCATTTCTTTATCTTTACTGACCACAACAATGCTTTATTTTCACCGAGGCGATCCTCGTGATTAACAATTATCATTTTTTCCAACATTTCAATTATTTGCACATTCATTTCATCAATGAATCGCCCATCAAACTCCCCAGTCGATGAATGATTCTATTGATATCAGTACACAGTACAACAGAAAAATATTAATGAAATTTCTACTCACCCGTGCGATGATTCCATTCCTAGATAGGCTCACCCATCAAGTTGTATTTCTAGCACTCCCTCACAACAGTTTTCCCTAACATTTCTATATTACACTGATACATTATTACACTGGCACAAAAAATATTATAATACTTTAACACTATAACACTTTATTTCTCAACACACGACCTCATCTCAGAGCTTCGGCAATGATTTTTCGCACTGGCTGATCCCTGACAATCCCTTACGTTTTCTGCTTTGAACGTGCTAATTCGCTCCTTGCCCGTTCCTTGAAACTCCTGGTTTCCTGTTCTCCGTGAAAGTCTCTAACTCCACGTCCCTGCTCACTCGTTCCTACTCGATCCTAGTTGTAAATGTTCCTCGTACTCGCCTTCACTCGTTCCGTACTTTTGCTTCGCGTAAATGTTCTAGTTCCTAGCTTGGTCTCCAATTCGAGAACCTTAACTTGTCTAGCTCGTATTCCTGACGCTTTATAACTTGAGTCTCGAACCCGCAGTCTCCTAGGTTCCTACTGGTTTAGTTTGTACTTCGTGATCAATACTCGTTTCTATTTTTCCTTTCTAGGATTCACTGCTTTGACGCACTCTTATCTGTATTTCGGGTTCCTAATACACCGATTTCTAGTTTTTGAACTACCGTCCCTTCAAAACTCCAAGTTCCTTAATTATCGCTCTTGCTTCACGTATTTCTGTATACTTTCGACTTGCGTAATTTATTTATACTAGCCCACACTTTTTGACAGTATTAATGTACCTTTACTTAACGCGGCGTAACTTATTCTCGTCGCGATTCTTACTTGATCCAGCGCCAAGCGCAATAGTGATCACTTTGAATAACGGTATGATGACCCGTATGTTCCGTTACTGCGAACATAATGTACTTGATAATTTCATGCTGCGATCCAGCATATTTACTCTAACGTGGGCTGGAGTATGACATTCAACACCCGACCTCTCAAAGGTCCGTTGTAGAACTGAGTGACTGAGTTCCGTTCGGCCTCATATTTATACTAGTTTATCAAAACGTAGTTCCCTCACGCAAGTGCGGAGTCTATTTTTCACGTTTGAGCCCCTATTTGATTGAAACTTTATTTGCGGATGTAAAACATGTTTACTTTGACGTTCATTTCATGCGGAATCCCATTTAATCGTCTACTTATTTTTAATTAATTCAAATGTTATTATGCTCCCTCCGTGGCCAGCGGAATGGTACATTCAACCTCCGTATACCTGCGTTTTAATTGACAATGACGCCACTGCTAATGCCGCCATTAAAACCTGTGCCAGCATTTATGATTACCAACCTCTAAACAGACCTAGTCCCTGTGAGAGTTTTAACGCATGTTATCAATGTATAGTGTTTTATCTTAGTCATGTTGTACCCTAAGACTGATTCGCTACTGTCTGGGACTTCTGTAATTTCTGTATCATAATTTATCGCGGCCTCAGCTCTAGTTTGGGCCAGCCTGAATCATGCAATAGTCCTTAATCACTAGGTTAAATCTCATTAAATCTGTCAGTTATGCCCCCGTAAATTTGATAAACAGTGCTTGCTTAGAAGGTTTTTAATGATTCCTGGTTGATGTACTAACAGCTCATGAGTGTGCAGAACCTCGCTTATCTGTTTATACTTTCTTGACACTTATTAATGATTACAATGTTTATAGCTCTCTTAATTACTCCCAATCTCGCCGCTGGATGATGTGAGTCACGCTTGGCTTGCATAACCTTTAACAATATTTCTTCCTCGGCAGGGCTTAGGCCATACTAGCATATTATATATCCAGCGTTCGACCCTTGGGCCAAAACTTCAGTTGGGCACAATACATCAATTAAACTCGCCAACGATTGCTTCCTAACCTTAATGTCGTTAAGATTCCCACCTACTGCAAATGCATTCACGAATGTACTTAAGTGAATCACGCGAGATTTGATGACTGCTCTTTTCTTTATTAATACACGTTTCTGATCGGCATCCATAATGACCCGAGAAACAAAGAATGACAAATGTGTTGAATCAGATCGTACTTACTGGTGCTGTTCTGTGCTCTTAAAACTCAAACCAAGATAGCTATTTTCTTAGATGTATTCGTAGTTCACTTTGTGTTCTCTTTATTCCGGCAATCAGGAGGACCAAAAATATTGTTGGTTCAACATGTCTCTGGTAGCAGTTTATAAGGGAACTCCTCATATATCAATTTATGATGATTTATTATCTTAATTCTAAAACAAGGAAAACATCTGATCTAATACGCCAATAAACTCCGTGATCCCAAAAGAAAAAAACATCACACACAAGAATACCCAAAGACCCTCGACTCTGCTACGGGCGCTGCCGTCCGTGGGCACTGGGTGAACCACATAGTCCAGGGCGCAGCACCGTACAGAGGGTATATTGTTTCCTTAACTTTTAGCCCACTCTCATTTTGCAAAAATGAGAAAAAGTAGACTTATGAGATCGATCCGGGTAAATGTGTCTGTTTGTCTGTCCTTCTGCCTGTCTAGGTGTGTCCCCTCCCCCCCCCTCCCTATCAAATCCTAAACGGCTGCAGGTATCGAATCCAAATTTGGTAAGAGTAAAGATCTATGCCTGAATATCTCACGGCCATATTTGAAATTGACGTCAGTGCTACCAACTGCTGAAAAATCGCAATTGAAATTTGACCTCTTTGTTGGATATCTCAGATGTTATGCATGCAAACTATTCCAAAATTGGCACACATATAGATGATGACATTTCAGATTACTCTTCAGAAGTCCATACATGCCAATGTTGCCAACATGATTCTAAGCCTGCCGATAGGTCCAATTTCTAAATGCATGTAACTTCTATACTATTGATTGGATTTCAACCAAATTTCATATGTACTATGTGTACTACAACATATATGACTGTGCGTATTCTAAAGCGCCACCAGGGCTGCCAACTGTTAATAAATGCTCTCTGTATGTTTATATCCCAATATCAATATATCAGAAGTTATGCAAGCCAACAGCTCTAAACTTTGCACACGTATAATACCTGACATTCTACCTTAGTTTGGTGTAACTTATATACATCAGTACTACCAACACGATGCTAAGCCTACTGATAGGTCCAGTTTTTAAATATTTATAACTTCTATACTAACAAATGGATTTCGACCAAATTTCGTATGTGCTTTGTGTACCATAACAGTTATGAATATATGTATTCGTAAGAACCAGCAAGGCTGCCAACTGTTAATAAATGCTGTCTCTATTTGTTCAATCGTAATATCAATATATCAGAAAGTATGCAAGCCA
The DNA here is from genome assembly GCA_946902985.2 of Meconema thalassinum. Lineage (NCBI taxonomy): Eukaryota > Metazoa > Arthropoda > Insecta > Orthoptera > Tettigoniidae > Meconema > Meconema thalassinum. The sequence goes on from OX336389.2 coordinate 151,962,152, forward strand.
TCAGCTCTAAACTTTGCACACGTATAGTACCTAACATTCTAGATTCATTTGGAGTAACTAATATACCTCAGTTCTGCCGACATGGTTCTAAGCTTTCTGATAGTTTCAATTTTTAATTACTTGTAACTTCTATATTAACAAATGGATTTTATACAAAATTGGCGCAATAATAGATCGCAATATTTCAAATTAATTCTCAGCATTACATACATGACATTGTTCCCAACATGATTTTACGTGCACTGATAAATAAAATATCAAACAGCATACAACGTCCATACTATCCATTAGACTTCAACCAAATTTTGTATATGCATTCTATACCTTAATAGATGGAATAACGAATATATTATTCAGAGTCACCAGGGCTGCCAACTGTAGTAAGTTACTCTATTAGGCTACACTATTTCAGGTGCATTTCACATTGCAGTACTTAGAAATGTTAGTATTACCAACTTGATTTCGTCATTATTCTAGGTAGGTCTATGTAAATTGGCATGAATCTTAAATTTTGAGAAAAGTAGGCTCTTTATTTCGTCACGGAACTACTTGTTTCTTCCCTTTTCCCTTCCACTTAGTTCCACATAGCCACAGGATTGCTATTTCCCTTCCCTCCATGAGATCCACCAGTTCTTCGCCCTTCCCTGTTAGGCTGAGTATGTTGATGGTTCAAATTTGTATTTTGTTACCTTGTTTCCTCCGGTGTTGATGCATGGACACACAACCCTGTTTGTCATCTAACTGTAAGCCATCATACCTGTCATGGGTCTGCTCATGCTGGCATCTTAATCGGTTATTAATATGCGTTCCGAGGCTCGTATTTGTATTGAAAGCGTATTCAAAATGTCTCTCCTACTGGCTTGCTAGGCCTAACGTAATTGAAGAATTTTCTGTCGGAGTTTGCTCCTTTAGCCTTTAGGATCCCTCCTCATCGCACATGGCAGTGGGCTCTATCTGTACTACCCTCAGAAATATAGGTTGCCTCCTCCGCCAGCTCCGCCGTACTGATTTCCACATTCTCCGCCTTCACCGCCGTTGAGGTCTTCACACATCACCCTGTGCAAGGGGCCTATGTTATACCCCCACAGGACTGGGTCCCCACCAACACTCAGCCGCTACTATAGTTCCGACTATAGTACCGTTGCCCACCCCCGGGACTTGGACTTGCCTGATGAGAATTATCCATGTAAATACAGATTTCATGGACTGGATTAAGGAGACTGTGGTATAAGCCTCAATGGCATATGGCGGTAAACATGCCCACAATTTTAAGCTCATAGCTACTTATAAATAGTCCCTTGTGTAATTTTAGATACATGCATATTTCAATGGCCTAAATTTATGCAAAACATTGATCAAGAAATCTATGCTACATAAAATTATTTTTATTGAGAAAATGTTTTTTAACATTTACATCAATCTTATTTTGCATCCATTCACCCCCACTCCCCACCCGTTACTGTGCTCGTGTGTTTTGTTTCCAAATACCAGAAGTTCAATGGACACAGTTCATCCAACCACCCCCACTCTATTTCCAACTTTAGGTCTCAGGGTTCTCTGTGATTCAGACAATGCTGGGAAAAGTTTCATGTCAGACAATGTTCAAACTCATCTACAGTGGTGGTACCGGTACCTACTAAGTTTTCCCCTTAACAACCATTTTTATTTTACTCCTGTGCTTGTATGGCGTTTGAATAGGTCAGTTTTTAAGGATTAAAAACTAATAAAATAAATTAATTAAATAAAGAAGCTTAATTCCTATTATTTTGTTACTATTCCCTTACCGGCAGCTTCTAAATACGTGATAACTGTGAGCTACCACAATATTCTCAACATGTTAATGGGTATGAGATGAAACCTTTCTGATTCTTCAGTGGTCAACTGACAACCTCCTTAACCTACAAGGCCACATACTATTGTATGAAATACATAAGCCTTACATTGATCATAACAAACATTCTATGCATCATGTATAGAAAACTTACTAAATCTGCTGTTGATTATTCAGTGAACAGATACCTTAGGTACAATAAGGTCAAACATGTGGATTGGGTATCAGTTTAGAGCACATTCCACAAACAACCGTGCTGTAGCCAACTGCATCACAATATTGTAATAGATCACCAGCCTTAGCTATAGGGTGTACATTCTCACATTCCTTTTTATTTGTAAAAAAAGCGTTTTTCTATGATAGTCAACAGAGGACAATATTGTGGCAACAGTTTCAGGAACTATTAGGGCCTGCAGTATTAACAACTACTTCAGAATAAACATTACTTACTTACTTAATTCCTGCCGCTCCTTCCGGAGCATAGGGCCTTGGCGAAATTTCTCCACGCAGTACGGTTCCTGGCCATTCTCTTCACTTGACTCCAGTTCTTGTCCACCTCTGCAATTTCATTTTCGATCGTCCTCTTCCAGGTCTTCTTAGGTCGACCTCGCTTCCTGGCGCCTTGAGGATTCCAGTCTAGCGCCGCCCTCTCAATAGCTCCGTCCGGCTTCCTTAGTGTGTGACCAATCCAGCGCCATTTCCTCTCCTTGATCTGGATGCTAATCGGTTGTTGATTGGTGATGGTCCAAAGATCTTCATTTGAGATTATGTCCGGCCACCTCACATTCATGATGCGACGAAGACATCTGTTAATGAACACCTGTAGCTGGTTGTTGATCGGTTTTGTGACTTTCCATGTTTCACAGCCGTAGAGAAGATTCGACTTTACGTTGCTATTGAAGAGGCGGAGCTTGGTCTTCCTGGAAATGTTTCTATTTCTCCAGATGGGGTAGAGCTGGACAAAGGTACCATTTGCCTTCCTGATACGGTTTCGAACATCTTCCTCTGCTCCCCCATCATTTGTGACTATACTTCCAATGTAGAGGAAGGACTCAACTTGCTCAATTTTCTTTCCGTTGACTGTCAAACTAGTCGTGATGTCAGAATTTATCCTCATCTCTTTGGTCTTGTTGGTGTTGATCAACAGTCCTGCACGTTCTGCTTCTCTCTGCAACCTCCCCAGCTTATCTTCTATGTCTCGGTACCGTTGTGCCATAAGACAAATGTCGTCTGCGAAATCCAGATCTTCAAGCCTGTCATTTATACCCCATTGAATACCCCTCTTCCGTCCTCCCATTACCTTCTTCATCACACTATCCAGGACCAACAGGAACAGAGTGGGGGAAAGGAAACACCCCTGTCTCACTCCGGAACTGACCTTTATCTTTTCTGTTAATTTGCCTTCGTGAAGAACCTGGCACTCATACCCTTCGTACATCTCTTCCATGATTCTGATGATCTTTGTTGGAATTTTATATTCCTCGAGGGTCTTCCACATGATTCTTTGATTTACGGAGTCGAAGGCTTTCTCGAAGTCAACAAATGTGAGGTAAAGAGTACTCCGCCACTCCACACTCTGTTCCAGGATGATTCGGAGGGTGTTGATGAGATCCACACAGCTGCGATGTTGTCGAAATCCAGCCTGTTCCTTCCGAAGCCTTTTTTCTACGCAGTCTTTTATACGATTCAGGATGACTCTCGCCGGCACTTTGCTTGGAATGGACAGCAAGGTGATACCCCTCCAGTTGTTACAGTTTGTGGTGTCCCCTTTCTTCGGCAACTTGACTATCAACCCCTTCTTCCAGTCGGTTGGTATTTCCTCCTCCTTCCAGATCTTCTCCAACAGCGGGTGCAGCAGATCGATCGTAATATCCAGGTCTGCTTTCAGTACTTCCGCTGGGATATTATCCAGACCTGGTGCCTTCCCGCATTTCATCTGCTTCAACGCTGTCCGTATTTCGCCCCGAGTTGGGGAGTCGAGGCTGATGCATGGGTCACTTTCTTCTTCCTCTTCATCTTCTCCTCGCTGCTTACTTTCTGGTCCTCTATCTCTATTAAGAACGTCCGCAAAGTGTTCTCTCCATCTTGTCAGCTGCTGTTCACACGTCGTGAGGATCTCGCCCGTCTTGCTCTTCACAGGCCTAGTTTTATTAAAACCTTTATTCGAAAGCATCTTTGTGATGCCATAGAGCTCCTTAACGTCCCCCCTTCTTGCCGCTTCTTCTGCTTTCTCCGCCTGCTCATCAATCCACCTCCTATGATCCTTCCGTACACTCCTCTTTACCTCCCTGTTTGCTGTTGAATACTTTGCTTGTGTGAGAGCCTTCTGCTGTCTAGTCTTGCAGGTGTTGAGCTTGGCCTTAATCTCCTTCCTATAATTTATCTTGTCCCAGGTCTGATCGGATATCCATTCTTTCCGCAGGTAGTTCTTGTACCCGAGCTGCATCTCACTGGTTTCCACGAAGATATTCTTTACCTCGCTCCACACAGTCTCCACGTCCTTCTCTGTCTCGGAGTCAAACACCTGGAATTTATTTCTGAGCTCCAGTTTAAATTGGTCCAATCTCTGCTGGTCCTTAAGCTTGCCCACATCAAACTTGTTGTGCCGAGTGTTAAACTTTCGGCGGACTGCGACGATCTTCATGCGGAAGTTGGCAACCACAAGATGATGGTCACTACCAACGTCCACTCCTCTCTTGTTCCTAACATCTTCCAAGCTTCTTCTGAACCTCCTGCTCACCGCGATGTGATCAATTTGATTTTCTGTGACTTGATCAGGAGACACCCAGGTGACCTTGTGGCACCGTCTATGAGGAAATACCGTGCCACCCATCACCAAATCCTGACTGGCGCAATATTCCGTAAATTTCTCCCCATTGTCATTCATCTTACCAAGGCCATGTTTACCCATGATCTGCTCCAACCCCTCATTGTTTGAGCCCACCTTCGCGTTGAAGTCTCCCATAACAATGAGAATGTCCTTTTTACTTGTTTGTCTTGTGACATCTCGCAGCATTTGGTAGAATTCTTCCTTCTTCTCTGGCTCCGATTGTTCTGTAGGCGCATAGCATTGGATCACATTCCTGATCTTTGTCTTGAACCTAGCAAACATGAGCCTACTAGAAATTGGCTTCCACTCCATAAGGCTTCTCTTTGCATTTCTGTTGAGCAGCAACCCCACTCCATCCCTGTGTTCTTCATCATCGCCCCCAGAATAGAGAAATGTAATTCCATCTGTTGTCTGTATTTCACCAAATCCTGGCCACCTCACTTCACTCAATCCTAGGATATCCAGCCCATAGTCCTTCATCTCCCGTGTCACTTGTTTCAGTCTGGTTTTCTCCATCAAGGTCCTCACATTCCATAAACCGATTTTCGTAATCCTCTTCATGCCAAAAGTCGTTATCAGGTTATCCGTCCGGTTTTGTAATTTCGCTTCAGTTTCCGTAATCAGTTTATTTAAGAGGAGCGAGTGATTAACCCGCTGCCTCCGAGTGCCTTGGAGGGGCTGCCACCTTAAGCCTGAGGCACCAGGCTGATTTTCTGTCAAGGTTTCTTCCCTTAGCCTTTGAAGAACCAACTCCAAACTACAAGGCAGCAGTTGTTTCACCAGAGCCCTGTTAGCCGTAATTTCTTCAGGGTTCCTGTAGGGCCTTCACAGCTACCGTAGCGGTCTTGAGGCACACAAAGTCCCCACTGTACTTCACCCCTACAGGCAATCCCCTACTTAATTACTTTGCCCATCTCCCACGACGAGGACGAGGGGTTGGATTTGTGGAAGACCAGAATAAACATTAGATACTTTAAAAGAAGATTGGATATTGGCTCAGCAATTTTTCTAGGTCTGTGCCGTGTCTTCTGTGGATTTTCGCCTAGGCCCTAGGACTCCAAGCTGGCTCATCAGCGGGCTCTAGGTGTCCCAGCCCGGACCCCCACAGGAGTAGCGAACTGCGCGCTACCTCCCTTTTTATGAAGCGTACCTGCGCCTCTTCACTCCGAGAACTAAAAGCTCAAGCAGCCGTAACTTCCCTAGGAAGGCTTCTAAAAGAATGGTATATTGGCTTTCACGGCCAGTGAACTAAAACTCGGCAATTTTTCTAGGATTGTGCCGTATTTTGTGTGGTGATTTGCCTAGGGCACCAAGCTGGCTCATCAGCGGGCTCTTGGTGTCCCGGCCTGACCCCCACAGGAGTCGCAAACTGCCTGCTACCTCCCTTTTTATGAAGCGTACCTGCGCCTCTTCACTCCGAGAACTAAAAGCTCAAGTAGCCGTAACCTCCCTATGAAGGCTTCCAAAAAGATGGTATATTGGCTTTTCCGGCCAGTGAATTAAAACTCGTAATTTTTTAGGTTTGTGCCGTGTCTTGTGTGGTGATTCGCCTAGGGCACCTAGCTGACTCATCAGCGGTGTCTTGGTGTCCCCGCCCGGACCACCACAGGACAAGCGAACTGTGTTCTACCTCCCTTTTTATGAAGCGCACCTGTGCCTCTTCACTACGAGAACTTAACGCTCAAGCAGCCATAACCTCCGTATAAAGGCGGGAACACCAAGAGCCCTCTTATGAGCCAGCTTGGTGTCCTAGGCAAAAGCCCACACAAGACACGGCACAAACCTAGAAAAATTGCTGACAATTTTTGTTACATATTTTATTTTTATTTTTATTGAGTTAGTAGCAACCCGACCCGGCTTCGCCCGGGAGAATGCATTACGTGATAAGCGCTTTTTTTGTTATCCAGTGTCAATGAACAACGACCAACGCCCGTTTTACGTCTCGGCTTGATGGGTTAAAATCACTGACTGGACTATTATCATGGATATGCATGTGCAACAAATTCTTGTCAGACGTAATTTAAGAATGGCGACGTGCATGAAACACAAATCCCCCTTCCGTCCAATCTTAACTCGACTGTGAATTTTTCGGAACGAAAAGTCCACAGGCGAAATGAAGAAAAGCCGAGTTGCACTTCTAGGGAAACTCCAAACACAACCACCCTTCTCAGAAGTCTTAACTCAACACGACTCAACGCTTTGCTGCTGGCTGTATCTGGGGCAATAGTTCGCCCGCTAGCTAGGCTGCAACAGGGATGATAGATTCGCCCTTAGATAGCTCGTAAACTGTTGCCTCAGTATTTGAATGTACATGGTTGGAAGAAATTAAAACGTAAAAACACTCATAGTGGGCGATGTATTTAAGATAGACATATGCTCTCGCGGACTTTTTGTAGAACTTTTCATGCTGAACAATTCTTACATTCATAGTATTTAGATATTTTTAACAGTTTGCCCAGCGTAAGCTTACAAAGCGCTCGGACGCCAGGTTTTTTTTTACTTCTCCACCGAAATCGTTACTGCTCGGCTTTCTTTTATCATAAATAAATTATTTTCTATAGAAATCATCCTCGAGATATCCTTTACAGAATGGTGAAAACCGCATGAAAATCCATCCAGGGGTTCTCGAGTTTACCCGTAACATCCAAGAACCGGGGACTTTGTTTTACACTAAGTAGAGATATATTAGCACATTTCATTTTCTTCAGTTTCTGCCTGCTCAACATTTCATATTCTAATTATTCTTTCATATTTCATTTTCCCCTTTGTCCTCTGTGCTGTTGTCAGAGGATCCTCCAAAGCTACCAGCAACAATAACACATGTCAGAAAATAACAAATGATGTTTAGAGTGTACATTAAAAGAGGTGAATTCTCACCATGGCTAAGCATTCATGTAGCCTTAGGGCATAAAGTGCACTTGTAAATAAATAATAGGTAAAAGTCCAGGAAATAATCATGCTAAGTAATTTGTTTTATTTTTATTATTATTATTAGGGCATGTTTTAAGTTTATTGCTTGGTAATGTGTAGCTTCTTCCTGTGTTTGATGCTGGAACTAATCAGCTGCCATCACAAGATTTCATTCCTCCCCCTTTCAATTAAATGTGGGTCTGGTGTAACAAATTCCACAGAGGTTTACTTATCATTATATCAAAATGTAGCCATAATTTAATTTGTGACAGTGGTGAGAATGAGGTAGATCTTATGACATTTGTGACACGTGATCTGTGCGCAGGTGTTGTTGAGGGGTCTATGACAAGTGAAATAATTGATGAATCTTAAGAAACGTCAGCATTATTAGGGATGGAAGACTTGGGTCATGACGCAGAAAGTGAAGAAGTCAATCACTATGCAATTGAATATATTGCAGGCTACCTGGCAAATCTGGGGGTTAGAGGGGAAAAGTGTAACTTTTTACAAGAAGTGACTCACAACTGGATCGCAATCAATTCGAAGGGAGGACTAACTTGGCCAACCGAAGAATGGACCCAAAGAGTTATGCAGTTTGAGGTGTTGTTCGGCAATTTTCATGGATTTGACATCTCGAAATGTGAAAGAGTGATAAAAACTTTGACTTCCGTGATAAAATCTAAATTCCCCGAGCTCGACAAGAAAATCATCTCCTTGAACGGCAGCACACGTACTCTCATCCAAATACGTCACCTCAAGAAGAGACGCAAAATACAGGTCATGTAAAAGTATTCGTTGAGGAAGAGACGAATGTGGGTAGCTTTGGCCTCCTTAAACAAGTAATAAGTCATTAAAATGTGAGTTGGAAACACACTTATACTGACAGCTGTTCTAGTGTTTATATTGAGACCTTTATGCATAATCCAATTTTCATTCGGTCTCATGTGAACTATGTCCAAGTATATTTCAGACTTCAGGGAGGGTCCAACCCATATTTTAGCGACACCGTTTGTTGTATAGTGAAGAGAGGTGGACGTGACTGAGAGGATGCGGGCCGGATATTGAGCCATAAATGCACTTAGCCATAGCGCTGTTTCGCGGCAGAGAAGGGTGGCCGTGGGAATTACGGTTGCGGAGGACGGTCAGGATCGTTGACCTCTCTAGAGACAGAAGAGAGAGAACCAGAATATTTTAGAAGGACAGAGGATAAATTGTATTCGTCCACAAGTGACCTACTTGGGAATTAATAAAAGGACCACTTTGAAATTTACATTTCTGAAATCACAAGAGTTTTAACCTTTGATCGCGGTATTTTATTTATGAAAAATGTGGAAGGATGAATTAATTAACTTCAAAACAGAGGGGGGGGTAGCGTGTTTAAAGCAGCCAATCATCGATAAGGCGTAACCCTCGCTAAATTTTGCACGCCAAATGTAAGGACAATAAAGGTAGATTGCGGACCGATATAAAAGTTAAACCTTCGATCGAATCGGGGAATTAATTAGACCTACGAGACGATATGAATGTCACGAGCCTAGTGATATGAGATATTTTGTCCTGAGGGGATTATTATGGAAATTGAGTTTAAATTTCCTTCTCCTGTGCCTACTCCTGCAGCCGACACTTAAGTAGGACTCTCTGAGTGGAAGCAAATCAGTCAATTTTGGGTGCTCTTGCGGCGAAAGCGTGCGACGCTTTGCACTCTGCAATCGTGAAAATTTTACAAGTGCGAAAGACAAACTATACCACGAATAATATGAGGTCACATGAGTATATTTCTGTGCGCAAAGCAGAAGTCCGAACCGAGTGTGCTAATAAGTTCAGTATAGTTAGGACTGGCCACCGTGCTAGAAAGTTTAGGAATGTTACTGCGATAATAGGTGCTACACAGGATGGTTGGATGAATGTAGTAGTCCAACAACGTAGCTAGTACAGCCAGTTAGGGTCGTGTTCATACAGCGTGTTCACGCATTGCAAATGTGTGGTCCCTTGTACAGTTTAAGTGTAATAACTTGTAAACTTTGTTTGTCCACCCGCATCACGAGGTCCGTGTGGAAGAAGAAACCAGCATTCGCCAGAACAAGTAGATGGGAATGATGCAGCGGTCCAGTTTTGCCATGGGGATGAATATGGAGTGAGAAACCACGGAAGGGAAGCGGAGATGACAGTGACATGGCGTACAGGCGAAGGCTAAGTACAGTGCAGAATTATACTCGTATAATTTAGTCGGGGCTGCCCTCGAAGTAACAAGGGATACGGTTTTTGTATATATTTATTTTGTTGTCACGTATCAATCGGTGCTGATTTTTTGTTGTTCTTCAACGTGCTTTGTAAATGTGTGATGCGTGGTCATGGGGTGTCATCGGAATTTTCTACGGAAAGTATTTATGGAAGAACTGGTCATTAGCCCTAGGTGTTGTACATACTGTTAAGAATAGAAGGGTGGTGGACGAGATTTACTGTGTTTAAACAAACCAGGAGTTTTAGATGCTGTAAGTGAAGCATATTTTGTGTTTTGAGTGGGATCATTGGACCACCACAGTAATTGTAAAGTAAAAGCAGGTTTTAGCTGGATTCATCCTGAATAATAGTTTGGTGGAAGGCAATAGTGACCCTACGTGTAGTTGATGATGAGAGAGTTATGGGAGGCTGACTGTATTGTGTGTGTAATTTAGTGGAGGAGATAATGCCCACTGTGCGTCGAGGGTAAGTAATGGAGGTTTTGTCCATTTTGGTAAGTAGTGGAGGTGGTAATTCCTACTGCGTGTGCTGTGACTGTGATGTTGGGGAACGTCGGTTTGACGCCCTGTAGGCAGCGAATCGTATATTAAGCGTCGTAGCTTGAAGGAATGTTCCTTACGGGCCATTGCAAGCACATGTTCATGTCAATCACCCCAGCTGTTGTTGGTTTGGAGCACGGTAGGCTACCCGCCATGTAGGGGTGACTCACCCGGCCTTCGGTCCTTTCACTTGTGTTATTGTTTGAGGTTGAGGATTTAAGTAGAAACTGGTTTGTTTAAACGTTTGCTTTGAGTTAATTTAAGATTTAGGGATGTGTGTATTTTTTTGTTTGTTTGTGTTGATACTCTCGTTCTTGCCTTGATGACCCGTGTTACCAGTGTTCATTTGTGTTTGAACCTGTTGAGGTTCCCGCTTTTGCGGATGTTCATTTTATTTGTCTATGTTTAACTCAGAATCATCTTGTTCTACAGTCATTTAGAATAGACACGTTGGTTTACTATTGATTTATTTATTTCTTTGTCGTATTCCACTTGTTATTCGGCCAGTACCTGACACAGAATCAATACCGGAGGCATGTGGCCGAAGGAATTGATCTGGATATACTGTACTAGGTCTTAGTCGCCATACAATAGCGTTGAAATTAGTTCACCTGAAATGAGGTAAATTTTTGAAATTAGTTCACCTGAAATGAGGTAAATTTTGAAATATGTTAATTTGATGTAATTTTGAGATGAGTTAAATTTCTTTTGACTGAGTTAAATTTTGGGATATCAAGTTATCATTTGAAATAATTCTTTGGAGGTGGGTTAAGGTTAATAGTGTTCCACTATTTGTGTTCCATTGAACTGAATTACGGGCAAGCTGAGGTTTGGCCCGAGCACCGAGGATAGTTAGGTACAATACCGTGTACCGCCTCTGTGGACATTTGGCCGAGTGAGAGAGGCTTGACACATTTTATATATTGCATTTGCATTTTATCTGGTGATTTTGTTGTTTAAGGTAATTTCTGGGATGTTTGGTTTTGGGTTTTGATTTAAATTCAATGTGTTTTCATGAATAAATTCTAGGTTTTAATGTTTCTCATGCATATGATTTATAGAATAAGTTCCCACGATCCATATCTAAATCCCTGGGATGCTATTAATGCTAGCCACCCGAACCGAGCATCCCCTGAGAAGAGAGTCTACATCCTAGAAAACCTGCATTAAAGGGTACAATATGCACGCAGTCTTTAATTCTAATACCTGGTTGTTTTGCTTCTTAATGATGTACCATATTTATAATCTATTACATGTACAGTTGCGATTATCGTTTACTCTCATTGGACCAATCATTGAGGTATTGTGAATTATTGAGTGTACCATCCTTGGGGCTACTGTTGAAATCACGCACGGTTAGCCAATGAGAGCGAAGCGGACTCAGTGACAGCTTCACAGTCGTCCTTGAAAGGGTTTTCCGTGGTTCCCCATTTTTAACTCCATGCAAATGCTGGCACGTTACATTCTGACAGGCCGTGGCCGTTTCCTTGCCTAGTTTTATTCATCTTTATTCATACCGTTTTGCTAAAAAAAAAAACACTAGTAAAAGTGAGGCAATGAATGCACACGGGAAGGGATAATTGAGAAATATGTCATAGGAGCAGGATGCACCATGTGTCTATTTTCAACAAACCAAGACCTGAATTTAGGTAGTTTCGTCGGGTCCTATAGCATCTAATAGTCCGGGCGGCTACCAACATGGGCAGATGCCTTTGTTTTGCAGACGATTTAAATGGCCAATGAAAAAAGTTCCAAGAGTCAATAACATACATTTTTCATAATTCATTCCAACCTCAGTCAGTTTGATCACTTACAACGATGATTAATTCCAAACTCAGTTACAACGTTCGATAACAAATGTCGCTTTTTACATCATTCAAACTGAGCTATGTCCAGAGCTCACCTCGCCAATAACAGTGAGTTAGTTGGGCGACAACTCAGCACTGCTGTGAGGAGTACCTTAGTAAGATAAATAGCCATTAGAATTGGATATCTCTAGTGCATGCTAAATTTGTTAATTTATTTATTATTATTACAGTGTGTTATTATAAATTCTATACAAGTGCATACTCACCTATACTCACGTAATTCATAAAACCGTTAAATGAAAACAAACCTAACTTACATCGAGATTCAAATTCTGAGCCGTATTATAATCACCTAAGACTACCTACAATAGGCGTGCATTTACATTAGTGAAAAAAGAAATTAACCTCATCACAGTGATCAGGATATGATGATGGCCACTCAGGGTAATCCTAAGTTGCGCCCTTTAATAATGCATGTATTTTTTCCAGGAGTGTATTTACATATTTATACTTCGTACCCCGCCCATTCATTGGGCAAATCAGTGTTGCCCGACTGAAGAGCTACAAATGACAGCTACTCCTCTCAGGAATTTGGCGTAAGGAAGGGCATCCGGGTGTAAAAACATCCGCCACATAGAATTTCATCGCATCTCATCCCCGACCCCTTAAGAAACGGGAATAATACCGGGTATTTATGTATTTATTTATTTACCGGCCGAGGTGACCAAGAGCGCTGACGCGCTAACTCGTGCCTCGCTAGCATCTGTAGAGTGTGGGTTCAAATCCCACCTCGGCCGTCCTGAATATGGTTTTCGTGGTTTCCCATTTTCACCACCAGGCAAATCCGAGGACAGTTCCTTTCAATAGGTCCATGGCCGACTTCCTTCCAAAATTCCTTCCCTGACCCGTCCTGAAAATAAAATTAATGGTCATTGGCTGTATTAATTCAAATAGAAAAACGATGTAGTTACAAGAGGTTCTTTTCTTGTCGTGTGGCCTGCTGAAAGGCCGAGTGCAGGTCTTTCTAGTCGACGCCCATGGGCGACCTGCGCGTCGGGATGAGAGATGGAATGGATGAAGATGAATGAAACTGGGCAAGGATGTGGAAGGAAGCGACCGTGGCCTGTCAGAAGGTACCGTCCCAGAATTTGCCTGGCATTGAAAATGGGGGAAACCACGGAAAACCATTTTAAGGACGGCCGACGGTGGGGCTCGAACCCACGCTTCTACTGAGTCAGCAGAGAGCTTGGCCCCAACACTTAACGCTGCGCTTAGCGAGCGTAGCCATTGCTGTCGGTATTACAAGAGTTATAATATGTGATGCATGCACTAACAATGTCCTGAATTGTCAACTATTTCATCTTCCTTAATCTTTGTCAAAATTCAAGCATTTCCGAACAGGTTCGGCAGATGGTGCTGGTTTTTTAGTTCTTTTCACGGTTAAAACAAAGGAATGCGTTTTGCAAGGAATGTGCGACCCGATAAATTTCAATATACTAGGAATTCCAAATTTCACACTTCCATCAAAGTTGGGAATATAATAGTCTACGTTCTTCTCCTCCTCCTCAAGCATAACATACCTGCTCGGAGTGTCTGTTTTCCCTATAACTTGCTCGTCAGAAATCGTAGGCGGTCGATCACTGACAGCCAATGTTACGAAGAGATTCCCTGCTATAAGTTATAGAATGACATGGAACTATGATGGTGAAGGGGTCGTAGTAGCGCGATTGGCTAAAGTGGATGTAGAAAATCAGCGTGATCATCTACCTTGGCTAACCTACTGTATATAATGTAGGCCAGGCATGTGTATGTACCTAACACGATTAAGCAATCCCTGAAGATGGCTTAAATGAATTTTGGGAAGAAATAGCATCACAGATTGTTTCTCTGAAACCTGACTAATATATAAGCAAAGTTCAGCGAGATCGGGAAATTCTCAGTCCTGATATTCCCTTGTCAGTAATACTATCGAGGCTGAGTGCACTCCATTCTAGTCCTCTGACCAGAATTTAAAAAAAAAAAAAACGAGCCTTACAATAGTCGCATATGATGTGTAACATCTGACATAGAAGAAACCTCGTGTGAGATTGTTGATACACCGGTATTTTATACTATTATTGGCACAAATATTCATCTATTATAAAAGGGAGTGTTTTACAGATATTGTAGTTTATAATACGGAACTCGTTTTATTAGATGATTTGTAGCTTCAACCAGCACTAGCCTAAATAAAGAATACGATATGGATCAACTAGATTAATAGACGCGACACCGCTCATAACCTTAAATTCCTTATAAATAGGCCAACTTGCGAGTAAATGCAATGTGCACAGCAGTAGATCATGAAAGGCTTGCCCAGTTCCCGGACCTCTTGATTCACGGACCAACACGTAATTGCATATGGATTCTGTTAAAATGGGTCATATTGATATGATAAATATCGTTTAAAATGATACAGTAGTCACTTCATAATGCTATTCTTATGGGAGACAACTTTGTTTTGCCCAACACCAGCTGATTTTATTTTGGCCCCACGGTCGGTCGGTGGAAGCATAGCGGGCGCACTATCTATCCTATTGTATGCTCGAGGCATTCCACAGCAAAAGTATAAAGGAGAATGTAATGGGTGGGAACTTACCAAGAATACTGATATCAAAACAGTTCTGTAGGAATAATATGAAAGCTTTTAATACCTGTGATATTCCGGCGCTGATTAAAAATATAATTAAAAACACAGGTTAACATATTCTATCCGACTCCAATCTATGTATTTATCTTTTTACACGAACAAAATTCTGTTCATGACGACAACAAAACGCCAAGTCAAAGCTTAGCTCCTGTAGAGTTATGTCACTTCAAGTCAGTAACTTAAAGTCCAAAGAGGTAACCTGAAACGATCCAGCTGTCAGGGCGTGTTACACACTTCCATTCGATCCAGCACTGCCAGCTGGATCGTTCCGATCCACTTCCGTCCCATTTTTCAAAATCACTCCCAACAACCGAGTGGAAAGATGTTACACATCAATATCTTGGCAGGGATGGGAACCGATCAGTACTCTCCCTACCAATTTGCATTGGGCCTACAAAAATGGTTAATCTGTCAGAAAGAAAGCAAATTATTTATTTATTTATTTATTTATTTATTTATTCATTTAGTTATTTATTGCACTTTTGGCATCTATATTTAACTGTCACCCCGTTTGTAAGATTCTAAAAACAGAATCATAATATATTTGGACGCGTAGACCAAATAATCACAAGAGTGAAAATACGTGACGCATGCAGCGGCAATGGCCTGTATTGTCAACTGTTTTATCCTCCTTAATTATTGGCCAGTTTGAAGCCATTCGTCACAAACTCAGCAGATGGTTCTTTTCTGGGTCTAAAAGGAATACGTTTTGCAGGGAATGTACGATCGGATAAAATTCTATGCAGTCTACATGAAATTCGAAATTGCAATCTTCTACCAAAATTGGAAATATAACAATCTACGTTCTTCTTCTTTTCTTCTCCTCCTTCTTCACGTGCCACACAACCAGCGAAGCCTAGCTGCTCGGTTTGTGTGTTTTCCCAATAACTCGCTCGTCAGAAATCGTAGGCAGTCGATGACTTACAGCCAGGGTTACGAAGATCTTTCCCGCTATACGTAATAGAAAGCCATGGAACTATGCTATGATTCCTTTAAAAGACTATACGTGGCCTATGGCCTTCATCAATTTTCAACCTGCACCAAATTGCTTTTGTAATTAATATGTTATTAATTATTATGTAAAGGTGCATGTTTGCCTCTTACCTACGAAACGATTCTCAGATGTCTGGTATGGTAGAATTGACATGGAGTGCACTCCGCCACATGAGGACAAATGAGTAGCTATCTGGACCAAGCCGCAGTGTCTCTGGTCAAGTAACCCAAGATTAAAGGCTAGGTCAAGGGAACGCGTATCACTGACCGCATGGCGCTTCGCAATATGTGGGCTATATTGCTATAATGACTGAGGAGCGGTAACTTGGTAAACTGAAGCCCTCAATGGTCTGTAGAACCACAGTTATTGTTATTATTACTGACATTTTATTGGTTAAAGGGTGAACTGTTTTACTCACCGTAACAATTTCTTGTTTTTATGTTCGACGATGTCGAAATGTAAATATTATATGTCAGAAAACTGTATCATAATGATGGTCATTAAAGTACTAGTTTTCATTATGATACAGTTTCTCCATCCAATCAGAGCTCATGATGTATGATGTGTGACCAATTAGGTACTTGATAGCTTCGCACTTGAACACTGAATCCAACATGTCGGACATGAATTACATGATTTGAAAGTTGACAATGTAAAATATATCCGATCAACCATTGTAGTTATAATGGCAAACACAAAGACAAATTCAGCACGAACCCTTAAGGTAATAAGAAAATAATATGACATATGCAAGACATTTATGAATCTACGTCCAGACGATTGCAACACAGCATCCTTCTATATAAATTACCGACATGGGAAGTGCACCGTCCCATATGTACGCGAAAAGAAACTGGCGAATATGAGAAAAGAAATAGCACTGTGCCTCAATATCCCCAACTCCAATTTCTACACAGGACATTCTTTCATACAACTTCGGTGACAGTTTGAGTGAATGCTGCTGCAGACGGCAGACTGTAAACATATGGCATTGCCAAGCAGACAGAGCGCATGCGTGGGTCAGTGAACTTGTAAAGCACAGAGGGCAAACTCGGCGCTTGCACTCCGATCACTAAATTCAAGTGACTGAATCTCGACAGATATTTATGAATATTTCTGTTCGAACATAAAATAAAATAAAATAAAGTTATAATTATCGTCGAACGTAAACAGTCGTATGCAACTCGTCTATAATGGTAATTAAGATACTCGTCTGGAAATTATAAAACTCGCTACGCTCGGTTTATAAACATACTCGTGTCTTTATTATTGCCATTATAGGCTTGTTGCATAATGTACTATTATAAGTCTTTCATGACTTATTCTGTTTGCTGCTGACAAGGGGAGGATACGATGCATGGGTCACCGATTCGAACCATCTTTAGTACACGTGTAGAGCATGACTATGCGTATACCAGGTGCAAGTAGTAAGGTGCGCTTCACAGCCGTTTCCGAGAAATTAATTAATTGCAATTGCAGTGCGGCATCTATGTGCGTTGTACGCTAGCTAATACCTAATGACCGCGTGGTGCAGCGGTAAGAGCCCTGCTTCGTAAGCGCGGGATCGCTGGATCGAATCCCACCGGGACCGGTCCGGTGAGCTCTTTGCAGTGAGTTGTGTTTTTTCGTTGTTGTAAACATTGACAATTCGTGTCGTGAACAAAGTGTATTTTGCAGTCAATTGTAATAACGTGTTATGTGAGCGGGGAAAGGGATTCTGAAATCATCGTATGGGGGTTAACGTTTGTGACATTACATAAAGTACAGTATCGGCATTGCAAATACATTGGTATTATACACGGTCTGCTGTACTCTATTATATGTACCGATATACATTTATACATTTAAGGCCCAGTCTGTTCCGTTCATTGCATGTCTGTGAACCATCAGACCACCCCTTACGCCGCAAGCAGTGACTCATGCTATGCGCATTGGTTGTAAATTGCCAATGGTTACAAAAACAAACAAAAAACACACTGCAACGGCTCACCGGTGGGATTCGATCCAACGATCCCGCGCTTACAAAGCAGAGCTCATACCACTGCACCACACGCTCGTTAAGATACATGCTAGCGTACAACGCACATGGACGCCGCAATGCAATTGCGAATAATTAATTCCTCGAAACAGAACAATTCATGCTAGGTTCACTATGCTGTGTTTGGTTTAAGAGAAAGTGAACCTTA
This sequence comes from Meconema thalassinum, assembly GCA_946902985.2. Lineage (NCBI taxonomy): Eukaryota > Metazoa > Arthropoda > Insecta > Orthoptera > Tettigoniidae > Meconema > Meconema thalassinum. The sequence goes on from OX336389.2 coordinate 151,980,180, forward strand.
AATCTACTGTACTGTGGGAGTGCATAACTACACGGATAACATTTAACGTTTCTACGGAACAATGAATATAAAACTAATTTTCTTTATGGCCATACACAGGAAAATGAAGGTAACGTTAATTGTTCTGTTAGACGACACATCCTCAGAGGTCAACGGCTGGTAAGGCGTGACTAATCATAAGGACAACATTGGAAAAGAAGAGCATTGCAACTACTAATTTTGCTTTATTGCAAGTTTAGCGACGATTGGAAGTCTCTTGTACGACATCTAACGTATCAATTTACGTTAGGCGAGTTGTATTTTTGCCAGACTGACCAGAGAGCTCAGTACGTTCACGCAGAGATACATGGGACCAGGATATCTCCACCTCAGTAGATGAGTGGATTGGAGCTCTAGTTTGGAAATCCTGAAAGTGAATTTCCGTAAAGTTTTATTTTTAGCTTCATGTGTAAAACCGGGACGATTCATTCTACTAGACTACAACGTCTGTCATACAACGTTTGGCGCAATTTAATTCATACCTCATGAATTGATAGTAGGGGGATGACAAGAATCCTGACCACCCCCACCACGACTACCGCTGCGCGCACGTGATTGGTTAATAGCCGCCGCGCGCATCCGCACTCTTGAACGGCGGGCTTTTCAAATGATGATTGACTCTTAACCTAACAAGATGGCGTCTGTAGTTTAACCTGACCTAACCTAACTTATCCTTACCCACGAAGGGTGATTAAAAAGTACCCACGCAACGCTGGTCGATAGGAAAACCAATCATCGAAGACGGACATGTCGGGCCTTGAGGTGACAGCCCTCATTTGACTGGTTCCTTTGGACTGACCCCTTTTGACTGGTCCTTTTGACTGGTTTCTTTGGACTGACCCCTTTGGACTGACCGCTTTCGACTGGCCCCTTTTGACTGGTCCCTTAGGACTAACCCCTTTGGACTGGCCCATGATTATATGAAAAATATTCGATATTAAAGGGTGTTTAATTTTTATTCCTTTAATATTTTTAGAACCCCTGTAGCTCTGCGTGGGTAGGTTTTTGCTAAGAATTAACCTTACCCACAAAGGAAGATGAATAAAGAAGTAAAGGGAAGTGGGTTTGGGACAGAGGAACAAGTGTGGATAATAGGACGAAAGTCCAACATCAAATACCAATCATTTTTGGAGAAAAGTGTCACCGCAAAGCCCGTGAAATCACTTAAGTGAGTGGGGACCTGAACACAGCTAACAGGAAACGCAGCTAGAGCTTGGGCTATTTGCGGGCGAGAGGGGGTTGTACCTTCCCTTCCAAGCCAAGATTCAGCTACTATGGGGAAGGGTGGTAGTCTGGCAAAGAAAGAAATGATGAGTTTCCTATGTATCTTTTTAAAGTAGTTTGTTTTAAACAAATATTTTGAATAATACAAATAGTTTGGATTGGCCGTGATGTTTTAATTCTTGAAATTGTAGAATTTCTAAAAAGCGACCGAATGTTTCCAGGAAGGATAGGGATGAAGCAATTATACCATTGGGAATAATTTTGGTAAGAGCACCAATAGTTGCATTTAGGAATGGCTAAGCTTTTACCCAGCAAAGCGCCGACTAAAAGTTTAGACAATGAGAAAAACTTAAATATGGAAAACCAACCATAAGTTGTAGAGAAGATCTTAACAAGCAGGAAGCTGGCGTAGCGAGCTATGCTTGCCTTACTGGCCAGTTAGAATTAGCTATCAATGCTAAGAGAGGCTTTAATAAGTTTGTGACTAAGAGTTCTTGCTCAAATGAAACAAAAAGTGGAACTGTTATTAATTTTATTTGTGAGGTTTTTAAAGTTAAGCCCATAGGAAGAGTAGGGGAAGACTGGATCTTGCCAAATCGTTATTTTAGAGAAATGATAAAGCAAAAGGATAAATCTTGATTTTTTTAACAATGCAAAAAGGAGTAATCAATTTGACACATATAATTTAATTTTATAAACAATTGGGGTCGCAGACCTCCTAAAATCATTTAAAAGCTTGCACCAGGCAATTGACAATTTTTTGGTTTGAAACCTTTTATAAGCACTAAAATCTTCGTGAGATTTTGAAATGGTGCTAAGATTAATAAATGGAAAATGTAAAGATAATTAACGTAATTAAAGTTAAACAATAAATCAAGTACAAAATGTGTACTTTAAGGATTTCTAGATGGGTATCTTAGAAATATGAACAAATAACAACTTCGAAAGCAACAACAACAAAAAACAGGGAGAAATGAAATAGAAGTTTCTATAACTTCTTATAATGATACAGAATTGCTTTTAGAGGTTATACAAATAGGGCAGGTCACTTATTGTGAAACCTGAAGAGAAAAATTAGAAGGAAGTTTCTAGAACTTCTATATTTAAACAGGATCACGAGAAAAAAAATGGGGCCAGTTACCCATTCGTTAAACCTGGTCTAAAGAGATTAATGAAAGGTTTGGTAGACAATAACCAATTCTTGTGCTAGCAAGAAAAGAAATAGATTAATAAGCAGTTTCTAACTGCTAACATTTATACAGAGTGAATAAATGGAAAGTGGAGAAAGTTGGGAGGGCGCCTATGGTTTGGCGAGGCCTCGTTGCAAAATACATAAATTTAAAGATTAACCTAATTTGTTAGTAAAGAGGGGTTGAGGAAGAGGAAATAGGAACTTTGTAGAGAAAGTTCTTGGCCTATTTTATTTATTTCAGACGAGCGCGACGCGGATGAGAAATCGAACGAGCACTGTTTCACTATAGTCTATTGACGTGGTTGAAAATTCACTATTGTAGCACAAAAAGTTTATAGCAAGGAAAGTTATTCCAATGGTGAAAAATAACTAGTTGCACTAGATTTGCGAGAGTCTATTGCGTTGACAATTTGTAGGTTATAGTTGAATGCAGCAGAAAAACTCCAGCGGAGGAAGAAAAATTAGGTGTTGATTAACTGTTCATAAGGAAGATTCCTTGGTTAGAAAAAGTATTCCCATATGTGAGTGGAAAATACTAGAAGGTTTAACTTGTAGATGAATTGTTTGGCATGGAAAATTCCAGAACAATCATAACGGTTGAAATTGACAGAAAAGTCCAGCAGTGGAACGAGCTAAGTTTTCTACAGACAGTGGGTGATTTAAAGATATCCCACGTTGTGAGAAATTATCTCAGTTAATAAGCATAAGAAATGCCGTTTCATGTTAAGATTAGCTTAGATAGACAAAGCCCAACCTCGAAAATCCCGCGAAGATGGTTATTGCCCCACATTTAGTAATATCATACTGTCTGTAAAATGATGGTTAAAAAGCATGTAGCTATTTAAAAGCAATTAAAAAGAGTTGAAGAACGTTGAAGTAGTATTTAGCTCATTTCTGATGTACGGCGATTCTCCTAGTTGACCGTTAGTTACGATCTGGACATGGCGTCCAATTTGAAAGTTTGTCTCTCGAGGAGAGGAGACGAGCTCTAGGTAAGCTCCGACTGGAAGTCTTGACGACTGTAGCACAAGTGAGGCCTGCTCAACGAAGCGCGGAGAGACCAGGGAAGGGAAAAGACAAAGGAATATACATAAGAATACCCAACATTGTAAAAATTAATTCTCTTGATGAAATGGTCTTCAAAGAGTTGATAGTAGGCGTCACTAGCGAAGCCTGGTGGATGAGAAAGTAGACGAAGTCCTCTTGATCACGGAGATGATAGCTGGCGATAGCGACGAGATCTGGTGGCCAGATTGGTAAGGAAGTCCTCTTGTACAGAGAAAAATTGAGGAACTTCAGAGATTCGCTGCTAGATGACGCTAGGTGGGTCATGGAAGATATGTATATAGAACAGACTCACAGGTAGTATAAGCAAAGTATACCAACAAAAGGAAACCAGGAAATCACTGTTGGTGTTTGCGAAAAAAAAAGAAGGAAGTAATGAAATAAAGCAAAGAGAAGCAAAAGCTCACTCTGTCTAACCATGTATTCCAAAGAATACACCAGTGCGTGCGCAATTGACAGTGGGTCCATGTCGATAGGCAAGCAATATTTTGCGAACCAATGGTCCATACATATATAAAAATATTCGAAATTAAAGGGTGTTTGATTTTAATTCCTTTAATATTTTTAGAACCCCTGCCCGTTGTGCGCGCGCGATTGTCAGTGGGCTCCTGTTATAAGGCAAGCGATATTTTGTGAACCAATGGCCCATGAATTCATTAAAAATACCCGAAATTAAAAGGTTATTTATTTGTATTCCTTTAGAATCTTTGGAACTCCTAAGTTTAGAAAGACATGTTAGAACTTATTTTACTCAGGGTGATGCCTCCCCACCCCCCACCCCCCACCCCCCTTATTTATGGGCTAATTTTTTACGATTTAATCAGATTTAATCAGATAACAAGCCTTTGAGGTTTTTTTAATAATTATTTTATTAGTTTATGAACCATGGATTTTTAAGGGTTTAATGAGATGCTCGGGGTGGTTATTTTTCTTTTAACCCGACAGTACTTTGCCTTGGCCATGTGAGGTGAATCTTTTTTTTACAGTGGATGGATATTTTTTTTATTTGCTGCAATAAAAAGGTGTAACCGATAATGATTATGGGTTAATGACGGATTATTATTGTTATTAGCTGATGACAGATGGATTAGTGTCGTGGCAGCGATATTTATCCACCTTGTTGAGAGGCCAACAACTTGACCACTGTCCTACCACGCCCTGAATATTAATACGTGCTGCTGTGAATGTAGGAATATAAATGCTGACAGCTACTAATCGAGTATAGTTAACGGAGAAAGGCACACGCTTGGCTATATATGAAGTCGGAGATATACTTTATTTATTATATTTACAGCCAGCATATTAATATATTGATCGATGAATTAATTAGTAATGAATAAGATGGCTGTAATAGCCTTTGAAGAGCTCACAAGCAAGCAGGATGTTTCTGGTCTTTCGCTGTTACTCAAGAACTCTCTTAATAAGCGATATCAAATTCTGCTATGCTCTATGTAAACTTGCCCTTGGCGCGACAATGCTGACTACTATCGTTGAACGTTGTACTCTCTGAGTTGATGATTGATTGCGATCTTGCTTACTACCTTAACACGTATGCTGAGTACAATACAGTTTGCTAATGTCTTACTGGTTTGATACATAAAATACTTTTTATGTCTTTTGTGCATTTGGGTTTTTGAACTTTCCTGTGTGTTGGGAAACAAAATTGTGAATTATAGGTAATTGGTGAATCAACATATCCTCGGTATATAAAAGACTGGTGTTCAATGTTATTTTAATTAGTTTGGTAATAACTTGTTATGGGGTATGTCGGGCTGAGCAGTGTTAAAGTATTTTAAAGGAAGAAAGTTGGCATATTCTGAGTGGTAAGTTTACGAATTATTTATTCATTGATACATTTTAATGCCAAATGTTTAAAAATATATTGAACGAAGAATTAATGTTTTTGTATTTTTTTTAATAGTGATATTTACACCTGACAGAGTTAGTCGCCATTTGAGGGTGACTGAATACAAATAACAAAACCAACAGCAACAATATGCATTGGGATATTTTGAGAGGTAAGTTTATGACTGTATTTATTTATGAATAATATTAATAATAATCCTTGCACTACAGCTTAATAAGAGCCTAGGCCTACCAAGCGACGAATGCCCAGCCATTTGGCCTACAGATGTTGGGGATAATGCATGGTTAGCTTTTACAGCCACTTTTAAACAGTTAATCTTGTTTTTTTTTTGTGACTGGAGCGCTGCCTCACTATCAAACAGCTACTTAATGGTCCTCATGAGACAGAGTGCACCCGGTACGGTAGTTTTTAAAATCCCTGACGAAGCAGGAAATCAAACTCTATCCGGGTAAAAAGCAGGCGCGCTACCCTAACACCACGGGGATGGCTAATTTATTCATTGATACATTTTATTGGCAAATGTTTAGAAATATATTGAACTATGAAATAATTTTATTTTTGTATCCTTAATAGTGTCTCAGTTAACTGCGAGAGTATTTATACCTACATGAGGGCCCCCTCTAGGCCGTTAATCTTGTTTTTTTTGTGACCGGAGCGCCGCCTCACTATCAAACAGCTGCTCAATAGTCCTCATGAGACTGAGTGCACCCCGTATGGTAGTTCCTAAAATCCCTGACAAAGCTGGAAATCAAACTTAAGGCCCCTGGGTAAAAAGCAGGCGCGCTATCCTAACACTACGGGGTCGGCTAATTTATTTATTGATTCATTTTATTGACAATATTGTTTAAAAATATATTCAACGATAAATTACATTTTTTTGTATTTTTAATAGTATCTCAGTTAACTGCGAGAGATATACCTGCATAAGGGCCCTCTCTAGGCCGTTAATCTTGTTTTTTTTGTGACGGTAGTTTTTAAAATCCCTCACAAGGCTGGAAATTGAATTTGAGGCATCTTGTTAAAAGGCAGGCGCGCTACCCCAACACTATGGGGTTGACTAATTTATTAATTGGGAAATGTTATTGACTGTTTACAGATATATTGAAAGATGAATTAATTGTATTTATTGGTTTTTAGATAATTGGTGTGTACGCTTACCTGTTTTGTGCTAGAAGGAGAGATCAACACACTCTTGAGCTTACAAGGAAAGGGTGAAGCAGGCTTTGCAAGCCAAGGAAAGATTTTAAATTATTATAAATGTTTCTTTAAATTTATTTTGTACCTCTTTTATGTAATGTATATATGAATTTGAGTTGATGTATTTATGATGTTTTTTTTTAGATTACTGGAAAGCTTGTGCGGTATACATGTTGCTGATAAATCCTGGGAAGGTTAGCAAGTGGAACACGTGCACTGCCAACTGTTTAAAACATTGGTGTTTTTCCAGCGTGTATCTGACCAGCAGGTTTTTTTGTGCAGAACACATCAGGTAGGACTAACTTGCAAATATGGCTAGCTCTACCTCCACTGAAAATGTCTTAATATGGCAACCTCTGGTCTCTTCTTTCTGAACACGACTGTGCTCTGGGCGAATAATAAATGTCAAAGAAACAATAATTCCACAGGAATTTTTCGAATCTTGTTTCCCGATTTTTAAGGAACAAATTTATACTGCCCCAGGGCTGCATAGGGCTTTAAAGGTAAATATGGCAATGGTTTGTGATTTTGTCTACAAAAGAACAACGTTGAACATAAAGAAAATTTCAATTTATGTACGAAGATGCAGGAGCTCTTAATAAGTGATAATTTAGAAGAGTGGTACGGGACTTACAGTGCCAATGCATTGCTAAGTAAGTTTGACAAATTACAAGAAGGACCAGTGGCCTTGCTTTAGACAAAATTCATTACTTGCAAATGAACATTTGTCAATTTAACCCTTTTAATGCTGGGTCCAGTCATATCCCCATACCGGTAGCGATAGAATTGAAAAAAAAAGCTGTGTTGAATATAAAGAACTGGGATGATGAGTATTTTATTTGGTGCTTGGCCGCGTACTTGTAGCCAGTACATCGTCATGGTGAATGGCCAGGAAAGTACAAGGCCGTGTTTGACCAATTAGAACAAAATTTGAATTTATCTCGCGTGTCTTCCCTATGGACTTAACTAACATCCATAGGTTTGAACAGGATAACCCCGACTAATCTTTTACGGTGTATGGCGTTGACAGGGATGAACTTATGGGTCCGCTCTACGCCACGAAAGAACCAAAACAACACCACATTCACCTTTTTTATCTGACTATGGGGGCTGTAAATCATTATTGTCTTATTAATAATTTAAGCAAATTGGTAGGCAGTCAACAGTCTAAAGATCATAATAGAAAACACATTTGTGACCAATGCTTCCAGTTCTTTGGAACCTCCATTCTTTTGGAACGACATAGGCTAGATTGCGACTCACAAGAGGCCAGAGACTAGTATTGCCACAAGGGGATGAGGCTGTATTGAAATTTAATAATATACGCAAGCGAGATATTGTACCGTTTGTAGTGTATGCCGATTTTGAGGCTCTTACTATGCCCATGCCTGGATGTGAGCCAAATCCAGATGTGAGTTCAACCACCCCTATTCAAAAGCACGTACCCTTTGCCATAGGACTGAATGTTGTGTGTGCGTATGACCACACCAAGTTCTATTTTAAATTTCATCAGGGCTCAGATTGTGCTAAATGGTTCTTAAATGAACTTGTCGAGTTAGCTGATCATGTACAAGGATTACTGGTCAATAAAGTGGCTATGAATCTCACTCGAGAGAAAGAGGGACAGTATACGCATGTCACGACATGTCACATTTGTGAAAAGCCGCTGGTCAGTGTCGAGGACACAGTTTATGATCACACGCACTTTACAGGTGAATTTCCCGGAACTGCTCACAGGGCATGTAATGTGAATTACCCAGCCCCTCAATTTTTAATCGTGTTTTTTCACAAACTCGCGAGCTATGATATACAGTTTCTGATTCGTGAATTGGGTCATATTGGAATTGGAACCTTTTCCATTATTCCCCAAAACCATGAACGTTTTACAGCATTATCAAGGCGGTTGGGCAAATATCGTATTCGATACCTTGACTCGTTGAAGTTTATGGCTTCATCCCTAGACAGCCTAGTGAACGGCTTGGATGAAAATGAATTGAAATACACGAGAACACATTTTGAGAATCCTGAGCACTTTAAATTGTGCATTTGAAAAGGTATATTTCCATACGACCACTATAACAGCTTGGATGTTTTAAAGCAAAAGACCTTGCCACCCCCAAGAGAAATTTTACTCTTTGCTAACACGCAGTACAGTGCCCGATGAGGATTACGCCCACGCATGTAATGTATGGCGAGTGTTTAGTATAAACACTCTAGGGGATTATGGCATGCATTACTTAAAACTTGATGTATTGTTGCTCACGGATGTGTTTGAAGAGTTCCGTGACATCTGCCGCAACAGTTATGGAGTTGACCCGGCTCATTATTTTACAAGTCCGGGGCTATCGTTTGATGTGGCATTGCGATACACTCAAGTCAAATTGGATTAACTAACTGATGCGGACAAGGTATTATTATTTGAGAGTGGCATTAGCGGCGGGTTTGTATCACTTAACCAGCGCCATGCTGAGGCCAATAACAAATACATGCCATCCTATTCCCCAGAAGAATCAGAATCGTACCTAATGTACTATGATGTAAATAATTTGTATGGTTATGCTATGAGGCAAACTCTTCCCTATAGTGATTTCGCCTGAATAGTGGTTTTGTAACGGTTCTAGCAACCCCTCTCGTTGGTCCCGCTCTAGAATTCCAAGATGGTGATATCATTCGAAGAAATTATTGTAGGAACCCGTGCCAGGTGTCAAATTATTCGAGGTGACGCCCCCCTTTTGAATTTATTATTTATTTTTCCAAATTTAGACAAAGGGCCTAACTACATATTTTTGAAAATTTTGATTTATTGACTTTCTTAATTTTATTTAATATTTAATGTATTATTTATATAATTTTTTATTTACCATTTATTTTTAATTTTTGTCCAAAGAGCTTAACTACACTTTTGATGATATTTCATGAACCCATGGTCGGAGTTAGATGTGCGATGTGTTGTAGGATTCGGGGTGATGCCCCCCTCTTGAATTTATTATTTATTTTTCCAAATTTTACCAAAGGGCCTAAATACACATTTTGAAAATTTTGACTTATTGACTTTTTTAATTTTATTTAACATTTAATGTATTATTTATATAATTTTTATTGACCAATTATTTTTATTTTTTATTTTTGTCAAAAAGGCCTAACTACACTTATGTTAATATTTCCTGAACCCATGGTCGGATTTAGATATGGGATGTGTTGTAGGACTCGAGGTGACGTCCCCCTTTTGAATTTACTATTTATTTTTCCAAATTTTGACTTAGGACATAACTACACATTTTGAAATTTTGATTGATTGACTTTTTAATTTTATTTAATATTTAATATATTATTTATAAAAAATATTTACCATTTATTTTTAACTAGCAACCCGACCTGGCTTCGCCCGGGAGAATCCATTACGTGATAAGCGCTTTTTTTTTCTCCAGTGTCAATGAACAACGACCAATATCCGTTTTACGACTCGGCATGATGGGTTAAAATCACTGACTGGACTATTAGTTATATTATCATGGAGATGCATGTGCAACAAATTCTTGTCAGACGTAATTTAAGAATGGCGACGTGCATGAAACACAAATCCCCCTTCCGTCCAATCTTAACTTGACTGTGAATTTTGCGGAACGAAATGTTCACAGGCGAAATGAAGAAAACCCGAGTTGCACTTCCAGGGAGACTCCAAACACAACCACCCTTCTCAGAAGTCTTAACTCAACACGACTCAACGGTTTGTTGCTGGCTGTATCTGGGGCAATAGGTTCGCCCGCTAGCTAGGCTGTAACGGGGATGATAGATTCGCCCTTACATAGCACGTAAACTGTTGCCTCAGTATTTGAATGGACATGGTTGGAAGAAATTAAAACGTAAAAACACTCATAGTGGGCGATGTATTGAAGATAGACATATGCTCTCGCGGACATTTTTGTAGAACTTTTCATGCTGAACAATTCTTACACTCATAGTATTCAGATATTTTTAACAGTTTGCCCAGCGTAAGCTTACAAATTGCTCGGACGCCAGGTTATTTTTTTACTTTTCCACCGAAATCATTACAGCTCGGCTTCCTTTGATGATAAATAAATTATTTTCTACTGAAATCATCCTCGAGATAACCTTTACAGAATGGTGAAAACCGCATGAAAATCCATCCAGTGGTTCTCGAGTTTACCCGTAATATCCAACAATCAGGGACTTTGTTTTATACTAAGTAGAGATTATAAGCCAATCATTATAATTTAATATAATATAATCTTCCTTCCGTCCAATCTAAATTGACTGTGAATTTTGCGGAACGAAAATTTCACAGGCGAAATGAGAGTTGCACTTCCAGGGAATGGCGAGATGAATGAAACTCAAATCCCCCTTCCGTCCAATCTTAACTTGACTGTGTTTCACAAGCGAAATGAAGAAAACCCGAGTTGCACTTCCAGGGAAACTCCAAACACAACCACCGTTCTCAGGAGTATTAACTCAACAAGACTGGACGGTTTGCTGCTGGCTTCTATCTGGGGCAATAGGTTCGCCCGCTAGCTAGGCTGTAACAGAGATGATGGACTCGCCCTTAACTAGCTCGTACTCTGTCGCCTCAGTAGTTGAATGGACATGTTTGGAAGAAATTAAAACGTAAAAACACTTATAGTGGGCGATGTATTGAGGATAGACATATGCTCTCGCGGAATTTTTTGTAGAACATTTCATGCTGAACAATTCATACACACATAGTATTGAGATATTTTTTAACGGTTTGCCCAGCGTAAGCTTACAAAGCGCTCGAACGCCAGTTTTTTTTTTCGACTTTTCCACTGAAATCGTTACTGCTCGGCTCCCTTTGATTATAAATAAATTATTTCCTACAGTAATAAATAATCCTCGAGATATCCTTTACAGAATGGTGGAAACCGCATCAAAATCCATCCAGTGGTTCTCGAGTTTACCCGTAACAAACACAAATCGGGGACTTTGTTTTATACTAAGTAGAGATTTTATTTTTTGTCAAAAGGGCTTAACTATACTTTTGATGGTATTTCCTGAACCCATGGTTGGATTTAGATATGTGATGTGTTGTAGGACTCGAGGTGACGCCTCCCTTTTGAATTTATTATTTAATTTTCCAAATTTTGACTTAAGACATAACTACACATTTTGAAATTTTGATTGAATGACTTTTTAATTTTATTTAATATTTAATGTATTATTTATAAAAAAAATACTATTTATTTTTATTTTTATTTTTTGTCAAAAGGGCTTAACTACACTTTTGTTGGTATTTCCTGAACCCATAGTTGGATTTAGATATGTGATGTGTTGTAGGACTCGGGGTGACGCCCCCCTTTTGAATGTATTATTTATTTTTCCAATTTTTACCAAAGGGCCTAATTACACATTTTGAAAATTTTGACTTATTGACATTTATTAATGTTATTTAATATTTAATGTATTATTTATATAATTTTTTATTAATCATTTATTTTTAATTTTTGTCAAAAGGGCCTAACTACACTTTTGTTAATATTTCCTGAACCCATGGTCGGATGTAGATGTGTGATGTGTTGTAGGACTCGAGGAGAAGCCCCCCTTTTGAATGTATTATTTATTTTTCCAAATTAGGATTTAGGACATATTATTACACATTTTGAAATTTTGATTGATTGACTTTTTAATTTTATTTAACATTTAATGTATTATTTATAAAGAATTATTTACCATTTATTTTTAATTTTATTTTTTGCCAAAAGGGCTTAACTACACTTTTGTTGGTATTTCCTGAACCCATGGTTGGATTTAGATGTGTAATGTGTTGTAGGACTCGGGGTGACGCCCCCCTTTTTAATTTATTATTTATTTTTCCAAATTTTGACAAAGGGCTCAACTACACATTTTTGAAAATTTTGATTCATTGACTTTCTTAATTTTATTTAATATTTAATGTATTATTTATATAATTTTTATTACCATTTATTTTTTATTTTCTAATTTTTGTTAAAAGGTTCTAACTACACTTTTGTTGATATTTCCTGCACCGATGATTGGATTTGGACGTGTGAGGTCTCAAATTACTCGAGATGAAGCCCCCCTTTCCCATGACCAATGAATTTACCCAAAAGACCCAAAACGGTAAGGTCATTGACCTGAGATTTTATAAAATAATAATCGGCGAGGGTCACGTGTGGTTCTATATAACTCAGGATGGTCAACCCTTTTTCCATGGTCAATGAATTTATCCAAAACAACCAAAATGGCAAGGTCATGGACCTGAGATTTTATAAACCAAAAATGGATTTGTATATATGAGGTGTTGTAGGACTTGGGGTGATGTTCTCTTTTCCATGACCTACTCATTTACCCAAAATGTTCGAAACAGCCAGGTCATCGACCTGAGATTATATAAACTAATCATTGGATTTGGACGTGTGATGTGTTGAAGGACTCGACACGATGCCGTTTTTCTATGACCCATGAATTTACCCAAAATACCCAAAATGGCAAGGTTATAGACCTGAGATTCTATAAACCAATAATTGGATTTGGACACGTGAAGTGTCATATCGCTTTTCGAGCCCAAGATTTGATGAATTTATAAATATAAAAACCTGATTTAGGATTTAAATTATTGCATGTAAGATTTTTGATTTTTGATTTTTTAATTTTAGATTTTAGATTGAAGGTTTTGGATTTTAGATTTTATATTTTACATTTTGCAAAAAGACCAAACCATAATGTCATGACTTGAAATGTTGGTAACTAATTATTAAAGAAAGACATATAAGGATTTGTATTACTTGGAATTACGTTTTCTCTACTATTAATGTTCAGATTTTAGATGTTAAATTTTAGATTTCACATTTTACATTTAGCAAAAAGACCAAATTTAAAGGTTACTAACTTGACATTTTTTGGTAACTAATTAGTACTAGATGATTGACTAGAGATTTTACGAACAGATACTTAAATTGTATTCATTACAAATATCGGACCAGCAGTTAGAGTACCACAAGCTAGCCCAATATCTTTACCTGGTAAACAGTGCTGTAAGAATGGGGGCGTTAACTTAGCTTTTCGGTAAAAAGATCAAATTTTACTTTTTTGTCTTTTCGAATGTTGCAGACCTTAAGCATCATAGGAAAAGTTGTTTCGTGTTAATATCTGTGTTACTTTCAGAGTTATGGGCCAATGAAGTTTGATGTTAAAGTGGGTGTGGCTCACAGCAACTTCAGCAAACAGTTACACAGTTTGCTGGACTCAAGGAAGTTCACCCACTCATCCCTCTGATTGTATTTCCCTCTAAAGTAGTTAGACGTTTCTCCGGTCACAGATGGCAGCACATGCAATACTCTGGTAACGTTATACGCTCGTCTTTTGTTTGTTGTTGAGTGTGTGTTTGTGCTGTTAGTGCTAGTTGAGTTATTTATTTCGGAAGTAATTGAAATTGCCTCCTTATTCTCCCAGGTGGTCAAGGAAACGGAAGTTTACTGGCAATATTCATACCAGAACGAAGGCTACCGGTAATGAAGGCCTAAATACAAACAGAGTAGATTATGTGCCACAAAGCATGAGTGCAAGCTGCAGTAAGATAAGCAGCAATAATCTCCCCTCTTGCACTGATTCAGACTTTCAATTCAGTGGATATAGGCTTTTCAGTGTAAATATTCTTAATTCTATTCTTCAGTGCTATTGTTTATGTAGTGTATGCAAGAATGGTTATTTATATTTGAAAGAACAGTCGAAGTCACGTAAAGGGTGGGCTTACAAATTTTTGTTATTGTGTGATAACTGTCACTTTCAAGAATCGTTCTTTACTTCAGATACTGTTGGGGACATGGGATTATTTGATATAAATATTAGATTATGTAATGGTATGAAATGCATTTGAAAGTCACAGAAATGTGCCAAACTATTTAGTGCTGTCATGAACATGCCACCTCCGGTAGCAAACTTTCAGCGATACTGGAGACCTTGCTTATGAAGTCCACATCTTCTGTTGGAGAACTTAGTATGAGTAATGCTAGGTCTGTAGCAAAAGACCTTTCAGAAAATAATAAGGACATAGCAGTGACAGTTGATGACACTTGGCAGAAGAGAGGCCATTCTTCATTGTTTGGTGATACAACTGTAATTGCTGTTGACACTGGTAAAGTAATAGATTCTGTAGTTAGCAGCAAATATTGCCACAGTTCTATGCTGATTGCTAACCTAAACAGTGAGCAGAAAAAGGAACAGTCTAAGGTTCACAGACAGCAGTGCAAGGTTAATTTTTCTGGAACTTCAGGGAGTATGGAAATGGCAGGTGTTGTGGAAATGTTGTGTCGTTCAGTGGAGAAATATGGGTTACGGTACACACAGTACACAGGTGATGGAGATAGTAGGGGTTCAAGGTTGTTTTAGAGAGAAAGCCCTATGGGGAAGCTGTCCAGGTTGAAAAACTGGAATGCATTGGACACATTAAAAAAAGTATGGGTTGCCGCTTGAGAAAATTACGTGACAGCCTCAAGGAAAAGATTGTCTGATGGGAAGGTGTTATCAGGAAAGGGAGGAAAAGGCAGGCTTTCTGATTTTGAAATTGACTCTCTTCAGTATTATTATGGTGTAGCCATAAGGAGCTATACTGGAGACCTTGAACGTATGAGGCAGGCTGTGTGAACAACATCACTTCACAAGGCTTCTACAGACCAGGCTCCACAACATTCCCTCTGTCCCCATGGACCTGATAGTTGGTGCTGTTTTAACAACTCCCTTGTTGAACCTAGAATTAATTATAAACATGACCATAATCTCCAGGCACCTGTTATTGATGGAATAAAGCCCATCTACAGAGAACTTGCCCATCCAGAACTCTTGAAAAAATGCCTCCATGGAAAGACCAAGAATTCCAATGAGTCACTCAATGCTGTTATCTGGAACAGATGACCAAAAACTAAGTTTATTGGTAGAAATTCCATCATTATTGGTGTGTTAGATGCCATTTCTGTGTTCAATGATGGGTATCTAGCAACAAAATTGATATTAGTGGGAATGGGATGGAAGGAGGGTCCTGGTGCACTGCAACACTGGAAAGTCTCGATATTGCTCGAATAAAAAATAGTGAATATAAGTGCTCGGAAGACCTGAAGAAGAAAATGAAATGGAAGAGCAAGCAGAAAAAGAAGAAGGAGGAAGAGGAAAAGAAAACTGGACCACAGGATTATGGATATGGAAGGTTTTAGACCTGCCAGTTGGTACCTCAGTAAAATTTTGCATGCTTTTCTTTGTACGCGTTTATCTCTAAATCGAATATTTGTCCCCATAAGTTACATTTTCTAAAAAAAAAACTATCCAAGCAAATTGGACAAAATTTTTAGGGATGCTTTATATCCCTCATGTGCATTATTTAACGAACCAGAATTCTAATACCTTTCTTCGGTTAGGAGAAAAAAATCTTTAAGGCTAAAATTATTAACATTTTAGAAAAAAAAGTTTATCAAATTATAATTTTGAAAGTTGATAAAGTATAACAATTTCTGTTCGTTAGATCAAGCCACAGGCATTGCTCTTTATGATTAAGAAGTCTCAGTGTTCTCATTCCAATAATTTTTCTAAAAATGTACCTTTAGTGACACAATATCAGAAATAAAAGTGGTAAAATTTGGGAGCTGTAAGTTGGTAGCCCTGTAGTATTCAGAATTGAAATTTCCTTTATACAAGCAGTCATATGTATATGGTATCTGAACAAAATTTCAGTTGCAATGGTGAAAGCATTGCTGAAGAAATGAATTTTAAATGTTTGTCGGCCTTTTGGGAGAAAGTTAAGTTAATGCCCCCTTAAACAAATACATTTTGTTTGAACATAACTGTACCTTATTGACTTGAGATTTTCGAAACCATTTATTTGATAATGTTATACATTAGCTTGAATGAAAAAGTGCAAACCCTTTTATTGCTAAGGTAAGTTATTTTTCTTTACTTTGGGCTTGACAATGTAACTAGAATTTTAAGTTTTATAAATAAGTTTTCAAATGTTATACATTTTTAAGAGCAAGAATGGCTTTACACAAAGTTATGTAACATTATACCTGACTGACCGCAACAAAATAGCATGAGCAAGAGATTTTAAGATGGCCATTATTGGATTTTTAAATTATTTATTTATTTAATTAATTAATTACTTATTATTTATTACACGCGGCTATGTAGTTTAAAAGATGATTACATTATATGTTAAAACTAATTTTTCGACCTTGACCGACCTTACAATAAGAATTTTATGACCAGACACGAGTCAGCTACCAGGGAAACACTTTGGCGACTATGCTTGTTTTTGATCAGTGGATAGGGTTCTAGAGAGCAGCCAGCCATTTTGCTTTATATACAACATATACTTAGGCCTATATAGAAACTGAGTAATCATGTTGTTTTCTTACACACACACAAACCGAGATATTATACTTGAGTTGATTAGGATAGCCATGTAGAGCTTACCAAAAATCGCCGTTGTGTAATGGTAAATGCTAGTCAACGGACAGTGACTCATTACCAAAACCCATTACACGGTACCTGAGAGGTTTTCTACAATTATTGTAAGATGCCTTTAACCCTCTATTAAACACACTGTTCATGAAATTGATAACAGCAATGTTGCAAAGTTTTGTAAACACTCAAGTCCACAGGACTAATTATATTAGTAACTGTCAGGTTGGCTGAGTGGTTAAGGCGATTGACTTAAGTTCAAATTCCCTGTTTCAGGAAGCAAGGGTTCGAACCCCTTACCCAACATAACTATTACCTCAACATGGGTTACCAGAACTGTATTTTTATGATACTCAATATACAAACCGCAGATAGTGTATTATTTAAGGCCACTTTTTTTTCGAACATAGCCGGAGACAGTCGATGGTTAGCGATTGTATTAGGAGATAACAATTAAGGAAAACAGACAATACCCATAAAATATATTTATTAATTTAATTTTTATATTAGATACACACTTAATACCACTCTCTATCGCTTTACCATTGCTTGATATAGATTTTTAAACACAACGATTGTTGTAGATCGTTTTATAACTTTGTCCATTCACTCTTGTTCTTAAAAGCTGGGGAAGCAACAATGGTTTTATAGGCGTAAAAACCTCATCCTCTTCTTTTTCATCATCATCATTATGATGATTATTATCATTATCATTATAGTCATTGTCATCATTATCATCATCATCATCATCATTGTCATCGTCATCATTATTATCACTATTACTATCTAATCCTTTTTGGTCCTTTTGCAATACCACTTGTTGTAAATTCTGTGTTGCTTTTGATAGTGTTAAGGGTTTTTTGATCGTTGGCAACTGTCCTAACATGACTTTGTGAGTAGATGATAAATGCTTTTTAACAAACAATGGACTATCTTTAGCAGCTATATTGTTTTCTTGAACGAGCTTTTTAACATTTTCATGATTTTTTGTTGACAGCAACTGTGTTTCATCTAGTACACCACAGTGATGATTACTGACACTTAAAACATCACTATTTTTACTTTTTAGGTCACCTCGATACTGTTTTGAACGTTGTTTTGAACAATAGCCAAATAACAGTTCCGTCTTTACAATATATTAATGTCCCTTATAGTATGCATATGGCTTACCATACCTAGTTATTGATACTTTCATATCAACTGTCAAGCATAAACTAATCTCTAGTAGAGTTAACTCGGTAATAAGAATAATAGTTTAATGTGGGAGCAAATATGGGAGCAAAACTTGGGGGTAAAAGTGGGAGCAAATGTGGGAGCAAATATGGGAGTAAAAAGTGGGGGTAAAAGTGGGAGCAAATGTGGGAGCAAAAATGGGAGCAAAAAGAGAAAGCAAATGTGGGAGCAAATATGGGAGAAAAAATAGGGAGCAAATGTGGGAGCAAATATGGGAGTAAAAGTGGGAGCAAATAGGGGAGTAAATATGGGAGCAAAAGTGGGAGCAAATATGGGCGCAAAAGTGAGAGCAAATGTGGGAGCAAATATGGGTGAAAAAAGTGGGGGTAAATGTGGGAGCAAATGTGGGAGCAAATATGGGAGCAAAAAGTGGGAGCAAATGTTGGAGAAAATATGGGAGCAAAAGATAGTGCATTGTTTGTTGAAAAGCATTTATCATCTCCTCAAAAAGTCATGTTAGGACAGTTGACAACGATCAAAAAACCCATAACACTATCAAAAGCAACACAGACTTTGAACAAGTGGTATTGCAAAAGGACCAAAAAGGATTAGATTGTAATAGTGATAATATTGATGATGATGATTATGATCATGATGATGATAATGTTGACAATGACTATAATTATTATGCTAATAATAATCATCATCATAATGACGATGATGAAAAAAGAGGATGAGGTTTTTACGCCCAAAAAACCATTGCAGCTTCCCCAGTTCTTAAGAACAAGAGTGAATTGACAAAGTTATGAGAGGATCTACAACATGCGTTGTGTTTAAAAATCTATATCAAGCAATGGTAGAGAGATACAGAGTTGCATTCCGTGTGAATCTATTATAATAATTAAATTAATACAAATATTTATTTGGTATCGTCTGTTTTTCTTAATTGTTATCTTACCTTTCACTCCTAATACAATCGCTAATCATCGACAGTCTCAGGCTATGTTCGGAAAAAAGTGGCCTTAAATAATACACCATATGCGGTATGTATATTGAGTATCATAATAATACAGTGCTGGTAACCCATGTTGAGGTAATACTTATGTTGGGTAAGGGGTTCGAACCCTTGCTTCCTTGAACAGAAAATTTGAACTACAAGTCAAACGCCTTAACCACTCGGCCAACCAACAGTTACTAATTTAATTAGTCCTGGGGACATGAGTGTTTACAAAACTTTGCAACATTGCTGTTATCAATTTCGTGAACAGTGTGTTTAATGGAGGGTTAAAGGCATCTTAAAATAATTTTAGAAAACCTCTCAGGTAATGTGAAATGCGTTTTAGTAACGATTCACTGTCCGTTGACTAGCATTTACCATTACACAACGGCGATTTTTGGTATGCTCTACATGGCTGTCCTAATCAACTCTAGTATAATGTGTCTTTTTGTGTGTGTGTGAAAAAAAACATGATCACTCAGTTTCTATATAGGCCTAAGTATCTGTTGTTTATAAAGCAAAATGGCTGGCTGCTCTCTAGAACTCTATCCACTGGTCAAAAACAAGCATAGTCCCCAAAGTGTTTCCCTGGTAGCTTACTCGTGTCTGGTCATAAAATTCTTATTGTAAGGTCGGTCAAGGTCTAAAAAATTAGTTTTAACACATAGTGTAATCATCTTTCAACCTACATAGCCGTGTGTAATAAATAGTAATTAATTAATTAATTAATTTAATAAATATATAATTTAAAAATCCATTATTAGTCATCTTAAAATCTCTTGCTCATGTTATCCAGTTGCGGTCAGTCAGGTATAAAGTTACATAACTTTGTGTAAAGCCATTCTTGCTCTTAAAAATGTATAACATTTGAAAACTTATTTATAGAGCTGAAATTTCTAGTTACATTATCAAGCCCAAAGTAAAGAAGAATAACTTACCGTAGCAATAAAAGGGTTTGCACTTATTCATTCAAGCTAATGTATAAAATTATCAAATTAATGGTTTCGAAAATCTCAAGCCAATAAGGTACAGTTATGTTCAAACAAAATATATTTGTTTAAATTCTTACAGCACTGTTTACCAGGTAAAGATATGGGCTAGCTTGTAGTACTCTATCTTACTGCTGGTCCGATGTTTGTAATAAATAAAATTGAAGAATTTGTTCACAAAATCTCTAGTAAATCATCTAGTATTAATTAGTTACCAAAAAATGTCAAGTCAGTAAGTAACCTTTAAATTTGGAGTTTTTGCTAAATGAAAAATGTAAAATCTAAAATTTAACATCTAAAATCTGAACATTAATAGTAGAGATAACATAATTCCACGTATTACTAATCCTTATATGTCTTTCTTTAATAATTAGTTACCAAAAATTTCAAGTCATGACATTATGGATTGGTCTTTTTGCAAAATGTAAAATATAAAATTTTAAATCTACAAACATAAATCTAAAATCTAAAATTAAACAACTAAAATCAAAAATTTTACATGCATTAATTTAAATCCTAAATCAGGTTTTTATATTTGTAAATTCATCAAATCTTGAGTTCGCTAAGCTACTGTATATGACACTTCATGTGTCCAAATCCAATTATTGGTTTATAGAATCTCAGGTCTATAACTTTGCCATTTTGGGTAAATTCACAGGTTATGGAAAAAAGGGCATCATGTCGAGTCCTTCAACACATCACACTCCAAATCCAATGATTAGTTTATATAATCTCAGGTCGATGAACTTGCAGCTTTGGACATTTTAGGTAAATGAGTTGGTCATGGAAAAGAGAACAACACCCCAAGTCCTACAACACCTCATATATACAAATCCAATTATTGGTTTATAAAATCTCTGGTCCATGACCTTGCCATTTTGAGTGTTTTGGATAATTTCACTGGCCATGGAAAAAGGGATGATCATCCTGAATTATATAAGACTCACGTGACCTTCTCCGATTATTAATTTATAAAACCTTAGGTCAATGACCTTGCCGTTTTGGGTCTTTTGCGTAAATTCATTGGTCATGGAAAGGTGGCCATCATAAGTCCTATGACACCTTACATGTCCATATCCAATTATTAATTTATAAAATCTCAGGTCGATGGCCTTGCCGTTTTGGGTCTTTTGGGTAAATTCATTGGTCATGGGAAAGGGGGCTTCATCTCGAGTAATTTGAGACCCCATAAGTCCATATCCAATCTTGGGTTCAGGAAATATCAACAAAAGTGTAGTTAGACCCTTTTAACAAATAAAATAAAAAATAGATGGTAATAAATGTTTTATAAATAATACTGTCCCCGATATGTCATGTGTCAAGATGTCAGAACACACCACGTGATCTAAGGGCGGACAGATGACGCGCAGGAATGCTTGAGACGTCACTGCCTTGGCCACCTTGATTCCAAGATGTCCAGAGACCTTGAATCATGGAAGGATATAAGGCTCATAAAATTTACAACCATTATCTGAGGATTTGAGAAAGAGCTTCTGAATGACGTAACAACGCATGGGACCAGTAAGGAAGAAGGAGACCACGTGATCTAGGAGGACTCTGTAGAGGTCTCCATACGCAGAAAGCGAGCTTTTTAGGTGAGCAGGTCTCTTGAAGTCTGTCACTTGCTTTCCATACGTCGACTAGTGAAGAGAGTTCCACGAGCGCGCATAAGTCATACTCAACGGCAGTCTAGTGACGAAGGGCTGACCGCATCGCTGTGCCAGCATGGCAAAATACGGTATACGAAGTGATTTATACAATCTGTCGGAACAAGTTACAGAACTGACAGTTTACGCAGTCCAATGTGGCTTTGTGTTTCAGAAGTGAGGACAATACGTGTACAGTAACAGTTTACATGTTCTCACGGAGTTACAACATCGTAGGAAATGCTGTTAGAGCTAGGCTGGACATGGAACGCTATGATATCAGTAAATCTGTAAGCTGCTTGAATCGAGACTCTGTTTACGGTGAGGCGAGGTCATTGTGCCGAGCGACAGTATGTGGGCCAAGGCCAACCGCTTGTGACGTGCGGGACATGCGGGTGTCTCGAAGCCACGTTTGAGACTGAAATCTCACGAGATATTACGCACGAACTTTGCGTTTTAGAAACAGCTCTAGTTCGAGAACCATAAGGTTTGTCAAAGTGCGGTTTGCGCGATTGTATCCAGAATCATATAAACTGTCATATTGGATGGGCGGAAATTTTGTGAAATTTTGGACAGGATGGTCATCAGACCCGGCATCTATTCGTTTCTTGCGAAGAACTTTCAACATCATAGGATGGCGCACTAGGAGACACGCGACATGGGAGATTTATGAGGCGGATGACGTTCCTGGAGCCAAGCATGGAGGCCCACAGTCAAACACAAGTCGACCACGAGGCCTGGAGATGGGTCAAGACCAAATGGCGAGAACGAGGGGAGTCGTCATTGGTCCCACAAGAACACCACACTTCTCCAAGAAGAATCCTAAGGTACAGATGACATCACCATGATTCTAAATAGCTAGAATTTTAAGTGAAGTAGATTTTAGTGGTTGGAATACTCTCATCAAATTCTATTGCGATAATTTAAGGGGATCTACAGTCATTAATTAGGCGGTGACATTGAAACATTTTTCTTGCGTTTTCTTGTGAAACAACTGGTTATTCAAATATAATGAATATAATTCTAATTATGTAGTAGATAATCTTAGGCATGAAACATTAAATTAGTGAGATATTGAGAAGACGCTGTTAATAAACTTGATCACAATAACACCATATCAGTAAAATTAGTAAGGAATGTTTGACGGATAATAATCATTTAAACTAAATGGTCAATGAAATTTAAATAATGGTGTATAATTTTTGCACAATTTAAGACATTTAAATAAGATAATTAAATCTTTCTTTAAACACACTGATAGCTTAGAATGGTAAATCTAGACACGACATGATGTCATATAACTTGAATGATTCAGTTAATGAGAATGAATGGCAGGTAATAAGTAACGCTGCAATGCTGTAATTAAGATAAGAAAGTGTAACGCAGGTAAAATGTGGCAATTTAATGATGTGATCAAAATATTAAAAATATGCGAAGATATATGAAATAATAGTGTGATAAAAAGGTCACTGTGATATAAATAGGCAAGTAATTAAGTAATAATTAGCATATTAATTGTGTAGAACAAAGCCATTTAAAATATGTGTGTTAATTTAGTGAAATGTCACTATGTAAAAGTTGTAGCCAATGAGTTTGCCTGACGAATATTTTTGTAATTATTTCTGAATTAACATTACTCAACATCAATGAGAGTTACACCAGTCAAAGATACCAGTGGAAAGTTTAATTATAACGAAACAATAATGTGAATCAGGACAGTATTAACTAATTGTGAGAAGTTTCAGAATGTAAATGATGTCTAAACATTTGTAAAGGCAAAGACATTTTGGATCTATTACGAGTTAAGAGAAACGTTGCTATGCTATGATGTGATGTGAACATTCACATGTGTATATAGGTTGTAAATTTTGTTAATAGAATAAGCATGAATATCCACTATGCACCAGTCGTGATTTAGTTAGAAGGAGATCTAATATAATTATCCCAATGATTTTTTTGTGTTTTCTTTTTAATGCAGTCAGTTTTCTAAGACATCCAAACATGAACTTGATATTAATCTATGGATGAAAAAAAAAGTGTAATTAAAACGTAATCTATTGAAGTCAATATGCGGGATCTCCGTAAGTTGAATTATATCCAAAGGCAGGACACGAGGAGATTTCGTCCCAATTAAAATTGCATTTCATTTATTTATTTTTTATTTGCACATCAAGACTTAACTTAGTCAATCTCCAAGTGCAGTGGATTGGAATTATTCTTTGTATTGGCTGTATTAGTGCCTCGGTGAATAAACATGTGGAAGTTTTATCTTATTTGTGCATATTCTTTCCGTGGCTAATCATCTACGATTTTCTTTTGGTAAAATTTTCTAGGTCTGTTGTATCGAATTTCAACCTGGGATCGCGATGAGTCGGGCCACGCAATCCAAGGCTGGAATATCGGGCACAATACACTAAATATTAAATAAAATTTAAAAAGTCAATAAGTCAAAATTTTAAATAGGTGTAGTTAGGCCCTTTGTCAACAGTTGGAAAATAAATAATAAATTAAAAAGGGGTCGTCACCCCGAGTCCTACAACACATCACACATCTAAATCCAACCATGTGTTCAGGAAATATCAACAAAAAGTAGTTAAGCCCTTTTGACAACAATTAAAAATAAAAATAAATGGTAAATAAAACATTATATATATAACACATTAAATATTAAATAATATTTAAAAAGTAAATAAATTAAAATTTTCAAAATGTGTAGTTAGACCCTTTGTCAAAATTCGGAAAAAAATCAAAATCAAATTGGAGTCGTCACCCCAAGACCTACAAAACATTGTGCCCAACTCTAGGAATGGGTATTCCAAGATTCAGACACCTAGATATCAAGGGAAAGGCTGTAGCCGCTTTTGAAAGTTCAGATATTTGAATATTTGGAATATTTGGAAATAATTTACCGATACTTGGATGTCAAGTGACGTAGCGAGTAATAGCAGAGGTCGAGGCTATTTATTGATTAAATAGTTAACTATGGAGTAGAGACTTGAGACTGGGATCAGATTACTGGCACGGCCAAATGAAAGAGAATGCAATTAGTATCAAGTAAATCGGACCAGGGATTCAAGAGATATGAGGATTTCTAGATATCAGGTGATGACGCGTGACCCTGACAGTTTTGAATAAAAGCCAGCTGGCCGAAGCAACTTCAGCTCATTCTAACACAAGCACTTGGCGAGCAAGTTGCATCTACGCTGAGCCAAGGCACATGGTTGCCGGATCTACGCAGAAGTTCTTTTCAAGTCGTGATAGTCACGAAAAGTGCTGCGCTACGAGTTGGAACTTAGTAAGTTTACGGCGAGGAGAATCACTGAGGTGATTGATTTTTCTACAGACATTGGTGGAAATATTTATATTTCTACAAGGACATATGCTAGACTTTGTCTAGAAAATAATATTTTGTCACGGTCCAGTAATAACTTAATACTTGGATGTTTAAATCCATTCAGTCAGTTTTTCGATCTGTCAGTACACTGAAGACTAGTCTATAACGGTGGCGTTCATTAGTCTACGCAAGGGAAACTACAAGTTGCCTAGCGCATGGTAGATGGTGATATAACAAACCATGCCCAGGGAACGATCTTCAGAACAGCCGTTAATTGCTTAGACTGTCAGTGTTTTTCTTGTACTGATAAGATTACAGTGAGTTACGTTACAACTGACATATCTAAGAAGAGATCACTTAGATCTGACCCTATTTAAACAAACTGTTATGGCTTTGATAGAAGCCCATATTAAAATGGAACAACAGTTAATTCAAACGTCAAGAGATACTACCACTATGTCTGACTAGACGAATTGTGGGTATATGATGGCGGCGGATAAAAGGATTATACGTGCTTGTCCGACAGGGCATGGATAAATCTGGTACAGACCAGGTTTACTACGCTTCAAGACCATCAAGAAATGTAAGCCACATTTGAATTATATTATGCCTAGCTAATTGGAACAAACTATTTTTTTTTTCTGCAGATGACCAACACATTTTATTTTTCGTCGTATTTAAATCTTGCAATGATTTACGCAAGACTTGTTAGAGTTATTCTGAGCATTTTCAACACTCAGAACAGTTTAGGATCGATGACCGAGCATTTCGAGCATTCATTTGAATATTTCATAATTTTGGGAAATCACGGTAATCAGCCGATGTAACTGTAAAAGTTAAATTATTTTTTGTTGAGGAATGGATATTTTTTCCATATTCGAAGGTTCGAACATGTGGATTCTCACATAATGAGATGATAATTAAACAAATTAAAAATAATATAAATAATAATAATAATCCACTAATAATAATAATAATAATAATTTTTATAATTTTTCTAAATAATTCTTGGATATTATATTTTCTAATAATCATATGTATTGAGAAAGATCCTATGAAGTAGTTTAATCATTTCTAGTCTGGAACAGGAGATTTTCCGAAGGAGAGTGGTTAGCGCAAGCCCGCTTTCAACCAACATTTCAGTTCTGGTTGAACAGTTGATATTTGCATTGAGCAAAGTATATTTTTCAGATAACACGGAGAGGCATGAAACGGGAAGCAATTGATATTTGCGTCAAATAGGATATTTTTGTATTTATATAAAATCATGACGTAAATACACTCGAAAGTGAAATAAAGCTTTTCATAAGTATAGTAAATTCACGGGTTGAACTGAATGGTAAAATAAAATAAACTTGTAAGTTTATTAATCTTCCAGTGTTGATAACAAGCAGAGGCTTGATTTATTGTATAAATTTGGGGAAGAAAATTTATGTGTGGAGTAGTTGAAATGCCATTCCCAGGTGCGCATGTTAAGTCGCAGGAATGAGGAGGTTTTTTCGAGCATCAATCAAATAGCAGGTTCGATGGCTCAGGTTTATAGTAGGAGTATTGGAACTACACATTTCGTCGTATGAATAACCCGAAGGTTATTTCTTTGAAACCATCAGTTCTTATTTCAACCTTGTTTACGAATTCCATTTAGACTTTGATTTTGCTAGAACCCGGATTTGTCATGATAGTAGTTTATTCTTCTTCAGAGGAAGACCTTTGCCGTTGTTGTTGTAATATTGTGTTCTTACACAAATAATAGAATGGGCCACTGCCAATTAAAAATAATTCTTTAACCACGAATAATTTGAAGGATATTTTCAATCCTAGTGCCATGAACTAAATGAATTCATTATGAAACTACAATTCTAATTTCCGCATTCTGTCGAAGAATTGCAAGTTGTGAAAGTTGCTAAAAATGGCCATGAATATAAATATTTTTTATAATAATGATTCCAAGTGGAAAATTGAATAGTTGAATGGTTCAACCATTTATTGATCAAGTTGATGATTCAGAAATCATATATTTTGTTAGGAACTTGAAGTTCATAATCGAGTCACTTCTCGAATGGTTAATGTCAGAAGAACGATTAATTGTTGTTGTGCTTCGCACAGTTCTTCGATGCTATGCTCAAGGTCAAATACTTTTCAGATGTTATTAATATGTGTAAATGATTTGTGTTGCTTCGATGATGATAATATTTTTCGACGATGTATTTTTGAAACTGGAAAACTAAGTGAAAGTTTAAAAATTCTATGAACATTTATTCTACGAGTGTTAATATCATGTAAATATTCAATCAGTGATCTACGATATTTCCAGTATAGACAATTAACTTTGAACTGGAATTAAATATTAATAATTTTGGAACACAGTCTACAGGACTATTAATCGGACTTGTGTTTCCAAAAAGATTGTCAGATGTGTTTGGAAAATTTCTGTATATTGTGTGTAAATAAGAGTGTGGATCGCCACACGTGGATGATGCTGCTTTGAGCATCCTTGCAGTCAGATTTTTACTTCAAAATAAACTGAGATAATTTTACAGGATGTGTTACTCCCAATTAAATCTCCTTCTATCCTTATTGTTGCATTGAGCCAAAAATCAGTAAAGCATTTTTTTAATTTGATGTCGTTTTTGCGATTTGCTTTAACCCATCTGGCGCTCCGGGATATTTTGATTCTCGTGCTGACTGATATTGGTAAAATGCATATGTGGTCGTGCGGACTCCGGTCTAAACGGGCACATAAAATAAGATAGAGAGAGAAATGGCTTCGAACGTGGGGCTCGATTTAGACATGGTCAATCGCATGCCGATTTGAAATTGTGATAATTTTTATAGAAATATTTTGGGAGTTGAGAGATGTCTGGTTTGGATGAATAAATTAGTAGGAAAACCAATTAGTGGGGAAAATTAAAAATTTAACTTGATTAATAATTAGAATGGGTTTGATTATTTTTGATAATGGCTTAACCATTAGGGCGTCAAGTAAATTCAGTAGTAAACGTTCGATGACTGGACATGCACATTATTAGAATCCAGGTGGAGGATATTTGAGAACTTGCATATTTTCCTTGTGATATTGTGGTAAATGTAATTCGTAAAAGTAGAGAATTTTGTTTTTCCATCACGTCGACATTAGGACAAATCTCATTTTATTAGAGTGTTCCAATTAGCTATTCATATTTCTTGTTCTAGTTATAAGCTTGTGTTTGCCACTGTTGTATACCCCTAAGTTTTGAATAATAATTGAAAATTATGGAAGAAATGATGAGGATGATGAGGAGTTTGGAGGAGAGTTCAAAAGAGGCTGGACTGCGTGTAGCAGCCATTATGAAAGAAAATACTGAGGCTTTGGAAAGGAAACTTAAAGAAAATTCTGATAAACTTAAAGAAAGTTTAAACGATAAACTTAAAGAAAATTCTGATTCTTTAGAAAATAAACTTAAAGAAAGTTTGAATGATAAACTTAAAGAAAATTCTGATTCTTTGGAAAATAAACTTAAAGAAAATTCTGATTCTTTAGAAAGCAGGTTAAAAGGTAACTTGAAAGAAAATTTAAATAGTAAATTTAATTCAATGGAAAGTAAATTTAAAGAGAATTCTGAAATTTTGAAAATGACACTTGAGAGTAAAATGAACAAATTATGCGAAAAAACACATGAGCTCGAAACTTCATTAGCTACTAACGCAAGTTTAATGGACGAAAAATTTCGCGATGCCGATCTTCGATCCCAAAGCTTAGCTTATAGGATAGAACATGGTCTTAGGAAAGTTGGTGAAGACATGGTCAACCTGGAAGTCAGAGTGAAGAAGGAGAGTAACGAGATGGGAATTCTAGTTGTTCAACGTTTAACGGAACAATTCAAAGAACTTGTCATGGGAGAAATAAGAGAAGGTGTGATTAATGAGTTACAAACTGAAATTAAAACCACAGTTGTCAATGAAATTATAGACACACTCAAGCTGGAGAATCAAGAGGGAATCAAGGAGATTAGGGAATCTTTGTCATCCCATATTGAAGTAATTGCCAAAGATATCCAAGCAACTCAGAAGGCCATATCAGATATGACAGGGTCATTGAAAAGTCATGAGGCTGTTATGAACCAGATATCCATTGATGTTAAGGACAATTGTAAAGAAACTGAAGCAATTAAGAAAATGGCAGAAGAAAACCAGAAGGAACTTGAGGCTATGAAAACTCAAATCAAGGATGAGAAACAGTCTGATCATCTGTTGAAAATGCCAAATGTAAGGGGAAAGGAACAGATACAGATAAATCTAGGAGCAGCTAGAGAGACTGATAGACAGGATGAGGTCAGGACAGTATTTCAATCCAACCCCATAACTGTATTTAAGAATGTAGAAGATAAGCCTTCTAAATTTTCAGGGCGAGATTCTGTGACACCCGTGGAATTTTTGAGAGAAGCAGGTGATTACCTGAAAGATTCTAAGATCCCTAAAGAAAGACAGATCCGAGTGATAGGGAAGTTTTTGGAAGGTCCTGCACTTCTTTGGTTTAGAGCTTTCAGATCCACTCTAACCACTTTTGAGGAGTTTTCTCGTGGGCTATTGAAAAAGTTTTGGTCCCCGGAAACCCAACAGCAAGTTAGAGCAGAGTTATATTCGAAGAGATTCTCGACGTCACAACCTACTCGATACTCTACGTACTTTTCTGGACAGCTGTCTAAACTCCAACATTTAGATCCGCCGATGCCAGATAACGAATTGATTACTGCATTGATACGTCAGTTTCCCGCAGACGTCCAGAGAACTTTGATCGCTGCTGATATCTATAATATGGAACAATTTTATGAAGTATTACAAAAGTTGGATCATACGAACGCTCAATTCTTCCATCAGAAGGGAGTAAAGAATAACAACGCTGTGTATGCTGTTATGGCTGATAGTTATTCTCAAACACCTCGAGAGATTCGAGAAGGGCGAGAAGATAAAACGCCGAGGGAAGATCCAAATAAAGGAGGATGGAACCAGTACAGTAACAGATACAGTTACAAGCCATATGCGAGACCGGATGGTGGTAATCGATACAATACTCGATGGAGAAGACCACGAGATAGTCAAGGAAGGTACCAGGAAAGAAGATATTATGGTAGAAATAACTACAATAACGGAGGGAATGTGGATAATCGTCAGTCCAATGAAGAGTTCAACAAGGAGACGAGGAAAAATTTGGAAGCAAGACACCAAGATAACTTGCAAATTTTGGAGCAGAGGCCCAATGATCCAGGTCCATCGGGAACACAACAATCCCGGGGGAATGGTAATGAAAAAAAAACTTCGAATTCACAGTAGAAGATAGAATTTTGAATACTTTCACTTCCAGAATTATTAAATGGCAAGCAGAGGATGATGACTTAATTCAACAGAATGACGAACGAAAAGAAATGGGTACCAGAATTAGAATGCCAATCATATCATGCGAAGTATTCGGTATGCCTGTCGATACTTTGATCGATACTGGGGCTATGCTTTGTCTGGTTAGTGAGAAGCTTTATATTCTGTGGAAGCTCAAAGAGAATTTAGAGGAGATTCCAGTATCAGGAATTAAGATCCAAGGAATAATACCCAATAAAATATCTCTGTGCAAAACACAATTATACTTATGTATTACGATTGGAGGACATGATTTTCGACATGTGTTTGTTGTAATGAAGGACATGGCTTTTGACATGATATTGGGAGCAGATTTCATTCAGAAATATCAAGCAGTGATAGATATGAAGACAGAGACGATTAGATTCAAGAATACCGAAAAGATTAACTTCGAGGGAAAAGAAGAGGAAGACATCGAGGGAGATGCTCAATGGTCTCTGATTTTTCATGAAGCTGAAGGAAGAGAAGTCTACACTGAGAAGGAGTCCCCAGAGCTAGGGAAAATTTTGGAGGAGTATCACGATATTTTTGATGTTAAACCTGGTGAAATTAAAGATTTTGAATATCATATTCGTGTAAATGATGATGCACCTTTTCATGCTAAATTGTATCCAGTAGCAGAAAAGCATCGAGAAAGAGTAAAAGTGCGTATCAAGGAGATGGAAAGTAACAATGTGATTGAAAAGTTCACTACATCTTATGTCAATCCATTAGCAGTAGTGTCTAAGCAAGATGGAAGTCTGAGACTATGTTTAGACGCGCGAAATTTGAATTCAAGATTACTGCCAGAGTATGACAGACCACCAATCATCAGGGAACTGTTAAGGAAATTCCAAGGCAAGGTCTGGTTCTCTAATATTGATCTCACTTCGTCCTACCATCATATTAGGCTTAGTGAAGATTCTAAGAAGTTTACAGGATTTATGTTTGACCAGCAGACATATGTATTCCGTCGTCTACCATTTGGAGTCAAAACATCTGGATCCGTTTTGATCAGAGCACTGGAACAAAATTTGAGTCCTGAAGTAAAAGAGATAGCAATTCGTTATATTGATGATATCTTAATTGCATCTGAGACTAAGGAGGAACATTTGCTACATCTTCAAATGTTATTCGCAGATTTGAGAAAAGCGAACTTCAAAGTAAACCTTCGAAAATGTCAGTTCTTTCGAAAGGAAATAAAATTTTTGGGTCACATTTTGGATGGAGAAGGATACCGTCCCAATGAGACGAAGATACAGGCAATTGCAAATTTCCCTAGACCTACTAGAGTGAAGAATGTCCGCAGTTTTCTCGGGACATGCCAATTCTTTGCAGGGCATTGTCCGAACTTCACCAAGACAGTTGCGCCATTGCAGGAGTTATTAAAGAAAGGAAACAAATGGAAATGGGATAAAGATTGTGAACAATCATTTCAAGATGCCAAGAGGTTATTGGTAAACAGTGTGAAATTGGAGTATCCTGACTTTACCAAGAATTTCATCATAGAATCTGATGCATCCACCGTAGGGATTGGAGCTATTCTACTTCAAGAAGATGAAGACCACAAGAGACATTACCTGGCGTTCATTAGCAGGAAACTTCGTCCATCAGAGAGAAATTATTACACCACAGAGTTAGAAGCACTTGCTGTAATATTCGCATTGGAGTCGTGGAAGAAAATGTTAATTGGACATTCAGTCATTGTGAGGACTGATCACCACGCATTGGAGTTTATTTTGAGAACAAACTTTGCCAGTGATAGAATAACTAGATGGTCACTTTTTATTCAGCAATTCAACCTAGTTATTGAACACACTCCTGGAAAGTTGAATGTGGGAGCTGATTTATTGAGTAGAGCAGTGGAGTCTACATCTAAGGTTTTTCAAGTTAACCTGACGCAGGAGGATGAAGATACCTTGAGAAGGTTAAGGTTATTGCATTTATCCCAGAGGAGAGACCGACGTCTTAGGAACATTTTTCGTTTTCTACAGGGAAACATGGATCCAAATGATGATGATTTCGTGGAAACTGAAAGAATTTCAAGAGATTTTATGACGTTAGATGGTTTAATCTACAAGTTTGCAGATCCCGACCATACGAAGCTATGAAGTAGCCAATACACGAACTGATAACATCGTGGGAACTTATAATGCATCGAATTTGAAGATTCAAGAACCAGATGATTTAATGTGTAGATAGGAAAAATAAAAAGTTTTCAATTTTTATTTTTTGCTAGGTGTGGGGTGGATGTGCCCAACTCTAGGAATGGGTATTCCAAGATTCAGACACCTAGATATCAAGGGAAAGGCTGTAGCCGCTTTTGAAAGTTCAGATATTTGAATATCGCGCTACATTGCTTCTCGAAGCATTTGGAAATAATTTACCGATACTTGGATGTCAAGTGACGTAGCGAGTAATAGCAGAGGTCGAGGCTATTTATTGATTAAATAGTTAACTATGGAGTAGAGACTTGAGACTGGGATCAGATTACTGGCACGGCCAAATGAAAGAGAATGCAATTAGTATCAAGTAAATCGGACCAGGGATTCAAGAGATATGAGGATTTCTAGATATCAGGTGATGACGCGTGACCCTGACAGTTTTGAATAAAAGCCAGCTGGCCGAAGCAACTTCAGCTCATTCTAACACAAGCACTTGGCGAGCAAGTTGCATCCACGCTGAGCCAAGGCACATGGTTGCCGGATCTACGCAGAAGTTCTTTTCAAGTCGTGATAGTCACGAAAAGTGCTGCGCTACGAGTTGGAACTTAGTAAGTTTACGGCGAGGAGAATCACTGAGGTGATTGATTTTTCTACAGACATTGGTGGAAATATTTATATTTCTACAAGGACATATGCTAGACTTTGTCTAGAAAATAATATTTTGTCACGGTCCAGTAATAACTTAATACTTGGATGTTTAAATCCATTCAGTCAGTTTTTCATATTTGTAACTAGTTAACCACTTCGATCTGTCAGTACACTGAAGACTAGTCTATAACGGTGGCGTTCATTAGTCTACGCAAGGGAAACTACAAGTTGCCTAGCGCATGGTAGATGGTGATATAACAAACCATGCCCAGGGAACGATCTTCAGAACAGCCGTTAATTGCTTAGACTGTCAGTGTTTTTCTTGTACTGATAAGATTACAGTGAGTTATGTTACAACTGACATATCTAAGAAGAGATCACTTAGATCTGACCCTATTTAAACAAACTGTTATGGCTTTGATAGAAGCCCATATTAAAATGGAACAACAGTTAATTCAAACGTCAAGAGATACTACCACTATGTCTGACTAGACGAATTGTGGGTATATGATGGCGGCGGATAAAAGGATTATACGTGCTTGTCCGACAGGGCATGGATAAATCTGGTACAGACCAGGTTTACTACGCTTCAAGACCATCAAGAAATGTAAGCCACATTTGAATTATATTATGCCTAGCTAATTGGAACAAACTATTTTTTTTCTGCAGATGACCAACACATTTTATTTTTCGTCGTATTTAAATCTTGCAATGATTTACGCAAGACTTGTTAGAGTTATTCTGAGCATTTTCAACACTCAGAACAGTTTAGGATCGATGACCGAGCATTTCGAGCATTCATTTGAATATTTCATATTTTTGGGAAATCACGGTAATCAGCCGATGTAACTGTAAAAGTTAAATTATTTTTTGTTGAGGAATGGATATTTTTTC
The DNA here is from genome assembly GCA_946902985.2 of Meconema thalassinum. NCBI lineage: Eukaryota > Metazoa > Arthropoda > Insecta > Orthoptera > Tettigoniidae > Meconema > Meconema thalassinum. The sequence goes on from OX336389.2 coordinate 152,014,420, forward strand.
CATATTCGAAGGTTCGAACATGTGGATTCTCACATAATGAGATGATAATTAAACAAATTTAAAATAATATAAATAATAATAATAATAATCCACTAATAATAATAATAATAATTTTTATAATTTTTCTAAATAATTCTTGGATATTATATTTTCTAATAATCATATGTATTGAGAAAGATCCTATGAAGTAGTTTAATCATTTCTAGTCTGGAACAGGAGATTTTCCGAAGGAGAGTGGTTAGCGCAAGCCCGCTTTCAACCAACATTTCAGTTCTGGTTGAACAGTTGATATTTGCATTGAGCAAAGTATATTTTTCAGATAACACGGAGAGGCATGAAACGGGAAGCAATTGATATTTGTGTCAAATAAGATATTTTTGTATTTATATAAAATCATGACGTAAATACACTCGAAAGTGAAATAAAGCTTTTCATAAGTATAGTAAATTCACGGGTTGAACTGAATGGTAAAATAAAATAAACTTGTAAGTTTATTAATCTTCCAGTGTTGATAACAAGCAGAGGCTTGATTTATTGTATAAATTTTGGGAAGAAAATTTATGTGTGGAGTAGTTGAAATGCCATTCCCAGGTGCGCATGTTAAGTCGCAGGAATGAGGAGGTTTTTTCGAGCATCAATCAAATAGCAGGTTCGATGGCTCAGGTTTATAGTAGGAGTATTGGAACTACACATTTCGTCGTATGAATAACCCGAAGGTTATTTCTTTGAAACCATCAGTTCTTATTTCAACCTTGTTTACGAATTCCATTTAGACTTTGATTTTGCTAGAACCCGGATTTGTCATGATAGTAGTTTATTCTTCTTCAGAGGAAGACCTTTGCCGTTGTTGTTGTAATATTGTGTTCTTACACAAATAATAGAATGGGCCACTGCCAATTAAAAATAATTCTTTAACCACGAATAATTTGAAGGATATTTTCAATCCTAGTGCCATGAACTAAATGAATTCATTATGAAACTACAATTCTAATTTCCGCATTCTGTCGAAGAATTGCAAGTTGTGAAAGTTGCTAAAAATGGCCATGAATATAAATATTTTTTATAATAATGATTCCAAGTGGAAAATTGAATAGTTGAATGGTTCAACCATTTATTGATCAAGTTAATGATTCAGAAATCATATATTTTGTTAGGAACTTGAAGTTCATAATCGAGTCACTTCTCGAATGGTTAATGTCAGAAGAACGATTAATTGTTGTTGTGCTTCGCACAGTTCTTCGATGCTATGCTCAAGGTCAAATACTTTTCAGATGTTATTAATATGTGTAAATGATTTGTGTTGCTTCGATGATGATAATATTTTTCGACGATGTATTTTTGAAACTGGAAAACTAAGTGAAAGTTTAAAAATTCTATGAACATTTATTCTACGAGTGTTAATATCATGTAAATATTCAATCAGTGATCTACGATATTTCCAGTATAGACAATTAACTTTGAACTGGAATTAAATATTAATAATTTTGGAACACAGTCTACAGGACTATTAATCGGACTTGTGTTTCCAAAAAGATTGTCAGATGTGTTTGAAAAATTTCTGTATATTGTGTGTAAATAAGAGTGTGGATCGCCACACGTGGATGATGCTGCTTTGAGCATCCTTGCAGTCAGATTTTAACTTCAAAATAAACTGAGATAATTTTACAGGATGTGTTACTCCCAATTAAATCTCCTTCTATCCTTATTGTTGCATTGAGCCAAAAATCAGTAAAGCATTTTTTTAATTTGATGTCGTTTTTGCGATTTGCTTTAACCCATCTGGCGCTCCGGGATATTTTGATTCTCGTGCTGACTGATTATTGGTAAAATGCATATGTGGTCGTGCGGACTCCGGTCTAAACGGGCACAACATCACACATCTAAATCCGACCATGGGTTCAGGAAATATTCACAAAAGTGTAGTTAGGCCCTTTTGTCAAAAAATAAAAATGAAAATAAATGGTTAATAAAAATATATAAATAATACATTAAATATTTATAAAATTAATTAAGTCAATCAATCAAAATTTTCAAAATGTGTTGTTAGGCCCTTTGGCAAAATTTGGAAAAATAAATAATAAATTCAAAAGGGGGCATCAACCCGAGTCCTACAACACATCACACATCTAAATCCAACCCTGGGTTCAGGAAATATCATCAAAAGTGTAGTTGAGCCCTTTTGACAAAAATTAAAAGTAAATGGTCAATAAAAAATTATATAAATAATACAATAAATATTAAATGAAGTTATACAAATCAATAAATCAAAATTTTCAAAAATGTGTAGCTAGGCCCTTTGTCAAAATTTGGAAAAGTAAACATTAAATTCAACCGGGGAGCGTCACCCCGAGTAATTTGACACCTGACACGTCTTCCTCCAATAATTTGTATGACAGATATCACCAACTTGGAATTCCAGAGATGGACCAGCGAGAGGGGGTGCTAGAACCGTTACAAAATCACATTACTCGCCTGGCTCTCAGAGGAAGAGATTTCGCATTTGATGTGAACCCGGCCAGCCTCGAAACATGCCACGGCTATGTTTTAGAGATTGATTTGCAGTACCCCTCCTCTCTGTATGACCAACATGCCGATTTCCCATTATGCTTAGAGTAAACGGACTCGCCACAGAGTAAAGTAAAATTTGAAAAATTAATGGGCACACTTTTCAACAAGAATCGGTATGTTTTACATATCCCAAAGTTGGTGCGGTGCCTAGCCCATGGTCTAGTGTTGAAACAAATCCACAGAGGTATTTCCTTCGCTCAAAAAGCCTGGCTCGAGCCATACATGGATCTCAACACCCGGCACCTCAAATGGCAACACGGCAGTCTGAAATCTTTTTTTAAAATTGATGAACAACTGCATTTATGGCAAGTCTATGGAAAATGTACGTAAATACCGGGACATTAAATTGGTGAATGTCTGGGAGGGCAGTGGGGGTGCTCGGCGGTACATTGCCAAACCAAATTTTAAATCTATTAAAATCATTGATGAAAATTTGGCCGCCATTGAATTATGTAAGACCCAAGTCACCATGAATAAGCCCATTTACCTGGGTCAAGCCATTTTAGACATTTCTAAATTGGTGTTGTACAAATTCCACTACTAGTTTGCCAAACAACTTTTTAGAGATGTGTCTCTTTTGTGTTGGACACGGACTCGTTTATATACCATGTTCGCCAGTGTGATCCCTATGCCGTTATGAGGCAATATAGTGATTGGTTTGACACCTCTTCATACAGTCCTGACATTGTGTTTCAGCTGCCCATTAAGAACAAAAAAGAAATGGGTATTTTAAAAGATGAATGCGGTGATTCAATCATGACCAAGTTCGTCGGACTCGCGTATAAATTATACTTATCGCCAGCTAGATCAAAAAGAATCTAAAAGGGCCAAGAGCCAAGGGCGTTGGAAAAACAGTGGTAAAATCGTTTCGTGTGGACGACTACTTAGAGGTTTTACAAACTGGGAAAGGTATGTCCCATAAACAATCCAGGATACAATCTGTCAACCATAAGTTGTACCTTGTACAACAGAGGAAACACACACTCACCTCGATGGACAATAAGCGAGAGAGGGCTGATGACTTGCTCACTAGCCTGCCATGGGGGTATCATGACAAAGAGGACGTGTGATTTCTTTGTCTTGTGGTTTGAGAAATAGCTTTCGTAAATATGTGATTTTATTTTTTGCTGTGATGAGAATGGTAAATTGTAAATGTAAATTTGTAAATAAGAGATTTTGTTTTCGCAATGTCGAGAATAGTAATTTGTAAATACGGGATTTTGTTTTCTCAATAATGAGAATTTAATTATGAGATTTTGATATTTTGTTTTTGCGATAATGTGAATGGAAATTTGTAAATGCTAATATGTAAATATAGGATTTTAATATTTTGTTTCTGTAATGACAGGAATAGTAACTATGAAACATGCACTACTCCATTTGCCCTTTAAAACACTGTACAACTTTCTTTATTTTGATTATAACTGGAATTAAATATGGTCAATGGAATTTTTGTCATCGTGCATGAATTGGTTATTTATAAATGTATAACTAAAAGTTCCTTTTGAGTTGCATGCATGTAAATATACGTTTTTTGAAATAAATATAATGGTTGTGTTTGTTTTCCAAAGAGATATTATGAAAGAGTGAAAGAGAAAGTGTACGTAACATTTGTTGATCGACCATAGCAAACTTGGTGAAGAAAATAAAATAGAGCTTATAGCAAATTAAAATAGTAATTTTCCTAAATTTGTTTTTGTATGTAAGTCATAGGCATGTGGTGGTAAATAGGCCTTATTTGTAAGATAGTCTAACCTGTAGTATGTGTCGTGTTCATCTACAGTACGTGTTTGGAAAACAAGAGGACTGCAATAGCCAAGCACCCGCATCAAGAAATTATTAAAAGTTGAAACATACTTTTTAATATTTGCAATGTGTGAAACGTAAATGTTAAATTTTAAATTTTCTAAATGAAAGGAAATCATACTCGGGCAATACTGTTCTTATTCCATAGCAAATTGAACATTACACTAGCATACAGATAGTTTGTTTAATGTTCATGTCCATTCATCATTAACTTTAATTCATAGAACTAATTACAATCAGTGCTGCCAACCTCTCCCCCACCATGGCATCAAATGATGCCAAATGTTGTTTAGCTTTTATCAATAGTACTTTATCAGCCAGACGCCTTAATTTAGGTTGACTATAGCAATACGAAATGGCATGATGTTGGCAAGCATTATCCAAAAGATTTATAGGTACATCACCACGCTGCAAACGTTGTTCCAGCTTTGTTCCAGGACCGCAGTATGTGTAACCAGGTAAGTGCATTTCAAAGGGTAGTAACTGAATCACTTTGTCAATGACGTCACGACCAGTAGAGGTTTGGCAACTCTGTTTTATTCGATGGTAAATAGTTTTGACCTTCCCCCTCTGTTGAGGATGTTGCTGTTGCTTCTTTCTTGCCATCGCACCCGTGGAATGAAGAAACAAAGTCTTTGTCCAAGGTTTTATGGCCGTGCTAGAGTTTCTCACCCTCTTAAACTGTCTTCTTGTATTTATTTAGCACTCTTGATCGAACCCTAGCTCGCTTCCAGTAAGCCTTCGCTCAGCTGCGCCACACAGACTTGACCGCTTGCTTGGTGTCTAGCACTTGTAAACACTGAGTCAGCATTCGTTACCCGTTCCGTAAACAAGGACATCATTCAGCCTTCCTGACTCATTCATTCTTCATTTCACAATCCAGCTACACACATGTACTCGCCCTGCATACAAGTTTTAACTTATTTCAGTAAACACCGCCCTAATTTGAGCTACCACCCCACAGGGCGATACAATAGCCACCTCTTTAAATTCTGTATATACCTGTTTTCGTTGACCTTAAACCTTGAGTATCCACCACCGGTGTACGCGACATGTTTACGCATGCCGAGATCAAAACCAACTCAAATCACATTCTAGTAAAAATCATGCCTACTACAAACTGCTCCCACTTTTGCACCCACTTTTGCTTGCACCCACTTTTGCACCCACTTTTACACCCACTTTTGACCTAGCTACCTAGTATGTGGAGCAGGAATCTGCTGACTACATTACACAAACACTGGCAATTTGCTTAAATGCCAGCCACACCAAGGACTAAGCATCTTGCGCCTACCGTCTCGCTGCCCGACCGTTACTCGACACTTTTGCTCTCATATTGCTCTCACTTTAAACTATTACTTTTATTATCGAGTTAACTATATAGTAATAGTGATGATAAATATAAAGATGATGATGATGATTATGATGATGATAATAATGATAATGGTTATGTTGATGATGATGATAAATGATGATAATGGTAATGCTCTGTTTATACCTAACAATCATTTGTTAAATTTGTCTACTGGAACAATCCCAGTAAACTAATCCGGCGGCTTCAGCAATTACATACCTATAAACAGACTGGTTATACTGGATATGAGGAAGTCTATTGGATATAGAAAATGAACTTCGTCTTGCCATAATTATTGTGTAACAGGTTCACGTAACCGCTTAGAGTGAGTCTCAACATACATAGGGATTTTACCTCTACATGTATAGTTATCCTTTTAAAACTATAGAAAGCAATCGTAAATATATACATTTGTATTCTATGTGCATATATTGTAAAAATATCTAAGTTAAATTAATAAAAATATTTTATGTATATCTATTGTTTTTCTTAATTGCTGCCCCCACCTCTCACTTTTAATGCACTCGTTAACCTTTAGATATCTTCAATAATGTTTGTAAAGAGTTGCCTTATATAATGGACTCTATTTGGCGTTTTGTATAATGAGAATCATTATAATACAGTGCTGACAACCCAAGTTCAGGTAATACTTACAGTGGGTAGACGATTCGAACCCTTGCGTCCTTATACATGAAATTTGATCTTAAGTCAAACGCCTTAACCGCTCCGCCAACCTAAGAGTTATTATTTTAATTAGTCCTGTGGACTTGAGTGTTTACAAAACTATGCAACATTGCTGTTATCAGTCTTGTAAACTTGGTGTTCATAGAGGGTTAAGGATATCTTAAAATAATTTTAGGAAATTTCATTGAATATTCGCTAATTTATGGTAACCGTTTTTATGTGTATAGTAATTAGCCAGTGCCTGTTGACTAGCATTTACTGGTACACAACGGCGTTTTGATAAGCTCTACACGAGTATCCTAATCAAATCGTCTCTAGTGTAATGTCTCGTTTATTTTGTGTAAAAAACCAACATGGTCACTCAGTTTCTATATAGACCTAAGCATCTGTTGTATATGAACCAAAATGGCGCGCTGCTCTCTAGAACCCTATCCACTGGTCAAAACAAGCATAATCGCCAAAGTGCTAGCACACAGCTAACTAGTGTCCGGACATAAAATTTTTATCACAAGGCCGCTCAAGGCTTAAAAAATTAGTATTAACGTAGAGTGTAATCATCTTTCTACCTACATAGCCGTGTGTAATAAATAGTGAATAATAGTTTGGTATTTTCCCAAAATCTAAAATCAAAAACCAAAAATCTAAATTCTAAAAATCCAAATTCTAAAATTTAAATTCTAAAATCTACATTCTAAAACTAAATAATTCATAGTAAAGGGAACATCATTGCAAATAATATAATTCCTTATGTGTTTTTCTTCAATAATTACTGTAGTTACCTAAATTTCGAGTTAATGACTTTACAGTTTGGACTTTTGGCTTATATTAAAATCTAAAATCTAAATTATAAAATCTAAAAATTCATAGTGAAGGGAATGTAATCCCAAATAATACAAATCCTTATATTATGTCTTTCTTTAATAATTAGTTACGGAAATTTTCAAGTCATGACATAATGGTTTGGTCTCTTTTGCAAAATCTTGGTTTGGTCTTTTCGCAAAATCTAAAATATAAAATCGAAAATAAAAATCTAAAATCTTAAAAAAATCAAATCAAAAATCAAATAATCGAAAGAAATCAAAAATGTGAAATCTAAAATCTAAATTCTAAAATCTAAAATTTAAAAATTCATAGTAAAGGGAAATTTAATTTCAAGTAATACAAATCCTTATTAGCCTTTCTTTAACAATTAGTTTGCGAAAATTTCAAGTCATAATATTATGATTTGGTCTTTTGGCAAAATCTTGGTTTGATCTTTCAGCAAAACCTAAAATCTGAAATAAAAACTAAAATCTAACATCTAAAATTTAAAAAATTGAAATCAAAAATCAAAAAATCTAAAATTAAGAATCCAAAATCCAAAATGTAAAATCTAAAATTTAAAATATAAATCTAAATTCTAAAATCTAAAATTTAAAAATTCATAGTAAAGGGAATTTAATTCCAAGTAATACAAATCCTTACGTCTTTCTTTAATAATAATAATTAGTAACCGCAAATATCTAGTCATGACATTATGGTTTGGTCTTTTTGCAAAATCTTTGTTTGATATTTTTAAAAATCGAAAATCTGATATCTAAAATCTAAAACTTAAATCCAAAATCTTAAATGAAAAATCAGACATCCAAAATCTTAAATGTAAAATCTAAAAATCGTGCATGCATTAATTTAAATCCTAAATCATTTTTTACAATTATAAATTCAGCAAATCTTGGGTTAGCAATGCCATATGACACCTCACGTGTCCAAATCTGAAGGTTGGTTTCTAAAATCTCAGGTCGATAACCTTGCAGTTTCAGGTATTTTGTGTAAATCCATGGGACATGGAAAGGGGAACTTCGCGCCAAGTCATTTCACACCTTGTGTGTTCAAATCTAATCATTGGTAAGCGATGTATTATAAAGTTGATGACCTTTTATTTTGAATATTTTCGGTAAATGAATGAACCATAGGGGAAAAAAAGGGGGATTATGCCAAGTAATTTGTCACCTCGAGTGTCCACATCTATTCATTGGTTAGCGAAATACACTGCTCACAATTAAAAACGCATCACAACTTTGGTATGAACTAGCGTACACACATGCTGTTTCACATCCATGGTGCTCTGCTGGGTTGTTTGTTTATCACAAGGTGACATTAATGTGGTGGAATATTGAAGTCAAGGACATAACCCTCCTGTCGTAGCAGTTATCGTTGTGACCGCGCCCCAAACAGCAATGGTTTGTGACGTACAGCATGGTGTGTCAGTACTGTGTGAGCAGTCGTATTGGTAAGCAGCATATGCAGATTAGAGCACAAGATATGGGAAGGCATTTACATCAGAACAAGTTATGCGTGCAATAACCCTCTTGCTGGAAGGACGCACTCAGCGTTACGAGGCAGAGCGGCTCAGAGTGTCTCAATCAGTCATCTGCAGGTGGTAGCAGCGATATCAAGAATTACACACTGACAAACGCCGACATGATTCAGAGAGTAAACGGAAAACAACGCCAGCTGAGAACCGATTTCTTCGTTTAGAGGCCCTCAGAAATCGCCGCAGTACAGCCAGGAACCTACGAGATGACCTAATTAATGCACATGGGACAGTCGTCAGTACACAGAGACTCCGCAATAGACTAAAGGAAGGTCATCTCAATTCTCGGTGGCCACTTAATGAGCCCCGGTTTTCCCTCATCACCGAAGATACCGTCTGCAGTTTGCACAACAGCATGTCAACTAGCAGCTCCGACACTGGACGCCAGTATTCTTTGCCGATGAATCCAGATTCCAGATTTCTGGGTCAGATGGTCGTATTTGAGTCTGGCGACGTCAAGGAGAACGAAATAAACCTTGCTACGTGCAGGAAACAGTCGGATCGGTGATGGTTTGCGGAGGAATTTCTTTGAACCATAAAAGTGAGCTCGTAGTCATTCAGAGGCGATTGACAGCTCTGAGCTACATTGAGGAGGTTCTGGAGATCCATGTACTGCTCCTCGTAAACAACATTTCACATTACTGCATGATGGAGCCACTGCACATTCTGCTAGGTCCACCAGGGACTTCCTTGCAGTTGCTGGACTGGCCCGCAAGTAGCCCCGACCTCAATTGTATCGAGCATCAGTGGGATCAACTTGGTAGGCGTATCCGGAATCGCCCACTGCAACCCCGTACCTTCCAGGAGCTGACAGCAGCATTATTGGAAGAATTGGGAGCCATCCCCCAGGATGCCATCCGGAGGCTTATCAGAAACATGCCACAACGGGGTGCTGCTGTGATACGAGCCAGAGGTGGGAACACAGAATGAAAATGAAAATCCACAGCCTGCTTCCAGTCTCCGACCGGGTCAGGAATGGAATGAATGAAGCCCCCATCTAGCGACGAGGATATGGACTGTGCCGGCTGCCGAGGCCTGACGCACTCCTCTGGGGCAATGATTAAATGAATGACAGATGAAATGAAATGGTAGTGGAGAGTGTTGCTGGAATGAAATTTTGACAGGGAAAACCGGAGTACCCGGAGAAAAACCTGTCTGCCTCCATTTTGTCCAGCACAGATCTCACAAGGAGTGACCGGGATTTGAACCACGGACCCAGCGGTGGGAGGCCGGCCATGGAGGCTTCAGGTGGGAATACAGTGTACTGAAAAGAATGAAGTGTAAATTTCAGTTTGTTTTCAGTTGCATTCAAGTGCCGTGACTTTCGGTTTTGGACCACTGTTTCTGTTTGGGACAATTAAGCGTAACCTTGTGGGTATTTTTGTTCATTTTTGGTTTCTGTACAATTAAAGGAACATGTTTAGGTTCTGTATAATCGACGTCTGCAAAATAATGGCACACAAAGTATTACAGACTACCAAAGTTTGATGCGTTTTTTCTTGTGAGCAGTGTATTAAAAAGCCGATGACCTTTTAGTTTTGGGTTCTTTGGTTAAATTAAGAGGGGTATAGGAAAAAAGAGGGGGTCATCCCGTGTAATTTAACACCTCATATGTCCAAGTCCAATTATGGGTTCAGGAAATATCAACAAAAGTGAAGTTACGACCTTTGGGCAAAAAATAAATGGTGAATAAAAAATTATATAAATAATACATTAAATAAAATTAAAACAGGGGTAAAACTAAAATATTCAAAATGTGTAGTTAGGCCCTTTGGCACAATTTGGGTAAATTAATGGGCCAGTCCAAAGAGGCCAGTCCAAAGGGACCAGTCAATAGGGGCCAGTCAAAATGGGTCAGTCCAAAGGGAACGGTCAAACAGGACCAGTCCAAAGGGACCAGTCAAAAGGGGCCAGTCCAAAGGGACCAGTCAAAAGAGGGCTGTCACCTCAAGGCCCGACATGTCCCTCTTCGATTATTGGTTTGCCTGCCGACAAGCGTTGCTTGGGTACTTTTTAATCACCCCTAGTGGGTAAGGATAGGTTAGGTTAGGTCAGATTAAACTACAGCCGCCATCTTGTTAGGTTAAAAGTCAATCACCATTAAATTATCATTTGAAAACCCCGCCATTCAAGAGTGCGGTTGCGCGCGGCGGCCATTAACCAATCATGTGCGCGCAGCGGTAGTCGTGGTGGGGGTGGTCAGGATTCTTTTCATCCCCCTACTATTTGATCGGCTGTGATTAGCATCAAGAAGGGTATTCGTCATTATAACAATTCGCCACATGGACTATTCAACATTGTAATGTTCAAGATTGGTCACACCTCCATTTAGTAACTCCAGGAGTGGGAGGGGACTATGCCCGCAGAACGACAGGTACGACATTAGTGGTCAAATGAAGGATCGGAATTCTTCTAGAGAAATACGTATCCACGTATTCAGCAATTCCATTTAAAGTGTTATAGGCCAACTAAGAAAGGAGCTGATGTCTAGCACATAAAAAAGAAGAAGGGATATTTATTTTCAGGGTATCAACGAATGTTTGAGAATATGAACTTTCTAAAACTTAGTATAATCATTGTCAGATCGGAATAATAACAACTGTGAAGTTAGTTTTCCAAATAACCATTAGTGTTATCCCTAGAGTGGGCGAAATAATTCGAGAATGTATCGCAGACTCTGTTATGATCGCGCCAACCAGCGCGTACACACTGTTCATTAAAGATTATTAAAATGGTTAAACCCAGCAGAGGTCTGATTTTATGAGGGTAATGCCTTTAAATGACATTTAGCTCCAAAATTTATATTTTAGTTGTAGAGTTGTAAAGTAATCTATTCCGCCTCGTGAGAAAATCTCAATAGAACATGGATTCAGTTCCCAAACCAGTCATCTACAGGGTGATTCATAATTCCTATTACAAACTTCTGGGGGTTGTAGAGGGGACTAAGTAGATCACAGTTTGAATAGGAACCTTTTTCCGGATATTGATCGTTTCGATACCAAATCGGTTTGAAGATCACTTCTATTTTAAATCATCCGCTTCACGGAACGCAAATAACTTTGGCTGAGGGCAACCTCTGCAGTCTCCTGATGCCATACAGTACGTATGTCTTCTGTTTACATACCGTAGTGACAGTGAGTCCGCTTTGACAGCAGTTGTGATCCAGTCATTCAGCAGTACAGGATGGCGGCATACACTTTTGAAAAGTACACCGAGATGCTACTATGGTACGGCGAAGCTGGACGAAATGGTCAAGCTGCACAACGCATGTATCATGAACGTTTTCTTCATCGCCCCACCCCATCACATATCATTTTTGTGAGACAACAAAAAAGTCTGCGAGAGACTGGTAGGCCCTACATTCCAACCGAGGAGGCCTGATTGTGGTGCTCCACACACGCGTCGCTCTGTCGACTTTTAAGAGAACATCCTTTATCACGTAGAAGAGGACTCGACAACGAGTACGCGAAACATTGCCGATGCCGTGAATGGGTTCAAATCGAGTGTCCGGCGTGTTTTGTGCGACCAGCAACTGCACCCTTTCCACCCAAAGAAAGTTTAAGCAATGGGCCCGGCAGATTTCGCGCCACGTGCCAACTTCTGTGCTTGGTTTCTACACCAGTGTATTTATACACACCAAAGTTCCGTGCCACATTATTTTCACCATTGAAGCTCAATCCACCAGGGAAACTGTTTTCAAGTGTCGAAACACTCACATTTGGGCTGAAGAAAATCCGCATTCCACACAGCCAAGTGGATTTCAGCAACGGTTTGGCATCAATGTATGGGCTGGTATCCTTGATGGTCTTCTGATTGGACCGTACCCTCCTCCTTACATTCTAACGGGTCCCACGTACTTTATCTTACTGCAAGAGGTACTGGTAGTGTACTGTGAAGACTTGCCATTGTCACTATGTCAGCAAATGTGGTACCAACATGATGGTGAACCAGCGCACTTTGCACGTGCTGTCCGTGAACATCTCGACCAAACATTCGGGGAAAGATGGATAGGTAGAGTTGGTCTGATTTCGCGGCCACCACGATTGCCAGATTTAACTCCCCTCAACTTACTTCTGTGGGGCCACATGAAGAACTTTGTTTATGAGACTCCTGTCGAGTAGAAAGAAGATCTTGTAGCATGTGTCCTGGTGGCAGTGCACATTATTGAACACACACCAGGTCTCGTGGGACGTGTGTATGACAATATGCTGCGCAGGTGCACGTTGTGTAAAGAACAGTAGGGTCGTCACGGGAACAACTCCTGTAGTGTATACGTGTCTGTGGTGAAGTGGGAGATGTGAAATCCAGTCAAACTGATTTGGTATCGAAACGATACTTGTCCGGACATGGGTTCCTAATCAAAATGTGATCTAGTTAGTCCCCTCTACAACCCCCAAAAGTTTGTAATAGGAAATATGAATCACTCTGTAGAAGTGATTTTATGTGGTTTTCCTCCTCTATTCGCAGTAAATGCAAGGCCAATGGCTCTTTCATACTTTTTCTACCTTTAATGACCAGTACAAACACAACTATACATGTCTCAAAACACAGGCTATCAGAGAGGTTCCACACACAACCCGAGGTACATGGACCGGATGGCCACATTGGCAAAGCTCATAAATAAAACCAAATCAAACCAGCACTATCACCAGTGAACCACAGGTTAACAAAACAATTAAATATATCACCAACTATATGGGGCTGATGACCAAGAGGAATGATATCCCTCAATGGAGTTAAAACTACTAATGTCTCCTTCCTCAGCATACGTTCTTTATCCTATTGATCTATTCTCAACTTTCGAACACGGCCGATGTCTCACGAGTTGGCTACGAACGTATTAGGGTAGCAGACACATTCAGAAGGATCAGTGATACATTCGACTGGGACAAACGTGTATTTTGTGGGTTCCGGAGTGATGCCCCCTACACTTAAAAGCACACTTCCAAAATGAAACTAAACCCTCCCAAACATGACCTAATTATTGTCATTGTCATAAAATATTTTTCAGTGCTATTCTGAGTGAAATCATGTTTAGGCCAGAAAAAGTCCAGTAGAATGTAGTTATGTGGGCGGGAAACGGAATAGAGAGTATTAGAAGCAATATAAAGTCATTCTGAATAAGCAGCAGAAAGCAGACCTACTGTATGTATTGTCAATGAACACTTATCTCATTACAAAATCTGATAGCAACTGTGGAACTTTTTTAAGACGCCATATCACATGCCGCAGTGATTTAACATCGAATAAGACATTGTATCTACTGTTCAGTAAGCCTCCGTGGCTTAGGCGGCAGCACGCCGGCCTCTCACCACTGGGTCCGTGGTTCAAATCCCGGTCACTCCATGTGAGATCTGTGCTGGACTAAACGGAGGCAGACAGGTTTTTCTCCGGGTACTCCGGTTTTCCCTGTCAAAATTTCATTCCAGCAACACTCTCCACTATCATTTCATTTCATCTGTCATTCATTTAATCATTGCCCCAGAGGAGTGCGTCAGGCCTCGGCAGCCGGCACAGTCCATATCCTCGCCGCTAGATGGGGGCTTCATTCATTCCATTCCTGACCCGGTCGGAGACTGGAAGCAGGCTGTGGATTTTCATCTACTGTTCAGATGATACAAACGCAATACATTATTCAAATGCGATGCTTGCTACACTACATAACCAGAAAGTACTGTAGGGCAAAAACAAAAAAACATTATGTTAAACAAGAAGGGTTTAAGTAGAAACGATAACAGTTTGTTTTTTTTTTTTTTTTTTTTTTTTTTTAGCGATTGGCTTTTAGTGCCGGGAGTGTCGTAGGACATGTTCGGCTCGCCAGTTTTTTTTTGTAGCTGCTTCGAGACGGACACCCAATGGGTGAGCTACAAGTTCCGTTGGGGAGGAATGTTGGATGGGAGGGTCGAGGAGTTGGAAGGTAGCGGCTGTGGCCTATAGTTAGGGACCAACCCCGGCATTTGCCTGGAAGGAAGATGGGAAACCACAGAAGACCATCTTCAAGGTTGCCGGCAGGGGGATTCGAACCTCCTCGCCTCCCGGATGTGAGCGACTGCCAACAGTCATGCCGCAACGACCTCGGCTAACTCACCCGGTAACGATAACAGTGAAAAGGACTGACAAATACTTATGATATCCTTGGTATTTGCCACTTCTTCATGGATGTAGCCTATCATTTCTATCACGTCGTATACAATGTGTTCTTAAAATCTGTATCTTTGTCTAAACACAGTGTTAGACATATGCCATTTGTTTTCTAGTTGAGTGAATTATTACTTCCCCAAAATCAGATCATGGTCCAAAGTAAAGCCACTCTGATTATTACAAATATGTTGAGTGACAGCAATGGAAAATTATTGAAGCAGTCTCATTTGCTTGTCTGAAGGAGATATGTTACCAAATTAGAAACTATAATTCAGCAAATTAACGAATGGATTAAGATCCATGGCAATAATGTGCGCAGATTCTTTCAGACCTATGCTCAACTTAACCGAGCTTTTATCCCAACACCAGAAGAAATGTATTTGAGTGTGAATTCTCCCCATTTTCTTCCCACACTAACTACACCACATGCGTGCATAGTACTTCACTTCAAGCCCTCGAGCTACCAGTTCTAATCCAATACTGCAATAATTACAGTTGGAAACTAACTGATATAAAGGTTAACAGTTTACACTCACAGAAATATACGGACCTGATACGGCCAGGTTCACATCGTGCTCCAACCTCAGGAGAGGAATTAACTGAAAATGGAATGAATGAAGATGAACGAATCTGGCCAATTAGAAAGTACCATCCCAGCATTTGACCGGAGTCTAAAATGGAAAAAAAAATGGTAAGCCTTTTCAAGAACAGCTGATAGTTGGGCTTGAAACCTCTCGTCTAAGGAGTTCGAACATAGCTTTGCGTCATGACATTGAGCTGCGTCTTAGCGATTGTAACTCCCACGGTAAGCAATAATATGAAAATAATAATAATAATAATAATAATAATAATAATAATAATGCTACTCAATAACCAAAAATTATAATATTCAGTGGATTTTAATAAAATACTGTTTGCTTCATGTTGTGGCAGTTGGTTTGTTAGTTTGTTGACCTGTGATAATTTAATCAGTTGAAATGCTGACGCTGTCTTATCAGATTGGATTGCTTACCGCGCAGTGTTGTAATCTGGATACGCTGTTGCCAAGTGCGTAAGTAGAAAGTTATTAGCGCTCCAGACGGAGGTAGGAGGTTATCAGATCACAGTCATGTCGTCTCAGACGAGTTAATCAATACAACTCGTCTGACGCATGCTCAATAAGGAGTGCTCCAGTGTTACGCTATCACCGTCCGTCATGTGGGAATGTCACTCTATTCTTCTCTAGAATGCTGGCCACATCCCCAGCCTTTAGAAAGCATTATATGTCACAGAAAATCTTTATTCAGAGCTTACAAGGGGAGGATACGATGCATGGGTGACCGATTCGAACCATCTTTAGTACACGTGTAGGGCATCACCATGCGTATACCAGGTGCAAGTAGTAAGGTGCGCTTCACAGCCACTTCCGAGAAATTAATTACTTGCAATTGCAGTGCGGCGTCTATGTGCGTTGTACGCTAGCTAGAAGCTTAAGAGCGCAAGGTGCAGCGGTAAGAGCCCTGCTTTGTAAGCGCGGGATCGCTGGATCGAATCCCACCGGGACCGGTCCGGTGAGCTTTTTCAGTGTGTTGTGTTTTTTCGTTGTTGTAAACATTGGCAATTCGTGTCGAGAACAATGTTTATTTTGCAGTCAATTGTAATAACGTGTTATGTGAGCGGGGAAAGGGATTCTGAAATCATCGTATGGGGGTCAACGTTTGTGACAATACATAATGTACAGTATCGGAATTGCAAATACATTGGTATTATACACGGTCTGCTGTATTCTATTACATGTATCGATATACAGTTATACATTTAAGGCCCAGTCTGTTCCGTTCATGCATGTCTGTGAACCATCAGACCACCCCTTACGCCGCAAGCAGTGACTCATGCTATGCGCTTTGGTTGGAAATTGCCAATGGTTACAACAACAAATAAAACACTGCCATGGCTCACCGGTGGGATTTGATCCAGCGATGCCGCGCTTATAAAGCAGAGCTCATATCACTGCACCACACGCTCCTTAAGATACATGCTAGCGTACAACGCACATGGACGCCGCACTGCAATTGCGAATAACTAATTCCTCGAAAACGGCTGAGAAGCGCACCTTACTACTTGCACCTGGTATACGCCTGGTCATGTCCTACACGTGTACTAAAGATGGTTCGAATCGGTGACCCATGCATCGTATCCTCCCCTTGTTAGTGTAGAGACAGGTAATGATGTTCAATTTTTACAAACAATTCAAGATGCATTAGTTCGAAAATTTAAAATCTTATTTCTTATTTCTCGTATCTTATTCAGTCGATTGAAAAGATGATTCGTATGCTGGACTATGATAACAATCATTATTTAACGGCACTAATTGCTGTAGCTTACTTTTCGTAAATCATAGAAGACGTGTACTTGATTTTTCAAAAAATTAAATCCCGTGGTTCTGTACCCTTAGGAAAGAAGCACTACACAAGACTTAGATTCGGGGTCGTGATCAGTCCGTAACGAGTAGTATGAGGAGAAACGTGCTTCTTACATTTTCCAGGATTCATAGGCGAACTTAAAATTACAAATAATTTACATGACAGGTTTTAAACAAATAACAATTTAATTCGGAATCATCTGACAAGACAATAAATGAATTCCACCCTTTTGAGTAACTATGAGTCATTCGCCCGCCACAAGTGACCTGCAAGCAACCCAGTAGCCCACATGGGACTTTCAGGTATCCAACACTATGTAAACGAACAGCCAGGGACCCGGAAAGTCCCGCCCGTATTTGTCACCAGAGTGTCCTCAAACAGTGTTAGCCGCCAAAAGAAGTGACTGACTCAAAACATCAGTCCCCAAAATACCTAACTCAAAACAAATCACCTTAGACAGCTGTAAAACACAAGGTGAACCAAAATGTCACCTCAAGAGAAATTCACACTGAATAAAAATACATAATACAAAAATACAAAGAAAACATGTTTATGTGTTGTGTGCGTGGTCGAACAAATAAAATAAATGAGTACTAGACGGGAATTCATTCCCGTTCGACCATTCTAGTGAGTCATGAATTCCCCTTCTGCGGTTTAGAAATCACGACAATTATGGGAATACACACAAATGGCTAATATTTTTTAAAAAATGACATAGTCTAACCCTTATATAAACAATCAGAAATACACGAATTGTATATTTACAATTAATATCAGCCGCATCAAGCGGTCTTAAGCCCTACAAATCAACACAAGGCAATCACGTGACATGCAATGACATATGGTTCGCCGTATGCAACCTTAAAGTGACATTTACAAGTCTTGGCAGAAACCAGCCAAGCAACAATAGCAAAATAAGAACATGCCTCAGCAGGCGAATAAAACAATATATTACACTTCGATAAATACGGTTGGAAAATAGTTAGATTAATGGCATGAATAGTTTCCCAATTAATCAAAATATTATAATTTATCAGGCAAGACATTTAACTAATTGTCACGAAGAATGCATAGCGCGCACGCTACTGCTTATCAAAATTCCAGATCTGAGTACTGTGGTCACTCAAGCTCTCCCTACTCTGCTGTTAGTGTGTGCAGACAAAATGCCCAAGCCTCTGGCCTGGATTCTCGAAGATAGCCTCACTTGGCTCCCTGAAATCGTGAGACATAACAAATCAACTCAATCATATTCTTGAAAAATTCCCCTAGGAATATCAAGATTCAAATGCCAGCAAGTACGCCCCGCAGGTCACGGAAGCTGTAAAATATAGTAGCAACGGTACCGGATCCACAGTCCATACCTGCTCACTATCGAAGAATTCACACTTAGCACACACAACTACCAAAGCTTGACCAAGTGACCCCCTACACGTAATTCAGACCAAGAATAGATTACAAAACGAGACTAATGACCAGAATACAGTAAGGCAGACGGCCTCCCGTGGCAACCAAAGTTGCACCAAGCTAAACACTAGCATTTTCCTGATCAATCATAATCAAAAAGACGGGAATTCCCCCCAAGTCTAACACTACCGTTAATAAAGATTTATTTGTCACCACTATCTAACATTTCAGCCGTAAAAAAATCTCACTAGTACCATGCTTTCATGCGCGCGAGGCGACATGTGAACAAGCACTTCTAATAAAAGCGAAGGGGAAAAGCCGCAAGAAAAAAACACAAATCAAATACTTACAACAAATTGTCACGTGATACTAAGAAAATAATTATGTCAGCCAAAGAATTTAAATTTAAAACACAGCAAATCAAAAATTATTTACAAACAAATTTCCCAACATTGTGCGTGATCCCGCCCCGTCCAAAATTAAATAAATTTAATTATGTATGGTACTCATCACTTTCAGCTTTGCCCGGTACCTGACGACACCCCCGTCATCGTCCATCCGATGAAACAACATTGTCCAGGTATTCCATCTCATGGGCGAACATCTTGCTGTAGGAAATACTATTATTATTAATAATCGGCCAACTAGCTAGACTGCATAATAAGCTACTTAATCCACTCATACAGTTCAATGCATTACCGACGAAACTTTCCCTAAAACTGTGGAATTGTGTCCACCTAACACACAGTAATTACCACAAGACATGTTGTGCGACACACAACACAATTAATCTTCCAAATACTATGTGCTGCCATCGCACTCACAAAATGTTTAAGAATCAGAGTGCCTCGTGCTCGGACAGAGCTTCGCCCTATAAACGTCTTCAAATTCATAAAATCAAGTAACAAGTCTGTTCACAGATCGTAGTATTTATATGTTTTATCACAAAACACGGTGGAAGGGGAACATCGCTCCGTAATAATTCTTAATAATTGTCATACAGACTTCAGACACATCTCAATCAACTCGTAAAAATTAGCACTTTCCAATGACACTCGCGTGCAGAAATTCGCATCGTGGCAACACACATTTCTTGATTTTGCGGGCAAATATCCTTCCCGCTGGAAAGTAGCATCATGATGTTATTGGCTGTTCCTTCAAATAATGTGAAACACTTAGTTGGTGAACTCCTCCCACTACATGACGTCGGTCATATACTCTCTCCTTACCTGGACTCTGCGCTCTCTCTCTTTCGTCTTCAAGACAAGGAAAATCAACTGACCTCTCGTTTGAAATAAGCAACGGACTTTCATCTCGCATTAGCCTTCCCCCTTTCTTAGAATTGGTTAAATTTAGCCTGGCCGTTTTTTTTTTTTTTTTTTTTTTTTTGCTGGCGACATTGACAAGATACATTGTTCATCCAGACAGACAATTCTTACGAAATATGGCCATCAGTTCCCTCAAATGGACTAAATCAGAGCTGAAGAAATAAAATATTTGAAGACTTAAATATGCGTTTATATTTAAGGGTTCAGTTCGTTACAGAAAGATGCCGTCACGCAGGAGGAGACTTAATCATCGATATTGAAAGCTAGCCTATATATTCTAGCACATAACTTCTCACTGTAATGGTGTTAGTGGAAACATTGGTCGTGAACCTAAAGCTTTTTAGTATATTACAAGAAAAATTCTATTAATAAGCAGGAGAGTTATAATGCAAATGACCAGTGTTAATGGAAATAGGCTATTTAATTATTCACAGAACTACGTATTATTATTATAATCATTATTAATAATAATTATTATATTAATACTATTATTACCATCATTATAATTATTATTATTATAATAATAATAGAGGGGCCTCCGTGGCCCAGGCGGCACCACGCCGGCCTCTCACCACTGGGTTCATGGTTCAAATCCCGGTCACTTTATGTGAGTTTTTGACGGACAAAGCGGAGGTAGACAGGTTTTTCTCCGGGTACTCCGGTTTTCCCTGTAACAAATTTCATTCTAGCAACACTCTCTGCTGTCAATTCATTTCATCTGTCATTCATTTAATCATTGCCCCAGGGGAGTGCGATAGGCTTCGGCAGCCGGCACAGTTCATATCCTCGCCACTAGATGGGGGCTTCATTCATTCCATTCCCTGACCCGGTCGGTCGACTGGAAGCAGGCTATGGATTTTCATTTCATTATAATAATAAAGATTATCACAATTATTAGTATTCGTCTATTCTTCTACTCCTATTATTAGTTTGGCCTTGAGGCCAGATATATGGGTGAGTTTAAATTTGAACCCCTCCTGGGGTCATGCTTCACATGATTGTTCGTGACTTCTCGTAAGCTCCTGGGCAAATGCCGGGATGGTACCGTTTAAGAGGCCAAAGTGGCTTTGTTGTAATGCGTGCCCTGTTTAATCCATCCTCATTCATTTCATTCTTCATTATCTATCCCCTTTATCCAGTTTGGCGTCATGGAAGCGTTAACAGACTGAGCTACCCGGGCTGTAATCATATATATTATCTCAATAGTATAGATCCCTCCTGCGGCACTCACAAGCGACTGATCGTGACAAATGAGCATTCAAATGAAAGAGAATAGATATTAGCAGAGACGAATTGCACTCTAATTTCACAAATATCTATAATTTTTTGAAAAAATTACTTAAAAAATGTACGAAGTATGCGATTTGCAGATATAGTTGCTGTAGGAAAATAGGCTCCATAATTGCTGTTCACTTCACATTTTGGCCGCTGTGACGCCTGTTTCATGTCATTTTAACAGTCTGAGGTCTTTCCTTTATCATTTTGCATGGATTTTAGAAACTGTAAGTCAACGGAATGAGTAGGCCTTGGTGCATTCTTGGAATGCACGGTACCTGAGATTATAATTTTGAATGCTTTTGCACGTTCTTTCCTTCCTTTTTGTCAGACACCAACAGTGATCTTCTGTTCTCTCTTAGGGGTTCAGGTCTCTTATATTGTGTATGAGTCTGTTCCAGATATATATTCTGTGACCCACCTAGCGTCATATAACAACAAATCTCTGAAGCTCTTCAAGTCTTCCTCGCGCAAGAGGAATTCCATATCCATTTGGCTACCAGATCTCGTTACCATCGTCAGCTATTTTCTCCTTGAGCAAGAGGACTACGTCTACTTCTTTACTCACCATGCTGCGCTAGTATCATCTATCAACTCCTTGAAGACCAGCTCAGCAAAAGAAGATTATTTTTTTTTCTTTAAAGTTGGTTATGCTGATATGTATACCTTTTGTTTCCTACCCCCACTCTCTCCCCCTTCCGTGGTCTCTCAGTGCTTCGTTGAGCTGCACTCACTTCTTAGTCGGCAGTTGTAGTAATCAGTTAAGGCTCAACCAGAGCCAGCCTCCTGACCTAACGAGGCATTTTTTAAATTCCACGCCATGTTGGAACTTTAAGCATCATTGAAGAACTTCACCTTCGCCATGCAACAAAGATAAGTACCTGCTTCAAGTTTTAACCTCATCTTCATGATTTTACCTACCACATGCTTTTAACTATCTTTTATAGGCAGTGTGAAGTTACTTATTTTGGGGCAAAATCACCCTCCGCGGGATTTTCCATGTTGAGCTTTTGCTTAATCACGCTAATCTTAGTGAAAGCAGCATTTCTTATGCTTGCCAAATGAGAAATCTTCTCACTACGTGGGATATTATCTAATACCCACTGTCTGTAATTTAAAAAGCAAGTTCCTCCGCTGGATTTACATTAGCCCCATTTTACTACTAAGCTTGTTCTGGAACTTTCCAGATTCGGTACTCAATCTACGAGTCCTGCCGTCATGTATTTCTCATGTACTTGGGAGAATTCTGTTTAAAACTAAATTACTACAATAGTGAATTTGCGTCCACCGCTGGAACATTCTATGGCGCATTTAATTGTAAATCACAACTGTTTCAAGAAATAGACTCTCACCTATATAGTGCAATCAGTTCTTCCTATAATTGCAATAACTTTCTTTTCCACAAACTTTGTGTCTCCACAGTGAATATTTCATATGTTTCAATGAACTATAGTGAAAACCAGTGCTTGCTCAACTTTTCTACCGCGTCGCGATCGTCCGCTTATATTCAAATAAGGCCATGAACATTTTCCTCAATTCCCATTTCTCTTTCCTAAACCTCTCACTAACAATCTGCAATAAATTTTTAATCTAGGTCTATTCTAATAAGGTGTCATTCCAAGAAGTGCCCTTCCAATTTTGTTGGTTTATCATTAAGTATCTCTGTATAATCTTTGTGATACGTGTCCAGCACACGTTTCAAACTTACATTGTTCCTCCCTTCAAAAGCAGGGAAAACAATTCTCTCAACTCTTGAGTGAGTTATTTTTTGGTCTCGCTAAATGAAAACTGCCTCATTTGACTGGCGAGTCTTATTCAAAGTATAAGAGGTCTAGAACCTTCCTTCTGATTAACTTTTCAGGTTCACAGTAAGTGACCTGCTCTTTTTGTATAAATCTCACAAAGTAATTCTGTTTAAATATAAGAAGTTGTAGGAACTTCCTTTTTATTCTTTATGTTTTCCATTTTGTTATCTTCGAAGTTGTTATTCTCGTTAGAATGTTCTTTCAGAGGTTTCATATAGTACACTGCTTGTACTCCTGTAAATGTTAAAACTTTAATTATTCCATTTTGCCTATTTATGAAATCTTACCAAGATTTTAATACACGGTTTAAAAAACCTTAAAATTGTCAATTGCCTGGAGCAACTGTTTAATGTGGAGAGGTCTGCGACCCTATTTGTTAAAAAGTTCAAATGAACTATGTTTATTAAACTTATATTGCATAATTGTTAATTTCCTCAAACTTCCTGCATTGTTAAATAAATTAAATATTTGTTTTTGGATTCATCATTTCTCTGATAATACAGTTAGGCAGGATCCTGGCTTTCCTAGCTCTTCCTAGGTTTATGCCCTCGTTAACATTTAATAAAGCCTTTACTATCTGTCTGGCCAGACCATCACCCTTCCCTATAGTACTTTCATTCGTGCTTGGAAGCCTTAGCTGCGGTTCCCGTCAGCTTCGACCAAGCTCGTAGCCACTTTAGGTATCCGAGCACATATTTGCGGTGGCAACCGCTTCTAAATGAATTAAAAGTCAAATTAATAACTTTTGTGGGACTCTCCTCCTATTCTTCTATCCTTCTTTTCCAATTCCAAATCTACTTCCTTCTCTTAATCATCTTCCCTTGGTGGGTGGGTTATTCCCTAGCCTATAATCTACCCAGGCCTACTGAAATCGTGTAGTTTCATAAATATCGAATAACTGGTGAGTGATTTTCAGTGATTGCCTTTAAGTTAGGGAACGTAGAACTTGGAATTCTAACTGAAATGTAAATAGGGTTCTATAATCATTTGGTTGAAATAAAAACATAACAAGCTTTTTCTTTAAGTTTCTCATTATAAATTTATTGGGGAAAGTGTGGTTTATGAACATGCCAGATTTCTCGCACGGGTCCGCTAGTTGCTAATAATAGACTAAGCTTTACCGGCTGATACTGTGTACAATCCCTGTCCTAGGTCTCATAAGTAGCGGGATTCTATTAGGAGAGCAGTTAAACCTAAGAGGTATAAAGTTCATGTCATGTAGGTGGCACATATCGATTGATGGTGCTTGCGTACTTTGTTTCTTGTGGAATGAAATATGGGAGTTTTAGGCAAATATTTTCCTTATCCACTCCCATTTTCGCACAAGTAATTTACACTTTACCACTTTGTGGCACGTCTGTTAGGACAGAATAGAAACTGTTGTGCGGTGCTATAAAGAGCTACGAAATATCACGCGCGCTAAATAAAACACGCTTTACCAAACTTGTCCCGTCTAACCAACCTGCGCCTGTTCTAGAACTCTTGTCTGCTAAAGTGCACTCTTTTTATTTTTACCAAATAACGCATTATTATTATTATTATTATTATTATTATTATTATTATTATTATTATTATTATTATTACTATTAATACACCATTTTACCAGGTTGTAAATATAACAAGCATTTAAGTCATTGGGCATTCCTCTTACGTGGAATCTGATCCGCAAGACTTTAATTTTTATTTCCAGAACATCACATGTAATGAAAAAAGAAGTTATTTTTGTTAATTCAATTAGGGGCTTGGAACACCTTGGTCATCAGACCCGTGTAGCTGGATGTGTGTGGAAATTGCCTGACAACCTGTATTTCTGTGATTTTTTTGTCATGTGGCCTCCTGAGAGGCCGATTGCAGGTCTTTCTAGTCAACGCCCGCGGGCGACCTGCGCGTCAGAATGAGAGATGAGATGAATGGATTAAAGTTCGCAAGGATGTGGAAGGAAGCGGCCGTGGCCTATCAGAAGGTACTGTCCCGACATTTGCCTGGAGTTGAAAATGGGAAACAACGGAAAACCATTTCAAGCACGGCCGACGGTGGGGCTCAAACCCACGTCTACCGAGGCAGCAGAGAACCTGGCCCCACAGCCTAACGCTGAGCTTTAGCGAGCGTAGCCACCGCTGTCGGTTATTTCTGTGATGACTGTAATACTGTTTTTAAGAGTATTAGGGATAGGGATTAAGTAGTTGCCCCAGGACTCGAAGTAAGGTACTATCCCGGCGTTTGCCTGGAGGGAATGTGAAAATAACGGGGGAAACTATAGCCTTCTCTGTATAGACACTGTCAGTGCCGGGATTCGTAACTCCGATCTCCAGATTTGATGCAGCTGCCCTCGTCGCCGTGGTTCACGATGAAACACCAGGAACGCTCAGTAAATTGGACAGCCATGCTCTAGAAATGTTATCCTATCATCGTAAATTTCAATATTGTATTCGCACCCATATCATCATTCGAAAACACAAGAGTCAGAATAGCTAGACAGGATGTGACGCATAGGCTACAGTATATTTTTAGCAGAATAATTGAGCAGGTTATTATAATTATTTTTATTAGCAGTATAGTCAATTATATTATTTTTATTAATGATAATGAAAATGAAAATCCACAGCCTGTTTCCAGTCTCCGACCGGGTCAGGAATGGAATGAATGGAGCCCCCAACTAGCGGCGAGGATATGGACTGTGCCGGCTGCCGAGGCCTGACGCACTCCTCTGGGGCAATGATTAGATGAATGACAGATGAAATGAAATGATAGTGGAGAGTGTTGCTGGAATGAAATTTTGACAGGGAAATCCGGAGTACCCGGAGAAAAACCTGTCTGCCTCCGTTTTGTCCAGCACAGATCTCACATGGAGTGACCGGGATTTGAACCACGGACCCAGCGGTGAGAGGCCGGCGTGCTACCGCCTAAGCCACGGAGGCTTCATTAATGATAATAATAATAATAATAATAATAATAATATTGACTGTATTCTATCGAAGCCTCCGTGGCTTAGGCGGCAGCACGCCGGCCTCTCACCGCTGGGTCCGTGGTTCAAATCCCGGTCACTCCATGTGAGATCTGTGCTGGACAAAACGGAGGCAGACAGGTTTTTCTCCGGGTACTCCGGTTTTCCCTGTCATCATTTCATTCCAGCAACACTCTCCACTATCATTTCATTGCATCTGTCATTCATTTAATCATTGCCCCAGCGGAGTGCGTCAGGCCTCGGCAGCAGGCACAGTTCATATCCTCGCCGCTAAAAGGGGGCTACATTCATTCCTTTCCTGACCCTGTCGGAGACTGGAAGCAGGCTGCGAATTTTCATTTTCACTGTATTCTATCACAATTCCGATGGGAACTGTGTCATCTGGGTTCTTACTGGGTCGTCAGGTATGTCTAGTTTTGGATCTTACAATGCGTAATGTCAAGCTGGGGAGATATTAGCGAAACAGGCAGACTGTGGAGGTATCGGTTCACATCGGCTCTGTGCTGGCAAAATTTTACAAATCATTTTATCTACCGGGTGGTGACAATATACAGGAGGGGAGCGGGATAGTTCCTAACTTTACTTTTTAATATTATTGACTGTATGTAGCCTATTTATATTTACCGACCTCCAATATAAGTCAAGTCTTGCGTGTCAGATTCTACGTAAAAGGGATGCCCAATGACTTATGCTTGCTATATTTAAAGCTTGGTAAAATGGTTTATTAATAGAAATAATAATAATAAAAACAAATTTGCGTTGAAGACCACGCTTCGTTGCGGACCTCAAAAATTAATCTATCTATAACTTATGTTCGTGTTATTGTAGTTGTTGATGTTGGGCTTCGTGGTTTTAGTCCCCTGTACTGTGGTGTGTGTTGAATCTCTCTGATAACCTGTGTTATTTGCTGTCAGAAAAAGTGTGTAGTCTATTCTGAGTAGAGGCTAGGTCTGAATAAGAAGCAGCAGAAAAAATTGTCTTATGAGTTCCCCTTTTGTCTGTGTGTGTGTGTGTGTGTGTGTGTGTGTGTGTGTGTCCTTAATACAATCTAAACAGCTCGAGCGATTTCAATGAAACTTGATAAGGACATAGAACTATTTTGTCCAACCCCGACCCCGACCCCGTGCCCTTCAAATTGCATTACGTCTCACCAATCAAACATGGCAGTTGTGCGAATAATTCACCGGCATTCTATATCTCCAAAACTATTACTTACATCACACTGAATTTTGTTCAGTGATAAAAGGCACTAGTAGAAGTTGAACTATGTGACATTCAAAAACGTGTTGAGTACAAAACGAACCTGTGGCCAAGCGAAGTTGAAACATTTAAATAGACTTTTTTTCGCGATTTAACCGTCCGAACGCAGTGACATTTGGTGCAACAAATGTGTATACAAATTGTATTGCACTGACTTCTAATTTAGTTCAATTGTTTACATAACCTTAAGATGGTGGCTGTGGAAATTTTCAAAATTAAGTTTATATTTCTTGTGTCCTAATCATGCGATCGGAGTCAAAGGTTGAATAATGAACCTATCCAATAATCATCATATATTAGTGCAAACCTCTAGTGCCTAAATATATTAAAATCCTACATGGCGACCATCCGAAATATTTAGACGGTTCTCAATATCTACTAATCTATGGCTGCCATCAAACTGAAATGTTGTATGTTTATAATGGATATTAACATAAGATCACCTTTGAATCTCTCAATGACATGTCAACAACAACAAAAAAGTCAACCCCTGGCACTATACAGCCCATGAAGTGCCTCGGCCGACCAAGCGACCGCTGCCCAGTCATTTGGCCTGCAGATAATGGGGTGACGCGTGATCAGCGCATCGGGTCCCCTCGGCCGTTAATCTTGGTTTTCGTGATCGGGGCGCTGCCTCACTGTCAGACAGCTACTCAATTGTCCTCAGGAGGCTGAGTGCGCCCCATTCAAATTCAATGACATGGTGAGAAAAAAATTAACATGGCGGTGACGCGAAATTTAAATATTGAAATGGACGTTTCCCGCGATTTAACCATCCAAGCACAGTGAAACGGGTACTATAAATGCTTGTATAAGTTTTAATCCACTGATTTCTAATTTATTTTAAATTGTTTTCATAACTTAGAGATGGCGGCTGTGCGAAATTTTAAAACATCTTTTTTATTTCTTTTGTCCTCAACATGCGATTGAATAAACTTACGCAGTAATCTTCATCTAATAGTACATAACTCTATGGCCAACATTTATAAAAATCCAACATGGCGACTATCCGAAATATTTATATGTTTCTCAATATCTACGAATCTATTACAGCAATCAAGCTGAAATTTAGTATGTTGATAGAGGCAATTAACATTATGTATAATATATGAGAATTTAGTTTTTCACGGAACTACTTATTATGTTTGCCCCGCATGATCGATTGAAGCGGTGAGATTAAAAAGGGAAACATTCCAATGAATCTAATTTTAGGGGAAACGAATAAAATTTCATAGCAACCAAACTATAGCTTTAAGGCAAAAACGTACAATTGCAAAGTTGTTTATTATAACCATGGTAATAGTTATATATAAGTCGTTTGAATTTATTTTCAATAGTTTTACCCTGAAAGGCAAATAAAACTGGCGGAATGTTTTCCTTTTTAATCTCAAAGCAAAAAAAGTGCAGAAAAACTTTATGAAACCCTTTGTTTTTTCGAACAAGATGTATATATTGTGTCAAAATATAAAGTTATTGAATACATGTTTACATTTGAAAATTACAATATCAAAATTTGGCATTTAAGTCCTTCCTAGTCATCATCGTCTTCGTTCGGTTCACCGTTGGTTCATTCAGCAGTAGGCCACCCTAAAATATTGTCATAGAATAGTCTGAATTCTTCTGGCACATAATGTTTTACTTTAGCTACATCATCTAGTTTTGCTTCTTAATAGGAACCTTTCCACCATAGGCTTTTTCATTTGGGAGGATTGCTTCTCCCCCTTTATACAGTTTGAAAATACTATCACTTTGGAGACCATCAATGAATGGACGAGCAGTCACATACCCCCTTTTAGCTGCAAAAAAAGATGGATGCTTATATGTGCTGATTTTGAATGATTGCTTGAATCGTAGGCTCTGACAGTTTTTTTTTTAATATTTGGGCTACCAGTTGTTAACGTCAAGAATATCTCGGTTTTGTACTCTTTTAACAATGAACTTAGGCTCAGTTTTTTTTTTTTTTTTTTTTTGCTGTTCCTATCATGTTGTCGTACTGGTCAGGGGAATACACCCTAGCGTGGCGACGAATGACTCTCTTTATAACTCCAAAGTCACGCTCACAGGATAAAAAAAAACTGTGTCCTCTAGTTGGAAAAAAAACTTGAATCTCATTAAATCGCTGCAAAAGAGTAAGAGATAAAAAAATACCTCACCATTGTCTGATTACGATTTTGCCCAGGGCACGCGTCACTAAACACGTAAAGAGTTTTTACTTGCTCATCAACACTGTCATGTAAGTAGTCATTTAACATGGAACACACATCGTTAGCACCTTGTTTTGCTACTCCCTCATGGTATGTATACACTGTAGTCTTGTTACTACCTGAACTATGGACACAAAACACATAGTGCCATAGCGTTCTGAGATAAAACATCTCCTGGACAGGCATACATGGTAAAGGAAGATTTTGCATAAAATCGAAGCACACCTCACGGACGTCATTTCTATTTTTGCATAACTCAGTGATCTCTTTAATTTTTTGTAAAACTTACATGCCCTTCTTTTATGGACCATTAACTCAACAGTGGCTGTTCGCTTTGCGTTCTCATTCAGAACTGGGGATTTTATTTTTGTATTAAGATCCTCGCATGTTGAACACACGTCAACTTGTGGTCTTCCAAAACGGTACCCATAATTTTCTTTGTAATAATTAAGAATGTATTCATATTTGATTGTTTCTCTAAGATCAGGGTGTTTTTCCAGAAACATGTCATGCTTAATTTTGCATGTGAGGCCAGCCTCAAGATAAGTCACTTCAACAGATGAGTAATGAGAGGTTTTCTTTGGGTATGATTCGATGTGCTCATTTAACTTAATTAAAACGTCATTTAGAATTTTAGTATGATTACCATGTCACCCCCTCATGTCCATAGGCTGCTCCCCTTTAGCTAAAACAGATGTTAGACGAAAAACCACTTTACTAGTGACTGCATGTAAGCTCAAGTATGCCTTGCGGCAAACTTCAATCCTGTCACCATCAACCATAGTGTATGTAGTACTTAAAAGATGATGTAACCTGTTTTGAATATAACGATGTAGGCCTATGCCGTTGAACATCAGAGCGCTCAATTAAGCACATCAAATAAGTGTCCCGTTCATTTTAGGCTTGCCACTGTAAACCGCATTAATTACCTTTAGTTTTTGCTCCTCAGTAAAGTTATTGGTACACTTCTGCCTACATTCACAATCAAGGCCAGTAGTCTTTTGCTCTACTAATCTTCCAGAAGTTGTTACAAACTCCAATCCACTCAGTCTAGCAGCTTTCATTTCATTTACAGCATTTCCTACGCCTCTCCTCTCTCCTCCTCTCCTTTTATTAGCAGGGCTTTCTTCATTTTCTGATACTTCAGCCACAGTCTTTTTCACTTTAAAATAATTTAAATTCCTTGAACTTTCACTGGCAATAGCACACTTGCGTACTACTTTTAGATACTTACATAACCTAACAAAAAACAACTACCAATAAACAGTGTTTAATAACATTAAGCTACACTATGCGCCCTGGTGGCCGAGCAATGTACTACTGCTCAATGAGGGTTAAAAGGAAAAGATTCCAGGAATGTTTCCTTTCTTAATCTCAGTCTAATATTAGAAGGCCTGCTGAGGTATTGACTTGTGGAGGAATGTTTTCTTTGTTAAAGTCAGAAGATGCATTTACGTCTGAAAAACAAAATGGCTATCTCAACTCATTTTGTAAAAAAAAGTGGAATGTTTTCCTTTTTAATCTCACCGCTTCGATTGAAAGTACCAAGTATCAAAACTACAACCAGAATTATATTTCTAGACAAGGGGCAGATGACCTTGTAGTTCCGTCCCTTAAAGCAACAATAACTAACTAACTAACCAAATTGATAGACAGTGCCAGAAACCGAAACCGAACCTCAGGGTTGACAGCTAATAACAAGATTTTAAGGTGGTTCTGTACGAGTTAATATGTGATTCCATAATGTAACACTGCATGTACTGTATATTAGTTCAGAATGATGTATGAACAAGGAGTACCGTGAAGAACTAAAGAATTATGTATTCTAAAAATGTAAGATCAAACCAAAGATTCATCGATTCACACCCATTGAGAATAATACCATTATCTCCAGAATTAAGTTGGCAACACTCACATTAGATCATGGAGGAAAGAAAGGAAGGAGATGCCTTCTCTGCGCTGCCTAGCGCAAGCTGCTGAAGCCAAACGGCACGCCCACTTTGGTTGCAAGAAAATGGCTGTCCCTATGCTTAAAGCCGTAAACCACTCCAACTAGTGATGGATTTTAGTGACATAAAACTGCAATGACAAGTCAAGATTTTTCTTGGATAGGCAGAATACACTCTGTACATCACGGTACTTGGCACAAATAAGCTGCGTTATCGTTTTAAAAGCCAATTTAAATATAAATATGAGAGCACCTTTGCGAGGCTAGTTTTGTAAGGAAGACGCGGCAAAACGTAATAATACGCTGAAACACTCATTAAATTGAATACAGGTGTCTGAAGATGCGAGTTATACCAAAGAAGGAACATCTTGGGAATTAATGATGCCGAACTAATTACGGTAGGCTATTTACACCAAATTGAGTTTTATGTTCTTATTGGTGTTGAGGCATTCATCAGTTTTTAGGCCTAATTTCGAGCACAGCCACTTTCACTCATTGGTCGTACACATTTTGATATTCAAGAATACGAACCTCAAAATTAATAAACAGAACAATTAAAAAAGGACGCATATTTGCACAAAAATACGGTATAGCCTATACGTTTCGGTACCATACGGTAATTTCTTCGTGGGGGGTTGAAACTTGACGATTAGCCTCGAATTGATTAATTACGTAGGCCTACCGTAATTATTGACCGACAGCCGTTTGATAATTTGGGATTTCCAGAGGAATGGTTTTTATTTTTTTGGTATATAGGGTAGGCCTACACATGCTGAGATTAGAATTGAAGAGTTTTTTTTGTAATAACTTATCAATACTGTTATTACGTTTCCAAAGTTGCATAACCGGAACGCGGTAAAAACCAGGGCCAAAATAAGGTTTAGCCATGCACAACGCCTCATGCAAGTCACAGAACACCGAATACGAGTTAAGGTTACGCCCACTTTGGTTGCAGCGCTTGGCTTCACTCAAACGAGCTCAGGGCATCTCCTCTTCTTCTTTCCTCCATGCATTAGATTCCTGCCAATGCTGCATATGCTGCTAATGCTAAACACCTATAGGCTATGCCAGAATTGAGATAGTAGTCTCGAAGAATATATTTTACTTGTTCGTAATTATAAAACAGTGTAAATAATTACGTGTGAAGTCAGTTCAGGGAGGATGTGTTTCTGAAGATGGTGTACCATACGGGCTCTGTATGTAGAGAGATGTGCCCATTCTGTGATACTTATTGTCAAGTGATGTCTGACCTGGATATGGCGTGCCAAACCCGGCACTTTGGGGCGAGCTGAACGTGAACCATGGACGACAACATGTGAGGATGGCCAGTGTTAAGTACCTAACTTTATATTTGAGGTGGTAGTCGTCACGGCCGACACTGTAAATTGTAGTTACTAGAGGACCCGTGCGAGAAATCTCGCATGTTCATAAACCATACTTTCCCCAATAGGTTTATAATGAGACATATTAAGGAGAAAGGTTATGTTTTTATTTCAACCAAATGATTATACCCAACACTATTTACATTTCAGGATAAAGGAAAGACCTCATAATGTTAATATGACATGAAACTGGCGTCACAGCGGCCCGTGGACAGCATTTATGGAGCGTATTTTCCTACATCAACGGTGTTTGCAAATCGCACACTTCGTACAATCTTTTAAAGTCATTTTTTAAAGAAATTATAGATATTTATGAAATTATAGTGCAATAAGTCACTGCTAATGTCTATTCTCTTTCATTTGAATGCTCATTTGTCACGATCGGTCGCTTGTGAGCGCCGCAGGTGGGATGCACACTACTGAAATAATATATATGATATGTTTAAGTTAGCTTTCATATTATATTTGTTTCGATTGTTCCTTATTTAGATAAGTTTGCTTTGTTGGTGGCGAGCACATGAATTGGTTCATTTTGCGCATGTGTGAGAAGCCAGTATTTCTCCCTTGTGGGGTGATCTTTAGCGTGACAACGTCAAATAAATTGTTGGAATACAGTGACGTTCGTGAAAAAGTGTTACAGTGAAAGGTGATGATATCGTTTTATCTCACTTGTGCTGCATCACTCTCTCTCTCTCTCTCTCTTCTGTTGCTGCGCTCGAGTATTGCGACTGTCGTTTTTAGATGTCACGGGTGAACCTCTGGATGGATTTTGATGCGGTTTTCACCATTCTGTAAAGGATATCATGAGGGAGATGTCTGTAGAAAATAATTTATTTATGATCAAAGGATACCGAGCAGTAACGATTTCAGTGAAAAAGTAAAAAAAAACACATGGCATCCGTGCGCATTTTAAGCTTTCGACGGGCAAACCGTTAAAAATATCTGTATACTATGCGTGTAAGAATTGCTCAGCATGAAATGTTCTACAAAAAAGTCCGGGAGAACATATCTTCAATACATCGCCCACTATAAGTGATTTTACGTTTTCATTTCTTCCAACAATCTCCATTCAAATACTGAGGCGAGAGTTAACGAGATAGCTAGGGGCCAGTCTATCACCCCAGTTACAGCCTAGCTAGCGTGCGAACATATTATTCCAGATACAGCCAGCAGCAAACTGTCGAGTACCTACTTAGTTAGTGGTAGCATTGAAATCCTTAATATATCTGACAACCATACAGGAATTCTGGATGGTATTATAATTTGAATATCAGTCCAGAGTCAGAGGTTGTTAATTTGAGTATCATTTATCCCGGAGGTCGTACTGTGATTCATTAAATGCCAGAATCCAAGGTAGGCTAGTTTTTATTATTAATAATAATTTGTTTTAAGCTCATGTTTGAGTTATTTATTATTATTATGATTATTATTATTAATAATAATATTAATTATTATAATAATAATAATACCAAAACAATTATTTATTACAGAAATCATTTTTATTTTGGGAGATTCTTATCTCGTCACAGCTGCCATTGAATCCTGACATACTTTTGATATTTAAGGAAGTGGTTGATTGTGTGACATCATTTTAATAAACTTTTTTTCTGCAATTTCATTTTATTTTAATTTATTTTTTCAAGTTATTGATATTCTTATTCTATTTATTTGGAATTTAGCCTTTAACTTTCACTTTGTTGTGATTGGGCATTTATTATAATTATTGTCAATGGTTATCACGCGCATGCATCATGTAAGAAACGAAATTGTTCGCCAGCAAATGGGCGTCGCACCGATCACTGAGAAGACACGGGAAAAGCGCCTCTAATGGTAGGGCCTATGCTAACGTCTAACGTGCCGCACCTGGAACAATTACCTATTTCACTTCCTCCTTTGAAATCAAAGAACAACGTCTACGTGGGCGACCATTGCAGCGCTGGCATGACACAGTAAATGCTGATGTGAAAAATCTCCACTTAAGACCACAAGATACCCAAGATCGTGCAAAGTGGTGAGCCAAGATCAGAACAGTGAACCCTGCACCGGCGGGAAAACACTAGCATGAAGAAGAATTGTTATATTAAGTATGTGTTTCATTAGGATGTTTTCATACGGGAGTAAATAGTTATTCTAGCAGAACCTGTGTGTGCTTACTCATAGATAGTAAATCCTATATTTCCATCTAGGTCGTTAAGTAGATCATATTGTTACGGCTGTGAGTTTGTTTCGTCGCCTCGCCGCGTGAGTCACAGCCACCCCCGGGCTATGCTCTGCCTCTGTGTGTTACCTGCGCCTTAGGCAGGGGGTTATGAGGACAAAAGGGATGGTCCAGAACATTCGTGACCCAGCCAGTGATGGAAATCTCGAGAAGCCGTGTATCCTGGACGGTTCTAGAAGCATTCATTGAGTCACCAGCCTGCTATTTAAAGCGGTCTCACCAGCGAGGGGGGACAGTGTTTTTAGCTAGTGCGTGTTTTTACCTGAGCGACAGTAGTGTGGCGACGTGACGTGCGAAGTTACGAAACCCAAGTGAGTCTATTGCATGCAGTGAAGTGCTGTGAGAATTGCGAAACCCAGTGAGATTCTTTCCGAGCCTGCGGAGCAATGTGTAGCAGACTCGTAAGTAGCCTAACGGTAGTTTGTGTACTCAAGGGAGTGTACAGGTATTTCGGTGAGTGACAGACTGGCTAGACACAGGTCAGCCTAATTAGTGAACGGACAGCTGCTCGAGAGAGTGAAAGGGAAGTGTTCCCAGTCAGAGAGGAACTAGAGTGAGATACTAATTGCTTGTATCTGTTTATTGCGCGGTGTACTGTAACTTGCTAAGACCTGCAATAAAATTACTATTTCTTTAAAAGGACCATTGTTTTGTGCTTCTACCCACCGTAATCCAGTTAACGAAAGTGCCGCAAGGGGTGGCACGCTACAATATTTTAAGAACCGGCCGCGATCTCGATGGTAGAGTCTCAAAGCCTGGAATTTAGATGTGAAGAAGTTTAGTAGGTAACTAATTAGCCTTCCATTCTCATCCCAACCCAGCTGTTCGTATTGTGCAACTCCCCCATTGTCATTATTGATGTGTAACATCTTTCCTCTCGGTGCTTGCTGGATATTTTTTGTGGGAGTGATTTTGGAAAAGGGACGGAAATGTGTTACAGGAAACAATGCCGCGCGGTGGCGGGTATTGGTACCACGAAGTAATGTCGGCCAACATACAGGAAACAATGAGCGCGCGCGGTGGCGGAGATTGGTACCACGACGTATGTGTGTAAACCACGACGTAATGTCAGCCAACATAGTGTATGCGTGTGTGTGACGAGAAAGAGAAAGGGAAATAGAGAAGGAGAACGCATCAGCTGTGCACTCATCTACAGTTATACAGTGTTGTGTATAAAATCTGAGGTTGTAATTATATGTGTACACTATATTAATAATTATCTTTACTATTAAGCGTCCGACAAAGTTCATCATTCTTTTAAAAAATGCGAGTAAGTAATATGGAATTATACGAATAAATATTTTAGTGCGGATCTTTTTTCATACATTTAGGTTCATTCCTGTCGCTGTCAATATAATACATTTCATTGTGATTAAAAATGTTTCCTTGATTTTAAAAAACTAACTAATTAATTATACTGGCAATTTTGTTTTTTTCTAATATATCTAATTTTTAAACATTTACCAAGCTAATTAAATGTTCATGAATTTGTGATTTGTAGAGATGGGTAAATCCAGAGCAGAATGGCTCATGAACAAACATGAGAAGCGGAACCTCTCGCTACCATAGCAACAAGGAACACTTTCCATGACAGTTGAAAGCATGCAGGTACCAAGGCTTTGCGTAAATTCGAACAAGGGCTCTTTGGTTGAGAGACATGGACTTCGATTCAGTCCGGGCGGTTGTTTGTTGAACGAGTCGTGGCAACAGATGACGTAATGCATAAGTTACATAATTAAATCACCACAACGTACTGTCGGCCAACATATTAATAATTTTATTAATGCAGCCAATGGCCATGTATTTTTCTTTTCAGGACGGGTCGGGGAAGGGATTATGAAAGGAAATCGGCCGTGGACCTATTGAAAGGAACCGTCCCGGCATTTGCCTGGTAGTGAAAATGGGAAACCACGAAAACCATTTTCAGGACGGCCGAGGTGGGAATCGAACCCACGCTCTCCCGATGCCAGCGAGACACGAGGTAGCGCGTTAGCGCTCTCGGCCACCGCGACCAACATAGTATATGCGTGCGT
This sequence comes from Meconema thalassinum, assembly GCA_946902985.2. Taxonomy (NCBI): domain Eukaryota; kingdom Metazoa; phylum Arthropoda; class Insecta; order Orthoptera; family Tettigoniidae; genus Meconema; species Meconema thalassinum. The sequence continues at coordinate 152,051,550 of OX336389.2, forward strand.
ATGACGAGAAAGTGAAAGGGAAATACAGAAGGTCGTATACATTTCTCCAAATCAAACGGTTCAAAAAAAATTAAAGATTTCCTGCATTTTGTACTTTTACCAAAGACTATTAATACCGAAGGTGGTTCTGCTCTTTTAAAACAAACTATTACTCGCTTCCCATTATTTTGAGTGATGATTTTAACGTAAACTTCAGTTTGCCAGAAGCTGAGCCGTTCATTGCATTTTTGAATGATGAACTCAAGCTCGAAATGAACACAAATCAAAATGTTACGCCAACTAACAGTGGTGCTGTTATTGACGCTGTTTTTCAACGGATTTTAAATACTTTGGAATCACAAGTATATGTGACATATCTTAGTTATCATAAGTCTATTGTCTCCGCTCTTCCCAAATTGAACTAGAATAATTACTTTTGATAAATAAATTATATTACTCCTTGTGTTAATTAAATAAAATTTTCATTAAAGATATAATCATTCGAAAAAAAATAATGCCAATCATACCCGATTCATTTTTTTTTTTTTTTTTCAGAATTTAAGTTACTATTGCGTATTTACCACGACTACAGTAGAATTGAACTTGCGCGCCTTGATATAGAATTACATATATTTCCGTGCTTAGAATATATTCGACCAATAATATGACAAATAAATTGACTTCACATATATTTCATCTCAATTTCATAGTAGGATAACATGTCAGTTGTTACACATCATATGCGACTACTGTAAGGCTCGCTAGTTTCTTATATTGTACTACATCTTTGAAATGGAAGGTCATTGGCATTTCTTAATTCTCAAAGATATTCCTTGTAACCTTTGTATACATTCTTGAAAATATCAATATCATTTCACCCAGTCAGAAAGCTTCCGTCACAGTCTTATTTGACAAAGATCCGCCCGGAATGATATAAGTTCGGACGGACATGAATGTCAGTCAGAGAGCCAGTCTGACGTAAGCTCCATCAACCACGTGTATATATGTTTAATGCGGAAGGTAGTATTGTGTCGAGATAACCTTGATATTGGAATCTCAACCGTGGCTAAATGTTTATTGATTGCACGTGGACGAGTTATGTTGATTTGATACATGTGAATCATATTTGAAGTGTAAAGTTATAAATACAGTTAACGAATGGAACACTTCAATCTTATATACAGTACGTCGGTATTTTAACGTGGGACCTTTTAACGAAGGCTTCAGCTAACGAGTAACAGCGTAACTAAGTCATTGCAGTATGTTCAACTGATTAGCATAATATGACGGTAGACTGATATTTCTATAAAAGAATTAAACAATCGTATCATTGGTTCAAAATCGGAGCATTAAATATTTAGCCAGTTAAATTCTGTAATCCTTTTTGTGTTAGTTTTAATTGCTATTTATTAAAATAATTTGGGCATTTATTATTAGTAATGTTATATTCGATGTATCTCACCCGGAGGCCCCGGGTTCGATTCCCGGCTCCCTCAAGGATTTTAGAAACTGACGCGAGGGCTGGAATGGGGTGCACTCAGCCTCATGAGGATAATTGAGTAGCTGTCTGACAGTGAGGCAGTGCCCCTATCACGAAAACCAAAATTAACGGCCGAGGGGACCCGATGCGGTGATCACGTGTCATCTGCAGGCCAATTGGCTGGGCAGCGGTCGCTTCGTAGGCCTAGGCCCTACATGGACTGTAGTGCCAGGGGTTTATTATATAATGTTATATTAGATATGTGTTAATTAATGTCCCTTCTGGACCCGACGCTCAACGCTCGCAGTTACCGAGCGTGACGTCAGAAAGGTATTAGGACTCCAGACACAGCTAGGAGGTGGTGACAGTCATAGCGTCACAGGACCTACTCTCCTTCTAGCATGAATGTGTGTGCATGTTTATTGCAGTGATTACTGTCTAAGTCTGAATTAGTAGTTTACTGAACAACCCTGATATAATTCAATAATTTTAAAAAAAAATGTTTTCTTCCTAAACCAAAAAAGGTTTACTTTTCAGTCGGTCAACACGGTTGTGCCCAATGAATGGGCGGGGTACAAGATACAAATATATAAATACTTTCCTGGGAAAAAATACATGTATTAGTTAATATTCACAATTAAATGGGGAAATTTAGGATTACGCTTTTCGACTCTCAATTGGCCATGTAAATTAACTATTTTACTACCCGACCAGCGAATTGTTTCCGGTGGCGGAAATCGGAACTAATGCGCTTCGCCCAGCCACACGCCTGCGATGGACGTTATTTGTGTGCCTGATTCATGCTGGGCCGTGCGCTGTGCGGTGTGTTTTCATTGTAGCCTATGACTGTACATGAGTCCCCCCCCCCCCCCTTGCCACGCAAGCCGCTCGCTGCAGCCATAACGAGGCGAGATGACGTAATGTATACACAACAGCTGCGCTCTCCTTCTAGCGGTAACAATTCCCTGGTAGAGTAGTAGTAAAATAGTATCGTTAGGTGAAATTATAATACGATTCACTTGAATCTTGTCGTACGTTAGTTTTTTTTAAATTACGTGAGTAACGGTGGATATGCACATGTATACAATTTAGAATTATACACTGTAATACACTGAAACAATAATAGACTAAATTAACATGGCTTGGCATGCACTAGAAAAAATAATTATATTATTCACTTATTTCGGTATTGGTAGTCTTTACTACGATGTTGGCTTAGTGCCCTAATACATGTAATTTTTTCCATGAGTGTATTTAATTATTTATATCTTGTACCCCACCCATTCATTGGGCACAACCGTGTTGACCGACTGAAAAGCTACAAAAAAAGGTCAATTTGTATAGGCAACACTGAAAATAGAATGGCTTCAAATCCATACAAAAGAGTTTAATCAATTTGTTAACAATTCTCATTATTTCAATAGGATTAAATATATTTTATTGAACATATCGTTTGGTAATAATATAACATAGATATCCTGTCTCATCTCAATATACAGGACTGATAATCTATCTGCCCGTTCTCTCTGGCTATACAAGGTGTCCCACCTAACTTTGCGACCTCAAATATTATCGAAATGAAACAAGATTTGAAAATTCTACTTGCGCAGGAATGTAGCCACGTCAGGGGGTCACACAATGGGAGGATATGCACAATCCAGGAAATTATAACAATATCACTTCCAACGCAAAGTTACTTGTTTTTAAATGGAACATACATGTTTTTTCTAGCAAAATCAAGAGTAAACATACAATTAATGATAACAGAATTGGTTTCACATCTCTAAACCCCGTAACTTCTGAAATAACTAGCGTTGTAGAGGATGGCAATGGAGACACTGTTTGTCAAGTTTAACAAATGTGTAGAACTGTACACACAGTTCAAAATGTACAATTACCGATTTCCTAAACAAACATGTGGCCTATAGCTTAAAGAAAGCAGTAACATCTTAACTGATGAAACTGTGTCACTTCAGAGGATGTTCAATGTGACCACCGTTTGCATTAATGCACTTCTGTAGACGGTGAACAACAGAGCGTTGTACTGATCCCAGTGTTTCCACAGATATTACCGCACACGCCGAAGTAATACGCTGTTGCATATTCGCTATTGTAGTTGGGACTTCCTGATGGACTATCTTGCAATGTGCTCCAGAGAAAGTAGTCTAATGGCGTCAAGTCGAGGGACCGTGCTGGCCATTCCTCAGGACCACCACGTCCTTGCCACCGATTTGGAAACTTCTCATCCATTACATCTCCGGCAACACGTGCGAAATGTGCGGGGCACCCATCATGCTGGAACCACATTGATACACGAGTTTCCAATCCCACGTCCTCCATGAGAAGGGGTAACGTGTCTTGAAGAAATGATGCATATCGCTGTTCGTTTAGTGTTCCCTGATTTAAAAAAAAATAGGGACCTACAATACGGTTGCCAGTGATACCGCACCAAACATTGATACTCCACTGTCGTTGGTTAGTATCCTACAACTTTAGTTATTTCAGAAGGTACGAGGTTTAGAGAAGTGAAACCAATTCTATTATCAATAATGTTTACTATTGATTTTGCTAGAAAAAACATGTATGTTCCATTTTAAAAAAGGTAACTTTGCGTTAAAAGTGGTATTGTTATAATTTCCTGGATTGTGCATATCCTCCCATTGTGTGACCCCCTGACGTGGCTACATTCCTGTGCAAGTAGATTTTTCACATCTTGTTTCATTTCGATAATATTTGAGGTCGCAAAGTTAGGTGGGACACCCTGTATAAATGATAATAGCTGGCTGTGTGGCTCAGCGGTAACGTTCTCGCTTGCTGAGCCCAAGGTTGCAGGTTCGTATCCTGGCGCAGTCAGCTGGCATTTGAGGGTGCGCAAATGCGAGGGAGCCGTGTCAGTAGATTTACTGGCACGTTAAAGATCCCCTTCGGGGCAAAATTCCGGCACCCCGGCGTCTCTAAAAGCCAGAGTAGTTAAAAGGGACGTAAAACCAATAACATTATTATTATAAATGATTATAATTCATTGAGTTGAACTGCTGATGATTTGTTATCTCATTTTGAAATAATGCTCTTTCACTTCACTACTTCGCTACTGGACCCGACGTACGCAGTTGCCGAGCGCGACGCCAAGACGATATTAGGGTTCCAGACACAGCGAGGAGGTTAGAAGTAACAGTCATTACGTCACAGTAGCTACTCTGTTCCTTAATGTGCTCACGCAACCAGACAATATTGAGGTACAGTCAATCAACATAATTCACTCTTTTAAAATAGGATAATGTATTTATGAAACTGAAGTGCAGTGCTATACAGAGTTACTCACCTTTGATATCCCCCTCAAGCAACGTCTAGTCATATCAATAATCTGTTTCCTCCCATTAAATGTTAACAATTACCGAAAAATAATTACTTGCAATTCTCTTGTGTAGCTTTATTGTTCACTGAGATATCAGGAACGCTTTGTACTTTTTAATACAACTGTGATTCCTTCTGCCCCTAATATAACAATTCACAATTTGGGCAGAATGTTTTCTTAAGAAGCCAGTTGTTGTTATTGATTATTTGAGGGAGGAGGGGAGGGGGTGATCATAGTCATATAGCCCTGAGTACTTGAATGAGTGTAGAAGTTCTCTGATATCCTGTGGTATACTGATGTGTGTGGCAGTGTGTGTACTTGTAATTCAGGTGAGGATTGGGAAGGAACCGACCGTGGCCTTTACTTAGAAACCATCCCGGCATTTGCCTGAAGAAGAAATGGCTGTCATTGATAACCATTTCCAGGATTTCCGAGGTCGGATCGAATGCGGACTCCCGGGATGACATCCAAGATCACTAGCCGCTACACCACGAGGTGGACTTAAGCAGACACAGCCTACAATCTTTGACATCTTAATTTTACTGGCCTATTTTCATCATATGAAACGTAGGATTATAAGATCGGTATTATCCGTGAATGTGTGTGTAAGTGTATAGACTATAGCCTATGTGTGTATTAGGTAGAACCGTCGTAATGTAATAGAGGACAACGAAGCAAACTTAGACATATTACACTCAATACGGTGACAGTCCAATATTCTGAATTGTGGCTGCAGAGATTATCAAGATTAAATTGATATCTTCGGAGTTGTATACAAAACGTATGTGGAACTTTATAATGCACATCTGACTTGGACATGAGTAGCGTACGAACAATAAAAAAATGGAATAAAAGAAATAGTACTAACAATCTGCAAGTACACAACCAAGGTCAAGAGAAGGTTCTCTTTAAAACCCGTGTTAGTCCTACATGGGTTCCCCCAAGAAATAAGCATAGCCATAAAATCTTTCATTGTGAGTTCACTAAACTATGATGTGGCATCCAGTTGGAAGATGACCTTGGCTAACTATAGTGTCAAAAGATGCCTTAGTTTTGTTAGTGTTGATCTCCTTTCATATTTCCAGCTCGTTAAATGTAAGGCATACATTTTGATGAAAGGCATTGGCCACCTGTTCATGTCACAACACGGAAATCTTCAAACCAGGATCTAAGTTTGAAGTTGAACATGCCTGTCAGCAGTTATCATATCTGCAACCTCTTCTTGCACTATTGTTTTACATAGGCTACTTTCTTCCTTATCTCGATAATACCAAAGTCTCTGCCTCAAAACATATAAGAGTGTGCACACACTAGAAGTCTCAAGACAACTAATTTGAAGTAGTATTGGGGGAGCTAATACCCAGATATGTGCATTAGGAGCCATGCGGTTCATGTTTGGTTCCGCACAATTCTTTCATAAAATCATTGGAAGATTTTTAATGAGTAGATCTAAGTGATTTCACAACTTTTAGTGGACAAGACGCTACCTCATTCACGGTATAATGTGGATTAATACCGTAACCGTAAAAACAAATATTTGGAGTTTAATGCTTTACCTTTGCAATCCCCTAATTACATCACTGTCAAACCACTGTACCTTCTTGTGCTACATTTATTTATCTATTTATTCAACGCTCTCTTGATCCAGTGCTCCAATCATATGCCCCATATCTTCCTATAGAGCATCCAGCGTTTAGAAAAGACTGTGGGTCTTATGGGCTTTTACTTTTAACGGCACCCCCCACCCCTACACTGGTTTTGTTACCTCACCTTTTATCCTGAAGGAACTCTGAACATATATCTTTTCGTCATAATAGCTTCCTAAAATTATCTTCCAATTTATTACCTTTGTTATTGCATACAAGTATCATTTATATTACGACTTAGTGATTTAAACATTTTCGAGGTTAGCACGCTGGAAAGAAGAGCCTCGTCCAGTGCTGCATGCTCGCCCGGAGTGGAGCACGTGCTCAGTTCCGCCGCCAACATAAGTTCTGAAGCACTATCCGTCATTGGAGTTATTGTTGTGTGTCTGTTTTATTTTCTGTTCGATCGAATCAGGGCTGCCGACAAATGGGTTCGAACCCACTATCTCCCGAATGCAAGCTCACAGCTGCGCGCCCCTAACCGCATGGCTAACTCGCTACAATATTACAAATATTAATCTAAACAAAGCAAGGATAGAATTGAAAGAAACTAAATTATAGCCAACTAATAGCAAAAAAAGTGATGATCAACAGTATTGCTGACGTAAAAATTGTTAACATCGACAGCATACGGTACATCCGAGAAGGAAGGAAGGGTTGTGCTCTCGACATCTGTCAATCAGTAATGCGTCATATCACAACGAAATGCATGTCGTTATTGGTTCTATTCGCGTACGGTATCCTTAATACTGGCCCAATCCATTAACACCTGCAAAACTGCTCCTTCCTGTGCGTGTTCTACTTCAGGTAGCTGCTGGGGTTGTGTTGTCTCGCTAACTTATGAAAGCGGGTGAACATAACGTATGACGTCTGCGCTACCTCTGCCTAGAGTTAGCAACACTGTCGCCATAAGGCTCCACAGTCTTATCTAAACGCTGGATGCTCTATAGAAAATATAAGTCTTAGGGGCGTGGCATAAGCAACACCTTTGTGTCCTCTTCTGTATGTGTGCGTGTTTCCCAATCAAAGAATATTTGATCGACGGGAATGATGTTAATACAATTTGCTATTTAGTTTCATCCCAATACACATCCGTATGTGCGACTCAGTAATCAATATATCATTAATTATTACAACTACGAATATTAGCCTGTAATTTTGTACCGTGATAGAGGACTAAGAAACAAATTCTGAGAAATTGCTCTTGAAACTGTTACAGTGACGAAATAAAGATGGTGGCCGCAGATATTTTCAAAATTGAATTGCCTTTTTGAGGAATGTTTTAGTCATTACAATACACCCGTCAAGCTCTAGAGTACACGTAATCTGACTTGGATATAAGTATCGTACGAACAATACATAATTCAATAAAAAGAAATAGTCGAAACAATTTGTACGTGCGCAAGCCAATATCAAAAGCAAAGCTTTCTTTAAAACGTGTGTTATGGGTGTTCCCAAAATAGTTCGCATCACCATTTTTTTTTTTCTTTCTAGGTTTACTAATGATTATTCTGGTAACGAAAGGTGGAGGAGGACTCGCGTCAACCATAGCGTCAAAGGATGACCTCTTATATTGAACCTTGATCTCCTTCCACATTTGCAGCTCGTTGAAAGTTAGGCATGTCTTTATAAAGGGCATAGGTCACTTACTCGTTCCACACCACGGAAATCTTCAGATCCCGTGGAGATAACTTTGAATGGTTCTAAATACCTGGCAGCAGATACCATATAATTACGCAGCCTCTTCTGGCATCATTCTTTTAAACACTTTCTCCCTTTTCTCAAAACATATAAGTTAATAGAGTCCTGAAACTGGAAATTTTTAGACCCTTATTACGAAGTGTTGTTGTTAGCTAATTTCAGGATATGTGCCATAACAGCCATGCGGTTCTTGTTTTGTTCCGCACATTTATTACACCAAATCCGTGAAGATTTTTATTTATGAGTAAACCCGGATGTGACAACTTTAAGTAGATTAGACGCGACCTCATTTCCAGTATGATGTGGACTTAGTGCCGTCTCTGTCCCAAAACCGTCATACTTAAACCTAACATGATATTTGTGGAGCAGGTGAAACGAAATGCTTCGTGCTAGAGACTTACTGGCTTTAGCATGCCATTAGCATTGATTCTTACTATCATAGCCCTCATATAATGAATCTTTTTATGACTTACATGCTTTTGTATGGCACTGCCAATGAAAATTAAAATCAAAGTGCGCATGCTCGAGACAGCGATCAATAAGTACCTCGTATACCAAATGAACAGTGTACCTCTTCGTCCATCTGCTCTCCCAGTTAGTCCGGCCGCTCGTTAAACCTAGGTCAGGGATGCGACGAAGGATCAACTAATGAAAACAACCGATTCTGCCTTCATATTCTGCAAGCTTTTCGTTCAAACGCTATCAAGGTTGGTTTTTATTACTAGTCTATTATTATTATTATTATTATCTTGTCGCTCCCGTACTATACTCTGTGAGCAGCCAGAATGGGATTGGCAGTTCTCGCCTCGCCATGTGGTCAGGGAACAAGGTTGCCAAACAGGTAGAATAACAAGTGATCGATCACACTGTACAAGCCAGTGACAAAGTTAACCAGGCACTGACGTACATGGGCTGTGATATAGTACCGCAGAGCATTATGACATCAACTACGCAACATGGATTAGTCAAGAGGCAGACGGGTGATGGCTGACGTGGAATTTCCGGCCAAATGTCAATATCATTCTGGCAGCTCACAGAGTATTGTGTTGTCGTGCAAAATGTCTTGCTCTTATTGTACTGAATCGCTGCCAACTGATGGCGATTACGTGAATTGTCTGGGGTGTAATTCAGTATATCATTACGAATGCACCACCGTAACCACTAGAACGTGGAAAAATATGTCTAATTTTAATAATGGCGATGTGGAACATGCAAGCAACGGAAGGAGGCTACCGTATACCGTTCAACATCGGGACCAAGCGACGGAGATTGCCTGCAATCAGCGGACGGCATGGATGACTCTAGAGACCCGAAGGCAGCGTTACAGAGAATGACGAAAGAAATTGCATCACTAAAAGGTAAGGTATATGAAAGTGTAAAAAGTGTTCAGTTTATGTCGAACAAATATGACGAAATATTGAAGGAACTAAAAGAAAACAATGTACTAGCGCGTGAGTTAACAACTCAAGTGAAATAGTTAAAGGAAGAGAACAGAAAACAGGAAAGTGTGATATTGGACCTATCAGTCAATATCCACGAACTTGAACAGAACAACCGTCAGTCCTACGTGGAAATTAGTGGTATACTGCACGAGAAGGACGAAAACCTGGGAGACACGGTCCATAAAGGGGCAAAGGAACTGGAAGTTGATGTCAATATGTTTGACATTGAGGAGATCTACCGTGTGTCGTTAATGAATAAAAAGAAAATTGCACCAATTGTGGTTAAGTTCAGTTTTACACGTAAAAGAAATGAATTAATCAGCAAGCGCAACGTAAATCTTGGCAGCTGGTCCACTCACCCACGGCATATTAATGAAAGCCTCACGCATTTCTATCGAGATTTATTGTGGCAGGTGAAATCGAAGGCTTGGGAGGTGAATTGGAAATGTGTATGGTTTAGGAACGATCGTGTGTTGGCAAGGAAAAACGAAGTGGGGTCGTCAGAATTACCTGTCCCGATGATCTAGCGAAGATGGTGTAAGCAAGTGTCGCGGAGTGATAGGTATTTTTCTTTTCGTGTTAAAATGGCATGACTCAACTATACAAAAGAGTCTGGGATAACCTGTATCAATTTGAAGGTGATCAATATTTTTTTAGATAATACACACATCAAAAAAAGTTTTGCATCACCTCGGTTCCAAGAGTTCCGGAACCGTTAAATACAAAGGGAATAGAGATCAACACAAACAACATTTCAGCTCGTTTTATTGCTCATGAGAACCACACATTGCATGTTGTACCATCATACAGCTAGACTTTCAGCATTTGTGGTCCAGATTGCAGTACACACCACTACCTCTAATACCCAGTAGCACGTCCTCTTGCATTGATGCATGCCTGTATTCGCCGTGGCATACTATCCACAAGTTCATCAAGACACTGTTGGTTCAAATTGTCCCACTCCTCAACGACAATTCGGCGTAAATCTCTCAGAGTGGTTGGTGGGTCAAGACGTCCATAAACAGCCCTTTTCAACATATCCCAGGCATGTTCGATAGGGTTCATGTCTGGCGAACATGCTGGCCACTGTAGTCGAGCGATGTCGTTATCTTGAAGGAACGCATTCACAAGATGTGCACGATGAGGTCGAGAATTGTCGTCCATGAAGACAAATGCCTCTCCAATATTCTGCCGATATGGTTGCACTATGGGTCGGAGGATGTCATTCAGGTATCGTAAAGCCGTTTCGGAGCCTTCCATGACCACCAGTGGCGTACGTCGGCCCCACATAATGCCACCCCAAAACATCAGGGAACCACCACCTTGCTGCACTCGCTGGACAGTGTGTCTAAGACGTTCAGCCTGACCAGGGTGCCTCCAAACACGTCTCCGACGATTGTCTGGTTGAAGGCATATGCGACACTCATCGGTGAAGAGAACGTGATGCCAATTCCGTGGGGTCCATTCAGCATGTTGTTGGGCCCATCTGTACCGCGCTGCATGGTGTCGGGGTTGCAAAGCTGGACCTCGCCATGGACGTCGGGAGTGAAGTTGCGCATCATGCAGCCTATTGCGCACAGTTTGAGTTGAAACACGACGTCCTGTGGCTGAACGAAACGCATTATTCAACATGGTGGCATTGCTGTCAGGGTTCCTCCGAGCGGCAATCCGTAAGTAGCGGTCATCCACTACAGTAGTAGCCCTTGGGCGGCCTGAGCGAGGCCTGTCATCGACAGTTCCTGTATCTCTGTACCTCCTCCATGTCCGAACAACATCGCTTTGGTTCACTCTGAGACGCCTGGAAACTTCCCTTGTTGAGAGCCCTTCTTGACACAAAGTAACAATGCGGACGCGATCGAACTGCGGTATTGACCTTCTAGGCATGGTAGAACTACAGACAACATGAGCAGCGTACCTTCGTCCTGGTGGAATGACTGGAACTGATCGGCTGTCGTACCCCCTCCGTCTAATAGGCCCTGCTCATGCATGGTTGTTTACATCTTTGAGCAGTTTTAGTGGCATCTATGAACAGTCAAAGGGACTGTATCTTGGATACAATATACACAGTCAACGTCTATATGCCGGAGATCTGGGAACCGAGGTGATGCAAAACTTTTTTTGATGTGTGTAGTAATCCGTTGTTGGATAACTCACAGTTAAATATAATGTCACTAATCATTTGTTCATTATCGACAAATTGGAACTATTTTCTGCTAACTTTTCTTGAAGAAATTATTGAAAGAATACGTATGTCTAGTGGAGATCAATATTTCACACTTGAAGAACAGCCTGTTTAATTTTAAAAATTTCAATGCCCTTTTTTACAATAGAGGAAGTAGAAGAGGTGGAGGCATAGCTCTTTTTACACGGAAGACCATCGCAATAAGGAAACTAGACTTGGTTATTAATGTTAATTACTTTGCGACACTTCAAGCCAAAATTGAGTACGCAAATCATAAATTAGGTATTTTCTGCAATTATAGACCACCAGGACTTAATGTCAACAACTTTATAGACGAGGTGGACATGAGCCTACAGTCCTTCAGTGAGTACAGAAATCTGATTGTTCTCAGAGACATAAATATTGATCTTCTAAATAAGGATAATCATACGGCCAACCATTATAATAATATAATGGCAAAACATGGTCTGTTTTCAGTGATCACACACCCGACTAGAATCGATCCTAGGACAAAAACGCTGATTGACCATATATTTGCAAGGCGGGAGAATACAGCATACTCAGAGGTAATAGAATATGTCAGTGACCACTTCATAACATATCTTGGACTAGGGACTCAGCAAACTGTTTCAGCAAATTCATCTCACCAGATAGGAAACATTAGAATGCTGACTGATTGCAAGGTTCTTGAACAGCTTTGTACAGTTAGATGGGACCAATATCTGAACCTCGAATATCCGTTACAGCTCTATACCCGGCTAGTTAACACTTTTAGTGCAATTTATAATAAACTAGCAGACCCGTGCGAGAACTCTCGCATAATGGGTTGTGTGCACCCCATGTGTACTGACTACCCGTCCGGCTCTAGTACTATGTGGGCTGTACGCGACACAGTTCTGCCAGGGGCTATCATCATCTTCTCTATTTGTTTCAAAGCACTTTCTGAACAAATAAATATATTTCCGTTGACTTTTCAAGAAATGCAAGATTTTTCCTGTACTATTGAGACGATATGGAAGATTTTGGTACGAACCACACCTTCTAACTCCCTCTGGTTTAGGAGCTTGAGTTTTATGAAACGTAGGCTACACCTTAGCGTATTATATAATAAGATCATATGTACAATTTAAAAGTAGACGCAGAGCAAACAAACCATGATTTTCAAAAGAACTGAAGGTAAAATGCAGACAAAGAAATCAGTTATTTAAAAAAATGGAAATCCAACAGAAATAATGAGCAATATAGGAAAGAATACAACTTATTTAGAAACAGGCTGAACAAGGAAATTTCCAAAACTAAAATGGCATATTATAGAAAAGGATCTAATGAAAATAGTCGTAATATGAGAGAAACATGGACAATTATCAATAACATTATAGGTAGGAAAACTAACTCAGTAGATGATATAATTCAGAAATACCTTGCTAATAAACACCCTATTAATACTGTTACGTACCGCCGCGAACCGGCAGGAGACTTTCGGGTGAGCGACAGTGTGACAGACCAAAGCAGCTGTCTCGCTGGCCTTGGACCGAACCATCAGCCGGAGAGAGAAAGTTCCCACACCCTCCCGGCCCCTCCCACCGGCAGACAGAATAGCGAAACATCTGTGAGTCATCGCAGGCCGGGCAGAGAATACGTGAAAAGTCAGGATGTGGAACCATCGAGAACAGACTCAATGCGGCAATAGGTTGTGACATTTCGAACTTTCCAGGCCAGGGACTGATCCCATATAAACCAGCGGGCCGCGGCGAGGACGCAGTGTATTGGACAGTATTGGTCAGTGCTAGTGTGTATTGAAGTGTGGCCGAGTGAGTGAGTGCGCAGCAGTACAGCGATTATCACTGGACGTCTACGGTAACAGAGTGGAAGCCTGTCTGCCAGGGTGCAACTTTGAGTAAGGACTGTTAGTGCTTGGAGGTGTCGCGGTGCTTCGTGGAAGGCGTGGTCGTGGGATCGACACGGGACGAGCAACAGCGCACAAGGAGCAGCAAGAGGACTCTGGAAGTAAGTGAAGTGGCAGGCTGTAGAGAACCTGTGTAGACTGTACGTGTGAGTGTAAGCTGGAACACTGTAACGCCTCACGGACAGAGGGAACATAAATAGCGAGGACAGTAGTGTGAGATTAAATGTGGAAACTAATAGTGACCAGTAGTGTTTTCTGAAGTTAGACTCAGTGTGTATATGTGTGTGCACTGTGTATGTTTGTGGGCTGCAATAAAATTATATTTCTTTAAAGCAGTAATTAGTGTTGTGCTTTCTACCCACCGTAATCCAGTTAACGGAATTGCCACTAGGGGGTGGCACGTAACAATACGATTGTAAATAATTTTGCCAGAAACGTCGATAACCAAGTACAATGAATAACACATGCATGTAGGTTAATTACTCGGTGAGTAAGTTAACTACTGACACTTCACTACACTCAATGATGCTATACGAAGTTACATCCACAGACGTATTTAGTATCATAAGTCATTTAAATAGTAACAAGGGACCAGGGATAGACAAAATTCGTGCCAATGACATACAATACTGTCGCTACAATCTTATCACAGTATTAGCTCACTTAATTAATCTGATTTTTGAATCATGAATAATTTCAGAAACACTCAAAATTGCAATTGTTTGGCCTATATATAAATATGTCGATCATATGATTTTAGATAACTATAGACCGGTATCCATCATATCAATAATCATCCAAAAACGGTTAGAAAAATGCATCGAAACTAGACTACACAACTATTTAGATAAATAGTTGCCAATACGGTTTCAGGAAAGGGAAAATCACACAGCTGTTGCTTTCACTCTTTGCAAATATTGTGAATGGTGCATTGGATCAGAACAAACACGCACTAGTCTTATTCCTCGACTATTCCAAAGCTTTTGACACGTTACAGTTTGATCGAATATTGTTAAAATTAGAATCAGTAGGTATTAGAGGTAGGGCATTTGAAATGTTTCAAAACCACTTAACAGGCAGGAAAATTGTAATCAGAGTAAATAATGCTGTAAGTGATCCTATTGAGGTGCAGAGTGATGTACCGCAGGGGTCAGTATTAGGGCCAACTATCTACAATATATTTATGAATGATATCTCAAAAATAGTATTAAATTGTAAAATATTTATGTATGCAGATGCCATAATCCTCGTAGCTGTACATAAACATGTTCAAGGGGCTCTTAATATGGTGCAAAAAGACCACGATAATGTTTTAAGATGGAGCCAAGACAATAATCTCACTCTTAATTCAAAAAATCTAGAATTATGAATATACGAATGCCTGATAAAATCAAGGAAGAAATTGAATTGATATTTCATAATTTTAACTGCCTGCACTTATATCACGACAAAGATGATAATGTTATTGGTTTTACGTCCCTTTTAACTACCCTGGCTTTTAGAGACGTCGGGGTGCCGGAATTTTGCCCCGAAGGGGATCTTTAACGTGCCAGTAAATGTACTGTCACGGCTCCCTCGCATTTGCGCACCCTCAAATGCCAGCTGACTGCGCCAGGTTTCGAACCTGCAACCTTGGGCTCAGCAAGCGAGAACGTTACCCCTGAGTCACGCAGCCAGACATCACGACAAAAAAAAACAAATTACTAACTGTAACTGTGACCAATACATTCAATCTGTGAACAATTATAAATATCTAGTAGTCACTGTAGATGTGCTTTTTAAATGGGACAATCACATTATGGAGGTTAAGGAACCTGAGAAATACATTATTCTTCTTTCATACACTTGTCTATTGTGCCCCTCCAAATGTGTACGCAATGGCCTATTCAGCACTTGTCGATTCGGTACTTCGATATGGCATTGTAGCATGGGACAGGGACAACAGGAAGTTTAATTAATATGTTAAGTAATATGCAAAATAGAATTTTAAAACTAATTGTAGATAGAGATAACTGTAAGAAGACATTTCTGCCCATTGCAGATTAATATAAGACCACAATACTTCTAACACATTTTAGAGATAATAGATATAGAATATTACCACAGCACTCAAAAGCAACCAGACTAAAACAGGATGGTCAGTACATTGTTCCCCTTTACATTAATTCATATGGGAAACAAGAATTGAAAGTTTTAACACCAAGATTACTAAATTCATTAGCATCAACATTAAGAAACCTTCCAATACAAGAAGCAAAAACAAGTTGAAAATGTTCACAGGAAAACTAAGTCAACTAAGCTAGGTTTTGATTACGCACAATAAATTTATCAACTTCAATTGTAAGTTACGTTTCTTTCATGAGTGAGGATCCTTCGAGATATAGTCTACGTTTAAGTAATATTTCTTAATTTGTTCCCACAGATAAGCCATATCTGATGGCTTTGTGGGACCAAGATACTTTTAATACTGTAAGTAGTATTTATATATGTATAAAAAGTATAATATAATAATAATCGAAAGAATCATTATATGAATACAGAGTCAACAACAACAACAACAACAAGAGACTGATAAATTATTTTTGCTATCTTTGTGTTACTATTGTCATTATAATAATTATAACACTGTAAGTTAAATGTATTTGTAGCCGCCTCCGTAACGTAGCGGTCAGCATGGTTAGCTGCCGCCCCGGATGTCCTGGGTTCGATTCCCGGCTCTTCCACGAAATTTGAAAAGTGGTATGAGGACTGGAACAGGGTCTACTCAGCCTCGAGTGGTCCAAATGAGTAGAGGGGGTTCGATTCCCACCTCAGCCATCCTCTAATTGGTTTTCCATGGTTTTCCATTTCGTTTTCGGACAAAAAGCCGGGATGGGGCCTACCGTCAGGCCACGGCCTCCTCCTTCCCTCTCCCTTGTTTATCCCTCCCATTCTTCCCATCCCATCCATCATGAGACCCCCTGTTCGCCTTGCAGGTGAGGCTGCCTGGGCGAGGCGCTAGTCCCGCCTCCCCAGTTGTATCCCCCGACCCGATGTCAAGCTCTAGGACACTGCTCGTAGAGGCAGTAAAGGTGGGATCCCTCGCAGAGTCCGTGGGGTAATCCTACCTGAAGGGGAAACTGACTACGAAAAACAAAACAAAAAAAAACGACGGTATTTTATCACAGTTCTGATGCGATGCTCTCTGTGTAGGTGTTGTATTCACGACCCGACTCTTGCGTCATGCAAATACAGAAACATATTGGTGCTCCAGACAGAGCAACGAGGTAGTCGCTGCACTTGCAAAATTCGCATGGACCTTTTACTTACGAGGAGACTAACAATATGCAGAAAAGGTGATACCTCAATTTCTTTATTTACCATGACTAGTTATTAAAATGGTAGACTGTATCAGTTACGTGCAATAGACGAGGATTTAAGGGGGTTAAAAAATTCAAAATTTGAGGCAGCGATATAATGAGGTATAATAGGCACTGAAAAAAAGGCATAACTGTGCCAAAACTGTGCAATTACTCAGCACCTCCAAATACGGGGAAATCACTCGGGGCGAGTTTCGGACTGTTGGTGGGTGGTTCAGTCTCTCCCAGTGAAATGACCGGAGCTTGTTGGCGGTTCTGGTTGCCACATGTGGTCTCGCATTGTCATGGCCCGCTTGCCACGGTGGGTGAGTGGTTATCGTGTCGGATTACTAACTCCAAGCTTGCAGGTTCGCTCCTGGCCGTGGTAAGTGAATTTTGAAAGGCGGCAAAAATCATGAAACGCATGTCATACCATGTTGGCATGTTGAAGAACCCATTTGAATTCAGTAGGCCGTGTTCATAATGGCAAAATTAATCTCGGGATTTTCCTCAAACACAAAGTTCCTCATTTCTCTACTAGAAAGCGCTATAGTGTCAAGGGGCTTAGATATCTAACCTCCTTGACTTTCATAGTGCTTCAAGGAACACAAAATTCGACATGCAAGCTAGCCTCTGGGTGTCAAATAACAAAGCTTGCACCTGGCACCCCAGGCCGTACGATATTATTATATGGCCCGCTGAAGAAGTTCCTGGGAGAACTGCGATTCTCGTGCAACGATGACGCCAAGACATCAGTCCAACGATGGTTCCACAGTCAGCCAGTTGAATTCTACCACAGGGGCATCTCAAATTAAGTGCTGCGATGGGACAAATGTCTTAACAAATGAGGAGCCACGTGGAAAAATAGTGTAAGATACGTAAAACAGTACGTATATTTGTAATTACCTGTATATATTGTTTTTTGCTAAAGAAATAGGGGCAAAGACTTTTCAATCCACCTCGTATTAGGATCTGAAGCTAGGGTACGAACGTCAGTCCAGCCCCATGACTAATTGGATAGCATGCTAGGCTTTGGTGCGAAGGCTTCTGGGTTCAATTCACGCCACGCCGTGGCGATTTTGGTGTCCCATGGTTAATTCGTCTTGCTCGCGTCCTAGGTGTTTGAGACGTCTTCATAAACGAAGGATCTAAAATATGTAAACAGCAAAAAAAAAAGCAAAGTAGCCTAAAATAAGGAAATTTCTGAAGTAGGAAGTTTTGAATATCGTTAACAGACTATTATACTCTGATTTACAATAGATGAACGGTGAAAACTGTCATCCGCTTGATGGATGAGGTGAGGAGTGGAGATGAGAGGGGTAACGGTCTCCAAGGCAACAGTGAGCAATGTTGCAATGTATGCCGACACAGCAGTAAGCACATGGTTTGACTCAGTGTGTCTTCACTCGTCACGGTCATTAGAGCGCCAGGCAGGGGGACTAACTTACCCAGTATTTGTGTCTTCCGGCAAGCCTCTTGGAATGTTATGAGTCATGATATGCCTCAGTGGTAACGCAGCATTTCCCCAGGTGCTAGCTTTGACAGTCAGCGAGCTTTATTGGTAATCCAGAGTATAGTAATCCTGGTGACGTTCATAATATGCAAAGTTTAATTCTAATGTACACAAATGTATACCGCATAAATTTATATTTTATATTTATTTTACATTTTACATGTAAAAGGAGGAAGGTGGACCTTTGACTTACGAGGAGCCCCGCTGCCATCATGATGACGTCATTCTGGCCCCTCAGAACACTATTTTCATGTGTAAAGTGGTGGGTTTGATTTTAGGATTGCAACCATCTCCCTTTTGAGCTATCACCCATCATTTTCAGATTCCCAGTTCGAGAGACATCGGGCAAAGTGTGCTCTTGCCCCGTAAAAATTTCTGTTCTGCAATCCGCCATGCACCAAAGTGACTCAGTATCATCACGGTTGTACTACTTTTGTTAAGTTAAACATTGAACCTATCGCGTAAAATCATGCTGGGAACACTGCCATGCACGGGTTGCTCAAAATTAACCCGAAACTTTATCATCTATAACTTCTACAGTATGTGCCAATTTTGGAATAAATCCATTTGTTAGTTCGGAAGTTACATACGGTTTAACATTGAACTAATTAGCACGCATAGAATCATGTTGGCAGCACTGTTGTATATTGATTACTCGAAACTTATTTATTTATTCAGGTAGTATACGTGTGCAAAGTTCAGAACAGTTTGGCTGCATACTTTCAGATATATTGAGACTAAAATAAAACATTATAGCACTTATCAACAGTTGGCAGCCATGGTAACTCTAAAGAATACGCCTAGTCAAATATGTTACGTTACAAAAAGCACATGCTAAAGTTGTTTGAAATCCAATTGATAGTATGGAAGTTACATGCATTTCAAAATTGGACCTATCAGCAAGCGTAGAATCATGTTGGCAATACTGTAATGATTGGGCTCCTGAAAATTATTCTGAAATTTAATTATCTATATTTGTGCGAATTTTGGATCAGTTCCAATGCTAACCTTCTGAGAGATTCATCATAGAACTCAAATTCCAATTGTGATTTCTCAGCAGTTGGTAGCACTGACATCGTTTCGAAATAAGGCCGTGAGATGTCTTGGTATACATATTTACGCATGCCAAATTCGGTTTCCATAGCTGCAGCCGTATAGGAATTGAAAGGCCGGGGGAACACACACAGACAGACGGACAGACTGACTGGAGGACATACGGACAGACAGACAAACAGATGGAAGCGCAGACAGACACACACACATCTGCCTGGGTAATCTCATAAGAATATTTTTTCATAATTTTTGCAAAATGTGAAAAATAGGCTAAAATGTAGACTATTCTCTATGGCAATGGTTCATAGTCCTCTTCGTTCCCTGTACCTTCTCGTGTAGAATTAAAAATTAATTGAAGTTATTTATTTATTTATTTATTTATTTATTTATTTATTTATTTATTGATGTGTAACATCATTCCGCTTGGTTGCTGGATAGTTTTGTGGGAGTGATTTTGAAAATTGGGGACGGAAGTGGATCGGAATGATCGAGCTGGCAGTGGTGGATCGAACGGAAGTATGCACTGCCCGCTCGATCGATTGAACGGAAGTGTACTAGCTGGCAGTGGTGGAAAACGGAAGTATGCATTGCCCGCTCGATCAATCGAACGGAAGTGTACTAGCTGGCAGTGGTGGAAAACGGAAGCATATACTGCCCGCCCGATCAATCGAACGGAAGTGTACTAGCTGGCAGTGGTGGAAAACAGAAGTATGCACTGCCCGCTCGATCAATCGAACGGAAGTGTACTAGCTGGCAGTGGTGGAAAACGGAAGTATGCACTGCCCGCTCGATTGATCGAACGGAAGTGTAATAGCTGGCAGTGGTGGAAAACAGAAGTATGCACTGCCCGTTCGATCGATCGATCCAGCGAGCAGTGGTAAGACCCAGCTGGCAGTGGTACGAGAAACAATGAGCGCGCGGTGTCAGAATTTGATACCATGACGTACTCTCGGCCATGTAGAATGTATATGACATACTGAACGGAAAACGCTCATGCGAACTCTGGTGTGAAGTGATTGAAACAAATGACATGGTACATGTTCGAAGTCTTCGTATCAGTATTTAAATTGTAAAATGCCTTAATATCAAACATTGTAAGTAGTCGGCATTGCCGGTATTATGTTTCTGCCCAATGGCTATTCAAATATTAACCCACATAATGGTAATGCAGTCATCAATACAATATAAACGTTGTGGTTATAAGTGAATTGAGCAAGTCTTCATGAACTATTACTGAATACATTCTCTTTACTCACAGCAGGGCCTATTCATAAGGCATTTTAAACTCAATTTCACGCAGGAACATTATCGAAACAAGCAAAATATAAATGAAACTTGATTCCGTAATGCAGTATTATTGGAACGTGGAATTAGTGCTTATGACTGTGAATCTAGAGATCTTGGGTTCGAATCCCGGACGGGGTAGATATTTGTGCTACCAGATTATCATTTTAAACGATATTTATATAGCAATATGACTCATTTTAACAGAATCCATATGAAATTACGTGTTGGTCTGTGAATGAAGGAATTTAAGGTTATCAGCGGTGTCGCGTCTATTAATCTAGTTGATCCATATCATATTCTTTATTTAGGCTAGTGCTGGTGGAAGCTACAAATCATGTAATAAAATGAGTTCCGTATTATAAACTACAATATCTGTAAAACACTCCCTTTTACAATAGATTAATATTTGTGCCAATAATAGTATAAAATTCCGGTGTATCAACAATTCCACGTGAGGTTTCTTCTATGTCAGATGTTACACATTGGTGTATTCTTGGAATACACGGTACGAGAGAATATAAAGTTTAATGTTCTTTGCATGTTCATTCCTTCCTCTTTGTCAAACACCAACAGTGATCTTCTATTTTCTCTTTGGTTATCATGTCGCTTATATCTTTTATGAGTCTGTTCTAGATATATATCTTCCATGACCCACCTAGCGTCATCTAGCAGCGAATCTCTGAAGCTCTTCAACTCTTCCTGGTGCAAGAGGACTTCCTTCTCAATCTGGCCACCAGATTTTGTTACCATCGCCAGCTATTATCTCCATGAGCAAGAGAACTTCGTCTCCTTTTTCACTCACCATGCTGTGCTAGTATCGCCTGCTATCAACTCTTTAAGACCATTCATCAAGAAGAACATTTATTTTTATTATGTTGGTCATGCTTATAAGTATACCTTTTGTTTCCTACCCCCACTCTTTTCCCTTCCTAGGTCCCTCTGTGCTTCGCTGAGCAGGTCTCACTTCTAAGTCGGCAGTTAACTCGGTCAGTTAAGGCTCAACTCGAGCCAGTCTCCTCAAACCAAGATACACTCTCTACGTTCTACGCCATGTTGGCACATTAGATATCGTCAAGGGGAACTTCACCTTCGACATGAAATCAAGTTAAGTACAAACTTCAAGTTTTAACCTCATCCTCATGGTTTTAACTTCTACATGCTTTTAACTAATATTTTATAGACAGCGTGAGATTACTTATTTTAGGGCAAAAATCATTCTTCGTGGGATTTGCCATGTTGAGCTTTTGTCTGTCTAAGCCAACCTTAATAGAAAATAGCCTTTCTTAAGCTATTTAATTGAGAAATGTTTTCACTACGTGGGATATTATCTGATACCCGCTGTCTATAAATCACTAAGCCAGTTCCTCCGCTGGATCATCTTTGCCCCATGCTTCTATTAAGTTCGTTCTGGAACCTTCCAGATTCTGTACTTTATCTACAAGTCCTGCCGTCATGTATTTTTCACTCACTTGTGAAAATACTATTTAAAATGAGGAATCTTCCTTATAAATTACTGCAATAGCGAACTTTCGTCCACCGTTGGAATGTTCTATGGCGCATTTAATTGTAATTCCCAACTTTCTCAAGAAATAGACTCTCGCCTACCTAGTGCAACCAGTTATTTTCATCATTGCAATAACTTTCTTTCCCATAAACTTTCGTGTCTTTACAGTGAACTTTTCATCTATTTAAAAGACTATAGTGATAACCAGTGCTTGTCCCACTTTTCTACCGCGTCGCGATCGTCCGGTTACATTAAATAAGGCCATGAACATTGATCCTAAATCCCAATTATCTTTCCTCAACCTTCTACTAACAAACCATCTCAATAAAATTGTAACTTTTCTATAAGGTGTCACTCACGAAGTGCCCTTCCATTTTTGCTTGTTTATCATTAATTAATTACTGTATAACTACGTGTTTTATACACGGTTTAAGCTTACATTGTTTTTCCCCATAATAAAGGAAAACAATACTTTCAACTCTTGAGTGAGTTATTTCTAGGTCTCACGAATTGGAAACTGCCCCATTTTGGCTCGTGATTCCTACTTAAACATAGGAAGTCTAGAACTTTCCCTTTGACTTTCTCTTCAGGTTTCACCGTAAGTGACCTGCACTTTTTTGTATAATTGTTATAAAGTAATTCTGCACAAATATAGGAAGTTGTAGGAACTTCTATCTTATCTTCATGTTTTTCTTATTGTTATTTTTGAAGTTGTCACTTTTTCTAGAATATTCTCTCAGAAATTTCTTAAAGTACTCAATCTAAGGTTTAAACTTTATAATTATTTCATTTGTCTTTTTTTAAATCTTATAAAGATTTTAGAACATATATAAGGTTTGAAACCTCATAAATTGTTATTTGCCTGGAGCAATCTCTAAATGTTAGGAGGTCTGCGGCCCCATTTGTTAAAAAGTTTAAACGATCTATATTTGTCAAAAAGATATTATAGCCTATATTTGTTAAAGTTATCAACTTCTCTTGAATTGTTAAATAAATTACGAATTTTTTTTCGCTTTCTCATTTTTCTAATACAACGGTTAGGCAAAATCCTGTCTTCCTTGGCTCTCCCGACTAAATGCCATTAAATCCATTAATAGGGCTTTCACCACTTGTTGCATTTGAGCAAGAACTCTTAGTGGTAATCACATTAAAGTTTCTTTTAGCTTTAATGGCTAATTCTAACCGGCCAGTAAGGTAAGTAAAGCTCGCTACGCCAGCTACCTGCTTGTGGAGATCCTCTCCGAAAACTTATGGTTAGTTTTCTAAATGATAAGTGTTTCTCTTTGTCTAAACTTTTAGCCGGCTCCTCGCTGAGTAAAAGCTTAGCCATTTCCAAATGCAACCATTGGTTCATTTACCAAAATTACTCCCCAAGGTATAATCTTTTATTATTTTCCTTCTTGGAAGCACTTGGTCGCTTTTTCAGGAACTCCATAACTTTGAACATTGGAAATACCAAACCTGATTCAAATCATTGGCATTCTTCGAATTACTTTGCAAAAACGAATTGCTTTGAACAGGCATACAATAAATTTGTTACTCTCAGTCTTGCCAGACCATCACTCTTCCCCATAGTACGCAGATACATGCTTGAGAGGGATTACCCTAAAGCCACTCCCTTGCAAACCGCCCAAGTTCTAGCTGTGTTTCCCGTCAGCTTGGACCAAGCTCTTACCCACTTTAGGTATCTGAGAGCGGATTTGCGGTGGCAACCGCCTCTAAGCGCATTTAAGGTTAAATTTATAACTTTTGTGGGACTCTCCTCCTACTTTCCTATCCTTTTTCTCCAGTCCAAAATAAACTTCATTTTCTTAATCATCTTCCCTTGGTGGGTGGGTTATTCCTTAGCCAATAATCTACCCACACATCATATGCGACTACTGTAAGGCTCGTAATATTTTTATTTATTTATTCATTTATTTGGTAGAACTTGTCCTCATCTCCATCCTTCGTCCAGAAAACATTCCCCTATATTCCTACTTGGTATATCATTGTTAAAATATGACATAACATAACAACAACAACAAAGGTCTGCATTATCACCTGTTACACGTAGGCTATATCTTGTTTAATTATATCGGCCAGGTTCCATGCAGTCAACGAAAAGGCTCGGCATCTGGTGGTGGTGTCGATGTACCAGATAAGTAAAAGGGACTCCAGAATGCCAAATCTTTGAATGTTCTATTTTTTTTTCTTTTTAGCATTAACCTAAGGGACCTTAAATTTCTAACGGTACATTTATGTTCTTCAAAACTCATTCTTAAGGCTACTTTCTCTTTCAGTAAACCCAGTAATTTCGTATTTTATTAATCTTCTCTATATTATACTTCAGATTGAAAAATGTCGTATTTAAAAAACGTGTAAGAAAGCAAAAGGGGCACGGAAGAACTCCAATCCACTAGAAATACGAACCATAATAAGCAAGCTTAAAGCATCGATCAACAAGCGTCTCCTATACGCTACGGTATGTACAGTATACCTCTTTGCCCCGCCTGCTGTCCTGGTTAGTGTGGCCGCGCGTGGACCTAGGTCAGGTATACTATACCGGGTGAGTTAGCCGTGGTCGTTACGGCATGACTGCTGGCAGTCGCTCACATCCGGGCGGCGAGGAGGTTCGAATGCCCCCGCCGGCAACCTTGAAGATGGTCTTCTGTGGTTTCCCATCTTCCTTCCAGGCAAATGCCGGGGTTGGTCCCTCACTATAGGCCACAGCCGCGACCTTCCAAATCCTCGTCCTTCCATTCCAACTTTCCTCCCCAACGGTACTTGTAGCTCACCCATTGGGTGTCCGTCTCGAAGCAGCTACAAACTGGCGAGCCGAACATGTCCTCGGACACTCCCGGCACTAAAAGCCATACGCTAAAAAAAGGTATGCTATTATATTTTATACTAAGAGGTACTGTGAAATCAAGCGGGGAGAATGCTTTTCTATCGGTCAACACAAGTGTGGCTTACTAGACTGGGCAGGAATAAGTAGTTATCTTATCATCCTACTACCAGAAAATAATGTTAAATATATTATTCATACACTCCTCTAACAAACGGGGGTGGGGGTAAGAAGCGCACGACCGACTAAAAAGCAATTCTGTTACAAGGCTATATTGAAAATGTCTTGTAATAATTGATAACAATCCAAGGAATCCTCGGTCTTCAATTATTATTATTATTATTATTATTATTATTATTATTTTATTTTGAGTATTAGTTTTTTTTTGTTTTTTTTAGTCGTTTACCCTCCAGGTTGGTGGAACCCACGGATTCAGCTGGGAACATCGAATCGGAAGGGATACAACTGGTGAGGTGGGATTGGCACCTCGCTCAGGCGGCCTCACCTGCAAAGCGAACAGGGGCCTCATGAGGGAAGGTAAGGGATGGTCAGGATGAATAGGCAAGGAAGTGGGAAGGAGGCGGCCGTGGCCTTGAAGAAGGTACTGCGCCCGAATTCTCCAATCAGCACCTATATCCGCTGCACTGTAAAGGATTGTAGACACGTAGCTACCCAACTCACAAACTTACCATTGTCTGCTAAGTAAAAATTGGGAATTCTAGGATCATACAGGGTATATTTATAAAAAAAAATAGTACTACCAGCCTAGGTACAAATTTCTACTGGCATTTACATTTAAGCAATTCGAGAAACTCCGATCTCGAGGGGTGATTAGGTCTGTCTATAGTGAGCGCCTGTATCCTACCTAGCAGTACTATTTTCGGCGTTGACAAAATGAAAACGATGTTAGCTAAGATAAAATTGGCTAATTCGCTAAAAAAAAGCGCCAGCCGTTTATTGTGCTATGGAAATACACACATGTCCCTGATGTATATCGATAATTAGTGTCTACCTGACACTACAAGAAAACTGAAAATTTAAGATAAACTAAAAACGTGGCATTTATACATAATGTCCTGAAAATAAAGGTTGGAGAATTCGGTACTCCACTGATTCCTTCTTCTCTCATCGAAGAATATAGCATTCCTTTGCTATTACAAAAATTAAACACAAAATTTATTACAAACGATAAACTCGAGTGGAGTTCCTCAGAACCTCCACTGAAATATGAAAAATTATGAAACGGCGTGATTTCAAACATTACCCTATATTATACATTGCGTTTCATATTTGAACTGTAGTTCCACATCTAAATATGCAAGATCAAAATTTACTCAGTATTAAATATATATTCATATGTACAATGATTTGTGATTAGCACAAATATTAACTTAACTGCGTTGAAATGATTTACTTTCCTTTAATATACATGAGTCTTTACTACTCAAACTTCCTGAACAAACACCGTAACTTTATCGGTTGAAAGTATAAATACTTGTCTAAATCAAGAGAACATAGGTGACAAACGTTTAAGTTCAGCACTGCTCTAACTTTGTTTTTTCCCATTTGATTATTAAATTTCGAAAAATTCCTGAAATTATTTGCTCGACTTACATTTTCTTTGATAAACGTGAATATTCGAAGTGCATGGCATTTTACCTTCATTCCACACTTCCGTTCCAAAATTATACAACAATCACATTATTTCTTAAACACCTGTACAGAACTTGCCTCAAATGCAATTAAACGATGTCACATTCGCTGTGATCAAAACTAGGAAACATGACTCCTCAGTCTCCTTTTGTGAAAATACGTAACTCATTTACGTCGACGATTCCTTTCTTGCACGGTATTCCAAATCTAAACCCCTTTCAGTGCATTTTCTCAATCAATGCAAAGAAAATCAGTAACTCTATTAAATATCCACTACCATTGTGAATATTGTTCAAGAAACAAACTTTAACAAACTCCTCTATTCTTATACAAAATGTCCTCGTGCCTGTAAATTCAAATCTTTAATTACTTTCTGTACAGCTACTTTTATATCACCCTGTGATTTAACTTTCTTAACTCCTTTTCACGTATTTAAATTCAGTTATTACATTATTGTAACTTTCAGAGAAATGTCAGCAAGAATTCATATTTAAAAATGATATAAGTGTGTCCTCTCTTCCTGTGAATACAAATTTCTGAATTTAATTCAGTTAAGTCCAGCTGATTTATTTTCAGACAATGAGTAGACTTATCTAAATTGCCCTGTCTCTTCCTGTGAATACAATAAAGTCTTAGCTATCTTCGTGAAATATTTTGTTTAATAAATTTTATCTAGGCTTTTTAATGCTCTAAATGTTTTATTTGACACATATAAAGGTTCTTGGAACATCTTTGTTACTGGGAAATATGGTTTATTACGTTTACAGCATAGTTCTACATAACTATCTGTTTCATTACAATAAATTTGGTATTTATTGATTTAATTGTCTATATCAATTATTTAGACTACCTTTTACCAGATTTTGTGTCGGGTAACAATCCATTATTGCAAAGAGTTGGTTTATATTAAATTTCTGACACTCGAATCAACATCTTGAGTTGTCGAAATTTATCTGACATTTAGTGACATAGCTTTTTAAATATACGGTACTTAAGATGTTCAATATACGCTCCAACGCTGCGCATAAAACAGATTTATTTAATTTAACGCAAGTATCAATAATTCTAAGCGACTTTATAATGAACTGATTTAACGTTGACAACAGCAATTTGCTAATAAAATTTCGTCCAAATGACTGAAATTTTCAATGAAAATGACTCCTAAGAAAATACTGATATACTGGATTAAAATCTACACAATTTTAAATAAAATGCCAGAATTATACGGTTGGTCAATTTGGATAAACACAGAACATGACTACAATTCTACTAAATATATTTCAATCTCTTCACTACCTTGAGATGGCGACGATCTCTGCTGTAATATGCCTTGTCTGGCAATACAAATGTGTTTGAGCACAACGTCCACAGCTGCGAGAACCGGTAGTGGCGATGCCTGCTGGATAACCTCACAGTGGGACAAGGTCGATGACATAACTGGGTTAGCGACCTCTCCGTGTACAGCAAGTCTCTCCCCCACTCCTTCACTCGACTCCCGCATGTCGTTCGGATCTTCTGACGTTACCACTTCACTACGCCGGCATTGCTTCTTAAGGTTGAAATTCGATTGTTCTATAAGTGTCTTTGAGAGTATACTGGATATATATGAACTCGTGTTATGAAGTATAGATTTGTTCTGCATTTCTGCGCATCGCGTAGATGTTCGACTGCGCCATCCATGTTGTGGAATTCTGGATTCAACTTTACATTTCTGTAGTCTCTACTTCCCTATAATGTGCATCTTCGCACGAAGTCATAATCAGATTAATGATTAAGCCTACATAGCTCCCCGTCGCCAATTTATAAACTGCATTGTGTATAGCTTCCAAGGATGAGCCGAATTGTATGAGTAATATAGCTCTTTTCCTGAAGAGAATTGTTTGCATTTATCTGCGTGAGATGTGTAGTAGCTTCGTATCGAAATACTGAAGTAACAAGCTGTGTTTCAAATACTCCACAGACTTGCTCTATGAAGCTTCTCTAAATGTGAGTGCAAATGAACTCAGTCTCGTTCCGATAAGTGTGTTACAAAATCACCGGCCTACATGCTGTGCTGGTCTCAGTCATAATGTCGCTTGCTTCACAAGTCACAGCCTTCTGACTCCACGCTCCTTTTCTCCACTTTCGTTATGCGTGGCACTGTCCAAGAAACAACTCGTTTCTACACTGGCGGTCTTGTTCAGACCCGATCTGAATTAGGAATGACTGCTCGTTCTTGCTCTCCGTGTACGGCAAGTTTATCGCGTTTCCTCCCCTCTCGTGGTGTGACGCAGCTCCACAGACTACCCCTCACTCGCTGTGTCATCAACCTTGGTCACTTCTCCTCCTTCATGACGTTACACTCACTTCTCGTGGTGTGACGCATTCTTACAATGTAGGCCTCCCTACATTCAGATAATAAATACACAACCATATTTAAATAGTTCCTTCTTTCCTTCCGGCCTTCCGTAATTGTTTATATAAATAATACAAATAATACAAATAATCTCGAAGAATAAACTGACTATGCATGGAATACATAAATATCGTGTCGAAACATGGATAAAGGATTTGCTCAAAAATGTCACTACAAAGCTCTAACTACTAGGTTAGAGAACACTGCTACCTGGTCTGGAAGTCTAGAAGCTCAAGATAGAGTATTACAAAATACTCAGTTGTTACATCTTCCAAGGATTCGGGTTGGATCCTAGCTCATCTCCAAGAACTCGTGACCTCAGGAAAGGAACGAATTCCCCTACTGGGAAACAGCAAGCTCCGACCTGGATCGAACTGCGGGCCTCCAATCATCATCTTCATTGTGACTGGGTTTACCCTGGACCTCTTGATAATCTTCATGTCTCTTCTTACTCCGTCACAGTACAGTTTCATCAAAACAACGAGCAGTGTCAAAAGTTCTGCTTCCCATTTCGAAAGACATTCGAAAAGGAAGTCGTAGACCTGACTCGCATAATGAACATTCATGTAGATGGAATATGAACATAGTTCTGTAGTCGCTGGTGTTAATGTCGAGCTCATGTCCGACAATAATGCACTAGAATGTCTCATGTTCGCTCATCAAGTAGACATTCATGGACAAACTCCTTTAACGAAGCTCCATCGCTGACTATATCGCTTCTATCTGCTTATATCCCTGGCGCACATACTAATTTAGTCCATAATTAACTTCATATTAGCAGACTTAATAATGTTCTTCAACATAGAATACATCTTCATCCTATTGGTGTTGTTATACAGTTCCACAAAAGCAATGCTAACATTCACTCTTACTCACTTGTGTCTGGTGCATGCGCTGTAGTCGCTCGAACAAAAGTGTCTTATCGCGCTGGAAACAAACACTTTTCTCTCGCTTCACAAAAACGTTTATATCTTCTGAAATACTCTTCTCAATTTTCTCAAAGTTCGTAATATACTAAATACGATAGTGAACTACAATCTGTAGTCGAAATAATGTCTCTGAAGTGGATCAGACCGAAGTAATTGCGGCATATAAGTTCATCGCAACTTCACTTAGTTTCAAGGCGCGGTAATCTCCTAACTCTCGCCTCGCTTATACCTTGTCTCCACGAGTCAACCTTCTACAAGCTCGGTGAAACACTCGGAACTCCTCTCTCTCTTCCAGTAACACACGTCTGACCTCTCTAACATTCAGATAATAAAGAGCCTCGATGCTTGACGTCTCCCCTCCAAGTCCATCGATTCTGGCCGCATTTTTGCGTTCCCTCTCAAATTCGCGCGGGTTCTAGCAAATCGCCTATTCCTTCCAATAGCGACCTGATATCGACTTATAAAATATTTCCAATATTTTATTATCATTTTCTTCTCTTTACCATTATATAAATTCACTCTCAAGGGGCTTAAATGTGTTAAATATCCATAAAAATTTAGTTGCTGGAACTCCCGTCTTCTCTAAAACTTCTTCTTATTGGCTGTAAGCTCATATCCAATCGGATAATTTATAACAATGTTTAAACAATTCCTGGGATTATTCGCTGTTGCTAGGTCGATTCTAAGCTTCTGGAAACTTCCATTGCGAAATACAATCACGTGACGGAATTTCCCTCCTGCTCAACGTCGCCTCTAGACTGGTTTCTGCCAACATCCAGCCTCGATATTGCTTGGTTAAATTTTATCATGGGCTTCGAAAAAAATATTCCCATTTTCATCCCAAATAATTCATTTTACGGGGGCAGTATCATCCCGGCATTTGCCCGAAGACGAAGTGGGAAACCACGGAAAACCACTTCGAGGATGGCTGAGGTGGGAATCGAACCCCCTCTACTCATTTGGAACACCCGAGGCTGAGTAGACCCCGTTCCAGTCCTCATACCACTTTTCAAATTTCGTGACAGAGCCGGGAATCGAACCCAGGACCTCCGGGGCGGCAGCTGACCATGCTGACCGCTACGCTACGGAGTATTAGCCTATTAATATTATAAATTCGGATAAGATCTGTATCACTGGACCCTTTCTGACTCTTAACGCATGTCTTGTACTTGCTACTGTAGCATATCTTTTCTTCTCCTAAGAACTATTTATTTTCAATTTCATATCTAATTTCTGACTCTCTCAGAACTACTAATCTTTATTCTTGTCTATCTTCTGTATTTCCTGAACTAGGTCACATTCTGGCCAACTAAGACTCATTGTAATCACCCAATCACCCTAACACATTTGCAGCTGGTCGAAATTTACTGGATAAAGCTCTCAAGGCCCTCGGGATGATAGGCTACAATAGTCTGCATCGAAGCCGGTGGAGCTCACATTGCGTAATGCAAGGCTGTGGACACAGTTAGGAGGTAGAGATCCGACCAGCTAGGAAGGAGTTTGGCCACGCATGCGCACTTACGACGATCCAGCGCAGCGTAGTCCCGCCTTCCAGAGCTCGTGTTGCAAGGACACTTCAGTACATAAGTTTATACTCAGCTGTTTTGATCAATTTGCACAAGCCGGCGCACAAAACCTACGTCCTAGATGAACTCATGGAACAGTATGGACATTCGGTCCTTCGACTGCCCCCTTATCACCCTGAATTAAACAGTATTGAAATAATGTGGGCAGAAGTGAAGAACTGGGTAGCTTCTCACAACGTCACCTTCACTATTGACGACATAGAGAAACTCGCTAGAAAGCAATTCGCGTCAATATCCGCCGAAAACTGGAAACGTAAATGTGAACACACAAAGAAGGTGGAGAAAAACTTCATGAGGGAAGTGGAACCTCTTGAAGGCATTATAGAGTCCTTCGTGATCCAGCTGGGAACCGACGATACGTCATCCAGCGAGGACAACAGAAGTGATGGAGATGGACTCGGTGGAATTGAAGAGCTGTTAAAGGACCTAAAAGAACATAAAACAAGTATGTGCTAATTTTGTGAATTGTGTACTTATTTTATTATTTCTTATTTCATGTGTCATTTACCTTATCTTTGTATACATACGTTGTTGCCTTTTACTCAGAATATGTAGATCCTTTATTGCGTTTTTTATGAATTATATTTTATTTCTGTACTCGAGAATCATTATATCGTTGTATATTTATACACCGGTACATAATACCATTATATCGTTAAGTCACATTATTTTCTTCTTTTACAAGAGAGAAAACATCATCTTGGCATTAAGGAGCTAGAAACAAACGTTCATATAGTCTAACGATGCTTTCTCGCCTAGTAACAAAAGTAATTATTATTATTATTATTATTATTATTATTATTATTATTATTATTATTATTGACTCCCGAAGCCTAATGTTATGCCAAACCATATTATACACTATACATCTACAGCGTCGTAAAGTTAATTCTACATATAATTACGAGGCACGTCCAGAAAGTAAGCTCCGTTTGGTAATTAAATTAAATTGTGTACAGATACAGAAAAAATATTTATTGCACAACATTCTACACCTCTTAAACTACCTTTTCACATAACTGCCGAACTTTTGCAGGCATTTGTCATAGCGTGGCACAAGTTTTTGGATACCTCTTCATAGAAGTTTGCCGCCGACCCGTAAACGAGAGTGAAGACTCCCCTTAAGATATCCTACTGTTTGGTCACTACTGTTAGGCAAATTGCGTGCTTACCAGGAGAACTGCGTATGTTTAGGAGTTCTCCTGACCACATACGCAATTTGCCTAACAGTGATGGCCAAACAGTAGGATATCTTAAGGGGAGTCTTCACTCTCGTTTACGGGTCGGCGGCAAACTTCTATGAAGAAGGTATCCAAAAACGTGTGCCACGCTATGACAAATGCCTGCAAAAGTTCGGCAGTTATGTGAAAAGGTAGTTTAAGAGGTGTAGAATGTTGTGCAATAAATATTTTTTCTGTATCTGTACACAATTTAATTTAATTACCAAACGGAGCTTACTTTCTGGACGTGCATCGTATAATTTAAACCATTGGCTATGCAACTTGATACACGAAAAATATTTTGACAGTTACTAGAATAAGTGGTTAAATTATGTTCTAACTCCTTAATCTATCTACCATCTGTAACGCTTCTAAATAAATACATTTCGGCTAGGTATGTCTGTAATTTACAGCTGGAAGGGAATTCCACTAACTGAAAATCTGTGGAGTTACACGTCCGCTATGACAAAAATTTCGGGTCGACTGTACGTCGCCACAACACTGAGCGAGAAGGAGAAGTCAGCGTTCTCACTCCCACGGTTCAGCTTTCTCACTCGCACATTTCCCCTCGCCAGCCGTCTTCCTAAATGGCCCGATCTCTACACGTATGTTAACAGCCTCTATCAACATAACAATTTCAGTTTGATTGCTGTAAAAGATTCGTGGATATTGAGAACCGTCTAAATATTTCGGATGCTCACCATGTTCCATTGTTTAAATGTACGCCGTATAGTTATGTACCCTAAGATGAAGATTGTTGCGTAAGTTTACTGTTCAAACGTTCACTATAATCGCATGATTAGGACACAAAACATAAAAACCTCATTTAAGAATTTCGCACTCCCGCCAACTTGTTAAGCTTCACTGAGGTTTGTTGGTAAATGTCGAGAAAATGCCATTTAAATGTTATAAATTCGCTTGGCCGCCATTTTGGTTATGTACTTATCATGTTTTTAAGAGTCACATATCCAAACTGACCGTACCAATATCTATCACCACACAATATTTCAGGGTGATATCAGTAATAGTTTCGGAGATATAGAAAGCCGCTGAAATATATCGCAAGGCCGCAATGTTGGACAAAATATGACCTCATAAACCTATTTTTTCATATCATGAAAATGAATAAACTGACGAAATTTTGAGACATCCTTAGGCTATGTGAGGTATATTACAACACTGCCGTTTCTCTAGATTTACTTTAGTTTAATTTCGCCGGATGGAAATGTTCGTAAAATATCAGGTAGAAATATAAAGAATTCATGGAAAAAGGATATTTTTAAAGAGCGTATGTTTAAGTAAGGAGAGACCCTAACGAACATCCTTTATATATTACGATTACTTCCTGTTAATAGTAAGGAGAGACCCTAACGAACATCCCTTATACGGTATATTACGATTACTTCCTGTTAATCGTTTTTGACAAAAAGGTAAATGAACATTGTCAATTATATGGGCCATCTCGGAGCCCCTTAAATTGCTGCTACACGTGTTGCTGGGAAAGTAGGAAGCGTTGAAGAAAGCTTTCTTACTGAATTGCCAATATATATCCACTAGAAATAAATACTATAATCAGAAAGCTTGAAGCATCGATTCCATACGACATGAGCAGTGTACAGTACCTCTTTGCCCCGTCTCCTACCCTAGTCATTGTGGCCACACGTGGACCTAGGGTCAGGAATGCCACTAAAGATTATTTTATCATCCTACTGCCGGAATCAGATGTTACATGGCTTATTCATACACTGGAGAGGAACGGATTATTTTTTAACTTTACTTTTTAATATTACAGACTGAGCAGTATGTATTTACCAAGCAAAACAATCCACCATTACAAACACCACGCTTCCTGGCGAACCTCTGAAATTAATCCACCCATTAACTTTTGCATTTATTGTGGTAGTTGTTGATGTTGAGCATCGTGTTTTTGCCCTCTGTACATTGATGTGTGTAGAATTTCTCCATTGACTAGTGTCATTTGCTCTCTGTGGGGTAGGTGTTTTCTTTGTACATGCCATGAAAAGGAAGCAGGCGAACCCTTTCTTTAGGTAGCTTCTCGGGAATTGCCTTGATTATAAATACAAAATCATTCAAAACCGCTTCTAGGGAGGCTGTCCTGCGAAAAGACGAACTTTTTTTGCCCCACATGGCCGATTGTACCGAGCTCCTACACCATAAACAGAACCATATTTCTAGACAGTGCCAGGAACAGAAACTGAATCTCATAGTTCACAGCCAATAATGCGAGTCACTACATTATAAGGTGGTTTTGCACGAGTTAGTGTTGTGATTCCTCAATGTAACACTGTATTAATACTTCAAAATGATGTGTGAACACGGAGTTCCGTGAGAACTAAAGAGTCACCTTTTCTTTTAATTTAAGATCAACCCATAGATTCATCTATTCAGACCAATTGAACTCAATACCAATTCTCTAAGAAATTAAGTCGGCAACACTAGCATAAAATTTGTAGCAACTCCGAATAACGTGAAACGTGCGAGTAAGTGTAGCCTATGTTATGAGCAAGAAATCTGCAAAGGGATGTAATGACTCTAGGCCAGACACAAATTTAGAACGTGCAATAGCAAGTGCACCGAAGATGGTCAATGGTATTTGTCATACTGACGTGTGTTTACAGTCACAACAATTGACAGAAATAGTATGTCAGCATATTCTTTATTTATTTAGTTAGTTAGTTTTCATCTATTTATTTATTTGATAGATTTTTCCCGTATATCCATTTTGCGTCCGTAAAACGTGACCCTAATTCCTACTTGGTATATCATTGTTATAATAAGATATTACATAACATAAGAAGTAAGTTTCATCAAGTCGCCAAAACAACAACACAAAAGCCGGCGTTGTGACCTGTTACTCGTAGGCTATATTCTAATTTATTGTGTCGGTCAGATTCACTGCAGTCCCTAACATGCTTGGCATCTTGTGGTGGTATCAATGTACCAACTATATGCAAGACACTCCGGAGTACATAAAAGTTTCAAATGATTCTAAATTTTGTTCATACACTCTAAAATGCAACCAAGGCATAATAACACTGGTTATCAAGTTTCCAATCACACACCCAAGTACACAAATCGAATGACCGTCTTGGTCCTACTTCACCAGAGATAAAAATAATTATAATAATAATTTATCACAGTTTGGATGGGTCTTTGTTTTCTTAAGGGTAGTAGTCCATT
Source organism: Meconema thalassinum (assembly GCA_946902985.2). Classification (NCBI taxonomy): domain Eukaryota; kingdom Metazoa; phylum Arthropoda; class Insecta; order Orthoptera; family Tettigoniidae; genus Meconema; species Meconema thalassinum. The sequence goes on from OX336389.2 coordinate 152,087,747, forward strand.
GTTAGCCGTCATGTTCTCTGTGGCCTGTTGCGCATGTGTAGTTAAGTACGTTGTTGCCAAGCGTGGCACACGCATGATGCAGTGTTAGGGTTCCAGACAAAGTCAGGAGGTGATAACTCATACCTTCGCTGCAACGGCATAATCCACCAGAACATTCTTCCAAGAGGGCACAAAATAATTTTTCTGGGGGATGCGTAGCTTGTTTGGAGTTCATCACTAGTTTCTATACGCATCTTAACGAACTTCTGAAATTGACATTTACCCAAGTTTACATGCTCGTTTGGTTCACTTAAAAGTCAATGAAAAGTTCAACTTTATGGGTAATGGAGGATTAAAAACTGTATGATCTCAATTAAAATAATATATTAGCATTGAGGGGTTTGAAGCCATTTTTCAGTGTTGCCCTAGTAAACAAAAGTTTAGTGCTTTTCAGTCGGTCAACACGAATGTACCCAAAAGAGCTGGGTTATGCCCTAATCCTGAAATAAATTACATGAGATTAATAAATACACTAGGATGACCAGTTTCGATCGTCAAGCGATCATCATCAGAGCCATTACACTTAGGCTATAAAATCTATGTTTGAAAATACAGGTGAAAATATTTACAATATGTACAATTATTTAGTTGCAGTATTGGTAATGCAACTGTCGGTGTATGCTAATTGTAGTATATATGATGATAGGTGAAATGCTAAAATGGTGATAGAAATCTGGAGTTTGCCTATTTTGAGTGACTATATGGTTGTAAAAAGTGAACTGTGGTTATACTGTAATATTACAGGCTACTACTTATCTGGTTGTCTTCCTCGCTGGAGCTACGAGCAGTTTAGTGTTCACTCTTACTCCAGTTGTGGTCGACTGAAATGGGATGTTATCTCAACGAAACTGTTTTTCCCTTTCTCCCCCCTGTTCCTATGTGCTGTCTGAAGTCAGTGCAATGTATATTAGCTTATCGTTGAAAGGACTTGAAAATCGCCAGGTGTTACGAATAAAGCCTTTTTTTTTTTGGCAACACGAAAGCATGTCGGAATTGGTCCAATCATAGTGATTCAAATCATAAATATTCCTATAAAGTGAGCAAGAGTGGTAATCCACTAGTTGAAACACACCGGAATGTGTATCTAACGCTTATCAATCACGTATCTGTGGGATGGGGGGGATGAGAGCAATACATTCCTATGTGGCACGCCTATCGTAAAATCCAGCTCACCAAATGGTTGAAAACTAACCAGACATGTTCTGTAAATAATTAATCTCATACGCATACGCCGATAAAACACTAGAAACGATACTCAATGGTTAGTTGACGAGACAATAACAATGTGTCCCATTTATGGACGGTTTTTGTACGCGAAGTGGCAATCTATTCAACGATTCTCGGCTTGCAAATTGTCGACTAGTGAGGTTATTCGATCTTTGCACGGTTGTTTATAGCTGTACATTTTTAATGAAGGATTTTTCAAAATGATACCGAACATAACTCTAATCCTTGTAGAACGATGTTCAGGGAGATACTATTTGCGAGTTTATGAAATAGAAAAAAAAACTGTGACATTTCTTAATATTGTGATATATTTTCTGATATGCAGAAGACTATTTACATTGACCCATCGGGATACATTGTGACCGATCCAGTCAGGGTCAATTACCGGCCCCGGATGATTGGAGATACGACGAGACTGGAGGGTCAGTATGACGTCATGGCATGACGCAGCGAGGTAACCGCTAGAGTAGGGGAATGCTTCAGAAGATACCAACCCCTTCCCTTTTATTTTCTCGAGAGGAGGCCACACAGTTCCGGAATGTTCAGTTAGTCTGCATGGCACGGACGAGTATGTTATCCAGCGTGGCACGGACGAGTAGCCTAAGTCATGTGGACTGAAATTTGCATCGGGAACTTGAACGGTTTACGTGAGTGGTCAGTGCTCGTGGCCATTTGATACGAGGAGTATGTCGGGATGGATGGAAATAATTTGTGAAGTGCGTTGGAACAGTGTTCAGTAAGGTGTCGCTAGAACGATAATCGTGAATTTCAAGACGATATCGGACTCGCTGGTATGTGAGGAAATAATCAGAACTGATAAACGAAGGTCCGTTAAATTCATGCACATGCTGCTATTGATATGTGAAGACGCGTGGAATATTATACAGCACTTCACCATTTTGATTACGAAGATTAATGCACGTGGTCCGGTTAAGTTAGCGGATAGTAAGGTATTGAAGGCATGTACTGTGGTAATAGCAAGACAAAGTTGTGCGCATTTGAACGTCCGAGTGGAGGCTGTAATGAAAAACTGAATTATTATGCCGACAATTTATGTTAATTAAAGGTGAATATCACGAGGTGTTGAACATTACGAGTATCGGGGAAAGAACAATAATAACGATAGTCGAGGCGAAGCATTATCACGAGGCACTATATTGTGACAGACATTCATTCGAAAATATCATAGCAGGGCTGGCATTAAAGGGACACAGTGAGAATGTGACGGAAGACTACATCTGCTTTAAGCTTGTGTGGCGGGACTGCAGGCTGCAGGCTACTTCATATGTCGGTCAAGGCCAGGTCGAAATAGCTTCTCGTAGAAGGAAGTGTGTCACTGGTTGAGGAAAGTGAGTACATATAATTCAAGTGAACCAGGAACTAGACGCTATAGTGCGTGGGCGTGAGAGTGCTCTGATATAGTGAAATGTAATATTGCTACCCGGCAGCATGAACCTTATAACCATGGACTCAAATATTCTGGGAATCAACATGCATATTCATACGCAAATTATGCTGCACTGAACCTCTAAAGGGGCCACAATGGGATGAACGGTCGCGACGAGATGGACGAGTGGACCATGGATGGGACGTCAGGAGACGCCGTCTCTGACGGTGACCAGGGGCAACCAGTGGGCGGACATGGGCGTCGCCAGGAGATCGAGAGGAGCCGGGGGCGCATACCGCTACCAGTACGCTGGGAGACCACATCGCGGAGACGCTGGAGGAACGACGCCGCCCAAATGCCGCAGACGACGCCGACGCCGAGGGTTTCCGAGGACGCCGGATATGAAGTAAGACGTTTCATTTCCATTCTTGTTCATCAGGAAGAAGAGAACTTCTACCTCGGATAGCCGTGCCATGAGATGACCTGAGATCGTGTAACTTAACGCCATTCATAATCATTTATTCCAGATTGAACAAGAGCATAGGGTTGTACAGATATATTTTTTTCTTTCTTTTCGGGTCGTTTTGACTTACATAAATTAATAGTATCAATGGTAGGAATAAGACATACATTTATTCTCTGAGACCTGATAATAATAAAAATAAGTTGAAATTTGGTAACGATGATATGAGATGCCCATTTTGCTGGGAGATTCTAGCATTTCGATTTCCGAGGTCATTATATGAATTTAATTCCGAAAGGTTTGTCATGTATTGCATAGATTTTAATAGCCAAAGGATAGCAAAATGGATATGGTTGGAGATTGTCGAGTAAGGTTCCTTGGATAGGATGCCATATTATCATACGACCTCATGGTCCCGATAAAGTTGATACGCTCTGTTAAGTGTGGGTTCTTGAGACATGCTAATAATGCATGATTTTTGCAATGATGTTGTGTAAAGTTAATGTGATAATTAAATATGGTATTATTCCGTCAAGTGTGACGAGGTTATTCACGGGGCGACGTATGACCGTTGAATTGAATTTGTGAGGACAGGGTCCTTTACTCTTGACGAACGTGTTACGTTTATCGATGAGTTGTATATTGAATTGATAGTGCGCTCTAAGTCAGATTGTTCGGATCCTCACACACAGTGTTCGACGGAAGGGTTGCGATTAAATGTTCGTTGTGAGAATGAAATACACTAGTGTGCCTTATTACGAGGTTCTTAACCTTTCCTAAACGTTAGACAATGCTATAATTTAATTACAATAACAAATATGACAGTGTGGATCAAGGTTGTTGGAACGGCGAATATAAATCAGTAATAATAATAAGAATTCGTAGTGTAAATATGTGATCATAATCTGTGTGTGTTAATAATTTATGATAAGGTATAATTAATTGTTAAAATGTCATATTATGTGAGGCTGAGTTGATGTTTGAGTATTATTTGATGTGATATGATGCTCTTTAGTTATTAATTTGCAGTTCGATAAAGGAGATCTGTCCATTGCTGTATAAGGGTAGACAGTTGTGATATACACAGATATTCGATATTTTCTTCGAGTTTTTTCCGCAGGTTAACTTTGTGATAAGTGGCCAGTGATGTTTACATGCGTTTGCACCGATAAATTAAGGGTTAATTTAGTTTTTGAAAGGCAATCTCCTTGTCGGAACTTTAAGAGAGGACACCCACGAGTTTTAAGTATAATTATTTTTTGTTTAGGGACTATGAACTTTATTTTTTTTATTTCGGACTTTGTCCCACCCTAACTCCGATACTCGTGCGTGTTAGGCAGGTTGCATGTTTATTTATCATTTGGCAAATAAAGGAGCAATGTGATTTTACGAGGGCTTTTCTTTTCTTTTCTGTTTGTTAATTCAAGTTGGGGAGTTTACTTTTGAATCCTGGTTCAGTTTATTTGCCATCCCAACCCATAAACGACCCGAGACCCTTTGTCTCTGGCTCGCTGGAGCATTTCTTTTATTCTTTGTCTGTTTGAACCATGATTCACGCCCTAGTCTTTTTTTACCCTCTCCCTTGGCCGTTTCTTCCGATGGGGCCGGGATGTTGGCCGGGTGATCGCCTGTCCCATTGGAGAAACGGGCACAACATGAATATCAGAATCACATTCCAAGTCAATATCCGCGTTTCTACGGTAACGTTTTAAATTGAATGATTGTTCGGAAGAATTACAACACACATTGCAGTATTTGGTTTCATTTTGTATTGATAATTATCAATCAATTATTTATGGTCTCATTCACTATGAATTTAATAGGTTAGTTTTCGACTAAACCGAATCAAAAAATTAGGGGTACTGGGGATAAACGATGATTTTGTGGAATTCATACTTTAGCCTATTTTCAATTATGAAAGAAGAACCGGGCTTGTGAAATCACCTTTCTGCCCGTGTGTGTGTGTGTGTGTGTGTGTGTGTGTGTGTGTGTGTGTGTGTATGTGTGTGTGCCCATCACACACCCCCCCCCCCCGGCTTATAAAGTCTAAATGGCTGGAACGAATTCTACGAAACTCGGTAAGTTCATTGTACTATTTAGTCCGACCCCGAATGTGCACTTAAAATTTTATTACTTCTCACCAATCCAACATAGCGGCTGTGCGAAATATTTCCCTGTCATTCTATGTCTCCGAAAATATTACAGGTATCACCTTGAAATTTTGTAGGGTATAAAGGGCACTACTTGAAGTTCACATAAGTTACGGGACATTCAAAAACCTTTTAAGTACAAAACGAACATGGCGGCCAAGCGAAGTTGAAACATTTAAATAGACGTTTCTCGCGATTTTACCATCTGTGCGCCGTGAAACATGGTACAGGAAATTGTGTATACACATTGTAATGCACTGACATCTAATTCAGTTCAGTTGTTTACATACTCTCAAGATAGTGGCTGTACGAAATTTGAAAATTAAGGTTTTATTTCATGTGCCCTAATCATGCGATCAATGTCTACGTTTGAATAACGAACCTACGCAATAATTGCCATCATCTAATATTACATAACTCTATGGCCTACAAATACAAAGTGGTTCACCAGCCCCTTATTATTCAGTATTATGAAACCCAACTAACATTACATTTCTCCCGAATGGTCGATATATATTCTGCGCTCTGCCTGTGTGACATAAATGTAATTGAGCCATGGGTCTAGCAAAGGAAATACGACCATGAAGATTTCCGCGTCAAATACAAAGGACCATTCTACTAATATATAATTTATTGCTCCTTGAAAGAACACACACGTAATACGATCAAATTAATAGTTACACATTAGCAGAAATTTAAATCAACACAAAAAACCATGATTGAAGCCTTTGACATCAATATTAATGTTTGAGGTGGGTTGGCAACTGTAAGTAGTACACGTGCTGCCAGCGGCATTTACGTTGTAGCCGTGGCTGAATCGGTAATGTTCCGGCCGGACATTGTGGGTGAGAACGGGTAGAAAGGTGCTTTGCATCCAGCCGTAGGCGTATTTTATTGAACGACAGCCCGTGCTCTATTTTAGCGGGAATGTAATAATAAGCCAGACCTACGAAGTCACATTGCCACATTTATTAACGTACGATGTATTCCTGTGAAGAGTACGTTGAATTTTGCTGATTTATAAAGAGAATACGACCGAATCAGCAGGTTATGCCACGTGACCTGTAATGGCAAAAGGTTGAGAAATCCGACATGGTTATTAACATAACTTATCAAAGTGTCACTCCGGAGGTCCGGGTTCGATTCCCGGCTCTGCCAGGAAATTTAATGCTGCCCTGAGGGCTGGAACGGGGTACACTAAGACTCGTTGGGCAAACTGTGAAGATGTGGGTTCTATTCCCACCTTAGACACCCTGGAAGTGGTTTTCTGTGGCATCCCACTTCTATTCCTGGCTAATGTCGGGACGATTTGTAACATAAGGCCATGGCTGCCTCTTTCCCAATCCTCATCTTAATTGGAATACACACATTAAAACAGACACCGCTATAACACAGGCTATCACAGAACTTCTACAAACACCCAAGTACATGGGGCTAAATGACCGCGATGTTCTAGCCTTTCAAAAGAAACAACAACATCGAAGGAGATTCTGATCACCAGCGATCGCATCGAAGTATATGTATTCCTGAGAATTTACCTTGATATTATTTTGTTATTAGATTATAACAAAACGAAGACAACTCTATTTGAGGTGTAAATATTAAGATTAATACTGGATTCGAACACTATGTAACGTTCATGGAATCCAACCTGAAAATGCATCTGCTCGCTAAATTACTAGTGCCCCATCCTCAATAATTAATCTAACTGTGACCTCTTGTATATTTCTCTCGTAAAACATCCGTAAAGCAGTCGACACAGACGATCATACGTAACCAAATCAAATTATAAAATACTACACCTAACAAGTATCGAACCCCAAATCTTTCAATCCGCAGTCCAACTCGTTACCATTTCAGTATCGGATGCTTACACACTATACAAATATAGAAAGTGTGAACTATTTGCATTGGACACTTGACTTTCTTTATCTAAAACGTTCTTGACGGTTCGAATATTTTCATTAGTTGACAGGCATAAGAAAAAAAAATACGAGCCTTTCAGTAGTCGCATATGATGTGTAACATCTGACATAGAAGAAACCTCACGTGAAATTGTTGATACACCAGTATTTTATACTATTATTGGCACAAATATAAATCTATTGTAAAAGGGAGTGTTTTGCAGATATTGTAGTTTATAATACGGAACTCATTTTATTAGACGATTTGTAGCTTCCACCAGCACTAGCCTAAATAAAGAATACGATATGGATCAACTAGATTAATAGACGCGACACCGCTGATAACCTTAAATTCCTTCATTCACAGACCAACACGTAATTTCATATGGATTCTGTTAAAATGAGTCATATTGATATGATAAATATCGTTTAAAATGATAATCTGGTAGCAAAAATATCTACCCCGTCCGGGATTCGAACCCAAGATCTCTACATTCACAGTCATAAGCACTAACCCCACGGCTATTTCGACTACGCAAATTTTGTGCACAAGATGGTGACTTATTTCCACGTTCCAATAATACTGCATTACGGAATTAAGATTCATTTACATTTTGCCTGTTTCGATAATGTTCCTGCGTGAAATTGAGTTTAAGATGCCTTATGAATAGGCCCTCTTGTGAGCAAAGAGAATGTATTCAGTAATAGTTCATTAAGGCTTGCTCAATTCTCGTATAACCACAACGATTATATTATATTGATGACTGCATTACCGTTATATGGGTTAATATTTGAATAGCCATTGGGCAGAAACATAATACCGGCAATGCCGACTACTTACAATGTTTGATATTAAGGCATTTTACCATTTAAATACTGATACGAAGACTTCCAACATGTAACATGCCATTTGTTTGAATCACTTGACACCAGAGTTTGCATGATCGTTTTTCGTTCAGTATGCCATATACGTACATTCCACATGGCCGAGAGTAAGTCATGGTATCAATTTCCGACACCGCGCGCTAATTGTTTCTCGTACCACTGCCAGCTGGGCCTTACCACTGCCCGCTGGATCGATCGATCGAGTTGGCAGTGCATCTTATACTTCAGTTCGTTCCACCTCTGCCAGCTAGTGCACTTCCGTTCGATCGATCGAGCGGGCAGTGCATACTTCTGTTTTCCACCACTGCCAGCTAGTACACTTCCGTTCGATTGATCGAGTGGGCAGTGCATACTTCCGTTTTCCACCACTGCCAGCTAGTACACTTCCGTTCAATCGATCGAGCGGGCAGTGCATACTTCCGTTCGATCCACCACTGCCACCTCGATCGTTCCGATCCACTTCCGTCCCCAATTTTCAAAATCACTCCCACAAAACTATCCAGCAACCGAGCGGAAAGATGTTACACATCAAAAAGTCATGCTCTTTTCGTTTGTTGTGATGGCTTTGAAATGTGCAGCCACCGCCAGCTCGATCGCATAGGGCATGCTACCTGAGCATCACGGGTATCGGAAACAATATTATATCATGGAGTAATTAAAATTAGAAATAGTGTGATAAATTCGCGGCACTTTATCTATAGTAGAAGTGGGATGCCACGGAAAACCACTTCCAGGATGATTTAGGTTGGTCTCGTGTAGATGATAACGATATGGAAATCAATGCCACAAGCATGACAACACACTTTATTTTGTTTGTATAAAGATACTGTAATCCTACCTGAAAATTAATTCAGCAGACGCTCAGTTAGTACCTTTCTTTCCTAATAACGCCAGTTTCTCACTTAGCATAGGCTATCTTTAGTGAGAAAAGTAATGTTAACAGTCTAATGAACTCAATACACTACGGTATTTCTCCTAAGTGGATCAATTAATACTTTTTTATATTTGTCAAACGTAAGAATGGGGACTGGCTTACATCACGAGGTTACAGAGGGCTTTGACTTGACACAGCGTAAGGATGAGGAATGTTTTTTTTTTTTGGTCGTGTGACCTCCTGAGAGGCCGAGTGCAGGTCTTTCCAGTCGACGCCCGTGGGCGACCTGCGCGTCGGGATGAGAGATGGAATGGATGAAGATGTATGAAACTGGGCAAGGATGTGGAAGGAAGCGGCCGTGGCCTGTCAGAAGGTACCGTCCCAGCATTTGCTTGGTGTTGAAAATGGGGAAACCACGGAAAACCATTTCAAGGACGGCCGACGGTAGGGCTCGAACCCACGCGTCTACCGAGTCAGCAGAGAGCTTGGCCCCATGGCCTAACGCTGCGCTTTAGCCAGCGTAGCTACTACTGTCGGTAGGAATGGTTTACAGCCCGGTGTTACAAGGGGCTCCAACGCGACACGTGTGGTGGCCTGAGTGAGTCTGAGTTTTCCTTTAAACCGAGGTGGTCAACATTTCGAACACTTGCTACCCTGGATATACAGAGTACCTTTCTTTCGTTCCACAGATCATTTTATCATCGTCCAACCTTGCTAGGTATCATCGGATAAAAACGGTCCTTATCAGGACCTAATAAAACATCACTCGTTGAAACAGGTAGATATGCACCCATAATTCATCCACTATAAGCGACATTAAGCGAAAGAAATATGTACTAACTTGGGGTTCAAAACTGCTACCTAACAGCTTGCCTGACGTTACTCCATCAATGCGTGATTTAGTCACTTTAGCTACCGAGAGCCATGGTGCACTATTGGCACGTATTGAATATATTCGTAGACACTTTCTGTCCAAACATAAGGTGGTGTTATTTGGAGCTGTGATCGTTTTAATCATGCATTATATTTGAGGTCATTGAAATAACACTGACTTGATTGATTTTACTATATTCCCAAGCATAAACTCAACGGTAAAGTTGTACTAAGGCCGTAAAGGAGCAGGTAGTAATGTTTTTAGGATGACTATAATATACGCGTTAGTTGGGTTGCCTTTCTCAAAACAAAAAAAAAGGACGGGGCTGGTGAACCACTCTGTATATAAATCCAACATGGCGCCCATCTGAAAAAGTTAAAAGGTTCTCAATATCTACTAATCTATGACAGCACTCAAACTGAAACTCTGTATGTTGAGGCTATTATCATAAGTTCACCTATGGGAGTTGCCATAATCTGGTGAGCACAAATCCAACATGGCGGCAACGCGACATTTAAATATATAAATGGACGTTTCTCGCGATTCAACCACCCTAGTGCAGTAAAACTTGGTACGGTAAATGCTTATACAAATCTTAATCCAGTGACATCTAATTTATTTCATTTCTTTTCATAACCTCAACATGGCGTCTGTGCGAAATTTTTAAATCTCTTTTTTATTTCTTGTGTCCTAATCATGCGCTTGGAATTTGAATAATAAACCTAAGCACCAATCTTCATCTAATGGTGCATAGCTCTATACGTTACATACATACAAATCCAACATTGAAATCTTCCAAAACATTTAGACGGTTCTGAATATCTACGAATCTATTACAGGAATCAAACTGAAATTGTGCATGGTCATATAGGCATCAATATAAGTAGGATATTAAAATAGGCTATTTTGATTTTCACGAAAGTACTTATTTCATAACTGAAATTAGACTAAGAATAGTTAGCCTACTCTTAAAGAGCGTGTGCGTAAGTAAGGAGAGACCCTTTAAAACATCCCTTAAATTTACAATTACTCCCTGTTAATCGCTTTGACAAAAACGTAATTAAACTTTGTCAATTGACATGGACACTACAGGACATCTCAGAGCCCCTTAAATTGCAGACACACGTGTTGCTGGGTAAGTAGGAGGGGTTGAAGAAAGCTTTCTGACTAAATTACCACATTAAATCTGCAGGAAATAAAAGCCATAATCAAAAAGATTGAAGCATCGATCCCATACGGAATGAGCAGTGTACCTCTCTGCGCCGTCTGCAATCCTAGTCATTGTGGCCACACGTGGACCTAGGGTCAGGAATGCTACTAAAGATAATTTATCATCCTACTGCCGGAATCAAATGTTACATGGATTATGCATACACTCCTCTAACAAACGGGGAAGGGGCATACATGTGTTGGCCAACTATAAAGGAATCATGTTAGATGATTAGAAAGGCAGTCGAAAATGTATTTTAATATTTCAAAAAAATCGGCGTGGCAAAGAATACACAGGAGGGCTACGGATTAGTTTTTAACTTTCCTTTTTAATAATACAGACCGTGCAGTATGATTTTATCGAGGGAAACAATCGACCTTTACAAACACCACACCTCCTTGCGAACCTCTGAAATTAGTCCATCCATTAACTATTGCATTTATTGCGATAGTTGTTGATGTTGGGCATCGTTTTCTTTGCCCTCTGTATTTTGATGTGTGCAGAATTTCTCCAATGACCTGTGTCATTTGCTGTCTGTGGGGTAGTGTGTTTTCTTAGTGCATGCCAGCATTGAGAAGGAAGCAGCCTAAACCATTCTTTAGGTAGCTTCTCGGGAATCGCCTTGAATATAAATACAAAATCGTTGAAAACCGCTTCTAGGAAGGCTGTCCTGAGAACAAAAATGTACTTTTCATTATTTTTGCCACACATGGCCTATTGTATCGAGTTCCAACATTATAACTCGAACCATATATTAAGACAGTGTTAGGTACAGAAACTGAATCTCAGGATTCACAGAAAATGATAAGAGGCACTACATTAAAAGGTGGATTTGCACGAGTTTGTGTTTGTGTTGTGATTCCTCAATGTAACACTGTATACAATATATCAGAATCATGTAGGAACAAGGAGTTCCGGGAGAACTAAGAGTATTCTTTACTTAAAATTTAAGATCAATCCATAGGTTTATCTATTGAGACCAATTGAGCACACCACCATTTCCTTACGAAATTAAGTCGGCAACACTAGCATAAGAGTTGTACCAACCCATAAAACGTGAAACGTGCGAGAAAGAGATTGTTAGGAGCAAGAAATCTGTAAATGGATGTAATGACCCAAGGCCAGACACAACTTTTGAACGTGCAATAGCAAGTACACCGAAGATGGTCAATGGTATTTGTCATACTGACGTGTGTTAACAGTCACACCAATTGACAAAAATCGAATTCCGATCATGGCAGCATATTTTAGGGATATCTATTTATTTAATTATATATTTCTTCATCTATTTATTTATTTGATAGATTTTGCCCTTATCTCCATCCTGCGTCCGGAAAACATGACCCTATTTCAAACTTGGTATATCATTGTTATAGTAAGATATGACGTATCATAAGAAGTAAATTTTATCAAGTGGCCAAAACAACAGTAAGAAAGCCTGCATTGTCACCCTGTTACTCGTATATTCTAATGTATTATATCGGCCAAATTCCATGCAGTCCCCAACAGGCTCAGCAACTGGCGGTGGTATCAATGTACCAACTATGCGCAAGAGACTCCGTTGTACAAACAATTTTCAAAGGTTTCTAAATTTTGTTCATACAGTTTAAAATGCAACCTATGCATAACAAACTTGGTTATCAAGTTTCCAATCACACACCCAAGTACACAGATCGGATGACTACGTTGTTCCTACTTCACCAGAGATAAACATAATAATAATTATTATCTATCGCTATTTAATTTTGTCTTTGTTTCCCAAAGGGTAATAGTAATAGTCTATTGTGAGCCACCATGCTCTCTGTGACCTGTTGCGCGCATGTCTTGTTTTGCACGTTGTTGCCAAGCGTGGCACAAGCCTGATACAGTATTAGAGCTCCAGACAGAGCCAGGAGGTAGTAACTCATACCTTCGCTGCACCTGTATAATCCACCTGAACATTTTTCCTAGCGGGCAGAAAATAATTATTCTGGGGTATTGATAGTTTGCCTGTATTACATCACTAGTTCTTACACGCATCTTAACGAACTTTTTAAATTCACATTTACCCAAGTAAACATGCACGTTTGGTTCAAAGTCAACAAAAAGTTCAACTTCATGAGTAAAGGAGGATTCAAAACTTTTTTATCTCCGATAAAATAATATATTAGCTTACCGATGAAAGGACTTTTAAATCGACAGGTGTTACGAATGAAGCCTATTTCGGCAACGCGAAAGCATTTTGGAGTTGTTCCAATCACAGTGAAACAAATCATAAATACGCCTAGAAAGTGAGCAAGAGTGGTAATCCACTAGTTGAAACACACCTGTATGTTTGTCTAACGCTTATCAATCACGTTTCTCCGGGATCGGGGGTGAGAGGCAATGAATTCCTATGTGGCACACAGTGCAGTGACTATCGTAAAATCCAGCGCGCAAAAAATGGTTGATAACTAAATGCAGTTAACCAGACATGATCTGTAAATAATAAATTTCATATGCATACGCCGACGCAAGACTAGAAACGACACTCAGTGGTTAGTTGGCGTGACATGTGTCCCATTTATGGGCGCTTTTTTTTTTTTTTGTAAGCGAAGTGGCAATATATTCAACGATTCTCGGCTTGCAAATTGTGGACTAGTGAGATTATTCGATCTTCGAACGGTCGCTTGTTGCAGTACATTTTTACTGAGGGATTTCTCAAAATGATACCGAAAATAACTCCAATCATTGTTGAGCGATGTTAAGGGGGATATTTTTTGAGAGTTTCTTCAAGATGGTCCTGCAAAAAACTGCAATATTTATTAATATTGTAGTATACTTTCTCAGACGTACAATAATATCTACAATGACCCATCGGGAGACATGGTTGTCAGAATCACATTCCTAGTCGATCTCCAGGTTTCTACGGTAACATTTTAAGTTTAATGACTGTTTGGAAGACCTAGAACAAACATAGCAGTATTTGTTTTTTTTATAGTTATCAATCAATTATTTATGATATCATTCACTATGAATATAATTGGTTAGTTTTCGACTAAGATTAATCAATTAATTAGGGGTACTGGGGAAAAACGATGAAACACCATAATATGATGTACCCGTTTCCCAGATGTCACGCCGGCGTGGCAATCACAACGTGATGTCCAAGAAACGATACATTGCGATAATAATTAATTTAGGAGTCCTGAAATATAAATCCGGAAAAAGCTAGCAAAAAATCAAGTATAAGCTCGGGCTGGCATGAGTTCTATTATCTCGGGTCGTTTAATGGGATAGGTGAGAATGGTTAAACCGGATATATACAATATTTCCAAATAAAATAGGATTGTATTATTCAATCAGGTACAAGCTCAAATTTGCAGGAATAATTTAGATTTTCAAAGATAAAATGTTCTCTTTTATTCAAGAGCAGACGTACACACAAAGATAAATTAAATCAAAAACACTCCTGTGATTCAATTGGTCTGGAATTTATCATCCTGTCTTAATATCTGGAGTTATGCGCAATTAAAATTTAAGTCCAATTGTTCGTTGACTACGCTGAATTCGAATTTTAAAAATATCACTTCACTATTACACTGGTTCAGCTTCGAATTAAAATATATATATTTGAAAATTCACATATTTCATTTCCCCAGTCACAAATATAACTGAAAACATACACTTTAAATTTCACACATGTTATTTAATTATTTTAACCTTTATGCAAATTTAACGCAATCGACGAAGAAATGTACAAAAATAATTTACTACATTATCGTAGAGGAATGTTCAAATGTCACCTCTCTTAATTTAATATGATTTCGTATCAATGTTAATCAATAATATTCTCTAATTCATTTGATTTACTGCATCATTGATTCTATCATGAATGTCTATTCAATTGAATTACTATTATTAATTCCATAAATAATTATTATACTTTCCATTAATCATTATTATCATCAGATAAATATAATTAAATAATTAAGATTGCGATGTTAAACATTCTTTTAATTAGTTTCAGATCACCTGTGATTTCATTATTCACTCAAATAAAAATGATTAATTCCAGATAAATTCTAATATATTATTTTAATTTTCCTGGAAGTTCACCTAATCAGTATTCGTCTAACAGTATCATTATTCAGTCATTAATAATAACCAATTCATCATTATAATTAGCACGCACATGACAAATTACCAAATTAGGATTGTGTTAACACTGACACATCCTTTAATTCATGTAGTTACCAACATCCGTTGTGAAATTCTCTTCTAATATTTTCATCCTTTTAATATGCTGGATTGGCCACCTGACTCATATCCAATTATTGGCACTATAAGACCACTTTAAAATAAAGTGTCTACAACACCAATATTAAATCGTGCTACAGTTAATTGTGCTGTT